>CM031615.1:48299301-48311801 GCA_018398815.1 Conus ventricosus | reverse complement strand
CTGTCCTGGGGAAATAACCGTCTGGGTGAATAGCAGTCAGGGGATGAATAACAGTCTGGCGTGAATAGCAGTCTGGGGTGAACAGCAATCTGGGGCGAAAAACAATCTGGGGCGAACAGCTGTCTGCGGTGAACAGCAGTCTGGGATGAATAGCAGTCGGGGGGTAAACAGCGAAGAGGTGCTATGGTTAACAGCGGTCTTGGGCAAACAGCAGTCTGCGAGGAGGGTGAGGAGGGGGGGGGGGGGGTGCAACAGGCCCCTTCGATCAACATTTTTGACAAACCATACTACCTTCTGGTTCTCCCCAATATCTGAAGCTGGAAAATATGAATTGCAGATTATGACGCGCCTCCCCTCCCCCATTTCCCCCTCGAGTAAAATATTGAAGACTGCAGCTATGCTTTTGTCATTTGTCAGTTCAGGCGAACGCCCTCCCCCCACCCACCCCCACACACACATAGGCACACACACACACACACACACACACACACACACACACACACACACACACTCACCTCTTACCATATGCATAGCCCCTATTGCATAACATCTTCCGTCGCCATTGAGACTTTTTTTAAAGTGGACCAAAAAAAAAAAAAAGAAAGAAAGAAAGAAAAAAAGAACGAAAGAATGAAAGAAAGAAAGAGATCGAATCCATAACAGCCTATAGAAAAAAATACAGTCTCTGCATCAGTCTCTTTTCAATTAGAATCCACATCATATTCGATACAAACAAGGCAAATGAGTGTGAGGGAGAGACAGCAGCAGCACAGAGAAAATCTTGTCTGAGCCTGTTCCACCACTGGTTTTTCCTCTTGAACTATAAATAGTGACATCCTCTACTTGGTAGAAGTAGCCCAAGGTAAACTACTTGTTTTCGCCAAGTCTGTGAACATCACCCGGCAGTAGAGCAAGGGAGCGAACTTAGTCTTGAACTTGAAAACTGTCGAGTCACTGATGCCTTGTCTCCCTTAGCGAATATAACGTTGACATGAAACGAATTCAGACCAGACTGATACGTAGGATTTTTGTCACAAATGATTTTTTTTTTTAAATATGAGCATGTACTTGACAATGACAAGTGTTTGTTGTTGTTGTTGCTTTTTTTCATTTCAAAGAAAAGACTATAGTAGAATATTTATTATACATCTCACCGCAGACTATGAACCATATATATTCATGTTCTATATCTTTGACACAGCATATGCCATGACTGAAACATTCAAATCATTGACTGGAAAAACTCTGCACGAAATCGAGAATGATTAAAACAAAGCTAATGTAAAATGTTTTTGGAAAGAATTCAATTTGGGATATAAGACAATACATTCACACGCTGTTTAGAAATAGAATAACTAGATTTCCAGAGCAGTGGTCACCAAACACAAAGCCACACACACACACACACACACACACCACACACACACACAGAGTTAGCTAGCTTCCTAGCTAGCTAGCTAGAGAGAGAGAGAGAGAGAGAGAGAGGAGATAGGAGAGAGAGAGAGAGAGTATAAATAAACCAACTTGTCTCTGCGCACATGACAGTCTACGTTACGCTTATTGTATTTATTGCATCCGGCAATAAACTTCAAGACGGAATGTAAAGCGTATCAAGAATCACACAAGCTGCTACTGTCGCGCTACATTAACATTGGCTGTTGTCGTTTACAATAGGGGAATGATTTTTTCTCGAATGCGTTATTTCGTAAGAGTGTAAAAAGAGGTCAATATAATAAGATAAAATAAAGAGCAGTGTGTGTGTGTGTGTGTGTGTGTGTGTGTGTAATTTGTTTGGAGTTTTTGTTGAAATGCATATTTTTTCTTTCCTTTCTTTTTTCCATCCATCCACCCCCCCCCCCCCCCCCCCCCCCCCCCCCCCCCCCCCCCCTTTCCCTTCCACTTCCCCCCACCCCACCCACACCTACACCCACCCCTCTCCGTTCTTCGATGTTTCGTTCGAGCATCTCTATGTCAATCATCACATTTTCCCCTCATCAGTTTCTTTCAAGAAAAATAAAGGCCACTCACAGGTAAGACATATTACACTGATTTCAGCTCTATTCAAATTCGGGACCTTCTGTTTTCCTTACTGCAACTTTTACGTGGGCTGGGGAAAATATATGGAGGACGAAAGATAACTCCAAATTCGCTTACAATTTGACACAGACAATTTTGAAGATAGTTACTTCCCTTGCATTGTTTTTTCCGTGTGTGTTTGTGTGTGTGTGCGCGCGCGCGCGCGCGCGTGTGTGTGTGTGTGTGTGTGTAGAACTATTTCGTCTATATGCTTATTGCTTTGATGTTTGAAGAGGGAAAGAGAGATGGTGGCAAAGGTGCAAAGGGATACAATGATTATCGTATATAATGGGCAGAATTCTTTTTTTTTTAATGTTTTTTTTTTTTCTGTTTGTGTGAGCGTAGGTATGTGTCTGCGCGCGCGCGCGTATGTGTGCGTGTATGCGTGTGTTTGTGAGAGTGAGTGCATGTGTGTACGAGTGCTAGCGTATGAGTGTGTGTGTGAGTGTGCGCACGCGCGCATGTGTGTGTGTGTGTGTGTGTGCGTGTGCGTGCGCGCGCGTGCGCGCGCGCGTGTGTGTGTGTGTGTGTGTGTGTGTGTGTGTGTGTGTGTGTGTGTGTGTGTATTGAGATGTTGTGTGTGTGTGTGTGTGTGTGTGTGTGTGTGTGTGTTATGTTCCTTTTCTTTGAATGAAAAACGTTGATATTCTGTTCATAATGTTTTCTTAAATGTCAGTACAATCATGAGTTAATCTGACAATAAATTGGTTTCAGTCAGTCAGTGTGTGTCTGTGTGTGTGTCTGTGTGTCTGCGTGTGTGTCTGTGTGTATGTGTGTGTGTGTGTGGGTTGGGTGGATGCGTGCGTGCGTGCGTGCGTGTGTGTGTGTGTACGCGCGCGCGCGCGGCATGTGTGTGTGCACGCGCATGTGCGTGCGTGTGCACGCGCGCGTTCTTGTATGTGTGTATATGTGTCTGTCTGTCTGTTTGTCTGAATGTGTGACTGAACAGGGGAATGGGGAGGGGGGGGGGGGGGGGGGGGGGGGAGAAGGGAGATGATGAGGAGTGGTAGCGAATAGGGGTTAGAGTGAGTAGGTACTCAAACGTCATGTGACATATTCTGCGTACTCGAAACGTCGTGGATACTCTGTGTGCCCGTCTGTCGTGCGGAGAGGAGAGTGAGGGAGGAGAGGTGGGAGGAAGGCTATATCAGTGAAAGGTGTAAACGCAGGTCAAGGCTGTCTGTACATCTCGAGCCTTTGTGACTTTATTTCTTTGAAGGTTAAAAACAAAAACATATTCTTTTGCTTTCTGAAAGAAATAGTGATATATAATCAACATCCATCCTACTTTCCGTGAAGTAGATTGTTTCTTATTAATAACTATACAGACTGTAACGGTGCAGACAACGTCACTTGAAAGTTGGCTTTCTTTTCAGGAATATCGAGAAAAGACATTGCTTTTAACATTATAAGACTTTACTTTCAGTTTGCCTGACAAAAAAGGGTAAACATTAGGTCTAATACTATTTGCATTCAAAGATCATGGCGGGATCCATTTCTCGGTGTTTTCTTCATCACAGAGAGAGAGAGAGAGAGATCAACGATCAACGATCAACGATCAACGATCAACGAAAGTTTAATGAACAAGGCCATTTGCCCATGTCATACAGGAAAAAGGAGGCATCAGAAACAAAGGACATAGTACAATGAGCATAATTCATATGGGAAACATGAAATATGATGCAAAAACCATAGTACATATCACTGGAAACACGAGACATAATACAGTGAGTACAGCATGCAGTATAATATCTGCATGTATTTCAAAAAAGGTGTCTCACAATACATGACAAGAGAATGAATAGGATCGTGGTTTAAAGGGAGGTGGGAAAAAATCTGTATTTTTATAAAAGGAACTAAATAACGGGAAGTTGGGAAGAGAACACACACACACACACACACACACACACACACATACACACACACACACACACACAAAACTAAGTGTTGATTGAATTTCTGAGTTCAAATGCTCTGGCAATGAAATTAGCAAGACCAAAAGTATGTTTGGGGCTTGCCAATAGTAATGACATTTTAAAAACCGTGGGGTTGACGAAGAATTTCTTTGGCAAAAATTGCTCTCGTAGAGCATGATATCTGGGGCATTTAAGGAGAAAATGATACTCACATTCGTTTGTGTTGGGACAAAAGGGACAAGTGTGATCTGTTTGTGCCTTTGAGAAGCGAAAACGGTGGGGTTTCAGACATGATACACCTAATCTGAATCTAATTATTGGTTTACGTAAACTTATATTTTTCATTTCAGATAGATATGGAGAAAGACTATGTGATGACTTGATAGAGGAAAAGAATTCAAATCGCTGTTTAGATTGAATTTGACTATTCCATCCTTGGCGAAAACAATCAATTAATCTTTGTTGAAATTCTTGTAAGAAAATTCTATCATTTCCGACCCCTGACTTTCCCACACAAAGCCAAATCCATGATAGTACAATGTAAAACAAACGGAAGAAACCCAATTATTTTTGTTTCTACAATGCAAGTTAAAGAGTGTCTGATAAGCTTTATTGGGGAGACGATCTTGAGGCATTTTCAGAAGTTTTAAGCCAATATTTAATACATCTAGTTCTAGTTGTTATATCTAACGGGTATCTCCCTGTTTCGCCGTATACTAAAGCACTAGGTGTTTGTATGCTGACGTTGAGAAATCTTTTAATTGCAAATAAATGTACTTTTTCTATTACGCTGTGATCGGCTACAAGGCCCAAACTTCACATCCATAAGTGAGCATTGGTTGTACCTGACAATCAAATAGCTTAAAAATAAACGAGGACAATGGTTACCAAGTTTCCATAAGATTTTTAGTATACATAGAACACACTTTTTTGCTCGTGATGCCATGTCATCAAGCGCGTAAGAAAACGTTAACCCAGTTGAAAAAATAATACCTAAGTATTTATACTGGTTAACAACTTCTATTTTATCATAACCATAAAACATTTTTCACGGACTGCAAGATATCCCCCTTCCTGAACACTACTATTTTAGATTTCTCTAGATTGACAGTAAGCTAAGTTTACCTGCTGTGTTCTTTAAAATATTGAGCTGTTGTTGGAGTCCAGTAATTGTATACGCCAAGAATGATATCATCAGCGAATAACATTATTAGGATTTCTATTAAGTCAGGTGCTAATGGAATGCCATGTTTGCCCTTAGAAATTATTTCATTTGTCAGTTCATTAATAAATAGAGAAAATAAAATGGGGCTGCATATATCTCCTTGTTTTAAGCCTTGTGGACAGAAAAAGGTGTCTGTAAGGTCATTTTTACAGCGTACTCTTGCTTTAACCACGGAATACATACTTTTTAATGCCTTAAACATTTTCCCATTTACTCCGTTTTTTCTCAGTATCTCCCATAGTAAATGTCTGTCAACAAGATCAAATGCTTTTTTAAAATCAATGAATGCAATATACAATTTCTGGTTATTAGATAATTGTTTTTTAACTAGGGCAAATAGAGTATAGATATGGTCTATTGTACTGTATTTCTTCCTAAAGCCAGCTTGCATTTCACTAATTATATTATTATTTTTACACACAGGGTTAGACGTTGATTTAGGACGTAACTGTATAACTTCCCACTAATGTTTAAAAGTGAAATGCCCCGATAATTGTCTGGAAGGTTAATATCACCTTTTTTAAGTATCGGTTGTATTAAGCTTCTGACCAATCACTAGGGAACAGTCCTGAGTCAAACAGTTTGTTAAAGAATACTGTAAGAAAAGGAATAACTCGAGTATCAGCGCATTTAAAGAACTCACTACATAGTCCATCTGGTCCAGCAGCCTTATTATTCTTTAAAGCCCTCAAGGCATCCCTGACTTCACTTTCAGAAATTTCTGTTTCCAGGACAGAAATATCATAATCTTGACAGAGAGAGAGAGAGAGAGAGAGAGAGAGAGAGAGAGAGTAAAAAATGGCACCAGTTATTTTAAAAATCAAAAACGAAAACTTTAGAAAACAATTGGAAGCGTAAATCAGAGTGATCCTACTTGAATCTCGACCTCTTTGTATTAACCCCTTTCCCCTACCTCCCACGACATCCACGTCTCACCCCCGACCTGTCCGGTCGGTCTTTTTTCTATCTTGTTTGTTTTAAGCTTACTGTTTATATTTTAATGCATATAAAAACGTTGTGTTTATCACTATAACTGTACATATCAAATGATGAAAGTAATTCTGGACATTTTTATTCAAGCACGTGAACATATTCGTCATTACAACATACCATACGACAAAACAACAAATTACACGGAGTATAACTGACAGATCTATAGAAGAACTCTCCATCCCCTTCCCACTCCTCGCACCCACCTCCCATCCCACCCACCCCCTACCTACACACATTCCATTCCCTTCACTATACATACAGTCATTGCCACTGACGTATCCAAGCACGCGTCCTCCCTTCCACCCACCCCGCCCCACCGCCCCTCGACAAAGAGAGAGAGAGAGAGAGAGAGAGAGAGAGAGGGGGGGGGAGGCGTATGGGGGAAATGTGGAGAGGATGGGAGATGAGGGAGGAGGTGAGCGCTACGTCTCTGATAATAATACGGTCGCGCTTTCAGCTATGCAAGGGAAGTAACTACGCGCTCTGTTCCTGACCTATTTACAGTCATGTCCCGTGTCCAGTCTGGAAATCGTTTTCAAGATAGGCGGCCTCTTTTATTTTGAAGAGGGTCAATTGTGGCCAGCAAACTGGCAGGACCAGAACCTGTCAGCGTTATCTCAATCTATGGAAAAGAAGGGGCTGTTTTATCACATTTGCTGCGTGCTTCTTTCGCACTGCGGCTGTGGTTTGTCGTCTGCTACTAGAAACCATCCAGCCTTGTGCGCACACTTTCGTGTAAATTGGTCGTCTGCTATGTACATTTGTAGCGGAACTAATTCGATCTAGTCGTTGAAAACTGCAAAGAATATGTGAGTATGACTTATGTGGTTCTGCGGCTTCGTACACTGTGCTTTTATTTCCCCCGAATTGACTAATATTAATGTGCACCCGAAAAGTTCCGGGTTTATTCGTATCAAAGTCCACCGGAAAGACCTGAGCGCGGTAACTGCGGGTGCCACTGCATGCGTGCGGTATAAAGTAGTACCGCACTGGGGTGAATGTTTGTGTTTATGAATGCAATCAGCATGTCTTCCATATGGACTATTTTTGACTCTGGTCTCACGAAATTAGGCCCCTGTACTGATGGTGGGTCTTGTGGTCTAATCCTGTATTGTCGTGCCAGTGTCACTCGCCACAGCCACATAATGTAGGAAGCGCTATCGCTCACTCGCCTTCAAATATATATCGTATTATATATCAAACACGACTTGATTCTGCGACTAATATGTGTGTGTGTGTGTGACTATGGGCGTAGAGGGAGGGCGTGTGCGCATGCATGTATGTGTGTGTGTGTACGCATGCTGTTGTGTCCGTTGTTGTGAGGCAGTGTGTGTGGGATCATATGTATATGTATGTGTATGTGTGTGCATTTGTCAATATGCATGGTACATATTGCAATATTCATCTTTTTATTGGTTTCATTTACGTTTTCTTTAACCCTTTTTTATATTTGTAAGCGCGTAGGGAAGATGTAAGATTAAGCGCCATAAATAATCATCATTATTATCATGATTTCTGTCTGTTTGTTTTCTTCCCTTGAGACTCAAAGTGAATTTAGCGAGGAAAAAGCTTAATGTTTTTACATAAATTCCAAATGAACGCGCAAGGTGGCATAAATATTGTTTGAACGAACCCAAACTTATCACATTTGATAGAAACTGTCTTTCAAAGGGAGGTTATCTTGTGGGGATTTGAAAAAGGGCTTCTAATCGAAAACCATACAAGATAACGTCCCTTTGTGGTGTTTTTGCCACGGCAGTGTTGTTGGCGTGCCATTTGCTGCGTGCTGCGCAACTGGGACGTATGCAGCAGACTGCAATCGCTGCATTGTCGGCCCTGTGTGTGTGTGTGTGTGTGTGTGTGAGTGTGAGTGTGTGTGTGTGTGTGTGTGTGTGAGTGTGTGTGTGTGTGTGTGTGTGTGTGTGTGTGTGTGGTGCAGTGGGAAGGGGGGAGGGGGTGAGGTGTGTGTGTGAGCTGATTAATTTAAGGGTGACAGCAGATCATTTCTGTCGGAGGGAACCTATAGTGCTCCGTTTTCAGTGAGTAGCTTACCCACTCCTTTCCCTCTGGACGTGTGCGTGTGTGTGTGCGTGAGTGCGTGCGTGCGTGCGTGCGTGCGTGCGTGCGTGTGCGTGCGTGCGTGCGTGCGTGTGTGTGTGCGTGCGTGTGTGTGCGTGCGTGCGTGCGTGTGGTGTCCCCGACGTGCCCATGTGTAACTGTATAATATAGGCGCGCACCTCTGTATCTGTCTTCGACGAGCACTGCAAAGTTAATCTTTGTCGTCTTCCTGCTTGTCTACAGAGAAACCATGGGCAACGCCGCACAGAGACGTCACGGCAGCCAGCCACTGACGGTGCCTGAAGTGCTGCTGCTGATGACGATGCTGATGTTCTGCAGTCTGCCGCAATACTCTAAAGCGTCTTTCACACTTCAGCAGCACGCTGACGGGTTTGAAGTGTTTCTGCGGCAGAACTTGACGGTAAGTTGCTGGCTGGATGGTTGGGTACAAAAAGAAATCTTAAATGAGGAGGAGGAGGAGGAGCCTGATTGGCCTTTCGGATGAGGGGTCAGACTCTTGTTCCAAGGTCAAGACTCTAAAATGAGGCCCTGTGCTGGAACGCATACAAAATAAATAAATAAATAAATAACTGAATAAATTAACAAATAAGTAAGTTAGTAAATGAATCAGTGAATGAATGGGTGAATGAATGAATGAATGAGTAAATCAATAAGTAAGTAAATAAATGAATAGGAAAACAAATGAATAAATAAATTGAATAAATAAGAAAAAGCTTGCTCGCACTTTAATTTCATTCCATCTTTCGGAGAACTCCGCCGATGCCGGTCCTAAGCCCGCGATGAAAAAGGAGGAAGGTTGTGCGTGGGGCTAGCAACCCCACCACGTAAAAACCATGCTTGCTACAGAAACCAACACTGCAGAAATTTCAAAGGATCTACGGAAACGACCGGAGGAGAGTATATGAAGCGGACCAGCCAAACCTTCTGTCAAGAAGAAGCTGACCCGCTGATGAAACTTCTCTCCTCCAAGACCGCCTCACGGATTGGAGTATGGAATATACGAACAATGTACGAAACTGGAAGAGCAGCTCAGGTGGCTAGAGAGATGGACAATTACAGGCTGGAGATACTCGGACTGAGTGAGGTGAGATGGACGTCATCAGGGAAAGTCACCTTAGCATCGGGCCACCAACTGCTGTATTCAGGACCGCCGGATGAGGGGGGTGTGCACAGAAATAGAGTTGGACTCATGTTGACCAAGAAAGCAAGCAAGAGCCTGATGGAATGGGAACCGGTCAACGAGTGAATACTAACAGCTAGATTCTTCTCAAAGTTTCAGAAGGTCAGCATAGTACAGTGCTACGCCCAACCAACGTGGCTGAAGAAGACACCAAAGAAGAATTTTACCAACAACTACAAGCTGTACTGGATAAGTTGCCCAGAAGAGATGTCATCATAGTGATGGGAGATATGAATGCCAAAGTTGGCGGTGACAATAGTGGCAGAGAACATGTGATGGGAACAGAAGGACTGGGTACAATCAACGAAAGCGGAGAACTTTTTACTAACTTCTGTGAAATGAACGACCTCATCATCGGAGGAACAGTTTTCCCACACCGCAAGATAAACAAAGTGACATGGAGATCACAGACCTGAGCACTGAAAACCAAATGGACCACTTCACGATCTCAAGGAGATGGAGACGGACCCTACAAGACGTGAAGGCATGCAGGGGTGCAGATGTGGGATCAGATCACATACTTCTGGTGGGCAAGCTGAAGATCAAGATTGCCAGGAACAAAGATATAGGTCAACAGAGGCACCCACGCTTTGACACCACAAAGCTGAAGTCAGAAGAAAAGAAGAGGGAGTTTGTCATCACCCTGAGCAACAGATTCCAGGCCCTCGCAGACCTGGAGGATGGCTCGCTGGAAAAGAAATGGGAGCGAGTGAGGAGTGCCTTCGATGAAGCCAGTCAAGAAGTGCTAGGATACAGGAAACGACAGCACAAACCATGGATCTCGGAAGAAACCATCAAGAAGATAGAAGAGAGACGAGAGACCAAACAGAGAGAGATCCAAGCCAGAACAAGAGCACAGAAACAACGTCTTCACAGGAGTACAGCAAACGAGACAAGGAAGTGAAGAAGAGTGCCAAAAAGGACAAGCGAGACCATGTAGAAGGACAGGCCACTCAAGCACAGGAAGCAGCGGAGAAGAGTGATATGAAGACCCTCTACACCATCACTAAGCAGCTGGGCGGTAGGAAAACCAACACAAACCGACCAGTGAAAGGGAAGAATGGAAACATCTTGAGCAAACCAACAGAGCAGCTGGACAGATGGAGGGAACACTTTAGCGAGCTACTCAGCGGTACGCCAGTCAAGACACCACGACTCATCGAGGAAGGAGAAGACCTGGATGTGAACCTAGGGCGATCAGCAAAGAAGAAATCATTCAAGCAATCAGGAAGACAAAGAACAGGAAAGCCCAGGACCTGACAACATCACACCGGAAGTGCTCAGGGCAGAAGCGACGGTCGCGGCAGACATCCTGATGGACTTATTTCAAGAGGCCTGGGAAAAGGAAGAAGTGCCGAAAGAGTGGAAAAAGGGCTACATCATCAAGATACCCAAGAAGGGAGATCTCAGCGAGTGTAAGAACTGGAGAGGGATACAGCTGCTGTCACTACCTAGTAAGATCTTCACGAGAATCATCCTAGAGAGGATCCGGGCAGCTGTAGACGAAAAGCTGAGAGACGAACAAGCAGGATTTCGAGCAGGAAGATCATGTGTCGACCAGATAGCCACGCTCCGAATCATCATCGAGCAGTCTCTTGAGTGGCAGTCACCAATCTACATCAATTTTATCGATTTCAAAAAAGCATTCGACACAGTGGACAGAGAAGTAACATGGAAAATCCTGAGACACTATGGAATTCCACTCAAGATGGTAAAATCATACAGAGCCTGTACAAGGACACAACGTGTCACGTCATCCACAACACGAGTGTGTCGGAACCCTTCACAGTGAACACCGGGGTACGTCAGGGATGTTTGTTGTCACCGCTGATCTTCTCTCTTGTGATCGACTGGGTGATGAGGACAGCGATGAACCCACCATGCGGGATCCAGTGGACACTCATGCAGAAACTTGAGGACCTGGATTTCGCGGACGACATCAGCTTGCTGACCCACACCCTCCACCACAAGCAGAAGAAGACCGAGAGCCTCCGCAGCACAGCCAGTAACACTGGCTTGGAGATCAACGCGGAGAAGACAAAGACCATGAGAGCCAACACAAGCCAGGCTGAAGCAATTCGCCTAGGGGAAAAAACAGATAGAAGATGTTGAGAAATTTACCTACCTAGGAAGCATTGTCAACAAGACAGGAGGTACTGATGATGACATCAGGGCCAGAATAACCAAGGCAAGATTTGCTTTCACCACCCTCAAGCCCATCTGGAGGAGGGCAAACGTCCGTCTTCACACCAAACTGAGACTGTTTAACACCAATGTAAGACCTGTGCTGCTGTATGGCTCGGAGACCTGGAGACTCACCAAAGGGCTGGAGCGCAAGTTGCAGGTCTTCATCAACACATGCCTGCGGCGGATCCTCCGCATCAGGTGGCCTGACAGAATTGCAAATGAGGAGCTATGGTGCCAGACAGATCAGAGACCAATCGGAGACACCATCAGAATCCGAAAGTGGAAGTGGATCGGACACATCCTACGCCGAGGCCCGGACAACATCACACGGCAGGCACTGGATTGGAACCCGCAAGGAAAGAGAAAGCGAGGCCGCCCAGTGACAACTTGGCGTAGGACGCTGAACAGCGAGCTGAGTTCCATCAAGCTGTCCTGGGGTGAGGCAAAGCGGGCAGCCCAAGACCGCACACGCTGGAAATCTGCAGTGAAGGCCCTATGCTCCCGATGGAGCGAAGAGGATTAAGTCAAGTAAGTCATCTTTCGGAGGGCAGTAGGCTGTCCATGCGCTGGTGGGGTAAATGATACGAAAATGTAACACGTGAACACTGCTGTCACGTTAAGACACCATTTCCGAAGACGGAATGTGGCTAACCTTAATGGTATGGGAGTAGAAACGATCGCACACGCAAAAAAATCTCACAATCAATAGTGAATTTCAGAGTTCTGCCCCAGGAGCACACACACACACACACACACACACACACGCGCGCGCGCGCGCGCGCGCGCGCGCGCGCGCACGCACGCACACACACACACATAACTGATGAGGGGAGTGTGTTGTACA
>CM031615.1:48289301-48291801 GCA_018398815.1 Conus ventricosus | reverse complement strand
TCACGTTTGCGGTTGTTTGCACGTGCGGGTTGGCTGCACGTGTTTTCTGGGGGCTTTCAGGTTTTTGTTTGGGTGTATTCACTAACAACGATTTCCATTTATGCCTGCAGTTGTTTACTATTTCTGATTTGGTGTTTAAAGTTGCTAAGTGTGGTTTGCATAGTATTAACCATTTTTCAGTTAAACATAGGTTGCACCTTTTTGAAACATTGCTGTATGGTGATGCTCTTTTTATGATTTTCCAGGATATATTGTAGCTTGTTTTTGCGTCTTTAAGTTTCCAGATATATTTGCTCAGTTCTGTTTGGTTTTTATATCTTTCTTTATTAAATGACTGTTTGTGGTTTGCATATCTGGTTTTGAAGTGGTTTTCAGTGATCCCTATGTATGTTTCTTTTTCATTTTCTGATGTCACAGTGGCTTGGTATACAATGTTGCTGTGAAGGCATTTATTGCTCAGGGGGCACTGCTCTTTTTATAATCTAAAGACCATCGATTCTGCTTTGGGGAAAAAATATAATAAATGCTTCTCACAATGAACCTTCAGCAAGCTTATAGTCTCCAAGAACTGACCCTCAGCACTTGTGTCTTAAGAGGATATCTTTTATATTTTCTACTTTTCACAAGAAAATGTAGCTTGTTTTGCTCTTTCATGATTTTCTTTTGCTTCTTAGGTGGCTCCTTTGGTTGGTGTTTTGAAAACTCAACAAACATACTATGGTATTGCACACCAGCCTTTTCTGGGATTGCATTCTTCTTAAAACTGAAAAGGCAGAGGAGTCAAATTACCACTTTCCGCGGTCACTGAGGAGAAACCACCAAGTTTCGAAATATCGGTATATGACCAGGAGTTATATGTTAGTGAGTTTCCCTCCCTATTGGAGGGTGTCTCCCCCTTGGAGACTATAAGCTTGCTGAAGGTTCATTGTGAGAAGCATTTATTTTATTTTTTCCCCATTCACCCACTCAAGCACATACTGTTAGTTAGGCAGAATCATCTACCACTGCAGATATGAATGCTTATCTCCCCCTATTTCTTCAATCTAAGATATAAGAGCAAGCTTTGTTTATAATTCAATATTTCTTGCAGTCATTGCAACACCAAGCTGCTCTGTAACTTGCTGGAACGGTGCGCGGTACTTATCCTTGGAATTTATTAGTTTGTTGTATTTTAGTCCCTTGCGGATTCATTCCAAGAACTGACCCTCAGCACTTGTGTCTTAAGAGGATATTTTTTTATATTTTCTACTTTTCACAAGAAAATGTAGCTTGTTTTGCTCTTTCATGATTTTCTTTTGCTTCTTAGGTGGCTCCTTTGGTTGGTGTTTTGAAAACTCAACAAACATACTATGGTATTGCACACCAGCCTTTTCTGGGATTGCATCCTTCTTAAAACTGAAAAGGCAGAGGAGTCAAATTACCACTTTCCGCGGTCACTGAGGAGAAACCACCAAGTTTCGAAATATCGGTATATGACCAGGAGTTATATGTTAGTGAGTTTCCCTCCCTATTGGAGGGTGTCTCCCCCTTGGAGACTATAAGCTTGCTGAAGGTTCATTGTGAGACGCATTTATTTTATTTTTTACCCATTCACCCACTCAAGCACATACTGTTAGGCAGAATCATCTACCACTGCAGATATGAATGCTTATCTCCCCCTATTTCTTGTTTATAATTCAATATATATATATATATATTGAATTATAAACAAAGCTTGCTCTTATGTCTTAGATTGAAGAAATAGGGGGAGATAAGCATTCATATCTGCAGTGGAAGTTAATACTGCCTGACTAACAGTATGTGCTCAAGTGGGTGGATGGGGGAAAATATAATAAATGCTTCTCAAAATGAGCCTTCAGCAAGCTTATAATCTCCAATAGGGAGGAAACTCACTAACACATAACTCCTGGTCATATATATATATATATATATATATATATATATATACACACACGCAGACACTCTCACGTATATACACACGCACGCACGCTTACACACACACACACACACACACACACACACACTCACTCAGGCATGCACGCACGCTTGTACTCACATACACACACAACTCGCACACATACACACGCACGCACGCAAGCACGCACGCCTACACACACACACACACACACACACACGCTCGCACACATACACACGCATGCACGCACGCACCCTTGCACACATGCACATAAACACACGCACGCGCGCTTCCCGGTCTGCTCAGAAAATGTTGTCGAGTGTGTCCCTTTTTTTCCGAAAGAAAAAGGGATATCAACGGAATTTCCAAAAGGTGAGGGAATAATTTAGACTGAAAGATACTTGTCTGTGTACTTCCCCAGCACTTTGTGAAAGTTTGAATTATTTGTTTCTCCAGTGGCTGACAGGCTGGGGTACTTTGTGAAGAATGCCAGTAACCAGACTTTTGTCAATGACTTTGGCGAGTTTTTCTGCGGCACCATTGACCTGACCAACCCTGCTGCCTATGACTGGTACAAGAATGGTA
>CM031615.1:48269301-48279301 GCA_018398815.1 Conus ventricosus | reverse complement strand
AGACAGACACACAGAGAGGGAGAGTGACAGTGAGAGGTAGAAAACATAGATCGTGTGTGCGCGTACACGTGTTCACACACACACACACAGACCTTCGTGCCACGAATAAAAATTTGAAAGAATTTTTTTCAGCTGTTTAATTATATCGAAGATCTTTCACTAGAGTTAGGACATTTCTAAAATAGTTATTGTGCGCTTGCATTAGGTTATTATCTGAAAATCGAATATAATATAGTATCATCTTTACAATCACAGCATCTCCAAGAAAGCTTATCTGAGTAATTCAATCCACTACATTACAAAGTCTGTACACTCAATTGTTGGAGGAACAAAAAACTTGATAATGGTATATTACATTCAGGCAGATGGCAAAACATACATTTAAAAGTGTAAGATTACGAAATGCGATGAAAAACCATTTGTCTAAGGAATTTATGAAGGAAGCAAAAGGATAATGATTGTACAGGAATTGTTAGTTAAATAAGTATGAAGAAGAAGTGTAAGTTATTGTAACATTAAAATCAATAATGATGTGAACATTAACAACAATAATGATAATAATGACGAGAGCGAGTAAATGGATAAACAAGTCAAAGAGGACGTGGAAAATCAGCGACAGAAGTGGAGGAGACAGGTGTGGCGGTGGTAGGAGGGGGAGTACGAGTGGAGGGCGGGGGGGGGGGGGCTACAACATGATAGTTAAATCAATGACAAAATGAGCAAAGGTTATTTTTAACAACATAGCAAAGATGTACAGGTGGCGAAAGAGACCAAAAGAGGGGGGGAGCAGGGGAGGGGGCTAGGAGATATGAAATAAAATAAACATAGAAACAAACCAAGATTTAGAAGACTAGGACGCGACGAAGAAAACCAAAAGAAACCGTTCTGTTCATCACGAAATGTTCGCCGACGACACTAACCTTGAACATCCTGACATGGCAGATACCAATGATAGTCTCGTCAAAATCTTCAAGGCTGTGTCTCTAATATCAAAAGGAGGACGTCTGACAAGAATCTGAAATTAAACGGTGATTGAACAAGGGCTGATCGGTTTATAGAACATTCTCGGCCTCAAGACCCGCTGTCTTCATCCTTTAATAGTCATCGGCTCACCTAATATCTCATTCCTGCCATATGTTCGTGATCTTGGCCTCTATCTCGACTCATGCACGCACGCACGCACAGAGAGAGAGAGAGAGAGAGAGAGAGAGAGAGAGAGAGAGAGAGAGAGAACTAAAAACAGTACCATTGAGAAATTACTTTCAGAATGTTGATGATTCCAATCAATTGAGAGAAAAAATGTAATACAGCCTCCATTTTTTTTCTGAAGCAGCTAGGGGGACAGTGACAGAGGCAGAATCTGTCATCATAAATTCCATTCAGATTTACTGAAGCAGCTAGGGTAACAGTGACAGAGGAAGAATCTGTCATCATAAGTTCCATTCAGATTTACTGAAGCAGCCAGGAGACAGTGACAGAGGCAGAATCTGTCATCATAAATTCCATTCAGATTTACTGAAGCAGCTAGGGTAACATGACAGAGGAAGAATCTGTCCTCATAAGTTCCATTCAGAGAAGAAACAAATTAGGGATAAAACATCTGTGTCTTCCTAAATCACTACTACACAGCTGGAGAAGTTTCGCCACAAACTCTAGCTTAAATAAGAGAGAGGCCACACAATAATACACCCGTCCTAAACCAAACAACCCTGCTCACAGAGACATCATTTTCGTCTTGTAAAGACTGCAGAAAATGGAGGAAATTCCACTTTTTCGACTTAAGAAAAAAAAGAAAGAAAGAAGGAAAGCTAGCTATCTAAGCAAAAGAAGTGGGGGGGGGGGGGGGGGGGGGGGGGGGGGGGGGGGGGGGGGGGGGGGGGGGGGGGGGGGGGGGGGAACGGAGGGAGAAGCGATTGAAAGCAAACAGCCTAAATTATTTTGCCAATCTCGGTTCAAACTAGGAAAAAGAACAAAGGAAATTAACAACAACAAAAAAAAAGGGGGGGGGGGGGGGGGGGGGGGGTAGCGATTTAAAGCAAACAGCCTAATCTACGTTGACAATCTCGATTCAAACTAAGAAAAAGAACAAAGGAAATTAAAAAAAAAAAAGACGAAGAAGAAGGAGAAGAAAATAAAAGTCATTTTCTCTGAACTGATTTCAGGCAGACAGGATTTGGGCCAGAACAAGCCAGAGAACAAGCAACAACCAAGCAAGAAACCTGGCTGAGAAACCAAAGCTCCAGTGCTACCCTTCGGGAACGCAGAACCGGGTCCTGGCTTAGGCTTTGTCGTGGAGTCTGGCACGTAGGGAGGGCCTCCACCAGTGGCTCCTTAGCCACCTCCTGGAAGACAGCCACAAAGGGGAGATCCTGCGATAGAACACCGGGGGATGACCCACAGGAGCAGCCACGTGACAGTCCTAACCCCCCATGACGATAATGGACTCGTCCCACAGGAAGACCCAAGGCGTTTCCGGATCAGAGGGTAAGTAGACGTCCCATGACGTCACGTCCCGGTAGATAGACCGGCGCGACGAGCAGGTCCTCGCCGTACATGTACTGGTACTGGATGTCGTAGGAGGGGAGGTCACTCGGGTAGTTGAGGAACAGGGGGCGCTGGGCGGCCAGGCTGTCTCTGAGGCCGTGTGGACCACGTGACGTGTGTAGTTCTTCATGGCGGCGAACATCCGGCTGAGGCGGGCGAATTTGAGCAGAGTGCTCGGGCTGGAATGGTACTGCACGTTCGCCCATGGCTGGTTGCCTGTCGTGGAAATGGAAGGTGATGTGTGGAAGAGCGCGCGCCACACACGCACACACACACACACAACACACACACACAAAACACACACACACACACAACACACTACACACACACACACACACACACACACACACACACAACACACACACACACTACACACAAACACACGCACGCACACACACATACACACTCCACATATGTCATGCACTTGCAATTAAAAAAAACAACACAAACACACCCTTAAAAGATCTGTAAAAAAACGGGTGAAGGCAGAAATCTCAGCAAACCTCAGACAACAACAATACACATAAACACGACACACATGTATGCACGCACATGTGCGGGCGCACACACACACACACACACACACACACACACACACACACTGCACACACACTGCACACACACACACACACACACACACACACACACACACACACACACACACACACACACACACCTCATGGTGCGGAACAGGGGGGTGAAGAGGGCCCATCTCCGCCGACCTCAGAAAACAGCTGCTCGGAGCGGACGAGGGGTGGGCTGTAGGTGTCAAAGGTCGTGAACCCAAACCGATGTCAAAGTGGGTCAAGGTCGGGCGGGACATGGCTAGGGAGGGGGAAAGCGGGGAGGGGGGAGGGCAGGCCGTCACTGAGCGACCGTCCACGTTCTGCTCCCCCGCCCACATCGGGTGCTGTAATTGCCCGTACCTGAAAGGGTACCGTAACTCCTGGGTCAACATCAGGGCGTTGCTTTCCATCCGCGATCAAAGTCAGATATTACTACTGCGGGGGCTGGAATAGCTCAGTTGGTAGAGCGCCGGACTCGTGATCCTGGGGTTGCAGGTTCGAATTTCGATACAGGGGGATTTTTTCTCACAGAGTTAACATTGGTTCTGACTCCATTCCCCATACAGTCCTTCGAATGAGACTATAAACCGAGGTTCCGTGTGTGAACGCACGCAAAACATCTTGCACACACGTAAAATCCATCACCAACCCTTCGGAAGAGAAGGCCAGTTTGGCTGCTGTATGGATGACACGTTACACATAGAAATGCACCTTCCCCGAAAGGGAGTATGGCTGCCTTAATGGCGGGATAAAAAATCGGTCATACGCTCGTACACAAAAAAACTTTACTGCCTGTCTATACGGGCAGTGTCGTAGGAGTATCAGCCTGCTACGCAGAAAGAAAAAAAAAAAAAGGAAAATTACTAGTGCTACCTCCCTCTCGTGCCCACCCCTGTCTCATTAGCCGACTCTTCTTCTTCTTCTTCTTCTTCTCTTCCTAAAATACTGGTTCACTCAAAAACGAGGAGGTCACCAGCGCGCAGTCTGTAAGCTAACATTACGCATTTCTTTATTCTAAAAACTGTCAATCGAAAACGTACGTATCACAAACCCCCTCCGATCCTACCAGCCCGCTCTCTTTGTCTGTAAGCTACCATTACGCATTTCTTTATTCTAAAAACCGTCAATCGAAAACGTACGTACCACAAACCCCCTCCCTAATCAGCCCGCCTCTCTGTCTATAGGGACACCATCAAGCATATTCTTTAGTCTCAAAACTACCAATCGAAAACGTACTTACCACTAAACCCCGACCGCATCCCGAAGATTACTTCCCCCAGTTTCCCGGCCTCCTCCACGGCTTCCCGGTTGAGGCGGGCCCAGAGGACGGGCCACTGGTTGTGTAGTTCTTCGGCCGACTGCCCGCTGTAGAACTGAACCCCGTAGACCGGGAGGTACTCGCCGAAATCCGCCATCCAGCCTCCCAGGCCGAAGTCGATCAGGTTCCTCTTGATACGTCTGTGACAGAGAACCGCGGTGACAGGGGTCTTTGCTTTTCTATTGTTTTGTGTTGTGCTGGTTTGGTTTTGTTGCTGTCGAATCAATTTCATGTATGTCCTAAGTGTTAGTCGTCAAAGCTCTCTGTCCCCACTCGCTCTGCTTGTCTGTCTGTCTGTCTGTCTGTCTGTCTGTCCGTCTCTCTGTCTGTCTGTCTCTCTTTTTTTCTCGCCCTCTGTGTTCCTCTCCTCTCTCTCTCTCTCTTCTCTCTCTCTCTCTCTCTCTCTCTCCTCTTCTCTCTCTCCACACACACACACACCACACACACACACACACCACACACACACACACACACACACACTGTCACTCTCTCTCTCTCTCTCTCTCTCTCTCTCCGTTTCTCTCTTTTCTCTCTGTCCCCCCCCCCCCCCCCCCCCCCCTCCCCCCCTCTCTCTCTCTCTCTGACGACTGAAACTGTGGTAATGGAGTGTCATCCACATGATGGATGTGTATGTGAAGGGTGTTGTTCAAATTCCCTGCACATGTATACCCAGGTCTGGCCAATGTCGAGTTATATCCGAAAGCAAGTGAAGGAAACGGAGGTCCTGTCATTCTGTCTCAAGTCACAATGAAACTCCTAAGAATCCTCTTCATTTTCCTCGTTGATCCCCGTAAAACAAACAAACAAACAAAGCAAAGAAAGCAAAACTTACCGTTCTTGTTACCAGTCGAAGGCTGCAGGATTAGTGAGATCGATGGTTCCGCAGAAAAACTCCCCGAAGTCACTGAGAAACGTCTGATTACTGTCGTTCTTTACAAGTATCCACGTTCTTCCGCAAATGTGAACAATTAATGACAGACAAAAAGTGGGTTTGTTTACCCTTTTGCCATTGGAGTTGTTGTTATCAAGAAATGTAGTGGGTAACAACAGTCAATTATTTGTCAAACGAATAATCTGCCATTCAGTGCCATTCAGTGCCATTCAGTGTTCAGTCTTTTCACCCAGAGCAAGTACAAAAAGCCCCCCCCCCTCCCCTCCCCCCTCTCAAACCCTTTCTCATCTGCCATTTACACACGTCCAGTTACCCCCTTTCATCCGCCCTACAGTTCAAATTTTCTCCGGTTGTTAAAAGGCATACTTGCAGACAAAAATAATAAATAAATAAATAAATAAATAAATAAGTAAATTCACGTGATTTGTTCATTCATCTGGTATTTCTTATTGTCGATGGTGCAAAACTTTTGTCAGAAGGAGAGAGATTTTTTCGTCCGTATATTTTTGGTGTGTGTGTGGTTTTTTTTTTGTTTGTTTTTTGTTGTTTTTGTTGTTGTTGTTGTTGTTGTTTTTGGGGGTTGTTGGCTTTTTTTTTCTTTCTTTTTTTTTTTTTTTTTTGGGGGGGGGGGGGGGGGTGTTATTTTTCAAAGTTAGGCGTCTCTGTGTCAAAGAGACAACCTTGACACGTTTCCACCGAGTCTTTTGCCAAACGTTCAGCGACTCATCCCTGATAGAGGGCGAGTAGAGTTGTTTTTCTTGGAAATCTCACATCCCATGACCCCCTCTCCTCCACCCTTCCCCCACCCTCTCACTCCCATGTAGTGCTGCATCAGAATTTTCTGTCAGCCGAGGTAACCTCCTGCCATAACCCTTCCCCCCATCCCCCTTTCCTCCCCCCCCCCCCCTCCTTTCCCCGCACCCTCCGCATCCAAATCTCCTTCCATTGAAAAGCAGTTATATACGATTACTATGTAGTGTGGCTGTCTACGGGACAAGGTAGGCCTCTGTGTGTGTGTGTGTTGTGTGTGTAGTTTAGTAGTAGTACTTTAATTTTACGTCTTTTCACAAACTATGTGATATTAGACAAGAAAGGAGAGATAGACAGGCAAATAGAGGGAGATAGATAGAGTTTGTTCATGTTGCATACAAGTGTGTGTGTGTGTGTGTGTGTGTGTGTGTGTGTGTGTGTGTGTGTGTGTGTGTGTGTGTGGTAGGGAGGGGGTGGAGATGGGAGTGAGCGGAGGGTGGTGTACATAAAATCAGGAAAACAATCAGACACACAAACGAATAAACAAACCTACACACACTAACAATATCAGATTAAAGCAAATACCTGACTGGACTACAAATCAAGCAGAAAGTAACTTTCAAAGCAAAATCAATATCAGAAAAAATATCTGTCACAGACATGCTGATAAATATGGCAGAAATGCCTTGAGAGGCACACATTCGAACAAAACATGATCTCTTGTCAATTTTGTTTCCCCGCATATGCATTTTGTTGCAGAGCTATATTTAGTTCTAAAAACACCCAGTTTAATCGAGGGAAAATATAGTGGTGTGTGTGTGGTGTGTGTGTGTGGGGTGTGTGGTGTGTGTGTGTGTGTGTGTGTGTGTTGGAATATGGCTGTTTCGGGTGACACTTTGGGAGTGCTTCGTCGTGGAACGCTGACCTAAATGTGACCCATCACCACAAGAGACATGGTACGAGTCGAACTGGCCGCTTTCAGTTTATAGTGGGAATGAAAGTTAGGGGAAAATGCCCCTTTGTGTTAAATTTCAGAATCATTATTGTTGGGTTTTGCACAGCATAGTTACAGTATGCTGTTTGTTTTTAATTTCAACATCAATACTGTTGAATTCTTCACAACGAAGACAGAAAATGCTCTTTGTGTTAAATTTCAAAATCATATTGTTGAATTCTTCACAGCAAAGTTACAGAAAATGCTTTTTGTGTGTTAACTGGAATCATTACTTTTTGGTTCTTTACGACAGTCACAAAATTTTCAGAAGTTTGTCTACTGCTGACAAATCGGTTTTCTTTTTCTTAAGAATCGGTGTTCGAAAATTCTTTAGAAGCATTAATCTTTTTTTGTAGACGTTTAAATGATCAAAAATAGACTTACAGATAGTAGATGGTGACAATAATGAATGAAGAGACAACAGAAATGGACTAAGACAAAACTGCTAAAAATCAGACCTGAGACATCAATAGAATAGCTCAGTTGTAAGCGCCGGACTCGTAATCTTGGTGATCCTGGGGTTGCGGGTTCGAATCTCTGCCGGGCCGTTTCGGTACAGGGGGATTTTTCCTCAGAGTTAACATTGGTTCTGACTCCATTTCCCATACAGTCCTCGAATGAGACTAAAAACCCGAGGCTTCGTGTGTGGCGCACGCTCAACATCTTGCACACACGTAAAATCCCATCCCCAACTTTCGGAAGAGAAGGCCAGTTTGGCCGTTGGTATGGATGACACGAAACATAGCATGCATCCTTGCGTGAGAAAGGGAAAGAATGAAGGAAGCAAGGAAACTGAGTGAACAATATTGAATTAAATAGACTGGATGCCAGGGAAACGACTAAATGAAGCGCCAGCTGCAGCTCTTCAGTGGGCACTATCCGGGTAGGCAGCCTGCTGTGTAAACGAAGTGTGGGATTTAAAGCGCTTAGGGGCTTGGTCTCTAGCCAAGAAAAGGCGCATATAATTTTTTTATTATAATAATAAATTGATAATAATAATAATGATAATGATAATAAAAATGATACTAATCACTTTTGGGAAATATTTCTCGATATGATGCGACTTTGGCTGAGATGTGTCCTAGCCAATGACACTAAAGCCCAGGACTGCGCTGTAACGACAGACTCACCAGCGAAGAGGGGGCGCAGCCTGGTGGAGGTAGGGTTTGATGTACCCAAAGCACAGGGAAATACCTTTCTCCCCAAGTTCACTGATTATTGCCGGAAAATCTGAAAATTCACAAGCAAGCACCACGCACGCACGCATGCATTCACGCAAGCGCATGCGCTCACAACACACACACACACACACACACACACACACACACACACACACACTTGGGCGCACACGCACACACACCCCACACGCACGCGCACACACACACACACACACCACACACCCACACACACACAACATCTATTAGAGAGGTTTCTCTTCTTTTTTTTTAATCTAAGATCACATAATGTGAAATAGTAGGGAAAAAAAGGGGGGAGGGATGTTTTTTTTTCTTATTCCCTCCTAACAGGAATTCAAATGCGGCTCTTTCACAGAGGTATAGTGTTAAGATTCCGGGGTTTCGAAGTAAAGGTTTCCGACAGATTTTTTAAACTTACTTGAGAGGTCTGCATAGAGCTTTGAACAGGCAGCGAGATGTGATTTTACAATTTTTCCAAAACGGTTACATCTGTTTCTCTCTCTGTCCGTTGAATTTTTGTTTTCGCTTTCCTTTGGTCAGATTTCTGATGTTTTTGCTCTACTCAATATTTCCCTTATCAAAGTACATGTCTTTACAAATTTGGTGTGGACTTTTCACTTTTTCCCCAACCTTTTTTTCAACCTGCACCCAATATGCATGTAAGTGCAGGCCTACGGTGCCCCACACAACACACACACACCACACACACACACACACACACACACACACACACACACACACACGTACGCACGCACGCACTCACGCGGTCACACAACCCCAACACCACACACACCCCCACACACACACCACACCACACACACACACAGCGGTACGCACGCACTAACGCGGTCACACACACACAACAAAACACCACACACCACACACAAGAGAGAAGACCCGACACAGACAGACAGAGAGAGAGAGAGAGAGAGAGAGAGAGAGGGAGAGAGAGAGAGAGAGAGAGAGAGAGAGAGGTGTGCTCCTCCTCACTTGGGTACCGCGTCTCGTTCCACTGCCAGTTCCAGGGACTCGCTGACCGAAGGAGGTGTGGATGGTACCCACCCAGTCCTGGATCACACGCCCCCCAGCGCCACCTGGTGGTCCTCCGCCTGCTTCCACGCGGTCCCCAGCTGAAGACCATCCCAGAGAGAGAGAGAGAGTGTGTGACAGACAGGCACGTGCAGCACGTGACCCCTTTTTTCACACACACATCCCAAAAGAGAAGAGAGTGTGAGACAGACAGGCACGTGCAGCACGTGACCCCTTTTCACACACCCATTTCCCCGAGAGAGAGAGTGTTGGTGTGGGGACAGACAGGCACGTGCAGCACGTGACCCACAGCTGCAAGACCATCCCGAGAGAGAGAGAGAGAGAGAGAGAGAGTGTGTGTGTTTTGTGGTGTGTGTGTGGAGAGAGAGACAGACAGGCACGTGCAGCAGTGACCCCTGTTTTCCACACACCGAAATTGTTGTGGCAACACGCCACGAACTAGGATTTTTGTACTGAAATCACTGTTTAATCCATGTAAGTGTTTCGAAGCCTGCCATAAGTTCCGAGTCAGCATTGAAGTTTTAAAATGATAATTGAGCAAAAGAACAACTCCTCACCAATTATTTCCCTTGTTTAGGGGGGGGGGGGGGGGGGGGGGGGGGGGGGGGGGGTTCGACCGAGACGTCACATGCCATCTTTAAATACATGACCTTCCCTAGTTGACGTCACCTTTCAGGCCTCTGCATTCAC
>CM031615.1:48251801-48259301 GCA_018398815.1 Conus ventricosus | reverse complement strand
CTCTCCCCCCGCTTCTTTCTCCTCTTCTCTCTCTCCCCTCTCTCTCACTCTCTTTCTCTCTCTCTCCTCTCTCTCTCTTCATCTCTCTCTCTCTCTCCTCTCTCTCTCTCTTATACGTCCATCGCATCTTTATAGATATTTTTAATTCTTTATCAAGCAACATGAGTTTTATTACTTACAATTTCTATGTTTGTGGTGAAGATCTATGCAGGTAAATATGAATGCATGTAATTATTTCACCCATTCTTTCCGTTGAAAGTAAATTCCTTTCGGGGGTAATGTCCTTGTGTATCCTCTATGCTAACCCTTCCCGTCATCCACAAACCCCCTCCTCCTCCCTCCCCTGCTCCCTCCGCCTGATTCTCTCCCCCCCCCCCCCGCCCCACGCCTTTCCCCGTTTAACCCCTAGTTGACAAGTTTTTCCACTGCGTTCCTGTGACAGTGGTGCTGATAATGTTTTTATTTGGTATCGAACTGTGAAAAATCGTGTTATCTATTCAATCATTCATTCATTCATGTCATTCATTTCATTCATTCATCATTCATTCGTCATTCCATTCATTCAATTCATTCATTCATTCATTCGTTCATTTCATTCATGCATTCATTCATTCATTCGTTCATTCATTACATTCATTCATTCATTCATTTCCATCGTTTCATTCATTCATCATTCATTCATTCATACATTCATTCATTCATACATTCATTCATTCATTCATTCAACTCGTTCATTCATTGATCATTCATTCATTTCATTCCTTCATTCGTTTCGTTCATTCAATTCATTCCATTCTTCATTCATTCATTCGTTTCATTCATTTGTTTTTGTTTCTCTTATATGTATTTTCGCCCTTCATTTGTTATGATTTATTTCTTCCACTTTTGCCCCAGGGCTGGGAGGAGGGGGGGGGGGAGCATTTATATTGCTTATCTCATTACCCTGGTTAAATAACATTTCGATTCCTTTCGGTTTTGTTACCCTCCCCCCCCCCCCTCTCTCTCTCTCTCTCTCGCTCCTCCTCTCCTCTCTCTCTCTCTCTCCCTCTCTCTGTCTGTCTGTCCTCTCTCTTTTCCTCTCGCCCAAATCTCAGTAATCCCCTCCTCCTCTTGATCCCTCCCATTCTCACCTCCCCGTATAATCTCTCCCCCCTTCCTTCTGATTCCCACTATCTCTCTCTCTCCTCCCATTCCCCCCCCCCCGGGAATCCCCCTTCTTCCTGGATTCCTCATTCCTCGATGAACAAGATTCCTCCTCCCTCCCCCCCCTCTCCCCCCCATCTCCTACCCTCCCCCCTCTCTTATCCCCCCCCCCCTCAATCTTCAACTCCCCCTATCCCCCCCTCTCCCCCTCTATCCTTCCCCATCATCCCCCCTCTCCCCCCCCCTCCCCCCCCCCCCCGCTCCCCCCCCCCCTCCTCAAATCCCCTCATCTGCTCCCCCCTCCCCTCATCCCCATTCCCTTCCCCCCTCCCCTAGATCCCCCCCCCTCCCCCCCGCCCCTCTTAATCCCCCTCGGAATTCCCCCTCTGGATCCTCATTCTCTCTTTCTCTTTCTCTCTCACTTCTCTCTCTCATTCTCACCTCTCTTTCTTCTCTTTCTCTCACTCTTGTCTTCTCCCTCTCACTTTTCTCTCTGTCTCTCTCTCGTCTCTCTCTCTCTCCTCCTTCTTTCTCCTCTTTTCCCCCCCCCCCCTCTCTCTCTCTCTCATCTCTACTCTCTCTCTCTCTCTCCTTTCTCTCGCCTTTTGCCCCTTCTGCCTCTGACTCTGTCTCTCTCTCTCTCTCTCTCGTTCTCTCCTTTTGGCCCCACTTTGCCTCTCCTCCCCCCCTCTTTCTCTTTCCCATCACCCCCCCCCCCTCTCTCTCTCCTCTCTCCCTCTCTCTGTCTCTCTCCGGTCAGCATTTAACAAGCTAACAGGCATCATCAGACCCCAACAATGCAAAACGATACACCAACACCACCTGGTCCTGGTACCGACACAACCGTCATTTGAATGAGGAGGAGGGGGGGGGGGGCACCAGGGGTGAGGCGAGGGGCGAAAGAGGGGGGAACGGGGGAAACTAAGGGGCAAAATAGGACAGGGTGGAGGGAAGAGAAACGGACAGAGTGCCGAGGTTTTTTGGAAGTGAATAGTCCCTGAAAAAACTAACACTGTGATTAAAAAAAAAAATTTTTAAGGGGGGGGGGGGGGGGGGGGGGGGGGGGGGGGGGGGGGGGGGGGGGGGGGGGGGGGGGGGGGGGGGGGGGGGGGGGGGGGGGGGGGGGGGGGGGGGGGGGGGGTGGGGGGGGGGGGGGGGGGGGGGGGGGGGGGGGGGGGGGGGGGGGGGGTGGGGGGGGGGGGGGGGGGAGTGGGGGGGGGGGGGGGGGGGGGGGGGGGGGGGGGGGGGGGGGGGGGGGGGGGGGGGGGGGGGGGGGGGGGGGGGTGGGGGTGGGGGGGGGGGATCAATTTTATGGGAAAAAAGCCCTCAAGTTTCGAAGTAAAATGGTCCTGAATAAAATAACCACTGTGATTTTTTTTTTTTTTTTTGAAAAAGGGGTACATTTTCTCCTCTCCTTTTGCTTGCCCCTTCTCCTTTTTGGGGAGAAAAAATCCAATACTATTGCACACTTGAGTTGTTTCTTAACCCCTCTGAAATGTACCAAGCAACATGGCCAGTTATTCGTTTTCTTTCTTATGAGTAATTCCTTTGCACGTTTTCGCTCATATTGTTTTTAATAACTGTCCTCTTTCCTGTGGGTTTTGGCCTTGGTGGTTACTACTATCTTATATCGGTCTTTTGATTGTGTTTTGTCCTTTGTGGTTACTACTAGCTTATATCGTCTTTGATGTGTTTGTCCTTTGAGGTTACCTACTATCTTATTATCGTCTTTGATGTGTTTGTCTTTGTGTTACTACTATCTATATCGTCTTCAGATGTGTTTGTCCTTTGTGGTTACTACTAATCTTATATCGTCTTGATGTGTTTGTCCTTGTGTTACTACTATCTTAGATCGTCTTTGAATGTAGTTTGTCCTTTGTGGATACTACTATCTTATATCGTCTTTGATGTGTTTTGGTCCTTTTGATGGTTACTACTATCTTATATCGTCATTGATGAGTTAGCCCCATTGAGGTTAAACTAATCTTATATCGTCTTTTGATGTGTTGTCCTATGTGGGTTACTACTATCTTATAATCGTCTTTGATGAGTTATGTCCTTGTGTGGTATACGAACTCATCTTATATCGTCTTTGATGTGTTTGTCCTTTGGGGCTACTACTAACTTATAACGACTTTGATGTGTATGACCTTGTGGTTACAACTATCTTAGTATCTTCTTGATGTGTTTGTCCTATTGAGGGTTACACTATCTTATATCGTCTTTTATATGTTTTTTGTCCTATGAGTTACTACTATCTTATATCGTCTTTGATGTGTTAGTCCTTTGTGGTTTACTGACTCATCTTAAAATCGTCTTTGATGTGTTTAGTTTTTTTTTTCCTTTTGTGGGTTACTACTATCATTATATCGTCTTGATGTGTTTGCCCTTTGTTGGTTACTACAACTTATATCGTCCTTTGATGTTTTTGTTACCATTGTGTTACACTATCTATATCGACTCAAGATGTGTTTTTTTGTCTAGTGTTACTACACTTATATCGTCTTTTGAGTGTTATGTTTCCCTTTGTGTTACTACTATCTTAAATCGTCTTGATGTTTTGACCTTTGTGGTTACTACTATCTTACATCTCTTTGATGTGTGTTTGTCCTTTGTGGTTACTACTATCCTATAAATCGACTTTGATGTGTTTGACCTTTGTGGTTACTACTATCTTATATCGTCTTAGATGTGTTTGCCTTTGTGGTTTACTACAATCTTATATCGTCTTTGATGTGTTTGTTCCTTTGTGGTATACTACTATCTTATATCGTCTATTTGATGAGTTTGTCCTTTGTGTTAATACTATCTTATATCGTCCTTTGATGTTGTTAGTCCTTTTGTGGTTACTACTATCTTATATCTACTTTGATGTGTTTGTCCTTGTGGTTACTACAGTTATCTTATATCGTCTTTGATGAGTTTTGACCTTTGTGGTTACTACTATCTTATATCGTCTTTGATGTGATTGTCCTTAGTGGTTTACTACCTATCTTATATCGTCTTTGATGTTTTTGCCCTTTGTGGTTACTACTATCTTATAACGTCTTTGAAGTGTTTGTCCTTTGTGGTTACTAGCAATCTAAATCGTCTTTGATGTTTTGGTCCATTGTGGTATACTACTATCTTAACTCTCGTCTTTGGATGTGTTTGTCCTTTGTGGTTACTACTATCGTTTATCGACTTTTGATGTTTGTCCTTTTGTGTTACTACTATCTTATATCGTCTTTGATGTGATGTCCTTTGTGGTTTACTACTATCTTTTAAAATTTCATCCCCGTCTTAGATGTGGTTTTGTCCTTTGAGGTTACTACTATCTTATATCGTCTTTGATGTGTTTTTTATTTGTGGTTACTACTATCTTATATCGTCCTTTGATGTTTTGTCCTTTGAGTTACTTTTACTCATACTCTATCTAATATCGTCCTTTGATGTTTTTGTCCTTTTGGTTACTACAAACTTATATCGTCCTTAGATGTGTTTTGTCCATTGTGATACTACTATCTATATCGTCTTTGATGTGTTTGTCCTTGAGTTACAACTATCTTATATCGCGTCTTTGATGTGTTTGTCCCTTTTGGTTACTACTATCTTACATCGTCTTTGATGTGTTTTTGTCCTTTGTGGTAACTACTATCTTCCATCGGTCTTTGATGTGTTTGTCCTTTGAGGTTACTACGATCTTATATCGCTTTGATTGTTTTTGTCCTTTGTGGTTACTACTATCTTATATCGTCTTTGATGTGTTTTGTCCATTGTGTTACTACAAACTATATATCGTCTTTGAGGTGTTTGGTCCTGTGTGGTTTACCTACTATCTTAAATCGTCCTTTGAAGTGTTTTGTCCTTTGTGGTTACTAATATCTTACATCGACTTTTGATTTGTTTGTCCTTTGTGGATACTACTATCTTACATCGTCCTAATGATGTGTTGTCCTTTGTGGGATACTACTAACTTACATCGTCTTTGAATGTGTTTGTCCCTTTGTGGTTACTACTATCTTCTATGTCCTCTGATGTGTTTGTCCTTTGTGGTACTACATCTTATATCGTCTTTTTTTTTGATGTGTTTTGTGCCATTGGGTTACTACTATCTTATATCGTCTTTGAATGTGTTTGTCCTTTGAGGTTACAACTATCTTACATCGACTTTGATGTGTTTATGTCCATTGGTGTTTACTACTATCTTATATTCGATCTTTGATGTGTTTTGTCCTTTGTGGTTACTACTATCTTATATCGTCTTGATGTGTTTTGTCCTTTGAAGTGGTTACTACTATCTTATATCGTCTTTGATGTGTTTAGTTCCTTTTTGGTTACTACTATCTTACATCGTCTTTGATAGTGTTTGTCCCTTTGTGGTTACTACTATCTTATAACGTCCTTTGATGTGTTTGTCTATGTGGTTACTACTATCGTTATATCGTCTTTTGATGAGTTTGTCCTTTGTTGGTTACTACTATCGTTATAACGTCTTTGAGGTGTTTTTCCTTTTTGGTTACTACTATCTTATATCGTCTTTGATGTGTTGTCCTTTGTGGTTACTACAAATCTTATATCGTCTTTTGATTGAACAAAACCTGTATAATGCTCAGTAATGAATAATGACGATTGACGATACGAATCATTATGATGGTGATGATCATGATGATTAAGTTTGTTGTTGTTGTTGATGTTGTAGTTTGTTGACTTCTGAGGTCTTACAGTCCTCATTTTGTAACTTGTGTTTTTGTTTGAAATAAAACAAGATTCATAAGAAAGAAAAAAAAAAGGAATGTACAATTACTTGCAACGCGGAGCAAAATACAACGACTGTATCGGCACCTCAAAAAACGTGTTTCCGTATTCTCTTCTACTCCCCCCCCCCCCCCGCCCCCCCCCCCCCCCCCCCCAAGCAAATATCTGGAATTCATTGCGTAATAATTTGCATTGCATACAGGCATACCGTAACCCTTCAAATAGGCACTTTTAAAAAAAAAGAGAGAGAGAATTACGTACAACACAACTGTATAACATGCAGTCAACTTTTCTTCTCTCACACATTGTGCATTTTCGTGCCATTTGTCTTACCCCAGAATTTTAGATAGACGTGGCAGGGTGCATGGTGTGTGTGTGTGTGTGTGTGTGTGTGTGTATGTGGTTGTGTGTGTGTGTGTGGAGTGTGTGTATGTGGTGTTGATGTGTGTTAGTGTGTGTGTAGCCTATGTTTATAAGTACCCACTTATCAAATTTAGATGTTCAAATCATGAATTGCCCATTGGAAGTAGATCGTCGATTTTGCTATTCCAAAAGTAAGAAAGTTTTATGTAATAAATGTGACAATGTCTGCAGTATTGTGATGAAATTTCATTTTATCAGGTAATGTCATCATATTTTACTTTGCGCAAACACGTATTTGCCCAAAACGATTTCTCTTACCAAAAAATATTCGATAATTGTTTTAGTACAAATGATGTCTTCTACCAATCGAAAAACAAATGCTTCAATTGTCAAAGGTATATTAGGAAATTAATCTCAAGTGTTGTACCTAGTTGGTCTATGTCCAGCAGCATTGACTAGCAATATATGTTTTTATATTGTCTTTGTTTTGTTTTCCTTTCCTGTTATTGCCTTCAAACACTAAACCTTTCCATAGATATTTTATTGTAATGTTTTGTGGTAACTATTAACCTAAAAACGATAGTTTAGCTCTGATCACACTGCGAAGTTTAGCTTCACGTGTAAAACAAGTTTTCTGTCCATTTGATTGAAATGAGGAAGGCCAACAGACCAGGTCATGCTCTCACAGAAGAACCGAACGAACAAACGAACCAACGAAATAATTTTTGTTAATGAGAGAAAAGAATAAAGTACAGTACAAGCGTTTTTTTTTTAGGGGGGGGGTATTTGGGGTATATTTATTTTTTCTTAAATTCATGCCCTCCACGAAAAGAAAATAATGAACCAAAATAAACGACATTCAAAAGTGAATGACCATTTCAAACAATGAAAGGAATACTAAACTACAAGCAGTTCGCACTATCAAAAAAGCGCTAGCATTTTTCAGAAGGAAAAATAAATGAACTGTGGAAAAAGAAGGGGAAAAAAAGAAAGAAAAACTGAAGAGCTGAAAGAAGACCAGGACGGACCATTACACTTTGTTTTTTGTTTTTTTTGCTCTGACCCCCTTTCACCTTCCCCAACAACCCCCCCCCCCCCCGCCCACCCCCCCCCTCCCCCCCCCCCCACTGGGTCTCTGCAGTCTCTATTGGTCCGCACTAACTTTCACGTTCCGGTGCATAATGGACCCAGCCAACTGGCTGAACTTTTCACACTAGGGCCAGAGAAGGTCATGACGATAACAAGGTGTGCAACGAA
>CM031615.1:48241801-48249301 GCA_018398815.1 Conus ventricosus | reverse complement strand
CGGAGTTAAGATTGGTTCCGACTCCAATTCCCAAACTGTCCTGCGAATGAGACTATAAACCGAGGTTCTGTGTGTGAACGCACGCATGGCATCTTCCACAACCGTAAAATCCCATCACCAACTTTCGGAAAAGAAGGCTAGTTTGGCCGTTGGTATGGATGACAGGTTACACATAGCATGCACCTTGCGTGAGAAATGGAAAGAATAAAGGAAGTAAGGAAATTGAGAGTGAACGATATTGACCGGATGACACGGGAAACGACTGAATAAAGCGCCGGCAGGCAGCTCTACAGTCGGCACTATCCAGGTAGGCAGCCCGTTGTGTACCCGAGAGTGTGGATTGTCAGCGCCTCGAACTTTTGGCAAGGCGCTTTAAAAATGCTATGATATTCTATTGTTGTTATTCTTCTTCTTATTATCATCATCAACATTATTATTATGATCATTATTATTTACCCACACCCTTTTACCATCATGTCGTCCATGTAGATCTCAATGACGTCCTGGTCCACTTCGTACAGAAAGATGGAGCAGTGACACACACTTGATGCTTGCAAGACTAGAAGGACTAGCACCAATCCCCAGTGCTCTGCCAGACAGTGCCTCCTCTTCACCTGATGTCTGTTCTCCATGACTCTTCCACAAGACCTGCTGTAAGGACGGATATTCATCATCATTTTCATCATTATTATCATTATTATTATCATTATTGGTGGTGGTGGTGGTGGCGGTGGTGGTGGTGGTGGTGGTGGTGTTACTTTCTTTACTATTATTCTATTATGATCATCATCATAATCATCATCATCGACATCATCATCATCATAATCATCATCATCATTATTATTACCATCATTATTGTCTTTACTATTGCTACCATTGTTATCATTATTATTATTATTATTATCATTATCGTTATTATTACTATTATTATCATTATTATTCTATTATCATCGTCATCATCATCATCGTCGTCGTCGTCTTTGTCATCATCATTACGTTTATGATTATCATTATCATCATAACTGTTATAATTGTTATCATTATCATTAACGTTATTAATTTCATTGTTATTGTTATCATCATCATCATTATTATTATTATTATTATTATTATTATTATTATTATTATATTATTATTATTATTATTATTATTGTTGTTGCTATTATTACTATCATTATCATTATTATTATTGTTGTTATTATTATTGTTATTATTATTATCATTATCATCATCATTATTATTGTTGCTGTTGTTATTATTATTATTATCATTATATCATTATTATTGTTGCTGCTGTTGTTGTTTTCTTGCGCTGTCCATCTTTCACCCCACGTCCCCTCCCTGCCCTCTCTCCTCCCTCAATGCTGTGTCTTCCCTCTGGACAGCATCATGCACAGCTGTACCCAGACTCTTTCTGCCCCTGTCCCCAGCGCCAGCAGCACACAGGGAGCGATCAAATTCAGATCGCCCTGAGGCCACTCTCCGGAGGAGATCCTGCGCTGCCGTAGAGTCACTTTGATAGCGTTCTTCCGATTGAGCATAGTCATACACGACACCTCACCTGCTACTGAGGACAGTCAGCGCTTTAATGCCGGGCCAGTGTGCAGGAGTGTTCCTTTAGGACCGAGGGTGGCAGTTTCCTAGAGAAATACCCCACACCGGACACGTTTACAGTGTAACCAATGCAGTGTTTGCCTGCAGTCATCATCGTGAGTAACTTTTTGAATGTTTTGGTCCAGGTTATTACTGCTCGTATGTCGTGAGTAATGTGTGATCTTCGCTTCTCTGTTTTGTTTGGTTGTTCGCTTATGTAAATTCTATGTGTTTATAAAGTTCGTTTGTCATTCTCACTGTTTCATCTCTGCTTATCACAAGGTGATGTAGACACACCCGCGTTCATACTTCGGATTAAAAAAAAAAGAAAAAAAAGGACGTATGTGAAGCTCCAGCCCTTACATCATTCTGCACGCATTCCTGACAGTGTGAATTCCACTCATTTCACGGACCAATCACATGATGTTACCATTTATGGTACAAAAGTAATGGAGTGAGAAAAAGGAACATGGCGGCACATAGAAATGATTTTCTGTCTGACCTGTGGCCCCTACAGACAACATTGATCTTGTTCGGGTCGAAAATGATGTGGATTTTGTGGTTTGCTGTTAGTTGTCATGATTGCCTCGGTCAAATGGGATCGATGAAGGTCGCAGTGTGAGAAACCCATCAGAAATCTGATACGAAACGTGAAGACATAAATCAGTGTGTTAGAGAGTTAATTTCAAACAGAATATCACAACGTGGAACTCTGTATATCAACAGTTTGTTGTTATTGTCATGATCGCCCGTAACTCGCTCTGGGCATCTTTCACTTCTCACCAGCATCGCGTGTGATGAAATATCTCGTTTTAATTCTCACTTCCCATCATTATTGAGGAATAAGTCTGTATTCATAATCCTCGTTATTCTATGCACATCTGTATTGTAATCCTCATTACTCTATGCACATCTGTATTGTAATCCTCATTACTCTATGCACATCTGTATTGTAATCCTCATTACTCTATGCACATCTGTATTGTAATCCTCATTACTCTATGCACATCTGTATTGTAATCCTCATTACTCTATGCACATCTGTATTATAATCCCCATTACTCTATGCACATCTATATCATAATCCTCATTACTCTGTGCACATCTGTATTATAATCTTCACATCTTATTACCACTGTGCTTAATTCTGTAGTTATAATCCTCACCTCTCATCATCATTGTGTGAAGCTCTGTATCCATATTCCTTACTTCCCATTACCATTTACTGTAACTCTGTTTTTATAAAGTTCGTGCATCGTTACCATTGTGTGCAAACGTCATTACGATTGATACTTCTTACAACTACTGTATACAACTTTGTAATCCTCAGATCTTATCACCATTGTTTGAAACTCCGTATTTCTAATCCTCACTTCCCATTACCATTGTATGTAATTCTATTTAGAATCTTCACTTCTCATTTCTACTGTGTACATAACTCTAGATGTAAAATCCTCTCTCCCCCATTACCATATGTGTAAATCTGTATTAATTATCTCACTTCTCATAACCAATGTGAGTACTTCTGTATTTATGATTTAAATTTCTCCCCACCATTGTGTGTTGCTGTCTATTTATAATCTTCACTTCCCATTTCTATTGCATGTAATTCTGTCTTTATAATCCTCACATCCCATAACCATCGTGCGTAACTCTGTGTTTATAAATCTCACTCCTCATCACCGTTGCGTGCAACTCTGTTTATGATGATCACTGATTTCCATTGTGTGTAACTGTGTATTCATAATCCTCACTTCTCGTTACCATTGTGTGTTATTTTGTATTTATCATTCTCATTTCCGATTACTACCGTGTATAGCATTGCAGTTTTACTCATTCCACTTAATTCCATTGTGTGTAACTTTGTGTTTAGAATTGTCATTTCTCATTATCATTATCTGTAACTTTGCATTTATGATTCTCACTTATTACCATTGTGTGTAACTCTGTTTTGATCATTCTCACTTCTCATTACTATTGTGCGTCACTCTGTCTTTAAAGTCATCACTTGTCAAAGCCAGTTTTTGTGACTGGTTTCATCATGTTCACTTCTCAGTACTATTGTGTGTAACTCTGAATGTGACATCCTTTACTTCTTGTTGCTATTGTCCGTATTCCGTATTCATAATTCTCATTACTCGTAACCAATGTGTGTAACTTTATATTTGGTGAAACTCACTTCCCATTATCATAATTGTCATTGTCATAAGCACTGGGCAACTGTTTATAAACCTAACTTCTTCTTAACATTGTATGACTCTCTATGACGCTCTTCATTGCCATGCTACAACATACCCTTTGTTGTCCTCACTTTTCATTAGCGTTGTGTTACAACTCCATTGACAGAACTTTCTTTTCATTGCCCACGTAAACACTCAATGTTTGTCATTTTCAGTTGTTGTTGTTGTTTTTGTTTTGTGCTGTGTCATGGTTCATATGTGTTCTGCAATTACGTTACTGTGTCTAATTGTGCATTGATGAAGTTACATCTATCACGGTATAGGTAAAGTATTGGCGCACACTTACTCATCGCTACCGCTAAAACTGTGTGTCACTCTGCGTGTTCATTTCACTTTCACATAGAAGTACAATTATTTTCAACATTCTCTTTTTTGAAAGAAAAAGGTTTTATGGTTTGCATTCAGAAACAATGAATTCTGTACGTACCAAAATTTTTACATTGTTATAGTAAAACATCCAAAACAAAAACGTTTGGTGAAATCAGACATAATAATGGTGATTTTTTAATGGACACTGAAACACTTCAAGTATACTTAATTGTGTTCTTGGGAAAATAATGAATACGTCATCTAAATCGGTGTCCACACGACGTATGTAATACGATATCAGTGTAGACAGTGCCTGATAAACTGTTCAGATACATTGATGTTCAAAGACACGGGGAAATTGCATCTGAAATAATCAACATTAAAATTGTTTCTTCTTGATTGTGTACACAGTTCTGTTTTGTCATAATATTATGATTACTACTACTACCACTACTACTACTACTACTAACTACTACTACTACTGCTGCTGCTGCTGCTACTACTACTACAACTACTACTGCTACTACTGCTGCTGCTGCTGCTACTACTACTACTTCTACAACTACTACTGCTATCATCATCATCATCATCATCATCATTATTATTATTATTATCATTATTATTATTATCATTATCATTGTTGTTGTTGTTGTTTGTTTGTTTGTTTGCTTGTTTGTTTGTTGTTGTTTTTGTTGTCATCGTCATCATTAACTTGTGCGCATCCCTGATAGGGTCTTTGTGGTCGGCTACGCTACAAACAATCTGACTTGACCTCACAGGACTTGTGTACAGCCTCGTCACAAATAAGACGTCAATTACCATCACATTATCATCATCATCACCATCATCACTATCATCATCATGGTCACCATGATCATCGTGTTTGTCATTTCTTAGATATCGTAACAGGATGATAACACTGGTACAGTAACACCCTACCTTCCCAGTTTCCTTTGGAGTCAGTGCGAGTCGGTCAGTGTGTCCGGACAAGACGTCTCTCACAGTGTCACTCTCCTCACCCTCTCTCTCTCTCTGCTGCGCAGTGTCTCTGACAACCCCTTACCCTTCACATTTGCATATGCATGAGAAGACGACGTCCTATGGGAAACTACTCGCTTCAAAAGCTCATAACTTTTTATTTGTTTGGTTGGTTGCTTGGTTGAGTTTTCTCCGAATATAGTGATTTAAAAAAAAAAAAATTTTGGGGGGGGGGGGGAATTATGAATAATATTAGTGGAGAAAACTGTTCATCAAAAAACCTAAAGTTTTCTCTAGAAATAAAAACGATGATTCTTCTTTTCTTGTGGAATTATGAATGATGTTTGTGGAGAAAACTGTCAGTTATCATGACGTTAGAAAATGTTGCCGAAGTGACTCTCAGGGTCTCCATTGGTGTGATGCTGACTCCTGGAGACCTGACGTGGGTTTGTTTCCCGTGGACTGCCCAGTGACTGTCAGGACATCCTTAGGTGTGATGTTGACTCCTGATGACCTGACGTGGGTTGTTTCCCGTGGACTGCCGGTGTCGTGGCGACACGACAACACCAGCCTGGGTTTGCCAGAATGAGCAGACTGAGAAAAATCCCACGGAGAGAGAGGATGAGAGCTGCAGGAAGGGTGAGGGGAGATACAGCAGGATGACAAGACGGCCAAACAAATAAAATAAAATGAATGAATAAATAAAGATAGATAGATAGACAGACAGACAGATAGATAGATAGATAGATAGATAGATAGATAGATAGATAGATAGATAGATAGATAGATAGATAGATGGATAGATAGATGTGTGTGTGTGTGTGTGTGTGTGTGTGTGTGTGTGTGTGTGTGTGTGTGTGTGTGTGTGTGTGAGGGTGTGTTTTTTGTTGTTGTAATAACTGCGTTGAGCTTGTTAAAGCATCGAACAGTAAGTCAAAAAAAAAAAAACAACAAGAAAATCATAATGTTCAACCTTTTGCCTACAGTCACCCTTTGTGATGAAAACAGCAATTATGATATTTCGTTCCTACTGCACGTCACCCTTGTGCTCAAAACAATATGTTGAATTTCAGCCTGCATGTGCCATATTTACCATTTTCCCGAGTCGTGGTTACTGTTTCCCTGGGTCAAAATTACTGTTTTCATAGTGATTATAGTCACGACGCAATATCAAGTTAAAAGCAAGAAAGCATCCATTGTAAATCGACACAGTCAGTGATTTCAATTTAAACAGTACTTTTTCTGTCTCAGTGGAAACGATGACTGTTTTCGACTGGACAACAGTAGCTATCGGCTTTTGACGCTATAAACTGACTTTTTGCTATTGTTCATGTAGTGAAAGACCGGCGAGAGTGAGAGAGATTTCCTATAATTTCATGCACCAATCAGAAATTTTTACAACTTACGAAGCTTCGGGGAAATGGCTGTAAATGGTTAGAAAAAAAAAAAAGCCTTTTCTCTCTCACCCTCAGAGACATTCATGTGACATTCTGCGCCCAGTTGGAGAAGATATGTGGCTGCTCGTTCTTCGTTTTCATTGTCCTGAATGTTGCTTATCTTGCCTGAATAAAACCAAAAAGGCCGAAACGCGTCGTGTTTTGTCTTGTAATTGGCTTGTCCCGTTTGTCCGGTGAAATGATATATCATTTTATTTTCTTCTGAAACAATTTTCCGGTTTCAATCGAAGAAAGAGTGAATTTTGAACAAAAAGACGCTGAACCGGAGACCAGGTGATTTAAAACATCGTCTTCCTTTTTCATTTCTGTTCTCGTTTATTTAGATATGTGTCAGACCACGTCATTCGCTGAATTGTGTGATCTTCCTCGCGATTGGTACATGTAAACACCGCTATTGACAGTTAAAATACCGATGGCTTTGTCCACCAATCAGAGGTCTTTACTATTTTTGGCGAGTAGGAAGAACAAAAAATGTCGGAACATAATTTGAAATGATTTTCTTTTTCTTTTCTTTTTTAACCTTCAGTCCTTGAAGACAAAATCTGTTATGGTTGTATTGCAGACAAAATAGATTTTATGCGAAGAGAACCTGACGCAGAGAGCAGGCTGTTTAGAGATTGTCATTTTTCATTTCAGACTCTTTTGATATTATTTGTATACATGTGTCGGGTGATGCAATTCACCGAAGTCTGCAACAGTCCTTGTGACTGGAACCTGATCAGAGCGCAAGAGATGGTTTTCGGAAATCTGCAAGGGAGGTAATCTGTGTCAGAGCTTTGTGCGTGCGTGTGTGTGTGTGTGTGTGTGTGTGTGTGTGTGTGTGTGTGTGTGTGTGTGTGTGTGTGTGTGTGTGTGTGTGTTTCTGTGACAGTGTAGTGTGTGTGTGTGTGTGTGTGTGTGTGTGTGTGTGTGTGTGTGCTTAT
>CM031615.1:48234301-48236801 GCA_018398815.1 Conus ventricosus | reverse complement strand
GCCCACCACCATGTAAAAAAGGATCTTTTTCCCAGCTGTATATTAACTGTGGCGTTTTTCTGGCGATTGTCAAAAGATTGCTCCCAGTGCAAAGGGGGAAAATGTAAATTACATGTGAACTTCGCTTCTTTTGGTCCATGACGAGTAATTATCGGATTACATCGGACATCTGTGTGTGTGTGTGTGTGTGTGTGTGTGTGTGTGTGTGTGTGTGTGTGTGTGAGAGAGAGAGAGAGAGAGAGAGAGAGAGAGAGACAGAGAGACAGACAGACAGACAGACACACACACACACACACACATACACACACACACATACACACACACACACACACACACACACATTATTTATTTCCCCATCTTGATCCTCTCCCACCTCCCACCTCCCGACCCCCCCCCCCCCTACCCCCATCCGAACCACTTCTCCCACCCCTTCCATTCTTTTTAGTAACCCCCCCCCCCTACCCCTCACCCCCCCCCCCCCCCCCCCACCCTTTCCTCCTTCACACTCAAAGATGCAAAGTGAGCGGTTGCAACATTTGCCCCTTAATCTAAGTGTCCGTTGTTCTCTCCCTTGCGATGCGTGATACGTGTTCTAGTAGAACGAGATTTCCGTCTTCTCTCGAGGTCAACGTATCACGTGCACGACGTGAAACGGACTGAAAGCCCTGCGTGTGGAGACAGAAGTCGAAGATCAGCAAATGGCGCACGGTAAAGATCGCGTGATCCACATCAGCGTTCGAGTGGATCTGAGAAAAAAGGAAAAGAAAAGAAAAAAAAAACAGATGCAAAGCATATAAACGTACTCCCAGTTTATCCTGAATACGCGTGAGATATTCCATAAAGAGCAAAAATCGTCTTGGGCTGGTGTAGCCGTTAGTAATGGCTATTCTGTAAACATCGGCCATCATATGTGACCAACATTCTTACAAATTTTCAGAAAGATCGGCCAAGTACTTTCTGAGATTTTCCATAAAGAAGAAAACCATTATGGACCGTTACTAACGGCTATAACGGTACACTAAAACATCGGGCATCATCCGTGACCCATAATGAACATACCTACAAATTTTCAGAAATATCGGCCACATACTTTTTAAGATATTCCATAAAAAAAAAAGACGAACCGTTATGAGCCGTTATAGCCGCTAGTAAAGGCTAAGATAAGATAAGATAATGTTGCTTATAGCCCAGCCGACCTAGTAAAGGCTACAACGGTAAACTAAAACATCGGGCATCATCCGTGACCCATAATGAACATACCTACAAATTTTCAGAAAGTTCGGCCACGTACTTTCTGAGACATTCCATAAAAAAGAAAAACCGTTATGGGTCGTTACAGCCGTTAGTAACGGTTATTACGGTAAACTAAAACGTCGGGCATCATCCGTGACCCATAATGAACATACCTACAAATTTTCAGAGACCGGCCACGTACTTTCTGAGACATTCCATAAAAAAGAAAAACCTTTATGGGCCGTTATAGCCGTTAGTAACGGCTACAACGGTAAACTAAGACATCGGGCATCATCCGTGACCCATAATGAACATACCTACAAATTTTCAGAAAGATCGACAATCTGCTTTCTGAAAGATTCCATAAATAAGAAAAACCGTTATGGGTCGTTATAGCCGTTAGTAACGGCTATAACGGTAAACTAAACATCGGCATCATTCGTAACCCATAGTGAACATACCTGCTAATTTTCAAAAAAGATCGGCCAAGTACTTTCTGAGATATTCCATAAAAAAGAAAAACCGTTACAGGCCGTTACAGCCGTTAGTAACGGCTATAACGGTGTAAACTAAAACATCGGGCATCATCCGTGACCCATAATGAAGATATGTACAAATTTTCAGAAAGATCGGCCCAGTAGTTTTGTCTGGAGCAAGAGGAACACATTTTGACCACGGACGGACACACACACACACACACACACACACACACACAGCATTTCTTCGTTTCCATTCTAAAGTACTCCCTGTTCTATAAGAACTGGGAGTACCAAAAAAAAAAAAAAAAAAAAAATTTAAGCCAGCGTGCATCAGGCTATCCGGAAAGGGAGACTATCACGGCTGAAGCGTCCCCACTGTCGACTAAACGGTTTGCCGCGAGCAGCGATGAGACGGCAGCAACATCTTGTGTACACGTGTCTCTCGCAACCCCCCCCCCCCCCCCCCCCCTCCGCCCACATGACTTTTCTGTTTAAATTTGAATGGACCAAGTCAACACCCTCCCATTTCACCCCTCCCCCCCCCCCCCCCCCCCCCCCCCTTCTCTACTTTATAAGTCCGAGTCGGATCAGAATCTAATTTAAATGAACCTCTAAACTAATGGTTCACAACATACTTCATGTCATAGAGTCAAACTAAACCTGGTTTTTCCCCTCTCCCCATTCTACCCCCCCCCCCCCCCCTTCCGATTGAAATAACAGACTTAACATTACAGATTCAAAGAGACCTGATTATTTCAGGACTAAAGCAGACCTATAATCATGGGTGT
>CM031615.1:48214301-48226801 GCA_018398815.1 Conus ventricosus | reverse complement strand
TCGTGCCTCGATTTGAATTTTGATTGTTGTAAATGCGCATACATTCTCCAATATGATTACTCTTTTAGAACATGAGAGAAAACGGAAAATATCACATAACTTTCCCTGTCTATTAGTGTTACACGGATCAACCTTATTTTTCCCTCCTGGCTGGCATCATTTCTACAGAAGAGATGAGCAGAGCTCTTTTGCAATAATAAGTGAGTCAATCCAGTTGCATCATATCATATTTCAGGCACCCAACCAAATGCTTTCAGTTTCCGTTTGTGTAAGCAGGGGTTTTGTGCTTAAAACGTATGAAACAGACAAGTTTATTGATAAAATGTATACCAGGAAGAGTGTCAATATCAGGTTTCTGTTTAAAACGTGATAAAGTCAGACAGCATGAAGCTGCGGAACAGGAGGAAAAAAAAAAGAGAGCATGAAATTGCTCTCGAAAAGCTTGAACATTCTATTCAAATCGATAACTCCTCTGACACCGCCAGCAAAAGTTCTCAGCCTCCTGTCACATTCCAGCCATGCAATTTTCCTTGGATCCTTTTAATGAGACCCCTGAAAGTATTGACGCGTATTTGGACTGGTTCGAAAGCCTAGCGACAGAACTTGGCCTGGACAGCTCCCCCCCCCCCCCCCCCCCCCCCCCCCCCCCCCCCCCCCCCCCCCCCCCCCCCCCCCCCCCCCTCCCCCCCCCCCCCCCCCCCCCCAAATAGCATAACATGAAAACTCGCAATGATGATGATGCCATTGAATATTTCACAAATCGTCTCATGTTAACTGTTTGTTAATTATCTGGTAATGACGGTTGAACACTCCCGCAAAGTGTTTCCCTGTGAATCAAATATTTTCCACAGTCCACCCAAATTTTGGGTTTAACTGTTTACAAACAAACCAAAGGGGAAATGCCAAATCCCCAGGGAAAAGGTAAATAACCAAAAGGGGCCGTACTTTCCCAGCATAACTACATACTTTCTTCAGAGCCACAACAAAAGAAACGACCAATCTTTTTTCGGTATAACTGGTGGGGAGGGGGGGGAGGGGGGGTGTCAATTTTGGGGCAGAGAATACATAGAAAAAAAAAAAAAAAAAAAAAACCACAAAAAAAAAAAGCCCCCCAAATGCTGGGGGGGGCAACACGGGAAATTTTCCTTGTTAACGAAAAATTACGAAGAACAAAGATCCCGCCTGAGTTCAAGTCAAAAGCCATGAAAACATTTTCAATGACCGGCTTTTGTTACAAGCGGAATTCTGACAACGAAGGGGTTTCCCATGAGGAGAAATGATAATGCTTCGCTAAAAAACAGGCTTTCGTGTATTCGCCCCCTCAAGCCGTTTTGGTCGCATCCCAGCACCCCTCTGCCGCACCCCCCGGGGGAACAAACAGACGTGGTTTGGGGGGGGTTTTTTTAACCCCAAAGTTTCTTCCCCCCAACTGTCCTTCAACGTTCCATGCAACCGGTCTCCACCTGCCCCTCCGACTTCCCCCGGCGCCCCTTTTTGCCTGGTTTTGACCTTCCCCACGTGCGTTTTTGGTGTGCTCCCGGGGAAAGAAAAGAAACATAACAAAAACGTTTTTGCTGCTTCTTCTTTTTTCAAAATTAAGAACACTTGAACTTGAACTTGTAGGGTTAGTGCCTTAAGGGCCTGTTCACCGTTCTGTATATATATATTAAATATATATATTAATATATATATTTTATATAAATATATATTTAAAAGAGAGAGAGAGAAGGGAAGAGGAAGAAGTCAAAAAAAATTGACGTTACCACGGGTTGTGCTGAAAAAAAGGGGGAAAACGGAAAAAAAGATTTCTTGACTGTCAGAACTAAGAATTTTGATTTTCACCCGTGTGGTGTGTGTGTGTGTGTGTGTGTGTGGTGTTTCTGTGTCTGCTAAAGGGCGAAACCGAAAACATTATCTTGATTCTACCTTCTTTTTCCAAAACCCACAAAATTTCCTTTTGGGGTGTTTTAAAGATTTTTCATGGAAAAAAAAGAAAGAAATCGTCGAATTTTTTCGTCGAGACCATTTTTGGAATAAAACTAAAATAAACGACAAGTACAAACAAAAAGATTTATAAAAATTCAAAAAGGGACGAATATGTGAAAAGATGTTGGGTGTGTTGTGTGTGTGTGTGTGTGTGTTTGGTGTGTGGGTTTTGTGTGTGTGTGTGGTGTGTGCGCGTTGCGTGCGGCGGCGTGCGTGCGGCGTTGGTGTGTGTGTTGTTGGGGGTTGTGTTGTGTGTTGTGGGTTGTGTGTGTGTGTGTGTGTTGTTGTTTTTCTTTTCTTCTTCTTCTTCTTTTTAACGTCTTTTCCTAAGGTATATTAGACAAGGTTGGGGTTTTGTTGTGTGTCTTTTTGAGTGTGTGCGTGCGCGTGCGTACGTGGTGCTTTGCAGCGTGCGTCGTGATGCGCCCCCGCGTGCGTGCGTGTGCGTGTGTGCGTGTATGTGTGAGGGGGAAAAGTAAGCTTCGACTGAAAAAAAACAAAAAAAAAAAAACATCAAAGTAAAAAAAAACAACTGTACAAAATAAGATCTGAAACGCAATTACGGATTGACCAAAGGGGTTTAACATAAGAATTCGTAAAAAATTTAAAGAGACATATACCCCGGAATTGCACTTTGAAACACCCTTTTTAAAATTTCTGACAAATGGGAATCAAAGTGGGGGCAAAAGTATAAAACGTGGTTACAATTTCAAGGGCGCCGAAAAGCACATCGAATATTCTTGACATTTTTGTCTAATGCATTTTTTTTTAACCGAAATAATAAGGGAGAAGTTGTTTATTGGTTTTGGGTATGACCCCTTTTGATTCGTTTACTGGATTTATGAGGAACCCCTTTTTAAAAAAGATTACTTGCTCGGGGTTTCGTTCAACAAAGATAGAGAGTCGGGTTTGTGTATTCGGGGGGGCCCCCCTTTTTCTTGTAGTTTTCCCTAAATTTTTCAAAAGGGATTTTTAAGGAAAATTTCCCTTCATGTAACTCAAAGGAAATAAATAGTGCCGTATTGTCGAATTGTTTGCACCTGCTCGAGCAATCCTGTCAGCCCATTCTTTCGGATATGAAGCAAGGGGAAGGAACCCAACAAAAATTAATGTTATACCTTTTGACAAAAGGTTGGTAAGATTTTAATTTCTGAATGATTTCAGCCGTTTTTTTGATTTTGAGATTCAAAAGTTTAAAGAACTGACTTAGAATTACACAGAAGAGATACTATAAAAGTCAAATGAAAAATCATTTATGTACTGTACGGTAATTTATTGCTATAATTCGGTGTAAAAGTAGACGTTAGCCCAAGATAAAAGGATTTAAATTTTTAAAAAGGGAAATGACAAAGCCAAAACCCAGCATTATTTTTTAAAGAGACCCATCATATAACTTTTATGAAGTGACGATAACAATCTGATAGGGGATTTTGCTTCCAAACTAGAAATTAAGTTATCAGTTTTTTTAATTGTGTTAGTTAAAATAAAATTTTGGTTTAAAGAGCTCCCATTTGGTACGGGACTATGGGAAAACGCACGCAAGCTTTTTATTTTTAACCTAAAATTTGTAAACAAGTGAGAAGAAAGTGAGCACGTTTTGGGTCGAATTTTTTTAAGCAGTTTAGGAAGTTACATCAACCTCTACCTTCCGTTTGGTTTAGCATTTGAATATTTGACAGCGAAGGTGTACTTCGCGCAGACTGTTCACGAGGGGTCATAAAGGTAAAGCACCCTTCAGGGATTTTCCCAAAAGCTGAAGCATGAAATGGAACCCCAAAAGGGCTAATCTGAATGCCTTAGGTCTATCCTGAAGCTTTTTTAAAAATACTTGGGGAGCACCAAAAAGCCTCCGTGCTTGAAAATTTTTGGATTAACTAAAGCAAAGAAAGATTATTAAACTTTTGTTTCCTGGCCCCAACTTTTTTTTGTTATAACTTTGAGCAGTTAAGAGATTTTCTCGCCTTATTTTATAGTTCCAAGTGAAAATTCCAAAAGTTTTGAAAAAGATGCACCCAAAGGAAAAATCCAAAGTGACCAATGCAGAATTATTTTTTTAAGTTAGTATTGTGAGCAGACACCGCATAAAATAACACAAAGGGTTTTTTTTCAGCTAACGGGCATAAGATTACAGCAGAATTTCGCAATGTTGTAAAAATTCTTTTGATATTTTCTTCTAATGAAATTTAACAATTTTTTTTTGATGTGTTTTTTTTTAATGTGGCATTAAACCATAGCAGATGCCCTCCGCTATTGAATTAAGTTAAAGTTTTTTTTGAAATGATTTAGGTAAACCCCCCCCCCCCTTAGTTAAAATATTAAAAGAAGGGGGGCATAAAAAACCCTTGAGGATCCCCAATTTAGTAATCTTTTGGAGAATAAGTATTCCCAATTTTGTTGAATTTTTCTGGTCGGGAATGTTTAAAAAATTTAAAAAATGCCCAGAGAGACCAGTTTTTAATTTATATAAAAGCCTATCATCCAAGTAAAAAAAAAAAAATCGGGAGAGCGGGCAGAAAGGAGCCCAGGGGAAAAACCCCCCTTTCAAGAATGTTTGGGCCCCTTTCTCCTGAACCTGGGGGGGGTTGGCCCACCCGGTTCATGACCCCGGATGTCCCTCTGTCCCCCCCCTTTTTTTCCCCATCTTTGGGACACCCATGGCTGGGATTCGCCCCCATGACCTCTGGACATGTCTTTTTCTATTTTAATGACTCGCGCTTTAACCACTGACCACGGGACCTGGTATTTGGGGGAAATTAAGCCTTATAAGTTCATTTTTTTCCCTCCTTGCCCAGATCCGCTTGAAACCTCTCTGCCGCTTTCCCATTGCTTTCAGGGTTTGGGTTTTTTCCTCCCTGCAACTGAGAGCTGTTTATGAGGCGTAGCAACTTTCCCTCCAAAATCCCCTAGCCCCAAATTTCTGCAGGGGGATTTTGACCTGATCCCTTCTCTCCTCGGCTGTTTGCCAAAATCACCCTACTTTTCAGTCTTGTAGATTTAGCTCCCTCCATTCTGTTCTCATATGGCCCGTGCTCGTCATGACAGCTGCTTGGTTGTTTGAGAGGGGGACTAAAAAGTTGGTCTCATCCCACTCTTGCGATGATCTTGGGTACTCTTCCTTCGGGGAGGTCTGCATCACCCCCCTACCCCCATCCAGCAGACTCTCCCTGATGTTTCGAGTGGCACGGTTGTTCTTGGCCCATGATTTGCTGCCTCCTGCCGTGAAAAATGTTGCGGGTGCTTCTGGAGTCCTGATTCCCCCTTTCGGTGTTGGGTACAGCCCCTTTTGTACATTTTTTTGACCCTTTGGGTTTGTCCCCCATTGTCCTTTCCTTGACCCAGGGCTATTTACAAAGCTTAGAACATCTCCCTTTTTGTTTTTCAGGGAAAAGGGGGGCATGCGGATGTCTTTTTTTCCCCCATTTTCCCGGGTTTCCTTTGGGGCAGAAGGTTTTTGCGATCGGGAAAAGAAGTGATCCGGAGGGGCCATGTGCCAAAGTCATTCAAGTTGACTTTTTTTGGGTCATTCTCCCCTTGTCCATTCCCCTTGTGCTCTGCGGGACTGCTTTTTGGAGTCTTTTTGGGTTTCTTTTTTTTCTATCCCCTGAATCAGGCCCCTTTTGGCTTTTCCTTTGGGCCTTTGCCCACCATTCAGTTTTGGCCCCCCCAGCCTTTCTGTTGGTCTTGTGTGCTTTTATTTCTCTATTTTGAGCTTTCTTTTGCAGAATCCACGCCTCTTGAACTTTCCTTTTTCTCCCTGTCTTCAGCGGGGGCTTGTTGCTTTACCAAACCCTTGTCCCTGAGTCCTCCGCTGCTTTGAAGTCTGATCTTCCCTGTTTTGTATTCCCCCAGGATGGATTTCAGTGGAGTTTGAGTTTTGTTGGGCGACAGACACCCCCCCCCGGATGTCGAGACGGGTGGGACACCAAGCCATTTCCTTGTGAACTTTTGTTTTTGGCTTCCATTGCCTCCACGGGCGGGTGCAGATTCGTATATATCGGGGCCATAGGAGCTTTGGTATCGCATGAACTGCGACACCACCCCTTGTTTTGCCAGGGAGCCCACACTGGTCAAGGTCTCCAAACTTTTTCCGCCATCGCTTGGTTTTTTTTCTCTTTGTGTGCTTTCAGCGAAACTTCATACCATTTTTCCAAAGGGGCTCTTGACGGCTCTTTTTGGGGACTGTTGGAATGGCCTGGTTGGAAACACTGAAACCACGATTGGGCTACTTTTCCTTTCCTAAAGAGAGACCCCGTGATTTCTTTGGTTAACTTAATTCGGGATGAGGAAACTATGTCCCCACCCTCTCAACATGACTTTCTGTCTTCTCGGGTGAAATCACTGTTGTGTCATCCATAAGGCCCTTGAGAGGAGGCATTTTGATCCATCCCCAAGGTTTTTTTTGTCTCGCGTTTTTTTGTTGCGTTTTAAAAGATGAGTTCCTTTGCAAGCACGAACAGTATGGGGGAAATTGAACAGCCCTTGCAATGCCCCCTTCCCAAATTGATCCCAACATTGTGACTCCTTGGGAAGAACCGCATTTTAGAAGCCATTGAAAACTTCTGGCGGGCCGGGTGTTCTTTTGGGACATGGTACTCTCAAGGGCCAACTGTACATTCATGGGGGCCCGTCCATATCGTTTGCCAATCAAGCCACACTAGTCCGGTCCTCTTTTTGTTTTTGCTTTTTTGGGTTTCTCCCAGATCTTGTGGGTGTTCTACAAGCCAGCCCCCGCCTGGGTGCACCTTTTTGGACACAATCCAAGTACTTGTTTTCCATCGGGGACTTGGGCACCCCTTTCGCCATGACAGAGAAAAGATTTTCCCTTCGACGTTCAGTAGTGATATTGCTGAACGGGTGATGTACTTGAGTTTTGCTCTTTTGGGGGTGTACAACCCTCTCCGTCATCCATGGGCCCCTGATCTTTGGTTTTTCCAACCCCCACAGCCTGGGAGCCATCCCGCACTTGGGGGTTTCTTTAAAGCGGTAAGGGATTTCCCTTTGGCCCTGGGGGATTTGGCTCTGGCTTTGCGACCACCTTCTTGATTTCCGCCACGTTGGAGGGTTGCCTTAATGTTCCCCAGGGTTGTTGGCTACACCAGCCTTGAATGGGCGATGGGCTTTGCCTTTTTAGTGGGGTTTTTTTCCTCAGATCTGCTCAAGAACTCCTTTTTCCAACAAGGGTCCAAATTTTTGGGTGCTCAAAAATGTTCTGGGAAACTGAAGGGGTCTTGAAAAAGCGCTTTTGTCTTTTTCTTTTTGCTCTTCCTCTTCCCGCAGATTCCGCTTTGCGAGGGGGCTGTGTTTTTCTTTAGGTCTTCCTAGTTTTTTCCAACCTTGTTTTTAGCTGGCAGTGCGGTCTTCATTTCTTTTTGAGGTTGTTCTTTTTTGGCCCCTGTCTTTTTCCATCTTTTCTTGGCGTCTGGATTTCTTTGGGGGGGTTTTCTCTTTTTGGGGAGTTTTACTCCATGGCGCTCTACTGTGGCTACACAAAAGTCCCCCCAAATTTGGCTAGTTTTTTGTTCCCGGGTGCTTTTCCCCACGTGATCGAGTCTTGGGCGATTTTTGCATCCAGTTTCTCCAATCTTTGTTTCGTTTTGCTCGTGGCAGGTTTATTTCAGGCGCCCGGATCGAGGGCCTGGCAAACCTCATCCCAACCCAAAGCGTGGATTCCTTGGGGACGTGGTTTTTAAACCCGCCTTGGCTTCCCACGCTTATTCTGAGCAGTGCGGTGCTCATTCAAAGAGTCTTCACACATCCCATCTTTGTTCTTTGGGTCTTCATGCCCGGGGGTGCGAAAAAGCTTTCCCCAGACACATGGAATTCCATTTGGTCCATGTTATGTCCCTTTGGGTTTTCAGTCGTGATTGGTTGGACCCTGGTTCACATTCTCTCCCCCCCTTTGGTGAATCCGGGAGCTCTTTTCCTTTTTTGTTTTAGTAGCCACATGTTAAGGCAAAGTGGGGACCCGCCCCCAGAGCCCTTTTTTCTGGTCTTTTCCGGCCCCCGGGCTTTCCCCCGGTTTACCCCTGATCAGTAGAAAGAAACTCGTGGGGAGCGTGGCACAGAGAGTCCCGGAAAAAAAGCCCCTTCAAGAAAATGTTTCGGCCCTTATCCCTGCACTTTAAAAGGGGGGGGGGGGGCCCACCGGTTCAGACTCCGGAGTCCCCCGCTGCCCCCCCTTTTTTTCCCCCATCTTGGGGTGAGCATGGTGGGATTGAACCCTGACCCCCTGGGAAAGCTCATTTTCATTAATGACTCGCGCTTTAAACCACTGGCCACAGGGACACTGAATTTGTGGGAAATTGCCTATGAAATTCACTTTTTTTTCCCCCTTTACAAATCCCCGTTGAACCCTCCTGCCGCTCTCCATTTCTTTGGCTTGGTTTTTCCTTCCCTGCAACTGAGAGCTGTTTCATGGGGGTATGCAGACGTTCCACAAACCCCCAGCTCCAATTTCTAGGGGGACTTGACCCGATAGCCTTCTCCCTCAGGGGTGTTTGCCAGATCAGCATACTTTTCGTCTTGTTGATTTGAGCTGCCTCCATTCTGTCTCAATGGCACCGTGAGCCATCATGATAGCTGCTTTGGGTTTATTGAGAGTGGACACTATGTTGGGCTCATGCCCCCTTTTCTGTGTCTCTGGGTGACTCTTCCATTTGGGAGGTCGCGTGCACTCCCTCATCTGCCCCATCCCCCGACCCGCCTGAGTTTTTGAGTGGCACGTTGTTCTTGGCCATGATTTGGCCTCCCGCGTGAAGAAAGCAAAATTGTAGCGAGAAGAAGAGAGAGGGCAACAGAGACCCCACGACGACAGGGAAAAACAGACAGACAGACAGCAGACGACAACAAACATAAAGCAGGGCCGAGACACAAAGAGGCACAGAGAGAGACAAGATAGAGAGACAGAAACCCGAGACAGCAACAAAAGGAACACGCAGACACGCATCCCGACACAAAACAGAGAGCCCGACACAAGCCGACAGAGAGTGTGTGTGTGTGTGTGTGTGTGGTGGGTTTTGGGGGGTGTGTGTGTGGTTGTGTGTGTGGTGTGTGTGTGTGTGTTGTTGTTGTTCTTCAATTTAAGTCTTTTCCTAATGTGATATTAGACAAAGGTGTGTGTGTGTGTGGTGTGTGGTGTGGGGTGTGTGTGTGGTGGTGTGTGTGTGTGTGGGTGTGTTGTGTGTGGTGTGGTGGTGTGTGTGTGTTGTGTTTGGTGTTTGCAGCAGCTTTCGTGTGTGTGCATGCAGCGTGCGAGTGAGTGCGCGCCCGCGTGCGTGCGTGGCGTGTGTGCGTGTATGTGTGTGAGGAAAACTCTAAGTAAGAATTAAAAAAAAAAAAAAAAAAAAAGACATCAAAAGAAAACAAAAATGTACAAAAAAGTCATGAAACCCGCAATTAAAGGATTGAGCCAAAGGGTTAAAATAAGAATTCGTACAAAAAATTTGAGAGATGGATCCCGGAATATGCACTTTGAAGCACCTTTTGAAAATCTACAAAACGGAATAAAGTAGGGGGAAAAGTATAGAAATTTTGTTGTTGTACAATTTTCAAGGGCGCCCCCAAAAATCGAATATTTTGAATATTTTGTTCGAAGCATTTATTTTTAACCAAAAAATAAGGGGTCAAGTTGTCTACTGTGCTTGGGGTATAACCTGTTTATATTCGGGTTTTCTGGATTTACGAGGGAAACCTTTTTAAAAAATTTTTCGGAGCTCGTACAAAAAAAGTATAGAAGATCGGGTTTTTGTATTTGGGGGGGGAACACTTTCTTTGTGTATTCCTCAAATTTTAAAAGAGGCCTTTGTAAAGGGGAAATCCTTCTGTAAGCTCAAGGAAAATGAATAGAAGCCGTATTGTAGAATTGTTTGCACTGCTGCACCTGTCCCCATTCTTTCGGTTGAAGCAATGGGGAAAGGAAACCCCAAAAAAAAATTAACTTTATACCCCTTGACTAATGTGTGAAGAATTTTAAATTTTTTGAAACGATTTTCAGCACATTTTTTGAATTTGTAATTTAAAGCTTGAAGAATGACTTTGAAACTAAAAAGAGAGAAACCATAAAAGTCAAAAAGATAAAACATTTATGACCTCGGCCATTAATTTGTATAAGTTCGGCTGTAAAAAAAGGACAGTTTCCCCAAGTGAAAAGGGCTTCTCAAATTTTTTAAAAATTTTAATGACAAACACAACCGCATTATGTTTTTTGAGACCCCTCGTAAACTTTTTCGAAGTACATAACAAACATTTATATGTGATTTTGTTCGCAAGCAGAAAATTAAAATGTTTATCAGTTTTAGATAAGTATTTAAAATAATCAATTTTGGGTTTTAAGAGCCCCAGGGTACGGGGGCTTATGGGAAAACCACAGCAAATTTTTTTATGAGAACTGAATTTGCAACAAGTGAGAAAAATTTTTGAGTATCTTTTAGGGCTCGAATGTTTTTTGCAGTTTAGGAAAACCTCAGACCTATTCCATTCCCTTTTTTTAGCATTTTAATATTGAGCGGAAAAAAGTACTTACGCGGCAGTTTACGATGGCATCAAGAGGGAAGCCCCGCTTCATGTTGTTCCTAAAGCTGAAGCATGAAAGGAACACCAAGGGGGTAATTTGAATGCCTTAGAGTTATACATGAAGCTTTTTTAAAAGTTTAGGAGCCTAAAAAAAAACCTCTGTGAAAAGACAAATTTTTCAACTAAAACAGAAAAAAGAGATTTTAAATTTTTGTTTCCCCGGCCCCCCCTTTTTTTTGCTTATAACTTTTAGCAATTAAAGATTTTCTCGTTGATATTATTTTCCCAAAATGAAAATTCCAAAAAGATTTGAATAAGATGCACACCAAGGAATTTAACCAGAAGGTTGCTCAATGTGGTATTAGTCTTAAGTTAGGAGATTTTGAGCAGACCCACCTCACCCCCTAAAATCTACGGGATTTTTCAGCCCAAAGGAAAGCCATTTTCAGACATGAAGTTCGCAAAGTTGTCTAACTTTTTTGATATTTTTCAATGTAAAAACAATCTTTTTGATGGGGTTTTTTTTTAATGTGGCGTTTAACCCTAAGCATGTCTCCGCTATTGAACAAAATTAACGTTTTTTGAAATGTTTTAGGAAAAACATTAGTTTAAAATATTAAAGAGAAGAGGGGCGATCCAGGCCTTGAGGGGTACCCATATTAGTAAATTTTTGATGAATAAGTATGGCTATTTTGTCAATCTTCGTTGGTCAGGAAAGTTTTAACAAAATTTTAATAAACCAGAGGACCTATAGTTTTTTTTTATATAAAAGCACAGCCAAACTTGATCAAATGCCTTGTTGATATCGAAAAATGTGGGCAGAAGTTTTGGGCTTCTAGCAAAATGTTTTAATCTGCTAGTGGCTTTAAAGTGATCAAAAGTAGACCTGCCCTTTTAAAACCGGCCTGGTTTGCGGGGGTAATGCGGGTTTTTTCACAATAGTAGTCAATTTTTTAGAACAATTATCTCCCTTAGTTTCAGACAAGGGTGTAAGAGTATAGGTCGTAGTATTTGTGTTTGTCATTTATTTTTCCATTTTTTTTAAAAATGGGAACTTTTGAGCTCTCCCAAGGAAGGATGTTTCCCTTCAATCCCAAAATTTTTTAATAATTTCAGTAGAAAAAAACAAAAATTTTTTTATTGTTTTAACATTTCTTAGAAATGGATCTAAACCAACAAGTTTTCGTATTTGCAAAGAAAAATAGCAGAGTGTAATCCGAGACAAAAAAAGATTTTGAAATGTCATTTTTTCATCCGGACGGTACATTTCTTTTTAGATTGGTTTTCCCTCATAGTCTGCATTTGTCTATAAACACAGAAGGGGTGTTTTTTTGGAAAAAATGTCAGCAAAAATTCTACTTTTTTGGATGTCGAAGGGAAAATTTTTCAGCACCATTATGATTGGGTAGGGAAAAAGGATTCCCTTTTTCCCCTTTCATGTGTGTGTGTGTGTGGTGTGTGGTGTGTTGGTGTGTTGTGTTGTGTGTGTTTTGCGCCGCGCGCGCGCGCGCTTTATGTGTTTTTAAAAATAATTCCATTCCCCCTCCTTTAACCCATCCACCTAACCAAAAACCCTTTCAATAAAAAGTTCTGCACTTGGTTTCCCAACTGTTAGCCCAGATTACTGCAAAAAAGAAGCTCTAAAATGCCTTCTGCAAGTCGCGACAGGGTAAATTTAAAGGGGAAAAGGCAGTATCTAAACGTTTCCTAGTTTTTGTTTTTCTAAGAAAAATTACCGGTTTCTCCTAGACGTTTGTTTAGGCTGCAGTGGGGCGTTCAGAAATCTTTTACGCCAAATGTGTGTATACATTTTATGAGATCACTATCTTTCTTTTACGCCAAATGTGTGTATACATTTTATGAGATCACTATCTTTCTTTTACGCCAAATGTGTGTATACATTTTATGAGATCACTATCTTTCTTTACGCCAAATGTATGTATACATTTTATGAGGTCACTATCTTTCTCAAGACTCCAAACTTCCGCTGTCTAAGTTAGATC
>CM031615.1:48203714-48214201 GCA_018398815.1 Conus ventricosus | reverse complement strand
TTATGTAGTCACCTCACCTTGAAACTTAGGTTTATTAGGACATAATTACAAAATATGTCAACGCACTAATAAGCCTGATCCTATACACAGGAAAACGGAAAATGAAACGCTAGTGTCGATCACACACTATATGACAACAAAGGAGAGAGAGGGGGGTAGGGGAGCGGAGAAAGACAGACAGACAGACAGATAGATAGACAGACAGACTGACAGACAAACAACAGACAGACAGAAACACACACACGCACGCACGCACGCACGCACGCACGCACACGCACACACACACACACACACACACACGCAGAATGAATGAATTTTTTTTAACTAGAAGGCCACTGGCCCATTCTGATGGGGCCTCAATCACAATACAGTTACAAACGGTAATCATGTACAGTACATATACACAGGTACAATGCAAAATGACAGATTGAACATCTCGCTAATGATGATGGCACGTCTTGCAAAGGCTTTATACAAGTACAATGACAAGTTTCGCATCGTTACAACGTTAGTTGATGAAAGTAAGAGGCATAACCTGAAATACATTGATTCATAAAGTACTTTCTTGGGATTAGTTCTTTTCCTAAATCACCTTAATCTGTGTTCCCCCATACGAGTCACGTTTTCACTAAACTTGAATGCAACGTACATAAGAGTTTAAAATACGAGTCTATGTATACTTGAGTCCTTAAGCAAGGCCTTAGCGCATTGATTTTTTTTTTGTGTGCAACCTCTCCTCAGCCTCAGCCTTCTCCCCTCTTTCCTGTTTCCTCCATGTTTATCAGCGGCATAACTCCTACCCCCCCCCCCCCCTGCCTGTCTCCCCTTCCCCACTCTTCTCCCCTCAACCGCTGTCCCCGCCCCCACCCTCCTGTCTGTGCTTTTTCCTCATAGCTGTTTGCTTTTGATATCTCCTATCACAAGTACAGAGGGTGGAAGTGTCCGCCCAGTAGAGTGCCTTGACCCTGGCGGCAGCTCAGCTGTATGTGGTCAGTCTCCTCCTTTCCAAACCGGCTTCATCTGGCCTTTTTCTCCCTCCCCCAACCACCACACACACACACACACACATTAACACACATTTAAGGCCGTTCTTAACCAAGCCAACACATGCTTGAGCAACAGTGTTTGACAACACTTCAAACTGTTACGCATCTTAACCGCGCTAACATGTGTGGGGCAACACGGTTTTGAGCGCTCTGCTAACACACTTCCACAACTGTTTCGGAGTTTGCAGCTTGTGCTCTGGCAACTTTGGTGTTGCTGCGTGTTCATTGGTCAATAAATTTAGCAGCCGATCGCTCGCTCTGAAACCAAATCATGGCGGACATTACGAACATCGACACCGACTCCGCAACCACGAGCGCCTTCATCGACCTTTGGGGCCAGTTTCCCTGCTTGTGGGATGTAAAAGATCCCACATCCAGAAACAAAATTTCCAGGCATGCTGCCTTGAAGAAGTTCAGCGACACGTTTGGCCAAGGCTGGACTACTGGTAAGTGTGTAGTGCCTGCAACTGTTGTTATCTTCTTCCAGATCCGTCGTAACATCACTGATGACACTCGCTAAAAACATGAGAACAGAGAAGCAGCTTTTTCCACAGTTGAAAGGCGTATGACGTCAAAATATATATTCGATGTTGCAAAGCTCAGCCGGGCATTTGGCGAGAGGGAAGTAGCGAATTCTGGGCCTAGTTGTGAAAATGAAAAGCTGTAGATTTCTCACCATTTGTATGTCAGTGTGAGTCATTGAGTTATGTGTACATTATGTGTGGTGTCTGCATCCATGCAAAATATGTTTGTGGGGTGTGTCACGTATGTGTGTTTGTGCATATGTACATGCAGCATGTCTGCGTGATTTGCTGCATGTGTTTTGTGTGCATGTAAGTTACAGTATAGGCTATGTGCGCCATGTGTAAAAATTTATGCCTTTTTTCATGGGGTGGCATTATGAGTGTGTTTGTATAAATATGTTTAATGCATGCATGTATTGTTTTGCATGCGTGTGTGTGTGTGTGCGTGCGTGCGGGGGATCCTCTCCATTATATGTGGATGTGTCTAAAATTGAAAAGGGCGTTTTATGCTGATAAAAAGCATTAAATATAAAATATGTCATAATAAAGAAATTTGCAGCTTCCTAGTATTTATAACATCATGTGCACACGATGTATGCGGTGTGCGTATTATTCCCAAGGATGTTTTCCAAACGAGTTAAATATTAGTGTTTGTATGGGGGTAACATGAATCAACAAGGAAAAGGTTGTCTATAGTATATGACTTTAACTTTAAAATTTTTTTTTAGCCAAATCAACTTGGTACTAAAGGGTTTGGGCTTCTGACTATTGTACCAGTTAAAGGTCAGGAACTAGAGAAAGTGAAACACAAATATTCATTGATTACTGTTGGCAGATACAATTTGAAAGGGGAAAGGGGAAAAGAGAGAGTGAGATAGTGAAAGAGTGGTAATGATGATGTGTCTATTTCAGTAACTTTGTACATGACTCTGTGTGTGTGTGTAACTGTGTGTGTGCTGTGCATATATGTGGGCGAGTATGTGAGGGGTATGCTTGTGTGGTTCATGCTTCTGCCCCTTATATGTGAGAAATTTTATGTCTTTTTTAATGCATTGGTGGAGTAGCGCGCTGCATAGATACTTCAATTAAAGTCATTTGATGATTAATTTCTTTTTGCAGCGCTGTAGAGAGGAAAATCAAAAAGCCTCAAGACCTATTACCTGAAGGTCCGGAAAGTGGTACTTGGAAAACGCATGTCGGGAATCACGCTGTGGGAACACTACCACCAAATTAATGCTTCCTCGCTCAACACAGTATGATGGAGCACAGTGACACGGCCAGGCCCTGGTGATCCCCCGGAAGATGAGTTGATGTAAGTATCTTGACTTTACTAATGACAAGACCCATCACCAATTCTACAGTGCAACTAGCTTCACCATATATTTTTATCGTAGGGCTACGTTGTCTTCTCATGTCAGCTACAGGGAATATTTAGTTATTTAGTGTGGATATTTTGTGCTGGGCAAAAATTGTACAAATTTTCCATGTTATGCGACAGTGTACATCTGTATTATTCCTGGGGTCCTTATAGGGTATGGCTTATTACATAATTAAAAAAAAATCATTTCAATTCAACCATTAACATCTCATTCCCTACGGACCGAATCCATTCCCCACAAACTTCAGCAGGGGTTTGTTTCGCTAGGTTAGCAATTAATTTGTAAAAAAAAAAATTGACAGGTTCAAATGAAAAAAATTAGAGATGATCACAAAATACCACAAGAACAGCTGCTAAGTTTTCAAAGCATTACATTTATGTAATTTTAGAAAGGGCATTTTTTACCAAAATGATGTTTGGCTGAAATCTGAAAAAAGGGTCATTTTTTCGTAATCATAATTTTTTTCTCAAAAAATGACTTTTTTTAAAAACCAAAAACTGCTAAACACAAGAAATATGACTGAAAAAAAAACATAACAAAAAATGAAAAAAGGTACATACTAACCCTGTTTAGTCGCTAACAGACATGAAATCACACATGTTTACATTCCTAGCACCTCCGTCACGATCATATTTACGGCAGTTGAGAAAGGTAGTGGGGGGGTCATAACTTCCAAACAATTGTTCACAAAATGTTGAAAAAGGGTCACATTTTCTCTAAGTTTAAAAAATTTTTTTTTTAAAAAACAAACAACAGACAAAATCCCTCTAAACAAAAGAAATATGACTGAAATAACATAACACTGAATGAAAAGGCACATACTAACTGACATGTCCTGACAGACAACGACCACACATGTGGTGCCTTTCATTCAGTGTTATGTTATTTCAGTCATTTTTCCCTTTTTTTTAGAAGGGTTTTGTCGTTAATACATGAAAATGTCATTATTGATTAATGCTCCCACATTTCTCAATTCTGTTTCCAATCTCCAACATCCTTATAACCCCCCCCCCCCCCCCCCCCCCCAATTCCCCCACCCTTCCCACTGAGCATATAAGTTTGTAATTAGTATGTACATTGCAACACATGTTTCCCTCATACAGTAGTCCATCAGGGCAGCACACATGTAAAATACTAATGTGCTATTGGCATACTGTGGAGAAGCACCTCCTTCCTTCTGCTTCTCTCCAGCATTTTTCTCCCCGCTCCCCCCCCCCAAACCCCACACACACATACTCATTTCTGCACACAAAATTTCTAGTGAGCAACTCTGGCTTTTTTCCCAAAGGCACTGCCCCTTTCCCTCTCGCAAAGTTTTCCTTGAGGAATCCCGAACCTGTGTGCCACTTGCATACTGCTGATGAGCACCCCCTGTCCGCATGCAACCCAAGCAAGTGTGAAATTCTGTTTGCCGCCAAGGGCCTGGCACAACCTCATGGTTGGACCTTGTTAAAGGTCCACAGCTGCAGCACCACAAACTGCTGATCTTGCACATCTCTCAGAAAGTTGTGTAGGCGAGGCAGGCAAGCACAATCTTCTTGACTTGCTTTGGGTTTGTTTCATGGCTTGTTGAAATATACCAAACCGACAAGCCAAGACCCCCAAATACATTCTCCACAATCCGCCCGGAGCTCTCTCAATGGGTAGTTGAAGATTTTCTTGCCGTGTTTCAATGCCTCTCTCTGGTATGGTTTCATGAGGTTGGTGAGAGAGCAAAAGGCAGAGCGCCACATGAACTTGGTATTTGGACTTTGGGTTTCCCCTGGAAAGAGCTCTGCCGGTGGTGCTTGCGATTTTGCCCCTCAAGGCCCCTCTTCATTGTGAGTTCCAGATTGTGGCGTCGCCAACTCTTCCAGGTGCTCCCCTTCATAGTACAAGAATTTTGTATGTGGCATCAACCAGAGCAAAAAGCACAATGCTTGAAACCCATGGTAGTTGTAGAACTGTGATCCACCATTGCGAGGGCATTAAATTTCGGATGTGCTTCCCCGTCCATAGCTCCAAACATTGTGGAAAATTCCTTTGTGGAAGAACTTGTCCTGAATCAGTAGCCTTTTCTTCTTCTTTTTGGGGGCATTTTGAAATAAACAAATAAATTATGAAGTTTCAGGAAATAATTTCCGTTAATGTTATTATCTTTTTTTTTTTTTTTTTTTAACTAAAACATGTCCTTTTTACTTCGGTACTACTTTAAAATCGAACAACCTTGGACTATTTCGTCTGTCTCCTAAACTGATTGCATGAAAATATGGGCTTTGTAAGCACGGTCAAGGGTCATGAAAATAGGGTCAAGCTCAGGGTCACAATGTGAATAACTGTGAGTACATTTATATAGCTTGACATCTTGTTCATTTTACACTTTATAACAAAGACAAAACAAGACACATATCATGATGACCAACATACGCAACAATTTGCTCTTTTGTTTGAGACCGGGGACTGTGATTCTGCTTCTGACATCGCTGAACTCAACAAACGTGCGTGAGGGAAGGTGCAGTTGGGCCAGGCTATGGCTCTAGCACTTCCCCCATCAATGGCACTTGATGTGGAATGCATCACACTCCCGGGAACCCCACACGAGCATGCGCCCGACGCCCTGGTTGCAGCCCCCCCAAACCACGGGCGACCTGACATCCTCACCAAGCAATCCTCCACCAAAGAGGCCCAGGGTGGTTTTGGACAGAAAGCGACCTGTACCTGCCGGTTGATTCACCAAAGGCAGCGTCATCGGGGAACCCCGGGGGCCTCATCCAATCGATTAAGGACCGAGGAGAGCCCAAGGAGGATGAGGACTAATCATTTGCGATGAATATGATGAAAAATTGAAAATGATCAAAAGTGAGAGGCGCGCCTCCAATAAAACACACATTTAAAACCTGGTCTTCCATGCCCGCATGCAGGAAATGGATGACTAAATTCACTAATATTGTCTCCTGGCTCTATGGGTTTTTTTTTTGTCTGTCGCCATTTTTCATGAACCATTGCATCAGCACACTTCAAATTTATTTGCAAATCCTCCTTAAAACTCTCTTTTCCCCTCCTGATCCACTTCTTTTCCCAATTGCTTCACCCCCACTATCTATATGTTCACTCAATCACTGGTTTTGTGTGTTTGTTCTGTGTGTGTGTGTCTGTGGGCACTCTCTTATATGCACGTGCGCTCGGATGTTGCGTGTGATTTTTGCTTGTACAGACCTGTGTTTTTACCATATTTTTTTAACTGATTACTTTTGTCTTTATAACCTTTATATTTGTAAGCGCTTAGGGCTTTTTTTAAGATTAAGCGCCATAAATGTACATTATTTTATTATTATTATTATTGGTTCTTTCCCTTACAAAAAAAAGTTTGAACATTTTTTCCCATTTTTAGGGGGGAGGGGGGGGGGCACAAGCCACAAACCTACATATCTTTTGTGTCATAGATGAGACATGTACTGGCCTTTCTTTATTTGGGGTAGTTTGTATGCCGCATGAAAGCATTTAAACAAAAATAACCAATGTGAACAAAATCTGGCAGAATTATTTATTGGGTCTAAATTACATCAATATGCATGTACTTTTGGAGAGAACATTGTGCCAAAAACACACTTCCTACTTTGTTTTTACTGCAATTTAATTCTATTGACCAAACGTTATGAGGGAGGTTGGGTACATTTTTACTAAATGACTTTTTTTCAATGCCATTGGGTTTAATTGGAAAAAGTGGGGACACTCAAGAACAGAAATATCAAGGATTTTAACAGAAGAGGGCATGTCTGCCCCTCGTCAACTAGCTTGTTGTCGACATGTCTTGTCATGTTAAACAATTTTTTTTTTCATGCCTGCATTTTTTATATCCATTTTAATTTATTTTATTTTGAATTTTCTGTTCATTATTAATAAAGTAGTATGATATGTGTCTGAAATGGAAACTGAAGGTTCACTGATCAAGAACAAAAATATCCCAGAACATATGGAGTGTACAGAGGAAAAAGATGAGGTGAAAGGGTGGTCAGCATTCAGCAGCGGGATTAATGATAATGAATTGAACAAAAATTTGAATTAACTGAAAATGTGGTGCGTGCAAAACATGCTTTTTTATGTTGTATTTCTGAACTTTCATTGTACTGAAGCAAAAATATTAAGTCGAAAAGTTTGCACTTTCATAAGGAATAATTTTAATCGAATGTAATTAGTTGTTTAACTGCAGAAAAGGTTTGTAGAAATTGAGATTTTAGCAATTTGAAAAACTTTGAAATATGCAGAAAAAAAATGCCAAAAAAAATGACTATTGGATATTTTTTTTTGGAGAAAAAGTTATACAGATTTAAAATTCAGAAGACAAACACAACTATTTGTGAGATACATGGATACAAACTTATAAAATACATTGGTTTCATAATCTTTGGAAAAGAAAAGTGTTGGGACTTTGTGAATATGTAGAAAAGATATCATTGAATCTATTTTTATAAAACCTAAAAGTTGATTATTTTCAATTTGACTGTTTTGGACTTGTATCTTGAAGTGTAAAATGTGACTATTCATAGTTTTCCCAGCACATCACATATTTGCAACAAAAATTCATATTGTACAGCATTGAAAATTGTTTGACATGGAAATAATAAAAATTACCGTTAGTACTTGGGCCTTCAAGACTGCATAGATGGCTCACATGTGTCTGAATAAGGTACGCCAAAGTCGGCACAAAGGGAATGCGGAACAGAAAGAACATCGATGCGTATGTCCCACCTGTAAATAAGCAATGACACTTAAAAACAGCACAAAAAAAAATATATGGGTCACTCTCCTGAAACCTGGATCAGTGGTGGTGGGCAAAATAAAATTAAAACTCCCATTTTACAAAAATTCAATAACGTGTCAACATTTCTTAATGTTTGAAAATTTTGGGTTTGATGTGGCTATCAATAAAATCATTAACGAAACCATGTGTTCTGTGGCATTTTATTGTGACCGTTTTATGCTGGATTCGGGTGGTTTTGTGTCGATATTTTGTGACATGGAAAAGTGCCTCACAAATACAACTTGTCATTTGTTAGAAATATTGCACAAAAAAGCGCAAAAACTCATGACATGTAAAAAAGTTGTTATTCTTACACATAAGTAAAATGAATATATGATCTAGAAGCACAGCTCTATATATATAATTATAGTCTTGTCAAGAGCTCCAAATTATGGTCTTGAAAAGGTCAAACATCAAGGTCAGGTCACACAGTCAACATTCTTTAATGTATCATCATGTAACATAATAAACACCATTACAACAACTGTTTTCTACTTTTGGTATACACAGCATACACACACACACAACACACCATGCAATCACTCGCAACGCACACAACACACACGCACCACAAAACACACAAAACACACCCTACACAAAAGACTATTCTCTTGAGCTGTTCATAAGGAAAAAGAAACACCAAACAAGTCATTCATTCAACACTTTGAAATAGAATAATTAAGGGCATGAAAATTTTTCCTTTTTTTCTTGAATATCTGCTCATAATACAAGAAGAAATCCCCTACAGCACATCCTGTTTTGAAGATATAATAAACCGCATACCTGCCTAGGAATCTCAGAAACTGCAAGGCCTTCGGTCAATACCTTTTTTGTGTTGGTGTCCTGTTTGAGAAAGGAAGACCAACCATGTGGACAGCCATCAATGTTGGGCCACCAGCGCAGAATTTGTCAAATATTTTGGGTCCTGAAAATAAAATCAAAAGGGATTTTTCAAATGCTAATAAATTCACTATCTTCATTTAAATAGAGACTGGGTTGCAGATGAGGGCATACCAAATTTGAAACAAGGGCATCGCGAGCCCAAAAAATTTTTGTACTTTCCCAATTTTCGCCACACAGGATCCCAAAAAAAAAAAAAAAAACAACAACAAAACAACATAAATACTCTCACAATTCGGACAGATTTGGCTTGGGACCCTTTCCCCTCTTCTTCAAAACCAGTCCCCCTTCCACCTTGTTTCTGTCCCCTCCTTCCCCTTTTCCCTCCCAAATTCCCCTTTCTCCTTACAGCAATTATAAAACAAAAAAACATAAGCATATTTAAAAAAATCATGCAAGGAGACAAATGGTCTCTCTCTCCTTCCCCCTCTCCCTTCCCCTCACCCCGCCTCCTCTCTCCTCTTCACTCTCCCCGTCTCCTCCCTCCCCCCCCCACCCACCCCTTCTCTCTCTGCCACCAAAATTGAAGCGATTAACATAGTTCATAGATGTGAACAAGAAATATGAACAATCATGGTTTCACTTCTTCAAATGAAACCCTAAGGGCCCTTACCATTTGGGATAAAGGGAATTTACACAAAATTGGAATTAAAATTATAAAAAAAGATAAAACTGAAACCATACAAAGAATAAACACCATCAAAATGGAAAATATTTTCACCGGGACACTCACAAAAAACCAAAGGCACTACCAATAAAAAAAATTTCAACAAAAGTGGGCAAAAATCTAACTCTAAAAAACAAAAAATTATAATAAAAAAGAACAAATATACATAACAATTCACAGTTGCAAAACACAGAACACAGACGTAGCACAAGAGCATATTATCACAAAGACAGAAAACATTAAAAAATTATTAACAACCATGGTTCCCCTTGATAACGACTTAAAAAAAACAAACAAGAGTCATATGGAACAAAACAGACAACACGAACAAACAGAAAATCCTGCTTTACCCTCAACAATCTCCAGCGAATGGATTTTGCCCAAAATCATGGCTTTCAAACGAGGCATTTTTTGCTTTCTCCCCTATCTCCTCTCTTTCTCTTTTTGGGATTCTAGTAGACATACAATGAAACGAAGCAAGATTCCTATGGTTCGAGCACCATTTGATTTCACTTCTGCCAGAAGTGGAAAAAAACTGCAAAAGGTAGCTATTTTTAGACTAGGAAGAAACCAATTCTATTGCAGAACAAAGTGTTTAAATTTGAAAACGCCTTATTTCCACAATATTTGGCCACAGTTGTGCCCCCGCAAGTTGTGGTTAAGAACAGGCTTAATTTTACCACACCACACACTCACACACACAAAAAAAAAAAAAAACACACATTCACACATTAACACACATTTACACACCACACACACACACACAAACACCCCAATTTTAAACCAACAACAACATTTACACCACAAAAACACAAAACACACCCCAACCTTTGACCCCCCACCGTTTTGGACAATGCGTGCATAGCCTTTGCAAGGGAAATTGTCACGGCAAAATTAACCAACCAATTCGTGGTCATCGCCACGCGCCATTGGACTAAGCCTAACGCAATATCGGCGTCAGGGGGAGGGCCCCATGGTTCGGATTCAGCCAATTTGAGCAGAGGGGGAGGCTAATCCTCATCCTTCACAGAGACAGTCCGACCCTTCCAGACGGACTAAATAGCTGACCGACTCATTCACCTGTCGCCTCACCAATTAATGGCTATTTTTAGCTCTCGTGGAGACAGCACTGTCTGCCGAAACGGACAAGCTGTCTGGCAGAATGTCTCGAGTATCTTCCAGCCCGCGTCT
>CM031615.1:48181214-48198714 GCA_018398815.1 Conus ventricosus | reverse complement strand
AGAGGAGTGTCAGTGGGGAAGGGGAGGGAAGGTCGAAATTTTGTTTTAATGTCTTAACAGCAACAAATAAAAGGAGAAAAAAAAAAACAAAGATGAAGAAGAACAGTGGTATTTTAGGAAGAGGGGTTGGGGCGAAGGGGAGGGGAATAGTAAGGAAAAGAGGGAAGGGGGAGGGGGAGGGAGGGAGGACGGGAATAACGGCCGACTGCATGGAGTCTTCACTTTATTCACTACACTCTAGCTCTATTGACGGATTTATTTACTGAGGGGCCCCATTTAGCTCGCTTTTAAATTTTGTCATGCATACGAAAAGCCGTCATGCGTTGCACATAAAAAGAATATTCACGCATGACAATGTGCATTCAGATAAATTTACGAAGAGAAAGTGTTGCAGACTTTGTAGACTACATATCTAGACACAGGCACACCCTGTCACAACACGGAGATACATACATCAACGTACACACACACACACACACACACACACACACACACACACACACACACACACACACACACATATATATATATATATATATATATAGGGGAGAGAGAGAGAGAGAGAGAGAGAGAGAGAGAGAGAGAGAGAGAGAGAGAGAGAGAGAGAGAGAGAGATAGAGATGTTGCGTTAAAGCTTTTCTGTGTACAGGGCTTATACATATGCACTGTAGAATGTCCATACAAACATACAAGTCCACTACAGACTCATCGAATTGAATACAAAACCGAGTGAGTAAACAACCAGTGTCTCTACTGATTATCCACAGAAATGCTTTCGTTTGTCAGTGGTTCATGGAAAGACCATATAGTTAGGAATTCAGCGTAATCTGTATTACAGACATGCTTTCGTTTGTCAGTGGTTCATGGAAAGACCATATAGTTAGGAATTTAGCGTAATCTGTATTACAGAAATGCTTTAGTTTGTCAGTGATTTATAGACAGACCATATAGTTAGGGATTTAGCATATTCTGTATTACAGAACTGCTTTCGTTTGTCAGTGGTTCATCGACAGACCATATAGTTAGGAATTTAGCATATTCTGTATTACAGAACTGCTTTCGTTTGTCAGTGGTTCATAGACAGATCATTTAGTTAGGAATTTGGTGTAATCTGTATTTATCTACAATAAAACAGACGTACAAAAGCTGTATATGTAGTGTGATGAAAAGTACCGTTATTTGGCATCTGTATATGTAAACTTTGGCCGATGCAATAATCAAATGGAACTGTTTATTTGGCATCTGTAAATGTAAACTTTGGCCGATACAATAATCAAATGGAACTGTGTATTTGGCATCTGTAAATGTAAACTTGGGCCGATGCAATAATCCAATGGAACCGTTTATTTGGCATCTGTAAATGTAAACTTTGGCTGATGTAATAATCAAATGGAACCGCTTATTTGGCATCCGTAAATGTAAACTTTGGCCGATGCAATAATCAAATGGAACTGTTTATTTGGCATCTGTAAATGTAATGGAACTGTTTATTTGGCATCTGTAAATGTAAACTTGGGCCGATACAATAATCAAATGGAACTGTTTATTTGGCATCTGTAAATGTAAACTTGGGCCGATGCAATAATCAAATGGAACTGTTTATTTCGCATCTGTAAATGTAAACTTGGGCCGATACAATAATCAAATGGAACTGTTTATTTGGCATATGTAAATGTAAACTTTGGCCGATACAATAATCAAATGGAACCGTTTATTTTGCATCTGTAAATGTAACTTTGGGCCGATGCAATAATCAAATGGAACCGTTTGTTTGGCATCTGTAAATGTAAACTTTGGCCGATACAATAATCAAATGGAACTGTTTATTTGGCATCTGTAAATGTAAACTTTGGCCGATACAATAATCAAATGGAACTGTTTATTTCGCATCTGTATATGTAAACTTTGGCCGATACAATAATCAAATGGAACCGTTTATTTGGCATCTGTATATGTAAACTTTGGCCGATGCAATAATCAAATGGAACCGTTTATTTGGCATCTGTAAATGTAAACTTGGGCCGATGCAACAATGAAATCGGAGCTGCTTATTTCGCATCTGTAAATGTAAACTTGGGCCGATGCAACAATCAAATCGATACTGTTTATTTGGCACCTGTAGATGTAAACTTGGGCCGATGCAACGATCAAATCGGTACTGTTTATTTCGCATCTGTAGATATAAACTTTTGGCCAGAACAACGCTCAAATGAAAAATATCCTCTGTTTTACACATTTACTAAAATATCCAACATTGTCATTTTTTCCCCTCTCTGTCTGCATTACATTTTCAGCTGATATTTTCTCGTTGGATCCAAAAGCCTTGTTCAACATCACGTTGTCAAAAAGATAAAGAGTTTCATCCACCGCACTTTTGGCTGTACATGGTTGCATTTTTCAAGTGTTTCCGTAGTTACAATTATCCTGTTCTTGACTCGTCTGAAACCACTTTCGTTTTACTTCCTTTGTTTCGTGTATTTTACTGTAAATAATTGTCCAGTCAGATTATTGACGATTCCATTGCACCGTTTGTTACAATACTTAGGGGTCCGATTATTCCTTGTTAAAGCATTATGAAATATATTATTGTTCCTTTCTGAAGTTAAAAGATAACATCAAAGATTTTATCTGTCTGTATGGACTTCATTAAATTCTTTTATAATACCTTTTCCTCATATTTTTCTTCTTCTTCTTCTCCATCTTTCTTCTTCTTCTTCTTCTTCGTCTTCTTCGTCTTCTTCGTCTTTTTCGTCTTCGTCTTCTTCTTCTTCTTCTTCTTCTTCTTCTTCTTCTTCTTCTTTCAATGTAGTTTCGTTTTGGCTGCATACATTTGTTGCACTTGTTTGTTTCTGAGTTTTTCAAATGCGTAGAGATAATGGTTTCCACGTTGGAAACGATTTTGAAAGTATATTATCTAATCTAGTCATTTCTTTTAAAAATTAAAAATAAAAAAAAAATTATTAAAAAAAAAAGAGGAGAGAAAAAAAGAAATACGTCTGTTTTTCATCTTAATATTATCGCCTTAAAAAGGAGGTCTGCCAACTGCTCATCCATTGTAGAAAAATACAGTTTGGGGTAAATGATCAGGAGCCTTCACTACATGCCTCCGAAATCGATTTACTGTAGCACTGACCAGCAACGACGATCCAAGCATTCAGGTGGTTGTTACCGCAGTAGTAGTACTACTACTAGTTGGTAGTAGTTTCCCTTGTATGGTTACGACCATTTCTTTCAATTCAAACCAGTTTCAGGCCAAAAATATAATTTACTTTTTTTTCTTAAATCGAAAAACAAATTTGAAAAGTTTTTGATAAAGGACCGCCAAAGAACGTAGACAAACGAATCACAAGACAAAACGCTACGCGTTTCGACCTCTTAGGTCTTCTTCGGGTGAGACACACAACACTCAGGACAACGAAAATGAACGACCAATCACTTACTTTCACCCCCAGTTCGGTGCTTTATCAACGACTTTTCTCATTTGTTTAGATATCCGTGTGCAGTTGCCTCTCTTTGCAAGTAGATCTGAAGAAATCGAGTAAGCCTAGTCTTCTGTTGGACGAGTTTTCAACTATTTTGTTCTTATTCCCTTTTCAAGACGAATCGGAAACACGTAAGCTGCCAGTCGTCGATACTATATAGTAGCGGATTAGTTTGGCAAGAGCTTGCGCACCTAGGTAATCTTTAAAAGAATGAGAGATTTCAGAACAGCCGTTCTTCGTTATAGTGTGATGAATCCTTTGATGTGAATGTTAAGCAGACTCTTTTCTTCTGATAATGTACCGTTATATTCAAATCCTCCACAGTCATCTAAATGTGCTGTGACGTACATCTAAACGTCTCAATTTTGGGTGAGTTCAGTTTAGAGATTTATTTCCGTGTGTGTGTGTGTGTGTGTGTGTAAGCTGGTGGGATGTGGATTTACACCACTTGAAAACGCTAGAAACCGCCATCCGTTTGTTTTCCCTCCCTACCCCCTCCTTATATGGAGGATAAACAAATCTGCCCTGAACATATACTAATGGAGTACAGGCATGGAATCAAACGCTTCATGTTGTCTAAACCATCGTGTGTGTGTGTGTGTCTGACTTCATCTTCGACGTACATGTACACCACAATTACTGTGTTCCTCACCAACCCGTTTTTACCATTCACAGTGAACCCTATTCACGACAAACCACACCACCGACCCCAACCCGTTTTTACCATTCACACTGAACCATATTCACGCCAAACCACACCACCAACCCCAACCCGTTTTTACCATTCACAGTGAACCATATTCACGCCAAACCACACCACCAACCCCAACCCGTTTTTACCATTCACAGTGAACCCTATTCACGCCAAACCACACCACCAACCCCAACCCGTTTTTACCATTCACACTGAACCATATTCACGCCAAACCACACCACCAACCCCAACCGTTTTTACCGTTCACAGTGAACCATATTCACGCCAAACCATACACCAACCCCAACCCGTTTTTTACCGTTCACAGTGAACCCTATTCACGCCAAACCACACCACCAACCCCAACCCGTTTTTACCGTTCACAGTGAACCATATTCACGCCAAACCACACCTCCAACCCCTGTCATTTTCTCATTGCATCATAAAGGGGAAAAAATATTCATGCTCTACTTCACAGCTTCTTTGAGGTCGCAAAGATTGAAAAAAAGGTGGGAAGGAAAGAGAAGGTGGTGCCGGTAAAAAAAAAAATAATAATAAAAAAAAAAATGCGAAGCATATAAACGTACTCCAAGTTTTCCAAACCGCTTATAAATCGGCCAAGTGCTTTGTAAGATAAGAAATAAAGGCAAAATAACGGTTTTAACGGTTATTTAACCGATGTACACTTTTGAAACCGGTATTTTAGTCATCACTGGGCTAAAGCCTGTGTACATACCAAATTTCATCCAAATCGGACAATATGTCAAGAATAACGCTTTTTTAACGGTCAGATTTTGAAACACTACATGGAAGTGCCATTTGTGTGTGATAACCTTTCTATATACAAAATTTCATTAAAACCACCAATATATAAAAAATAACGGCAAAATAACGGTTTAAACGGTTATATAACCAATATACACTTTTGAAACCGGTATTTTAGTCCTCACTGGGCTAAAGCCTGTGTACATATCAAATTTCATCCAAATCGGACAATATGTCAAGAATAACGGTTTTTAACGGTCAGACATTGAAACACTATATAGAAGTGCCATTTGTGTGTGATAACCTTTCTATATACCAAATTTCATTAAACATCCACCTATGTATAAGAAATAACGGCAGAATAACGGTTTTTAACGGTTGTTCAATCCATTTTCAGCATTACATCACTTATATATGGACAGAGGCTCCGATTTGTCACAAGATCATCCAAACCGCTTATAAATTGGTCAAGTGCTTTCTGAGATATTCCATAAAGAAGAAAAACAGTTACAGGCCGTTACAGCCGTTAGTAACGGCTATAGCGGTAAACTAAAACATCGGGCATCATCCGTGGCCCATAATGAACATACCTACAAATTGTCAGAAAGATCGGTCCAGTAGTTTTGTCTGGAGCGAGTGGAACACATTTTGACCACGGACACCACACACACACACACACACACACACACACACACACACACACACACACACACACACACATCACAATGAATTAGAATGCATGGGAAGTAAGACGTCAGAACAACAAAGACATAAAGCAGAGACCAAACGTGAAAGAAAACCACAGCAACGAAACAAGAAAGCCTTTACAGGCGAATGAACAAATGAAAAATCAACTTGAACAACCTGAATACAGATTTGGAAAGCTGCAAAGAAATGAAGAAGAGGAACATGTACATGAACGACCATGTCGACAATGCAGAAGAGATGCATTGCAATCTCAACATAACTCAACTCAAGACGAAGAAGGCATTCATGTGCATGAAAGAACACTGCAGCAAAATGATAAAGACTTCTGCCATAAACCCAGCTCTAGTCATCACAATGAATTAGAATGCATGGGAAGTAAGACGTCAGAACAACAAAGACATAAAGCAGAGACCAAACGTGAAAGAAAACCACAGCAACGAAACAATTATGAGATTGAACACTCAAGAGAAAGAAGACAAGAACAAAGCAATGAAGATTACTCATACAAAGGAAAACTGCTGCAACAAGGCAAAGAACAAGGATGTGGATGTGAACAACAATGGAAACAACATCGTGAGGTCAGATATTTTGGAAGAAATGAAAGAAAACAGCAAAGAAGATATCTTCCAGTTGGTTCGCAAGAAAGAACGACTCATGGAGAAAGACATGTTGATAGGTACACACAGGAATGCAACCTTGAATACCCACATCTACAAGGGAGAAACTTCCGTCAACAAAAACGGAGACAAAATAACGAAGACAGATATCGAGGTAATGAAAACTGGCGTCGGCAACGAGTTAATGAAACTGACTGGCAGTATGAGAAGATGCTAAGCCAACAATACAATGAAGAAATTGACCTGTACGGAAGAAACAGATATCAAACAAAGAGTGAAGACTACTATCAACAGAGATGGACGGATAAAAGAAGGTACGGAGATCATTCATCTTATTCAAGGGATATACGTGAACAACAAGACAACAGAAATGGACGGCAACGAAGGAGAATCAACACATCCCAGTTACACAACTTGGATCAATGGAACAATGATCATTTGACTAGAGAGCACCAAGAAGAAACGAGCTACACTAATCATCAGAATTCTGTACAGGGTCGAGATGCTAAGCACTATGCAAATCGTAATTACACATTATGGGAAATGTATGATGATGGCGACTACACTCCACAACGAAAGTTCAAATACCAGCCGATGAACAACAATGACTTTCCAAACCAGCGGTACAGTCGCTAAAGAAGAAAGAGGACATAGCGTTTGTTACCAAAAGCTCAAAGTGAAACGGACAATAATATATTTGGAAAAATACAAGTTAAAATAAGTAACTAAATAATATCAACAGACACGATTGTAATCAGTGACACTTAAATGATCGATTAATGTATTAATTTTGATGTAATTAAAACGTGATGAAGAAAATGTACCACTTATAAATCTGCTAGTAACTTAGCAACTACGTTACATAATATAAGCACAGTATGGGAAGAGAAAAATAAGTATCCTCTCATGGAATACTAATGGCTTTATAGGAAACATTGATGGTATTAAGACAAACAAATACAAAGACTGGCAGTTCATTCAAAAAACAAAATCATATGATATAGTGTTCCTGGAAGAAACTCATTTAACATATGAAGACACAAAGAATATACATTTTCCACACTTTGCACCTGGAGTTCACTATTGTCGTGAACAACACAAGAAAGCGTGTAAGGCTTCAGGAGGGATTTCAGTGTTTGTAAAACATGAAATAAGAGAACAAGTCAAATTTTTACCACAAAGTAATGGAGATATAGTTTGGATGTCTATACCAAATGTAGACAAACAGGGAGAAGACACTTATATATGTTGCTGCTATATACCGCCACAATACTCATCATATGGTAGAAATAATACGGATTTGATATGGGATAAATTACAAAATGATATAGAACATTTTTCGCTGAAAGGCAACATTATTATTTGTGGCGATTTTAATGCTAGGACTGGAACATTGATAGATTATACGGAAATAGACTCAATTCATGATTGTTTTATCCCAGGTCACTACAATCGAATTAATAAAACATACAGTAGATGCTCTATGGACCATGTTGTTCACAAAAATGGTAAGAGATTAATCAACATTTGTACGGACAACAGCCTTCTTATTCGAAATGGTAGGACACTGGGTGATTTGGAAGGAAAATACACTTGTCATATACACCAAGGTAGTAGTGTGGTAGACTACTTTATATGTTCAGAAGAACTTACACAAAATATAGTTGAAATGAAAGTTATGGACCTAAACCATTTTTCAGATCATTGTCCACTCAGTATGACACTATATTTACCTATAATGAAAAATGTAACAAAAGACAGGAGTTATTTCAGTAAGAGCACATTTTACAAACAAACTAATGGTCAAAAGGAAGAATACGTAAAATTTTACTGGATGATAACTCCGCTGATGCTTTATGTACAGCTTTAAAAACAAAGCAAATTAGTGAATCATTACAAGAAATTAAAAATCATATTGATGAACCAATCACAGTTGATTTAGCCACTCTTGTTTTGGAAAAGCTTACCAATACATTAAAGAATGCTGCAAAATTGGCATTACGACATAAGCTTATAACTAAAAGAAAATCTAGAAAATGCTCCAAAAAATGGTTTGACCAAGACTGCTATATTCGAAGACGAGATCTAAAATCTTTAAGAAATGCACTGAACAGAAATCCACAAAATAAAACATTACATGAAAAGTACTTTCACAAAATAAAAATATACAAACGTTTGTTGAAAAGGAAGAAAAAGATTTATAAGAACAGTTTAGTTAAGAGTCTGAATGAAGCATATTTACAAGATCCAAACAATGTGTGGAAAACATTAAAACAATTACATGAAGCAGATTCTCAAAACGGAAATAACCATGGAGCGATAAGTAGTACAAAGTGGCTAGACCATTTACAAAATCTTATTGGTACAGAGGTAAATGTTGAGACAGAGGCAAAACTAAAAGTAAATTCTAAATTGGAAAAACTCTCTTCAGAATTAAGTTACTCTGATCTTGATTTTCCAATATCATCTAAAGAAATTTTAGATGTTTCAAAAAATATGCGTAACAAAAAAGCGGCTGGAGAAGATGGGATTATTAATGAAATAATAAAAACTAGTTTACCCGATACAGGTGAAATAATTAGAACTTTATTTCAAAGTATTTTTTACTCAGGAGCATATCCTGAAGCATGGAAGAGGGGAATAAATGTCCCCATTCATAAATCAGGAGATCCCTTCAATCCTTCAAATTATCGAGGTATAACAATTAATAACTCTCTCAGTAATTTGTTCTGCCATATATTAAATCGCCGAATAACAAACTTTTTGGAAGAAAATCATCTACTAGCAGGAGAACAAGCAGGCTTTCGCAAAGAACACAGAACATCAGATCATCTATTTGTGTTAAAGAAAATCGTTGATGATATAATGAAAAGCAGAAAAGATCGCCTTTATGGTTGCTTTATCGACTTTGAAAAAGCGTTCGATAACGTTTGGCATGAGGCACTTTTCTTAAAAATACATGAAATAGGCATACAGGGAAACTGTTTCAGAGTTATTAGGAACATGTATGAAAATTCCAAAATATGCACAAAAACGAATGAAGGTCTATCCCGTAACATAAACGTACGTAAAGGAGTATTACAAGGAAATGTTCTTAGTCCAACTTTATTTAATATCTTCGTAAATGATATTCCAAAGTAATGGGGAGACAGATAGTCTGCATACTGATGAAAAGACCCCTATATCATGTTTAATGTATGCAGATGACCTAGTTATTTTATCTAAAACAAAGAAAGGTCTTCAAAACAAGCTTGACAGATTGAATAAATATTGTTTAACTTGGGTATGAAAATTAATGTACAAAAGACAAAGGTATTGATATTTACACATAAAAAACCCAAAGTTCCCATCTTATTTAAATTTGGTACTGAGATAATTCAGACAACTGATCAGTACAAATATCTGGGAATAACTTTGCATTCTGACGGCTCTTTTATTATGGCAAAAACTCAACTTGCCAAGCAAGCAAGTAAAGCTTCACATTCATTATATCGATTAATCAGAGGAACCAACATTCGTTTTGATACAATATTACAACTTTTCGATACTTTGGTTACTCCTATAGCAACATATGGAGCAGAAGTTTGGTTGCCATGGTCTGAGAAAAGTACAATGTCTAACATGGACTCATTTGACACATCTGATTTTTTTCAAAATAGTATTTCTTCAAAACACCCACATGAAAACTTAAATGTGAAATTCTGTAAACGTCTTCTTGGTTTACACTCAAAAGCAATTAATTTAACGGCTCTAAGTGAACTAGGAAGATTTCCAATTGGGATTCACATAGCTTGTCGAACCATTGGCTTTTGGCTGCATATTTTAGATAAGTCGGAAGAAACATATTTAAAAAGAGTATACAACGACATGATGAATAAAGACAAGGGAATGCAATATCCATGGCTCTTGTTTATCAAAAACATTCTTTACAGTTTAGGATTAAACCATGTTTGGTTGAACCAGTCAACACTGAGTAAGCATAGACTGAAATTCACTATACAACAACAATTGAAAGCCAGGTATATTCAATTTTGGGCAAAGGAAAAGACAAAATACAGCCGTTTAGAGTTTTACAATGTCATCAAATCATCTGAATATCATATTGAATATTACTTGTTGACTGATATGGACAGTACGAAAAAACAAGCGCTATGTAAATTGCGTGTTAGCTCGCATGACTTAAATGTTGAGAAAGGTCGCTATGCAGGTATTCCACGAAATCAAAGATTTTGTATAGCATGTAATGAAATAGAAGACGAATTTCATTTTTTAGATAATTGTAGAATATTTTATGACTTAAGAACAAAACTAAAGATACAAGTAGAACAGATGCAAGATCCAACGGATGACCCAGGAAGAAGAATATTTTGTGCCAGTGACTTCAAACCAAGTACTCTATTAAACTCCAGGGAACACCAACAGATATTAGCCAGCTTTGTTTTTGAGGCATTCAAAGCCAGGCGAAATTGATAATCGAAGAACTTTTTTTTCTCTCTCTTTTTTGTTGTAGTCGTTGTTGTTTTGTGCCAAATATCTTTCAAAGGTGACGGCAATAAAGAATTGTTCTTGTTTGTTTTTGTTCTTGTTCTTGTTCACACAGCACTTCTTCGTTCCCATTCTAAAGTACTCCCTGTTCTATAAGAACTGGGAGTACAAAAAGGAAGTATTCATGCTCTACTTCACATCCTCTTAGAGGTGGCAAAAACTGAAAAAAAAAGGGGGGAAGGAAAGGGGGGAGGGTGGTGGTAGCCGTGTTGGAGCGCTGCCGTCTTTACTGCTGGGTTTGTGTCTCTTTCAGATCACTCGACTGTAACTTCCAGCCTCGACTACTCAGGAGGGGGGGGGGGGGGGGGGGGGGGGGGGGGGGGGGGGGGGGGGGGGGGGGGAGTAGGGGGGTAGCAGAGAGACGTGCACAGAACCTTTAGACCATGACGCAAATGTCCCTTTGTCGTTCACCAGGCGGGAGACGTAGAAAAAAAAATCTGTCGGTCGTGAACTATGGGTGTGGAAGACTGCCTGTATGAGAACACGTGGGGGGGGAGGATGACTGGGTGGGTGGGATGACAGGGTGGGTGTGGATGACTGGGTGGGTGTGGATGACTCACAAGGTGGGTGTGGATGACAGGGTGGGTGTGGATGACTCAGTGGATGTGGATGACAGGGTGGGTGTGGATGACTCGGTGGGTGTGGATGACAGGTGGTGGGATGACCACAAGGTGGGTGTGGATGACTGGGTGGGTGTGGATGACTCACAAGGTGGGTGTGGATGACTGGGTGGGGTGGATGACTCACAAGGTGGGTGTGGATGACAGGGTGGGTGTGGATGACTCAGTGATGTGGATGACAGGGTGGTGTGGATGACTCGGTGGGTGTGGATGACTCAGTGGGTGTGGATGACAGGTGGATGTGGATACAGAGTGGGGTGGGGTGACGGGTGGGTGTGGATGACAAGTGGGGTGGGATGACGGGTGGGTGTGGACATGACAAAGGTGGTGTGGTGACAGGGTGGATGGATGAACACAGTGGTGTGGTGACAGGAGATGGGTGTGGGTGACAGGCTGGATGGATGACAGGTGGGTGGGGTGACAGGGGGTGTGGATGACAGGGTGGGTGTGGATGACAGGGTGGATGTGGATGACAGGGTGGGTGTGGATGACAGGGTGGGTGGGTGTGGATGACAGGTGGGTGTGGATGACAGGGTGGATGTGGATGACAGGTGGGTGTGGTGACAGGGTGGGTGTGGATGACAGGGTGGGTGTGGATGACTGGGTGGGTGTGGATGACAGGGTGGGTGTGGATGACTGGTGGGTGTGGATGACTCACAAGGTGGGTGTGGATGACAGAGTGGGTGTGGTGACCAGGTGGGTGTGGATGACAGGGGTGGGTGTGGATGACCATGGGTGTGATGTGGATGAAATGGTGGGTGTGGATGACAGGGTGGATGTGGATGAAATGGTGGGTGTGGATGACAGGGTGGATGTGGATGACGGGTGGGTGTGGGTGACAGGGTGGGTGTGGATGACTGGGTGGTGTGGATGACTGGGTGGGTGTGGATGACTCACAGGTGGGTGTGGATGACAGAGTGGTGTGGGTGACAGGGTGGGTGTGGGTGACAGGGTGGGTGTGGATGACAGAGTGGGTGTGGATGACATGGTGGGTGTGGGTGACAGGGTGGGTGTGGATGACAGGGTGGGTGTGGATGACTCACAAGGTGGGTGTGGATGACAGAGTGGGTGTGGGTGACAGGGTGGTGTGGTGACAGGGTGGGTGTGGATGACAGAGTGGGTGTGGATGACAATGGTGGGTGTGGGTGACAGGGTGGTGGGATGACAGGGTGGGTGTGGATGACAGGGTGGGTGTGGATGACAGGGTGGGTGTGGATGACAGGTGGGTGTGGATGACAGGGTGGGTGTGGATGACTCACAAGGTGGGTGTGGATGACAGAGTGGGTGTGGATGACAGGGTGGGTGTGGGTGACAGGGTGGGTGTGGATGACTGGGTGGGTGTGGATGACAGGGTGGGTGTAGATGACTGGGTGGGTGTGGGTGACTGGGTGGGTTGTGGGTGACTGGGTGGGTGTGGATGACAGGGTGGGTGTGGATGACTGGGTGGGTGTGGGTGACAGGGGGTGGGTGTGGGTGACTGGGTGGAATGGGGGGATGACAGGGTGGAGTGGGATGACAGGGTGGGTGTGGATGACAGGGTGGGTGTGGATGACAGGGTGGAATGGTGGATGACAGGGTGGGTGTGGTGACAGGGTGGGTGTGGATGACAGGGTGGATGACAGGGTGTGATGTGGTGACAGGGTGGGTGTGGATGACAGGTGGTGGTGTGTGGGTGACAGGGTGGATGTGGATGACAGGGTGGATGTGGATGACAGGGTGGATGTGGATGACAGGGTGGGTGTGGATGACAGGGTGGATGACAGGGTGGATGTGGATGACAGGGTGGGTGTGGATGACAGGGTGGTGTGGGTGACAGGGTGGAGTGGGATGACAGGGTGGATGTGGATGACAGGGTGGATGTGGATGACAGGGTGGGTGTGGATGACAGGGTGGATGACAGGGTGGATGTGGATGACAGGGTGGTGTGGATGACAGGGTGGGTGTGGATGACAGGTGGTGGTGACAGGGTGGGTGGATGACAGGGTGGGTGTGGATGACAGGGTGGATGTGGATGACAGGGTGGGTGTGGATTGACAGGGTGTGGTGTGGATGACAGGGTGGGTGTGGATGACAGGGTGGGTGGGATGACAGGGTGTGATGTGGATGACAGGGTGGCTGTGGATGACAGGGTGGGTGTGGATGACAGGGTGGATGTGGATGACAGGGTGGGTGTGGATGACAGGGTGGGTGTGGATGACAGGGTGGTGTGGATGACTGTGTGGGTGTGGATGACAGGGTGGGTGTGGATGACAGGGTGGGTGTGGATGACAGGGTGGTGTGGATGACAGGGTGGGATGTGGATGACTGTGTGGATGTGGATGACAGGGTGGGTGTGGATGACTCACAGGGTGGGTGTGGATGACAGGGTGGGTGTGGATGACTCACAGTGTGGGTGTGGATGACAGGGTGGGTGTGGATGACTCACAGGGTGGGTGTGGATGACAGGGTGGGTGTGGATGACTGGGTGGGTGTGGACGACAGGTGGGTGTGGATGACTCACAGGGTGGGTGTGGATGACAGGTGGGTGTGGATGACTGAGTGGGTGTGGGTGACAGTGTGGGTGTGGATGACAGGGTGGGTGTGGATGACTCAGTGGATGTGGATGACAGGGTGGGTGTGGATGACAGGTGGGTGTGGATGACTCAGTGGATGTGGATGACAGGGTGGGTGCGGATGATTCAGTGGGTGTGGATGACAGGGTGGGTGTGGATGACAGGGTGGGTGTGGATGACTCAGGGAAGTGGATGACAGGGTGGGTGTAGATGACTGGGTGGGTGTGGATGACTGGTGGTGTGGATGACAGGTGGTGTGGATGACAGGGTGGGTGGGATGACAGGTGGGTGTGGATGACAGGGTGGGTGTGGATGACTCGGGGGTGTGGATGACAGGGTGGGTGTGGATGACTGGGTGGGTGTGGATGACTCAGTGGATGTGGATGACAGGGTGGGTGTGGATGACAGGGTGGGTGTGGATGACTGGGTGGGTGTGGATGACAGGGTGGGTGTGGAAGACAGGGTGGGTGTGGATGACAGGGTGGGTGTGGATGACTCAGTGGATGTGGATGACAGGGTGGGTGTGGATGACAGGGTGGATGTGGATGACAGGGTGGGCGTGGATGACAGGGTGGGTGTGGATGACAGGGTGGGTGTGGATGACTCGGTGGGTGTGGATGACTGTGTGGGTTGTGGATGACTGGGTGGGTGAGGATGACAGGTGGATATGGATGACTGGGTGGGTGTGGATGACAGGGTGGATGTGGATGACTGGGTGGGTGTGGATGACTGGGTGGGCGTGGAAGACCGATAGATATGGACGACTGGGTGGATGTGAACAATTGGGTGGGTGTAACTGTGTAGGTGCGAATGACTGAGGGTTGGAAGTGTAGGCGACGTAAAGAGGGTTGGCATGGGAAAAGGATGTGACACAGGTCAGTCTGGTAAAACCATCAAAAACCTTTAAAACAACAGCAAAACAACAACAACAGAAACAACAACCAATGCCATTATTTCATAACAACAATGATATCAAAACAACTATAGCAATATTAGCAACAACAACGCCCAACACGACAACCGTACAGTAAGTCTCACTCTGCAATCTTTTCCAACAACGACTGTACATTAAGGAGAATAATTTGGACGGTTTTTGTTTGTTTGTTTGGTGTTTTTATTTGTTGTTTTTTAATTGTTTGTTTGTTTGGGGTTTTATTTGTTGTTTTTTAATACTGTACCTGATGTTAAGCCTATAAGTTCAAAAGAACAGAGGTGACAAAATATTTTTTACACAACAATAGCAACCATAATGATGCTTAAAAGAGCTTTTATGTATGCGCTTATCTCCCGAATGATTACAATAATGCTGATAACGACAACAACAACAACAACAAAACAACATCAGCAACTACAACAACCGTCATAATGATGAAGACGACAACAATAATGTATTCGCGCTTACCTTCCTAAGATACTACGGGTCCAATCGAATTCTATTACGGCTACACAACGTTTCAAACTTTCCTTCAGTGTGGGCGGGGAGGAATCGCTTCCCAACAGGCATAAACACAGAATGAGGGGAAACCTGTACCGGAGTCCCACCCATACAAAGGTATTGGTGTTGTCGTCTTCTCCCCTACCACTATACGCTTCGCTGGAGTACGTGCGATATATGCATGCGTGTGTGTGTGTGTGTGTGTGAATGGCGGCGGGCAGTCAACAAGCCCGTGCCGCCGTCACGGCGTGTGTGTGTGTGTGTGTGTGGAATGGCGGCGGGCAGTCAACAAGCCCGTGCCTCCGTCACGGCGTGTGTGTGTGTGTGTGTGTGTGTGCAATGGCGGCGGGCAGTCAACAAGCCCGTGCCGCCGTCACGGTTTCTGCACACTTTGATCGCCTGAACATTTCTTTTTGAAACGACACCAACGCTGGCTGGCTGGTCTCTGACGACACGGCCTCCACCACACAGACCTGCATGCCACTCCCCGTTTTCACATCGACCCACTGATTGTCGAAACTTTCACAGCTTTTTTTTTTTTTTTTAATCCCTGTGTAAATGACTCAGAGAGGTCGGGGGTTGGGATGGCAAAGGGCGGGGGCGAGGTGGGGGAGGAGATGAAGGGAGGGAAGGTGTTCGTTTTGGTTTTGGTTCTCGGTGATTTTTTTTTTCTTTGGCTTTTTTTTGCGTCGGGGGGGGGGGGGGGGGGGGGGGGGGGGGGGGGTGGGGGGAGCGGGGGAGGGGGGGGCGTGGGTGTGGGGGTGGGGGGTGGGGGGAGAGGGGGTGGAAGGGGGGAGGGAGGCGAAGGGACCAGAGAGGTGGAGTAGGGCGATCAGGAAGGTTGTGACACGAGGGTAGTGAAGGCGACAGAAATACATCAGCCGTCAAGCTTTGACTGCGCAGTAGAACAACGTGGAGAGCGTGGCAGCAGAGTCCTCGGAAGAGAAGCCCCCTTCAAGCAAGTGTTTCGGCCCTTATCTCCTGACACTCTAGGGGGGTTGGACCACACCCGGTTCATGACTCCGGATGTCCCTCTGCTGCCCCTTTTTTTCCTCCATCTTGGGACGAGCCATGGCTGGGATTCGAACCCATGACCCTCAGGACATGCTCATTTTCCACTTAATGACTCGCACTCTAACCACTGAGCCACTGGGGCACCTGATATTTGTAGGGACACAATGTCCCCATATGTGGCTAGTTTGTTTTCCAGGGTGCTTTTCCCTATCAGTGCATCGAGTCTTTGGACGATTTTTGCATCCAGTTTTTCCCAATCCTCAGTTTCGTTTGCTCGTGGCAGGTTGAGTTTCAGGCATCTGGCATCGAGGGCCTGTGCAAATTCCTCATCCGAACCAACAGCGTGGATGTCCTTGGCACTGTGGTTTAAATCCTGGTCTTGGTCTTCCGACGTCTTATTTGCTGATGCAGTGCGCTGCTGCTCATTCAGATGAGTCTTCACACATCCCATCTTTGTTCTGTGGATCTTCATGCCACGGATGGTAGCGAAACGCTTTCCACAGACACGTGGATATTCCATTTGGTCCATGTTCATAGTCCGTTTGGGATTTGCAGTCGTGATTGGTTGAGCACCGATGGATTCATCATTCTTTCCCCCTTTCTGTGAATCCTGGGAGCATCTTTTCCGCACAATATAAGCAACAGCGGAGGAAAAGGTGATGAAAACGACACTCCCGAAGGTGCAGGTGGGACCCAGAAACGTACTGTCCTCAACTGCCGAACAAACCAGCGGGGAGCAATCCTGCACCACCCTTGGATGCCTGCGCTGTGTTCACCAAGGGCACAGGGCATTCCATTACGACGTCATTGTGTAATGACTACTGGACGTGACACGACAGAACCTCCATGGGACTGTTCCCATGGATGTACTAGCCAATATTTCATGATTTCAGACCCAACCGGCAGACTCACTCGTTGCTGTTGTGCTGACAGGTGAAGACAGCACAACTCCAGGCAGGGCCAAGCTTTCGCCGTGTGGTTTTACGTAACCCGCAAAATTTCACAATGTCACATTTTTCACAGAGCGAACTCTAACATTTGTTACATTTTACGTATGTGATCATTCGG
>CM031615.1:48128714-48158714 GCA_018398815.1 Conus ventricosus | reverse complement strand
CTCTCTCTCTCTCTTCTCTCTCTCTGCGTGTATGTGTGAGTGTGTGTGTATGTGTGTGCGCGCACAAGCGCGCGTGCGTGCATGCGTATGTGTGTGTGTGCGTGTGAGCATGTGCGCGCGTGCGTGCGTGCGTGCGTGCGTGCGTGCGTGTGTGTGTGTGTGTGTGTGTGTGTGTGTGTGTGTGTGTGTGTGTGTGTGTGTGTGTGTGTGTGTGTGTATGTGCGTGCGTGCGTGCGTGTGCGTGTGTGTGTATGTACAAGCAAGCACGTACATCCATGCACAGGTGAGCTGCAGTTATATCTTTAAAACACATCTGCTCCAATTCTCTCTGCTAAGTGATTATCACAGCAGGAAACGGGGAGATGTATTGACAACACATAGTGAGTTCCCTTGCTCCCCGTTCACCAGTTCAGTACAGTTCGTCGGCAAATCAAACCAGAACACGTACGTCACAGTCCTAAAAGGGTAACCTGTCCTAAAGTACAACAGTGTGTTCAAGAAGACACGCTAGCACCGCGCTATCTTTAGGTTCAATGATCGTTTCAATCTTCCTACGCTAATGAAAAGTCAGTTTTTAAATTATTCCTAGTGGGACAGATAAGAAAAGAATATAAAGAATGAGCTCATTTTACTTCAATTAAAACCCGACCAACCTGTCAAAACCCTTTTAGGGATGCTTAAGTATTATGGATGTAATACCTTGACAATACAGTTGAAGAGCAATGTAGACATCAATGGGCACGCTTTGGTGGAGTGTACAGTAATTAATACCATATCGTAATCAAAGGGATCAATACAATTGCCTCTTTTACTTTGTTTCCAGGATGGGAGATATGGTTATATACCAAGTTGTATTTCGTAACATGTTGTTTTTACTTATGTCTTGAAAAAAAAAATTGCTAAACAAACAACAACCAAAAAAAGACCGGAAACTCAATTGTATGGATGTGCTTCATATTTAATTTACAGTCCGTTCAAAAGCCGTTTAATAAACTGTATCATCGGCCAACTGGGACGCACACACACACACACACACACACACACACACACACACACACACACACACACACACACACACACACACAAAGTCTATCTGCAAAGAGAGAACGAAATGAGGGACGGTACAAGTTCCTTGCAATGATCGATAACTCTGTAACACTAGTCCGTGTGGACAGTCACCCAATGATGGATAACGCCCCCTTACAATGAACAGTGCATTATGATCGGTCCTCATGATGATGTGAAGACAGGAACACAGTGTTTACATCCCTGTGTGTGGCTGTGGCAAATAAGCGAATCACCATCTGATCAGACTGTGAACATTGCCGGGGTGTCGTATATAATACTGTCGCCGTGGAATTGTATCGCAGCGATAGCATTTCACGTGAAATATTGTTGCAGCGACAATAATTGCTGGAAAAAAAATGTCGCGCGACAACTTTTCACGAAAAATGTCCCATAGAATATTGTAGCTGTCCATAAAATGCAGTATTTCCCGGGAAATACTGTCGCTGCGACACGATTTTATGAGCGACAGTATTATATACGACACCGGCACACAGCACTTCAGGTCTTATTTTCAGAATGAGATCACAACAATAACAAAGAACAAAGACTTTCGCTTTAATTAAGCATCACCATTTTTGATGAATCTGTACATATTGTATCTCTCCATGATATCTGCACAAATCATACTCGGTTTTACTAGTGCGCTCGCTCTCTCTCTCTCTCTCTCTCTCTCTCTCTCTCTCTCTCTCTCTCTCTCTCTCTGTGACAGAGAACACAGATTTGTTTCTTACTACTTGAGTAGTTAAGCATTCTGCTCAACACTGTGATACAACGAATATTAAAACACCAAAATGAAAAGAGAGAGAGAGGGGGGGGGGGGGGGGAGGGGGAATGGAGGGGAGGTAAAGAGGAATAGGGAGGTTCTGCTTTTTCTTTCGATCTAAGGGGCTATATTTTGTGCATGAGAGAGAACTAAACCTGGCGACAGAGAGAGAGAGAGGGGGGGGGGGGGGAGAGAGAGTGAATAACCTGGCGACAGAGAGAGAGAGAGGGGGGGGGGCGGAGGCAGGGAGGGAGGAGAGGAAGACAGGGATGAAGGAAAGGCGTGGGGGGCGGGGGGGGGGGGGGGGCAATAAAGGGAGGCGGTGAGATAGATGGGGAGAGAGGAGGAAAGAAACCCATCATCCCTGTTTCGATCAGTGAAATCGTTATCTCAGTTGGGGAGAAGGAACGATGTCTTGACTAAAGGGGAAGCGATCATGAAGGTGTGCGCCGACAGATCGTGGCCAGCAGACACAGAGTAATAATGAGGGCAAGGTCTATAGCGCCCATCCTTACAACGTAGGCTACAGGGCGCGTTACAAGTTTCAATTAATCAATAACTAGAATATACGCTGGGGACACACACACACACACACGCACACACGCACGCACGCACGCACGCACGCATATACGCACGCACGCACGCACACACCCACACCCACACACCCACGCACACACACACACACACACACACACTGAGATCTGTGTACACTACCGTCTGGACGAAAGCTTATGTTCGAATACAGCTTGCCTGCTTTTACTTTTCTGGACTCAGTAACCCCACTATCTGGATCACCTGTCCTATAGCTACACATCTTTTTTGTCTCAATCATCGATTTCCTTCTTCGTCTCCCCCCCCCCTCCCACCCTGTCCCTCCCCCCCCCCCCAAAAAAAAAAAATCTCCCTGACCCTACCTAACCACTCCACCCTCTCCTCTTATTTTCTTTTTTTTTTCCCCTGTAGTTTTGTTTTGTCTGCTTAGATCGATCTTCGCTCTCTCTGTTCACTTCCATATTTCACAAGTCAGAGACTCCCCATCCGTATGATCTGATTGCTGAACTTTTATGTTTAAAGTTCTGTGTGAATGATGTCATGTGTTCTGATGATATATGAACATGGTCAGAATGCATTGTGAAACTGGCTTTCAGTCTAAACATTTTCACTCACTGGATTCAGTCATTTACTCCATCTCTAGCTCTCTCTCTATCAGATGAAAAAAAAAAAACAACAACAAAAACATGCATTTGCTTATCTGGCATCCTCAAAAATATCCTCCTTGCCACCTCTCTCTCTCTCTCTCTCTCTCTCTCTCTCTCTCTCTCTCTCTCTCTCTCTCTCTCTGTCTGTGCATGCGTGCGTGCGTGTATATATGTGTGTGAGAGCGCGCGCGTGTTGTGTGTGTGTGTGTGTGTGTGGCTGGCTGGCTGGCTGGCTGTTTGTCTGTCTGTCTGTCTGTCTGTCTCTGTCTCTCTCTGTCTGTCTGTCTGTCTCTCTCTCTCTCTCTCTCTCTCTCTCTCTCTCTCTCTCTCTCTCTCTCTCTCTCTCTCTCTCTCAATCCACATGACAGTTTCAATGCAACGGGAGGCAGTGACAATGCCAACATTGTAATATAAGGGGGGTGGGGGGGGGGACCGGTGGGGGGGGGGGGGGGGGAAGAATGCAGGGTCACATGCATTTCCCTATTCCAGGCTCGTCTCCAGTCCCTATTTTGAAAGGAATCTGTCATTCCGCTCGACAGAATCAACGATTATTAAAATATATGTCTATACATACATAGGGAATTCGATCCCTGCTTTAGCTATCCATGAATCTACGTATTATGTGACACTGGCAAAAGGGATCGCCTAGACTCTTCTACAAGCAATAAACAACACAAAAGCGCATGTGTCAGATCAGCCATCAGACACACACAGTTTAAAGAGACAAAGTACAACAGCAGTGGGCAAGTTGTCCCAAGAACAATTTTTTCGATCTTGATAAACAAACCAAACAAACGAAAACAAAAACAAAACAAAAACAAAACAAAACAAAACAAAACCAAACCATGAGGGTGTTTAATGTTTCACTCGTTTGTTTGTTGCTGATTAGATACATGCACGGCATTGAAATCTTGTGTCACGGTGCACACGTCAGAGTATGACCGATGACGTCAAATGCAGCGCGAATGCCAGCAAACTTTCACGTCATAAATGTTCATCGTCAAACCGACCACGGAGGCTACCTAAGAGATGCCAACAAGTGTACATCAAACTGGGAAGGTATCACACGTTTCGCCTTCGCGCATTTCGCCTAACCCTTGTTTCACAAAACTGGCCCCCTTTCTTTTCTGTGAGATCGTGTCAGCAAAGCTGTTTAAGTCACGAAGTCATGATCGTTCTGAAAAAAACCTGCGTCAGAAATTGTAGGGGGCGGTAGGCGGAAGGTACGCCCGTAACAGTTATGTAGGCGAAACGCACGTAGGTAGAACGTACGTGGACGCAGAATTCGTCGGCGAAAAGCGCACAGGCGAACCCGAGAGCGTTGTTCCCATGTAATCATGCCGTGCGCTGACACATTTGAACACGAAGGCTCAGGGAAGATCAGTCATGGACTGTGCGCATGAGGGCACGACATTGAAGGGAAAATGTCAGGGTTTTTTTTTTAATCAACCTCATGTGCATGAAGATACAATTTTGGAGGAAAAGTGTCCATTTTTGTCAATCTTTTGGACTATGCACATGAAGATACGATTTTTTTAAGGAAAAGGTCAAGGTTTTTTTAATTAATCTCACGGGTCATGGACTGTGTACATAAAGACAAGATTTTGATGGGAAGAGTCAGCTTTTATCAATTTCGTGGACTATGTGCATGAAGATGCGATTTTAGAAGGAAAGATGTCAGCTTTTAATCAATGTCAGTTTTTATCAATCTCATGGTCTAAGTGCACGAAGATACGATTTTAAAAGTAAAAGTATCAGTTTTTATCAATCTCATGGACCATGTGCATGAAGATACGATTTTTGAAGGAAAGATGTCAGTTTTTATCAATCTCAAGGGCTATGTACATGAAGATACGATTTTCGAAGGAAAGATGTCAGTTTATATCAATCCCAAGAGTCATGGACTGTGTACATGAAGGCACGATCATGAATGAAAAGTGTCAGTTTGTGTCAATCTTACGGACTATGTGCATGAAGATACGTTTTTAGAAGGAGAGATGTCAGTTTTGATCAATCTCAAGAGTCATGGACTGTGTAGAGGGAAAAGTGTCAGGTTTTATCAGTCTCACGTGTCGTAGAGTGCGTGCATGAAGAAAAGAATTTAGAAGAAAAAGTTTCAGTTTGATCAATCTCCTCGTAACCACTTCAGCCACACCAAGACTGGACCACTGAGCAATGTGAGAGGGATGTCGAGCTTAGAGTGTAAGGGGTTCATGACCCGAAACAGTTGTCTGAGGAGGGTTTCTTCTCTGAAGACCTTCTGCTGTCAAGCACACCCTAGAGTTTCTTCCTACTGCGAGCAGATTAAAGATTTAAATTTAAAAAAAAAAAAGGTTACTCTGTAGAAAACGTCCATGTTCAGCTCTTTGGGTTTTGTTTTTTGTTTTGTTTTTGATCACAGTTCGTTTGTTTCTTTTAATCATGATCATATAATCCATCGAGCAGTAATTGATCACAGTTGTTTGTCTTGCGCGTGGAAGGTGTATGGTTCGAAAGGTGTTGCTTCCTCGGTTGTTCGTTCCATCCGTTTAATGCTCCAGTAAGCCAAATGTAATTCTTTTCTATGAAAATACAGAACAGACAAACAAACAAGCAAAAAAGTGGAGGAAAAAACAAAACAGGTAAACAATTCCATCGTTAACAAAATGACATCACACGTGTCATCCCATCTCATTACCACCTGACCTTTCCGACTGATTAAACAGCACACACACAAAACTGTTTCGGTGCCAGCTGGTGCAAAATGAATGAATGAATGAATTAATTAATGAGTGAATACATAAATAAATGAACAGATTAATCTATTAATTAGTTACATCATTAACCTATTAAAAACAGTATTTATAAAAATTAAAAAAAACATTACACATATCTTTTTGTTTCTCATCTTCCCTGCTTGGTTCTCATCTTCCCTGCTTGGTTCTCATCTTCCCTGCTTGGTTCTCACCTTCCCTGCTTGGTTCTCATCTTCCCTGCTTGGTTCTCATCTTCCCTGCTTGGTTCTTATCTTCCCTGCTTGGTTCTCATCTTCCCTGTTTGGTTCTCATTTTCCCTGCTTGGTTCTCATCTTCCCTGCTTGGTTCTCATCTTCCCTGCTTGGTTCTCATCTTCCCTGCTTGGTTCTCATCTTCCCTGCTTGGTTCTTATCTTCCCTGCTTGGTTCTCATCTTCCCTGCTTGGTTCTTATCTTCCCTGCTTGGTTCTCATCTTCCCTGCTTGGTTCTCATCTTCCCTGCTTGGTTCTTATCTTCCCTGCTTGGTTATCATCTTCCCTGCTTGGTTCTTATCTTCCCTGCTTGGTTCTCATCTTCCCTGAACTGCTAGTGACACTCCTGTCACACCACTCAAGTTGTCTCCCCCTGACCATTACACAGCCACATTCAGGCCCGTTCTATCACAGCTGCTGTCCAAATCCCAGCAGTGCACAGGGGGGCATCAATATCGCGACACCAAGAGGCCACTCACCGGAGGAGACAGTGTTCTGCTGCCTGTCATTGTCAGTGGTGTGCCGCACAGCCTAGTTCTGATCCAACGTGCGCAAGGTATCATGTGCTAAGCCCGCCGCTGACGTCAGTAGTTGCCTGGTTACGGAGCTAGCCCGAGTGATGCTTCCCCCTCCGGAAGGAGACAGCTATGCCGCCGCGTTGTTCTGGTGGTTGTGGTGCTTTATTTCTGCCACCCTTTGTGCCTTGGGAGACTACTACTAAGGAAGCTTAATGATTTTTTTTTTCAAACGCTCAGTAAAAGGTATGGAAGAGAGCAGGGGGGGGGGGAGGCAGGGGGAGGAGAGGGCGGGGGGGGGGGGGGGGGGGGGGGGAGGAGGGACAGAGGACGAAGCCAGACCACCCGACGGCCGCAGTGGAATGAAGAAAAAATATGGAATCGGAAAAAGCCTCTTCGGGTCAGTTTAAAATTGAGGCGACTGTAGACTGAAATTGAAACAAAGTTTGGAAGAGAAATTATAGTTAATCCGCCAGACAAAACGGACAAACAAATGAAAAGACATCAAGTTGTCTTGTAATTTGTTTGTCAGTTTTTGCCTGGCGGATTAATCATGAATTCGCTTCAAAAACTCTCTTCGGGTTAGTTTTAAAACGTTTACAATGACAATTTTTTATTTTCAAATAACATATTAAATGCCAAAAGAAAAAGAGATTGAAACATTTCCAGGATCCACTTCTAAAAACCCAGAAGAGGGAGGAACAGACCAAAAAAAAAAATGAACTAATCATGAACAGTACATACAACAACCATTTATCGATTAAATTTTTGTTGATAAGATTGTTTCGAAGAAGTTGGGGGCAAGGGAGGGGAGATGGTAGTAGCCTCTCGCCGCACTTCAATCTGCTAAACGTAAAAGAACGGCCATCCGACCAATGGCAGCAAAGCATTCATTTACCAGCGACCACCGTGTCCGTCCAACGACTGTCCTCACCTGCACCCCAAGCTGAATGGAACTAACTACATGAGTAGCATACTCCACTCCCTTCTCAGTCTTTTAGGGCCAGACTTTGACTCGGGGGGTTCCCGTGCGTGAACGCCATGATTAGAACATCGAGCGCGCCGGTGAAGGCCCGGCCTGTCCACTCTGAAGTGATGAGTTGGCCATCGTATGACGGTCGTGTGGGATGGCGATACCACAAATAAACACACACACACACATTTAAAAAAAAATAAATAAATAAATAAAAAAAAAACACACACACACTGGACTGAATGTGGTTACCTTCATGGTGGGATTAAAGAAAAAAGAAAGAAAGACAGAAAAGGTCGCCTACGGGAAGAAAATCGTCGAAAACTTGCCGACACCGTGAAACAAACCGATCGCGAACGTGTGCAGGGTTTCGTAGAAGGGCTCTGGAATTCGAAGCATTTTGGGGCGATAATCCAATGAAGACTAGGATGATTAGAACAATGCTATGTAGTTTCATGGTGTGGAAAGGGGGAGAAAGGGATGGGGGAGGAGGAGGATGGAGGTATGGGTAGAAAGAAAGAGAAATCATATGAAAACCGACGGAGACAGACGCAGAGGTGTACATTAACGCACATGCCCACAGGCATGCGCGCGCGGCGCGCGTACACACACACACACACACACACACACACACACACACACACACACACACTCACACACACACATATGCTTATGCGAGCATGTGCGTGCGTAGCATGTAAGCAGGCACGCGCGCGCGTGCGCGCACACACACACACGCGCGCTCGCGAATAGAGATGCACACAAACAGACTGGAAAGATGGTGGGTGAGCAAGAGACTGGGAGTGGGAGGGGGAGGGGAGACAAACTTACAGAAGAAAGGAGTGTAAGCAGTAAAAGCCAGACTCACAGGCAATCGACTGACGGACAGAGACTTCCAGACTAAACGGACGGACGTCGGACACAGATTCTCTATAAACAAAGAGTCCTTGACTCTTACTGTCACGAGGCCCATGACGATTGGCCCATCTTGGCTGGTAGAATTATTCATTTATTTATTGTTGTTGTTGTTGTCGTGTATAAGTCCCTTAATGTGGCTTGTGGTGTGGTTGCACCTTAATGTAGTTCAGCTCAGGTTAAGTTTACTTTCTCTCTCTCTCTCTCTAATTTCACTGCCCGTGCAATTTATCCTGCAGGTTCATGGGTGGCTGGTACCTTTCTCTTGAACTGGCTGTCTCTATCGGCCTCTCACCTGTCTTTTTACCTGCCGCACGTGCAGCATTCCTCTTAGCTTGAGGTATTCTCACTCTGTGACGTATGGTGGCATGTTGGCTGCCATCGGTTAGGGAGGTTTGCTCTTCACTCGAGCGGAAGATGTCCCTGGGAGCGCCCGCTCCGGTTTTGGTTCTCTACCACATCGCCGAAGGTACGGTCGGTACCTTCATCCCTGCAGTCGGCCTGTAGGGGAGGGACGTACGTCATCTTTTCCGCATCATGCTCTGCTGGTCCTCTCGACTGGACAGAGGGCAGGAGTCGCTTGACCCGCCACTTTTGGGTCACCCACGGGTAGTGGTAAGCATCAGTTTCGTGTTTTTTTTTGTTTTGTTTTTTTTTGTTAGCCGGCTAATTCTTCTCCTTTGCGCAATTTCCTTTTGTTTTCAAAATTATAAAAGAAATATTGTTTGAGACCACTTTTTCTGGTTTATTCAACTTTTAACCTCGCATTTATATCCAAAATTCTTTCCCCTTTTAATGCATCTGTGATGCGGTAGTCGGTGGGGATGGAGAACCTGGTGATTTTAGGGTTGGGGACTTGCTTGGTCTCGTCGTCCTCCCCTGTCACATCGCCGGTCTCTTATTCTTCGGCCACCGTCTGTTTGTGTTTGCAAGAGGAACGGTGTTTTGTGTTTGCAAGCGTGCGTACGCGTGTTGTCATTTGGATTGCGTGGTTGGAGAATTGTTATTTTTGAATGTTACTATAAAATGTGGGGATATATGTGCCATTGAAATTATGATTATTGCAATTGTTGGTGGCAATTATAAAAGCAATGGTTTGCTGTATTAGTTCAGTTCCTAGAAAGGAAAACATTGAACGTGTGTGGGGAAGGATGGAGATATAAATTGCTATTCGTTTGTTTAGCCTTGTTAATGTAATCTCTTACTGCTTCGTGTGAGGAGACCTTTAGCGAACATTCCTCATTTGGTTTGTTTACTGTGTTATGCTCAGGTCTGTGTTGAGCTGGTGTTACTAATGTATTCGCAAACACCTCCCTCGCCCACCATGCGAGTGGCTGTTAGGATTAAGCAGCAGTTTCAGACCGTCGACTGACTGCGGGGTTCTGTATCCTTCTTTCCTTCCAGTTCCTTCCCTTCTCTCGCCTCCAGGGGGCTTCACCCGAAGCTTGTGCTCTTGGGGCACAGTGTGGAGGAGCGCGTGGGACTTCGCTGGATGGGCCTAACCCTGTCCGGGACCTTCAGCGACAACGCCTCGTCCCACGGGATGCGTTCTCCACTGTCCTCGGACTTCCTACAACCCATGTGACCAGTGTGGTTAGCTCTGTGGTCGTGCCATTTGGGGGGGGGGGGGGGGGTGTCAAGGGTGTCGGCATTGAAAGATCCATTCAAGAACAGACCCGGTTTGGGGCACCTGAGTCGACACGATACTCCTAATGGACTTTGGGAAGGCAGGTGTGGGGGAACCACATGAAGCACGGAAAGGAATGTGTGTTGTAAATGATTATTTATGATTATCGTTTGTTGTGTGGGTTGGAAATGCGTATTTGTGACTATGTATGTTGTGTGTGTTGAAATGCTTAATTGTGACTATATGTTGTGTGCGGTTGAAATGCTTGTTTGTGACTATGTGTATGTTGTGTGTGTTGAAATGCTTAATTGTGGTTGTGCATGTTGTGTGTGTTGGAATGCTTTATTTGTGATATGTGTGTGTTGGTGTGAATAAATGGTGTATTGTATTGTAATCTCTCTTGTGTGGTCTCTGCGAGGCATGTGAGGTCAGTCACTCCCTTCACTCCATCTAGACCGATCCTGTCAGGGCAGACCTCAGGGGTCGGTCGTGACATTTGTGGGGGCTCGTCCGGGATTTGAAGGGTTCTGACTGTCTCTCTCGTTTCGTGGAGTGCCTGTCCAGTTCTGTCTGTTTTGTATATGTTTAGTCAGTTTGTCGTGTTTGTTGTGGGGTGGTTGGCTGGGTGACTCTAGCGTGTAGGGAGACATTTGGTGGCCTGAAGGAACATCTGGTGTGACTGGGGAGTCGAGTTTGAGACGAAGGGGAATCGACCGCGTCCAGACCTCTTTCCGCGGGTGCCTCACGCAGATACGGCCGTAAGACTTTCCTTTCTGTTGCCACTCAGGTCTGCCATTCCTGTTTGTAGTTAACCAGTTTTCTTTACCAGGTGGTTATTGAGTACAGGTGTGTGTATCGGACGTTAGTGTCACATTTTTCTTTCTCCGGATTCCTTTTGTCATTTTCTTCTTTTTTTTTTTTGACGGTTGAGCCCACCGCACTGTTGCTCGTGTTGTGGAGTGCGGTGTTGCCAGAGTGGGAGCAGCCTGGACATATTTTTTTTTTTTTTTTTTTTTTGTCGGTGAGCCCCACCGCACTGTTGCTCGTGCTGTGGAGCGCTGGTGTTGCCAGAGTGGGAGCAGCCTTGACATTTTTTTTTAAATTTGATTTGCTGTTTCTCACAGTCAGTCACAAGAGACGTGACATATTCACGCGGTATCTGTTTTTTCAAGTGGAATTTGTCTTTCCCCTGTATTTGGAACCGTTAGGATTATAGTTGTCATGGCAACGTCCGGTTCTGGTGGTATGGCGACGCGTGCGTCGAAGAAGTAAGGTCTTCAAAAATGTAGTCCCTACTATTAGTACAGTACTTCGATACAGTGACTTCTACTTATTCAGTGCTGTGGCCGATTGTCCAGCGAGTACTTTCACTACTTCTTCGCTAGGGGATCTTCTGCTGGACCCTGACTGGCACTTTGCTTGGAAAGCGTCAGAGTATATGCGAAGCAACTGTGGGCTTCTGTTGAGTCGCAGAGAAACCGAAACCCTCTCTTCTCCATGCTTCCCCTCGTAAGGGCATGCCCCGGGAGACTTTCCTCATGGGAAAGTCGAGACCCAAGGGACAGGCCAAAACGGGTCATCCTCCCGTGTCGGGAGTGGTGAATCCTGCTCAGGATATCGCCTCCGTCCTGATGTTTTTGGAGCGACAGCGACGAGAGGTTGAGGCCCTCCGTAGGGAAAGAGGCTATGCTGCATAGGGAAGAGGCTTCTAGACAGGAAACTCTGCGTAAGGAAGAGACTGTCAGACAGGAAGCCTCCATCGGGAAGAGCTAGATAGGCAGGAAACTCTGCGTCGGGAAGAGGTAGCTCTGCGTAAGGAAGAGGGCTGCAGACAGGAAGCGCTGCATAGGGAAGAGACTGCCAGACAGGAAGCCCTCCGACGGGAAGAGTTAGATCAGACGTAGGGAAGAGGCAGCTCTGCGCAGAGAGGAGGCTGCCAGACAGGAAGCTCTGGTAAGGAAGAGATGGAACAACTTCTTTCGCGGACTCCCGCATCTGTAAATCAGGGGGTTAATCAACAGGCAAGTGATAGAGTTAGAGGCCCAAAATTAAGCTTCCAGAGTTCAGACCTAGTGAGGACATTGATATGTTCTTAGAGCATTTGACAAGGTAGCAAGTTCGTACCAATTGTCTGAGGAACAAAAGGCCATGCACCTTTTTTCTGGATTATCGGGTGCTGCAAGGGAGTGTGTGCTCACTCTAAATGAAGGCGCGTCTTATGCAGACATGCAGTTGGCTCTGCGTAAACGTTTCCACTTACCCAGAGACGTACAGGAGGAATGTTCAGGTCATGAAAAGAATAACGACGGACTTCGTGCAGTTTGGAGATAGGCTGCGCAAAAACGCTAGGGTACTGGCGTCAGTTGGCTAAGCTGGAGCTTGAGGATCTGATTCTCATCGAACAGCTTACCAACACCGTGTCCCAGAGTTGAGGATCCGTATAGGCGAGACAGCACCACAGGATTTCGCGGCTGCGATTCATACGGCTGAGGTGTTTGCTGAAGCCCGTAGAGCTTATGGGCATCGCCCAGATACGGACGGAGACCCTCACAGGATTTAGTGGCAATAAGGCGCCGACGACTGCTAGCGGGTTCGAACAAGGCAGGCAGTTCATCAGGGACCTCAGTACCCGACTGTGTTTTCTTTGTGGTCGTCCCGGCCACATTAGGAAAGATTGCCCTTAAAGCCGCGGTAGTCATGGGGCTAGTCCTTTCCAGCGTCCTCGTGCCTCGGCTAACGTGGGGTCCATCCCGGCTTCTGGTGGTACAAAGTGTCCAGTGTTTCTTTCTGTTGTTGGTTCTTCCTTGGTCGACTCCATCAGGGATTCGGGGAGCATCAACGCTCTTTGTGGACAAGGATTTGGTTTCCCCTGAGGCTCGGCGGGGGCGGCGCCAGTTATATGTTGTGTGCGGGTTGAAGGCTGGTTTTACCTCACCCGTCCTTCTGTACTCATTCCCATCTCACCCCCTACTTCTGTGGCGAAGTATGGGCCATCGCTGTGGAGCGACCTCTGTATTCCATTTCATTAGGGAATACCATCACCTTTGCGGACGGACGCAGTCAGTCTGTGTCTACGGATCTGCCGTACAGGCATGTGTGGGAGTTACCACGCGCGCCAAAGCCAAGAAGCAGGAGCAGGAATTGCGTCCCGTTCTTCAGCCGATCTCTGACGAGGTTCTTGCAAGGCCGACCCTGCTACCATGGTCCGTCTTCAGGCCAGGGACTTGGATGTCCATACGCCTATGACATACTGGTGGATCGTCCCGCTCCAGTCGGCCCAACACGCCAAGGTGAGCTTTAAGCTCACACAAGGGAATCCTCTTTAGGGTCTTCACTAGGCAGATAGGGTGGCCAAGCAGCTAGTCGTTCCCCAAAGCTTGAGAGAATCTGTTCTCGGCAGGCCCTGATTCACCTATGGCAGGTCATATGGGCTCAAAGCGGACTCTCGAGCGAGTAAGACAGGACTTTTTCTGGCCGGGGGATGAACTCTCAGGTTAGGCAGTACTGCCGCAGTTGCGATGTCTGCAACGGACAACGCCCAGGGGTCGCTTGAAGCGTGTTCCCTAGGATCAGTGCCACTGGTTGGGGAGCCATTCAGCAAGGTTGTGTCGACCTGATGGGACCCATTAATCCCCATCCGATCGCGGTCACGCTACATTTTGGTAGTGGTAGACTACGCGACTCGATACCCAGAGGCTGTCCCGCTTAGGACTCTCGATGCCCTACTGTTGCTGAAGCTCTCTGGCAGATTTGGACGTGCACTGGCATGCCCAAGAAGAAGTACGGCCGGAAGTTTGTACTGGAGAGCGATCATCATCCTCTCCAGTTCCTGGACCGGATCCGGCCAGTCATGTCGTCGACTCATGGGTTGGGTAGTGGAACTGCAGAGTCATGCTTTCACTTTTCGCCATTATCAAGGGTTCCAGCAATACGGATGCTGACTATCTACGCCGAGCTCCGTAGTCAGCAACACCCATCGGGGAAATCAGTCAGAGGGACAATTCCCCTCAGCCAGGGTTATGTCCCCTTTTTGGTCTGTGTACAGGTGTAGTGACAGTTGACGGTAGTGAATCATCACCTGTCTCGGATTGCCACTTTCATTGTCTGAAGGTTTGCTTAGTTGTTTGATAAATGTAGTACTATGTATTTCCATGTATTAATTCTATCGTGGAAATGTTTGTATTGGATTTATCGTACTCTGTCGATCACAGAGGGTTGGGTTCAGTCCCATTGTTGTGAATTTGCACATGCGTCAAGGTTCAAGGAGCACTGTATCTCAGGGAAACAGATGCTTTTAGAAGGGGGGTTTGTCACGAGGCCCATGACGATTGGCCCATCTTGGCTGGTGAATATTCATTTATTTATTGTTGTTGTTGTTGTTGTCGTGTATTAGTCCCTTAATGTGGCTTGTGGTGTGGTTGCACCTTAATGTAGTTCAGCTCAGGTTAGGTTTACTTTCTCTCTCTCTCTCTCTCTAATTTCACTGCCCGTGCAATTTATCCTGCAGTTCAGGGTGGTGGTACCTTTCTCTTGAACTGGCTGTCTCTATCGGCCTCTCACCTGTTTTTTACCTGCCGCACGTGCAGCATTCCTCTTAGCTTGAGGTATTCTCACTTGTGACGTATGGTGGCATGTTGGCTGCCATCGGTTAGGGAGGTTTGCTCTTCACTCGAGCGAGAAGATGTCCCTGGGAGCGCCCCGCTCCGGTTTTGGTTCTCTACCACATCGCGAAGGTACGGTCGGTACCTTCATCCTGCAGTCGGCCTGTAGGGGAGGGACGTCCGTCATCTTTTCCGCATCTGCTCTGCTGGTCTCTCGACTGGACAGGAGGCAGAGAGTCGCTTGACCGCCACTTTTGGGTCACCCACGGGTAGCTGGTAAGCATCAGTTTCGTGTTTTTTTTTGTTTTGTTTTTTTTGTTAGCGGCTAATTCTTCTCCTTTGCGCAATTTCCTTTTGTTTTCAAAATTATAAAAGAAATATTGTTTGAGACCACTTTTTCTGGTTTATTCACTTTTAACCTCGCCATTTATATCCAAATTCTTTCCCTTTTAATGCATCTGTGATGCGGTAGTCGGTGGGGGATGGAGGAGAACCTGGTGATTTAGGGTTGGGACTTGCTTGGTCTCGCTCGTCCTCCCCTGTCACAATCGCCGGTCTCTTATTCTTCGGCACCGTCTGTTTGTGTTTGCAAGAGGAACGAGTGTTTTGTGTTTGCGAGCGTGCGTACGCGTGATTAGTCATTTGGATGCGTGGTTGGAGAATTGTTTTTTTTGAAATGTTACTATAAAATGTGGGGATTAATCGTGCCATTGAATTTATGATTTATTTGCAATTGTGGTGGCAATTATAAAGCAATGGTTGCTGTATTAGTTCAGTTCCTAAGAAAGGAAAAGTTGAACGTGAGTGAGGGAAAGATGGAGATATAAAATTGCTATTCGTTTGTTTAGCCTGTTAATGTAATCTCTTACCTGCTTCGTGTGAGGAGACCTTTAGCGAACATTCCTCATTTGGTTTGTTTACTGTGTTATGCTCAGGTCTGTGTTGAGTGGTGTTACTAATGTATTCAGCAAACACCTCCCTCGCCCACCATGCGAGTGGCTGTTAGGATTAAGCAGCAAGTTTCAGACCGTACTGACTGCGGGGGTTCTAGTACCCTTCTTTCCTTCCAGTTCCTTCCCTTTCTCTCGCCTCCCGGGGGCTTCACCCGAAGCTTGTGCTCTTGGGGCTACAGTGTGTGAGGTGCGCGTGGACTTCGCTGGATGGGCCTAACCCCTGTCCGGGACCTTCAGCGACAACGCCTCGTCCCACGGGATGCGTTCTCACTTGTCCTCGGACTTCCTACAACCCATGTGACCAGTGTGGTTAGCTCTGTGTCGTGCCATTTGGGGGGGGGGGGGGTGTGTGTCAAGGGTGTCGGCATTGAAAGACTCCATTCAAGAACAGACCGGTTTGGGGCACCTGAGTCGACACGATACTCCTATGGACTTTGGAAGGCAGGTGTGGGGGAACCACATGAAGCACGGAAGGAATGTGTGTTGGAAATGATTATTTATGATTATGGTTATGTTGTGTGGGTTGGAAATGCGTATTTGTGACTATGTATGTTGTGTGTGTTGAAATGCTTAATTGTGACTATATGTTGTGTGCGGTGAAATGCTTGTTTGTGACTATGTGTATGTTGTGTGTGTTGAAATGCTTAATTGTGGTTGTGCATGTTGTGTGTGTTGGAATGCTTATTTGTGAATATGTGTGTGTTGGTGTGAATAAATGGTGTATTGTATTGTAATCTCTCTTGTGTGGTCTCTTGCGAGGCGTGTGAGGTCAGTCATCCCTTCACTCCCATCTAGACGATCCTGTCAGGGCAGACCTCAGGGGTCGGTCGTGACACTTACTTTCGAGAGACTTGACGGTCAGCCTGTGCAACTACCAAACCAACTCGCTCAAACCGTTCTCTCTCATGCGTCTTAACCAACGACCTACGTGAACCACCGTTGGAGGTCCGCACACACCAATCAACCGCTCCACTGCCTGCTTGCAAATATGTAGATCTACTGACTGACTGGTTGAGATAAGACAGGTGGCGATCATTGTTTTCCACAGTGCCTGTCTGAATTCTGTCCCCTTTTTTATTCCTCTGACTTGTGTCGACCAGCAGGTTGTGTGTGTGTGTGGGGGGAGGGGGGGGCTGGGGGGGAGGAGGTCTATTCATTTGTTATTGCTGTACTCTGATTAAGTAGTGTATGCAGGTGGATTCTCAAGGTATCTGTGTCTTGCTCCTCCTATGCCCTCTCTCTTTCTCTCTATGTCTCTCTCTCTGTTCCTCTCTCTCTCTCTCTCTCTCTCTCTCTCTATCTCTCTCTCTCTCTCTCTCTCTCCCCCCCCCACCCCCCCCTTGTGAACAAGATAGGCGCATACACACAGACATATACACACATATGAACGCGCGCGCGCACACACCACACGCACGCACGCACGCACGCACGCACGCACGCACCTACGCACCTACGCACGCACACACACACACACGCACACGCACACGCACGCGCATGCAAGCACGCACTGCATGCGTGCAGTAATATTGTGTTTAAGTTTCTATCCCCAAAACAGAATGTAAGTACCTTAGCATTCGGATTACAAATGGTCACAAACGCTGAAAAAAAAAAAAGGAAAAGAAACGTCACCAGTGGAAACCTCGATGGAGAGGAGAGAAAGAGGGGGGGGGGGGGGGAGCTTACCATACGGGAAAGAGAGAGAGCACTGGCATAAGGGAGAAAAAGAGACAGAGAGAGAGAGAGACAACTTTGGCATAAGAGAGAGAGAGGGAGAGAGAGAGAGAATACTAATATATTAAAAAAAGAAATACGAACATAAAATGATGTATTTATTGAGGGCCCGCTCCCTCCTCTACCTCCTTCTAACACACACATGCACGCACGCACACACACACACACGCGCGCGCCCGCCCGCCCGCCCGCCCGCCCAACCAACCAACCAACCAACCTTAACCTTAACCTTAACCTTCACCTTCACCTTCACCCATGAAGGGATAAGTGGACAGGTGTACAGTCACTGCAGAGCATCACAATCTAACAGGAACAAGATTATCAGCGGATATACTGAAACTTAGAGGCAGTGATCTGCAACAGTGAGAGAGAGAGAGGGGGAGAGAGAGAGTGGGGGCAGGAACAGACGGATGCAAAGAGAAAAGCAGACTTGAGAGAGAAAGAGAGAGTGAGAGGGACACTGTGTGTGTGTGTGGGGGGGGGGGGGGGGGGGGGCAGATGGGTGCAAAGAAAAAAGCAGACTTGAGAAAGAGAGTGAGAGGGAGACTGTGGGGGGGGGGGGGGGGAGGAACAGACGGGTGCAAAGAGAAATGCAGACATGAGAGAGGAGAGAGATTCAGATTCAGATGTTTTAATCATATATAGGCCATTGCCCATCATGATGGGGAGTAATTGAACAATCATTCTACACAATGTTTTCTTTTATATATACAAATGATAAGGTTAAAGATAACGTTTTACGAGATAGCAACTTGACGCAGCTGAAACGCTTTATACAAGAAAATTGATAGATTTCTGATGGTTCTATCATGTTTGCATGCCAAAAGTAAACTTAATCGAAACAGGTTTGGAAATTTATAAAATTTTGCAGGAATATATTGCTGTCTTAAGCTACTCAGTGCTGGGCAACACAAAACAAAATGGACCTCATCCTCTTTACTGTTTTTACACAGTGGGCAAATTAAATCGTTGTCATTGTGAGATCGATATTGGTAGCAATGCACAGCGATTTCTGAGACGCCAAGTCTGAATCTTGTCAACATAATTTTCAAATGTCTATCTAAATTCAGTAACAGATGAGTTTTCACTTCGGGAACTGTACAAAACGTTCTGTACATACTGAATCTATCACTGTTCTTAATATGGAAATCCCATTCCTGCCACCTACACAAAATCAATCTTTCCTTGAAATCAAGTAAGAAAGCATTTATTTCCTCTACACCTTGATTTGTCCAAACAAATCCATATCCAAACGTATACAACTTACAACGGATATTTGTAGCCCAAGTTCTTTGATCACGTGAATCTAAATCGAGCAGCATCCTATAGGCTTTACGTGGTAGTCTTGACTCATCCATTCGAGTTAGTTTTAGCCAGAATTGAATACATTTGACTACTGAGTTGATAAATATTGGATATCGATTCGTTTCCCCATATATTAGATCATTTGGCGTTCTCATTTCAACCCCTAAAAGCTTTTAAGGGCAAACAGATGTATTTTTTCATAATGTTGAGCAGCATTATCTAAACCCTATAACTCAGCCCCATACTGAACCATTGGTTGAACTTGTGTGTCAAATAACTTTAAATATAAACTGAGAGAATTGCATTTCAGCTTAGACAGTTTCTGTAGAATGCACAACAGAGAGAGAGAGAGAGAGAGAGAGAGAGAGAGAGAGAGAGAGAGAGAGAGAGGAGAGAGAGAGAGAGAGAGAGACCGAAAGGGAGACAGTGTGGGGGAAGGAACAGACAGATGCAAAAAGCAGACTTGAGAGAGAGAGAAAGAGAGAGAGAAGAGAGCGAGAGAGAGAGAAAGAAAGAGAGACCGAGAGTGAAAGGGAGAGAGTGTGTGGGGGAGGGGGAACAGACGGTGCAAAGAGAAAAGCAGACTTGAGAGAGTGAGTGAGAGAAAGAGAGAGAGAGAGACCGAGAGGGAGAGGGAGAGTGTGTGGGGGAGGAACAGACGGGTGCAAAGAGAGAAGCAGACTTAAAAGAGAGAGAGAGAGAGAGAGAGAAGAGAGAGAGAGAGAGAGAGAGAGAGAGAGAGAGAGAGAGAGAGACCGAGAGTGAGAGGTAGCGAGTGTGTGTGGAAGGGGAGGGGGACAGACGGGTGCAAAGAGAAATGCAGATTTGAGAGAGAGAGAGAGAGAGAGAGAGAGAGAGAGAGAGAGAGAGAGAGAGAGAGAGTGTGAAAGAGAGAGAGAGAGAGAGACCGACAGTGAGAGGGAGAGAGAGAGAGTGTGTGTGTCTCTCTCTGTCTCTGTCTCTGTCTCTCTCTCTCTCTCTCTCTCTCTCTCTCTCCTCTCTCAATATAAATACAACAGATATAATGATGACTAAAGATATCAGAACTCCTTCTCCTAACCTGAAACCCAACATGCAGACTCCGTAGTGTCTTGAGACAGAGGGATGCGAACACAGTGTGTGTGTGTGTGTGTGGTGTGTGTGTGTGTGTGTGTGTGTGTGTGTGTGTGTGTGTGTGGGTATGGGTGTGTGTGTGTTGTGTGTGTTGTGTGTGTGTGTGGTGTGTGTGTATGTATGTGTGTGTGTGTGTGTGTGTGTGTGTGTGTGTATGTGTGTGGTGTGCATGTGTGTGTGTGTGTGTGTGTGTGTGTGTGTTGTGTGTGTGTGTGTATGTGTGTGTGTGCGCGCGCGCTCGCGCGTGTGTGTGTGTGTGTGTGTGTGTGTGTATGTGTGTGTGTGCGCGCGCGCGCGCGCGCGCGCGTGTGGTGTGTGTGTGTGTGTGTGTGTGTGTGTGAATGTTTATAACCATACCGTACCAGCAATAGAGGCCCTGCCAAAGCCATAAAGAAATTTTTTTTAATGTCACACACACACACACACACACACCACACACACACACACACACACACAATAATAAAGGCTGAATAATAAAATGGCAACGCTTAAACACGCCACGGACGGTTTGAAAAAAAAGCCCTTATATTCTAACACCTGATCGTTTTGTCACAGCTGTTCACCCCTCCGCCCCCACCCCACCCCATCCCCCCCCACCCCTTCCCATCCTACTATCACCCTCTCGCCTCACTTCGAGGCCGGCCGTGTTGATAAAGTCAATCGCTTCGGACCGTGGCAGTCCAACCGTAACTTGAAGAATTCTAACTGGCCCAATGCCCCAGGCTTTTTTCTCCCCGCCCCTCCGACCGAATCAACCGCCCGCCCAGTAGTTCACTGAAACTGGTTAATCACAGCCTAATATACCGTAGAAAATAATCATCAACAAAACAGACATTTAGCCGATCACATTGCTGAACCGGGGAAGGTGACGCAAGCCAAGGGAGGTCGGGTGTAATCTTTTAAGATACGAATTTTCAGTTAAAAAGACCAACTGATATTCGGTGGATATGAGTTGTTTTTCCCTGATCGGCGTTTCAACAAGAAACGGCGTTTTCTTTGAGAATGCCCACCTTCTGTGTCGGACACTGTCCGTGTTTTAAGCTTCTAGAATTTCTTAGATTAAAAACGTTTTAATTATTTCATTACTTGCAAATATCTTTTACGACTACCAAGGAATGTATTTAAACATAGTGTTACCGTAAATTCAAATCACATTTATCTTCACTTCACATAACCGACGACAATTATTTGAAGGATGCTGGATTGACCGGGCTGGGCCCTTCCCACCACCCTCTCACTATCCGATCACTACGAGCAAATAAAACCAACTGGGACTGGTCAAATAGATCTTTCATTTTTTAGGGTAAAACGGGTCTTTTAACTAAATCAATTAATTTTAATTTAGAGCCAAATACCCCGAATGTTAACGTCCAGTCATCAATAATAGATTTTTTTTTTTTTTCAATTGCCTGTTTTCCTTAACCGTGCTTACCAACACTAACATTGAGGAGTCTATCTACAACGAGAACGAAACATTATCAACCTATCTCACAATCATTTTCCTAACACCATTCATCTACAATTTTTGATCTACATCTTCTTTCCCCTCGATGAGATATTGAAACACATATTATTGATATATATAGATATATATAAATATAGAGGAGAGAAGGGAGGAGAGAGAAGAGAGAAAGAGAGAGAGAGAGAGAAGAGAGAGAGAGTACTATGAATAATTGTTCTCTCCCATTTTACGATCGACGGTTTAAAGTATTGGAATTAAAGACAGATGGGGGGGGGGGGGGGGGGGGGGTGTAAAACGAGGGAGGACAGAGAGTCAGAAAATAGAGAGAAAGATGAAGTGACAGAGAGAGAGAGAGAGAAGGGGGGGAGAGAGGGGAGGTGGGGGGGCGTGGAGAAAATAACAGATAGACTCAGAAGGAAGGGGATGGCGAACAGGTAGTGGTGGTGGTGAGGTGTGATTGATAGGGTTCCACAATCCTTAAAATAACATTGAACACAAGGAAAAAGACTGACGCAGGAAACAAAACGCCACGAACCTTGGTTTCCCCTCCAACCTGGCCAACTCTGAGCGAACTGGAAGTGTCCCAAAAGTTGAAAGAATGCAGGTTGCTAAACCAGAGTCCATTACATGAACGATCTACTCTGACCACGTTACTTCTCGAATGAAGAAGGAGAGAGAGAGGGGGGGGGGGGTGCCTGGGGGGGATGGAGGAAGAGGGGAATGGGTGAACCCAGGTAAATGGATGAAAACCGGTGAACCCAGTATCTGTCAAGTGTCTCACAGACGTGGAGACGTCAACCACTGCAATCAACGGTGAAGTTGGGCGCCAAGGCCGTCATCTCATAAGTCTTATAACATTAAATTAGCCAGAGAAAATGAGCCTTATCAAGGTGTGTCTCCTGTCCTTGTGTTTTTGAACAGCACAGAACCCGTCACGGTTAAAAAAGAATGAAAATCAGATTCAGCGCGCGCACACACACCAACAACACACACACACACAGCACACACAAGAGAGAGAGAGAGAGAGAAGAGAGAGAGAGAGAGAGAGAGGAAGTCAGACAGTGAGTTTAGTTAACTAAATCTATGCAAAAGACATCGGACCAGGGCTATTTTCCCTGTGATGTTCTTCAAGGGATACACTAAACCCTAGACAATTCAATGTATCAATAAACGACCTTTCCAATTTACATGCAGAACACAATAATTCTTCTAAACACAAACAAGTTCTAAATTTGTTTCGTGCATATGACTGGGTAATCCTCTCCATCAAAGTTCAGGCAACCAAACTGAGTTGACACAACCTTTATATGTATTACAACGAAATGGGACTCAAAATCAAAACAAACCCTCCAAAATGTCATTTTTTTCCAAACGGATCCTAAAAGGCCTGCTTAGGTTTAAATAGGGGTCAATTAACACACAGCTCACTAAACCAATATACCAATGTCTTTCTTGGGTTCATTTTTCATGAAGAGAACATGATACATTTGACAGACAGAGAGCCATCTGCCAAAGCAAGCGAACTCAACTGCACACCCTGAAACAGACTAGTAAAGATTCTGAGTTGAAACCAGAACGCTATGACTCACCAACGATGATATCCTGACCACACCAATAACAACTTATGGGACTGAAGCAGGTTTCCTTGCCCTGATCAGACGATCTACCCTTTTCCTACAGAACCTATCACAAGCATCCCTATCTAAAAAAAAATCAATTTTTAAAAGAATCTTTTAGGTCTGCATAACAACAGGAAGGAATCTCCGGCATCAGCAAAAAATCGATCGTTTCCCAGTCAGCGGAAAAACAATATGCCATACACCAAGTTTCCGGTTATATATAACAAAAGTAAACAACACACCTTACGTCAAAAGAAATAAACAGCACGCTTTAAATACATAAGTATATAACGCAACATGGTTAGAATGTACTCGTAATGTTCTAAAAGAAAATGGTCATATCTAAAAAAAAAAAAAATATTCAACCAAAATTTATCATGAGAGCAAAAATGCTATAGAAAAGAATTAAAACTCTAGAACAAAATAGATTTCTGGAACAACAGGGAAAAAAGCAGATCTTCGAGACTGCTGTTTTACAATGAAATCGCCGGTAACTAAATGCCGTACGTAATAAACGTACACGCTCTGAAGAAAAAACGTCACGTCACAGGGTTCGGGCCATGCTCGTGCAATATGGCCAGAAAAGGGTAAACATGCCAGCACAGAAAGAGAGGCAGAACGTGCCCAGCCTGTGGGATGGTCCGAGATGAATCTCAATTTCTGGACAACAGCTGCTCCATGTACAAGCTCCTACGACTGAAATTAACAGGACAGATTTGTAAAGGTAAAGGTATACCGGACTCAAACTTGTGTAAGCAATGCCCAAGAGCAAAACTCCTGCGACGACGATCTATGAATTCATATTGCCAAATGTATCCACGATCGCATGATCATGAAGAGACCATAATGACACTGTATATGTACCCATATGCATTACGCTTCATGCATAAAATATGATCTGTCTTCATTTATCTGTAATTACCATATTGTGATCATGCAGCGTTGAGGGTTCTCGTGACGATTAAAGACCAAGTATGAGTCTGGTCTGAGTCACACACGCGCGCACGCGCGCATGCACGCACATAAGTCACACATGCAGACACACAGACACATGCATGCACACACGTAAGTCACACACACACGCGTGCGCGCTGGCACCTACACTTACAAATTTAATTCTCTCTCTCTCTCTCTCTCTCTCTCTCTCTCTCTCTCTCTCACATGCACACACACACACACTTTTGCCCGCACGCGCGCGCTCAACACGCACACACACACACACACACACACACACACAACACACACACTCACACGCACGCGCGCGCGCACGCACACATGAACGCACGCACGCTCACACACAGGCGCGCACCAGCACATGAACGCACGCACACACACACGCGCATGCACGCACGCACGCATGCATATATAGACATAAAAGCCATAAAAATCGAATGGGAACGCTTTCCAAAACCACAAACAAGAATTATGTTCAGATACTGATATATTGACTTCCATAAAAAACGCGAAAGCAAAACAAGCTGAAGGTTAGGGGCGAATTTTATTGGTCACAATTGTACAGAGTGGAAGCGAGAATTCAACGTGATTTGATTCATTACACCGGTAATGTGTGAAAATGTCATCAGCAATATGTCTTTGTGTGGAAAATCCAAGGTCACGTGACAAACCAGCTTGAAGTCCTAATTGTGTGTGGCCAGCATTTGCATGGACAACTGCTTGACACCTGCGGCTCATTGAGTGGACCAGGTGGTTGATGCGTCCCCCTTGGCACACCAGCCCACACATGGACGATGGCCTGTTGAAGTTGAGCCGCTGTTGCTGGTCGTGGACGCAGGAGGTCCAACCGTCTGCCAAGTTCATCCCAAAAATGTTCTATTGGGTTTAAATCGGGACTGAGGGCTGGCCAGGGCAGCACATTGACGTTGTTATGCTGAAGAAATTGCTGGGTGGCCCTGGCTGTGTGTGGTCTTGCATTGTCCTGTTGGAATGTCCAGTTTGGGTGTTGCGCAAAAAAAGGAACGACATGGGGTCTGAGCACCTGGTGGATGTAGCGCTGTGCATTGACACCCTGTCCGCGACCAGGACCAATGTTCTGAAAAGATGACTGGTCCTATCATGGTTAATGCCAATTGCACCCCATATCATAACGTTCGGGCCTCCCCAGGGGTTCCGCTCTACCACACAGGAGTCAGCATAGCGTTCACCAGGTCGACGCCATATTCTGACACGACCGTCAGCCATGTCAATACAAAAACAGCTCTCATCTGAGAACAGTATGCATCCCCACTGCTGCCTGCGCCAGTTGATTCGGGCTTGTGCCCACTGCAACCTGTCCTGCCGGTGTCTTGGTGTCAGTACCGGACCTCTGTGAGGACGCCTACATGCCAGCCCATTCTCCTGAAGACGCCGCCGCACAGTGTTGAGGCTGATTCGTTGCTGGAGATTCCCAGGCACCTGTCGAGCAGTGTTAGCGGCTGTTTGCGCCTGTCCCGCAGATGGGTTCGAACAAAATGGCGATCCTCTCTTGGTGTGGTGACCCGAGGACGGCCTGGCCGGGGACGATCATCAGTGGTACCAGTGACTCGCATGCGGTGCTGCAGACGATAGATGGTTGAGATGTGGTCGTTAAAGATGTTGGCGACCTGCCTGGCATCCACACCAGCCTCCAGATGGCCTGGGGCACGATTGCGTTCCTCTGCTCATAGTCTTGGCATCTCTGTAGCGCTCAGACGGCAAGTCGTTATCTGAACCTTGTAGCGCGGCTTTATAAAGGCTGCATACCTGCGTACTTGTTGCTGGTTAACTTTGCTCTGCATGGTGTGCACGTGCCTCACATGCAGCAACCAGTTTGCCATTTTTGTTGACCCTCCAATGCCGGGAATGATGTTTTGCTCACACAATTTTTTCATTGCACGTGAGGTCTTGGACCCAAACAACTTGCCACAATGGTTCAATATTGTTATCACCCCTTTTCACCCGAAAAATAGCCTTCAATTTTTCGCGTTTTTTATGGAATCAGTATACATCGGACAGCAGGTTTCAAGCGTCCTACCCCTCCTTACTCCCCCACCCCCACCCCCATCCATTGGCGTCAGCCCGTTATTGCGTGGGGTCGCTATTGCGCGGGGCCGCTATTTCGTGGGCCCGCTATTGCGAGGGCCCGCTATTGCGTGGGGCCGCTATTGCGTGGGGCCGCTATTGCGCGGGCCGCCGCTATTGCGTGGGGCCGCTACTGCGTTGGGGCCGCATTGCGTGGTGACTATTTGTCATTCAACCAGTCTCTCAAAACAGTGTAACAGAAATAGGTTAGGGTTAAGGTTAGGGTATTCCCTTCTTATAGAAGATATGTTCTTAGGTCGCGCAATAGCGGACTCCGGCAATACGGCCCACCCCATCCATTGTCCTCATTCCCTCACCTCAATTTGAGGGCACCTAAACCATCGGACTAATCGTATCATTCCGTACTTTCATTTCCCCTCAGAGTTTTGATGGCGAGAAATTCAAAAGTGAAAACTGAAACAGAAAACTAATTCAGGCTCTTCTGTTGCGCAGAAGGTGCATCATTACACCCACTAAAACAATTTTCACTCCCTTGAAGAGTACTTTTTTTGGCGGAGAACTTCAGCCATTCAAATTTAAGAGTAATGACTGGTTCACCTCCAAAGATTTCGACGAGAGAGAGAGAGAGAGCGAGAGAGAGAGAGAGAGAGAAGAGAGAGAGAGAGAGAGAGAGAGAGAGAGAGAGGGAGACTGTGTGGGGGAGGAACAGACGGGTGGAAAGAGAAAAGCGGACTTGAGAGAGAGAGAGAGAGAGAGAGATTGGGGTGGAGGAACAGACGGGTGCAAAGAGAAAAGCGGACTTAAGAGAAAGAGAGAGGGAGGGAGACTGTGTGGTGGGAGGAACAGACGGGTGCAAAGAGAAAAGCGGACTTGAGAGAGAGAGAGAGAGAGAGAGAGAGAGAGAGAGAGAGAGAGAGAGAGAGAGAGAGAGAGAGAGAGAGAATGAGAGAGAGAGATTGGGGTGGAGGAACAGACAGGTGCAAAAAGAAAAGCAGACTTGAGAGAGAGAGAGAGAGAGAGAGAGAGAAGAGAGAGAGAGAGAGAGAGAAGAGAGAGAGAGAGAGAAAGAGATTAGGGTGGAGGAACAGACGGGTGCAAAGAGAAAAGAAGACTTGAAAGAGAGAGAGAGAGAGAGAGAGAGAGAGAAGAGAGAGAGAGAGAGAGAGAGAGAGAGATTAGGAGCTTTACTGTGTATTATGAATACAAGCACGAGTCTCTCTCTCTCTGTCTCTCTCTCTCTTCTCTCTCTCTCTCTCTCTCTCTCTCTCTCTCTCTCTCTCTCTCTCAATATAAATACAACATGATATAATGATGACTAAAGATATCAGAACTCCTTCTCCTAACCTGAAACCCAACATGCAGACTCCGTAGTGTCTTGAGACAGAGGGATGCGAACACAGTGTGTGTGTGTGTGTGTGTGTGTGTGTGTGTGTGTGTGTGTGTGTGTGTGTGTGTGTGTATGTGTGTGTGTGTGTGTGTGTGTGTGTGTGTGTGTGTATGTGTGTGTGCATGTGTGTGTGTGTATGTGTGTGTGTGTATGTGTGTGTGTGTATGTGTGTGTGTGTGTGTGCGCGCGCGCGCGCGTGTGTGTGTGTGTGTGTGTGTGTGTGTGTGTGTGTGAATGTTTATAACCATACCAGCAATAGAGGCCCTGCCAAAGCCATAAAGAAATTTTTTTTAAATGTCACACACACACACACACACACACACACACACACACAACATAAAAGGCTGAATAATAAAATGGCAACGCTTAAACACGCCACGGACGGGTTGAAAAAAAAGCCCTTATATTCTAACACCTGATCGTTTTTGTCACAGCTGTTCACCCCTCCGCCCCACCCCCCATCCCCACACCACCCCTTCCCACCTACTATCACCCTCTCGCCTCACTCTGAGGCCGCCGTGTTGTTAAAGGTCAATCGCTTCGACCGTGGCAGTCCAACCGTACTTGAAGAATTCTAACTGGCCAATGCCCCAGGCTTTTCCCGCTCCGATCAACCGCCCGCCCAGTAGTTCACTGAACTGGTTGAATCACAGCCTAATATACGTAGAAATAATCATCAACAAACAGGCAGTTTAGCCGATCACATCGGCTGGACCGGGGAAGGTGACGCATGCCCATGGGAGGTGCGGGTGTAATCTTTTTAAGATACGAATTTTCAGTTAAAAAGACCGAACTGATTCGGTGATATGAGTTGTTTCCCCTTGATCGGCGTTTCAAGAAACGGCGTTTTCTTTGAGGATGCCCACCTTCTGTGTCGACACTGCCATGTTTTAAGCTTCTGAGAATTTCTTAGATTCAGAAACGTTTTATTATGCATTACTTGCAAATATCTTTTACGACTACCAAGGAATGTATTTAAGCATAGTGTTACCGTAAATTCAATCACATTTATCTTCAAAATACCGTACGACAATTATTTGAAGGATGCTGGATTGACCGGGCTGCCCTCTCCCTCCACCCTCTCACTATCCGATCACTACTGGCAAATAAACCAACTGGGACTGTGCAAATAGTTCTTTCTTTTTTTTTAAAGTACGGTCTTTTAACATAATCGCTTTTTTTTTTTTAAACCAAATAGCCCGAATGTTAACTTCATTCATCAATAAAGTTTTTGTTTTTTTTCAGTTGGCCTGTTTTCTTAACCGTGCTTACCTACACCAACTTTGAGGAGTCTACAACGAGAACGAAAACATTATCAAACCTGTTTTATCGAGTAACTAACTCATTCATTTTCTAACCTTTATCTACATGTTTGATCTACATCTTCTTCCCTCGATGAGTATTGAACACAATATTATTGCTAAATATGTATACAATATATATATATATAGAGAGAGAGAGAGGAGGTAACTATGACAATTGTCTCCATTTAACAATGGAAAGAGTTTGATAAAGACAGATGGAGGGGTGAAACGGGGGAGGGACAAGGGAGTCAGAAATAAGACAGATGGGGGAGAGTACACACAGAAAGAGAGAGGGGGGGGAGGGGGCGGTGAGAAGCAAACTAGACAGAAAGGAGGGGGGAGTGGCAGACGGGTAATGGTGGTGACAGTGTGATTGTGATATGGTTCAACAATCTCCTGGACACAAACGCCCGAGCCTTATAGTTTTCCCCTCCAACCTGCCAACTCTGAGCAGAAACAGAAGTGTCAGAAAGTTGAAGAATGGCAGGTTGCTAAACCAGAGTCCATTACATGACGATCTACTCTGAAAGAGAGGGGGGGGGGGGGGGAGGGAGCAGGTGGGAGGGAGGAAGAGGGGAAGGGTGAACCCAGTAACGTCAAGTGTCTCACAGACGTCAAGCACTGCAATTATTGGTGAAGTTGGCTGCCAAGGCCCACGTCTCATAGAGTCGTTATAACATTAGAATTAGCCAGTGAAGAATGGGCCAATCAAGGTGAAGTTGGCTGCCAAGGCCCACATCTCATAGAGTCGTTATAACATTAGAATTAGCCAGTGAGGAATGGGCCGATCAAGGTGAAGTTGGCTGCCAAGGCCCACGTCTCATAGAGTCGTTATAACATTAGAATTAGCCAGTGAAGAATGGGCCGATCAAGGTGAAGTTGGCTGCCAAGGCCCACGTCTCATAGAGTCGTTATAACATTAGAATTAGCCAGTGAAGAATGGGCCGATCAAGGTGAAGTTGGGGTGCCAAGGCCCACGTCTCATAGAGTCGTTTATAACATTAGAATTAGCCAGTGAAGAATGGGCCAATCAAGAAGTTGTCTCCTGTCGTGTATTTTGAACAGGTCACAGACACCCGGTCATGGTTAATATAAAAAAATATTTAAAAAGATGAAAATCAGATTCAGCAGATTCAGCAACACACACCAACACACACACACACACACACACACACACAAAACACACACACTACACACCACACATGAGTCAGACAGTGAGTTATTTAACTAAAATCTATGCAAAAGACATCGGACAGGCTATTTCCCTGTTGTTTTTTCAAGGGAATACACTAAACCCTAGACTATTCAATGTATTCAATTAACGAATCTCCAATTTACATGCAGAACAATAATTCTTCTAAACACAAACAAGTTCTAAATTTGTTTCGTGCAGTTTGACGGGTAATCCTCTCCATAAAGTTAGGCTACAAAAGAGTTGAACAAACTTTTTATGTTTACAGC
>CM031615.1:48121214-48123714 GCA_018398815.1 Conus ventricosus | reverse complement strand
ATAAACATTTTAAAGAGAAGGTGTCAGAGAAATGTAGGTTTGCTCATTTCCAATTATTTTTAATTCGATGTTTTTTCAAAAGGGTGATCATCAAAACAAAAAAAATTATGGCTTACATAAGGGTAAGGGGACAGGACAAAAAATTGGGTTTCCAGCCCTGAGAAAACAGCCCAGAAAAAACCAAAAACCCGGGACCCCTAAAGGGGAAAAAAAATTTACTAAAAAACCCATTTTTGTTCAGTTTTTTCCCTCAAACCCCAAAACCCTTTTAATTTAACGTTAGAACTAAAAGTTTGATGATAAACTCCCTGAAATGCAAACATCAAAAAAACCAAAGCGGGAGTTTTTAAAGGGTACTGACCAACATAAATAAAAAACAAACTACGGTCCCGAGGGCGTTCCTGGCAAGCTCTTAAAATTAGTGCCAATTTTTTGAGTGAGGTAAACCAACTACTTTTCCCAAAGGGTTTCACTGGACCAAGGATTAATACCAAAATGAGGGGCGAGATGCAGCATTTTTTTCCCCTTTTTAAAAAAAGGGTGACAAAACAAAAGCAGAAAAAAATAAAACCGTATCTTTTAACATCCAACCCAGCAAAAAAAAACAGAACACATAATATAAAGTACCCCTAAGGGACCACCCTTGACAATATGACTTTTTAAAAAAAACGCCCAGAAAGGGTTTTAGACAGCAAAGGGGGTTGTGAAATAAACTTAAACCCAACCCCCAAAAAGATTTTAAAATCAAACTTAAAAAAACAACAGCAAATAAATGCAATTTTTTTTAGACTTTTCTAAACCCTTTGAAAAAGGTTCCCAAATGGGGGTTTGCTGCTTAAATTAGAACACAGGGGCCTTTGGCGGTTTTTTGCAAAAGGGGTTTAGATAAATCCCGTTGGGAAAAAACGCGAAAAATTTTTGTTTTTGGAAGGGTCCACATCCCATTGAAAAACCAGCCCCCTTTGGTCGGGGTGAACCACAGGGAACTTTCTGGGGCCCTTGTTTTTCTTAATTTATTTAAATGATAAAAGGGAAAAAACCCTCTCCTGGAAAACAACTAAAAGGGCCTTTTTTTTGCAGATGACAGTTTAGTATATAGAACAATTAGAAGAAAGGAATGAAACGCATTCTAAAGAAATCTAAACGCTTTACAAGAGGGGGAAAGAACTTGGAAAATGGAATTTCAACCCCAAAAGGGGTTTGGGTTTTTTAAAAAAAAAAACCCCCCCCCTTTTTTTAATATTTTTAAAAAAAAAAAAAAATTTTGGGGGAATTTTAAAAAAATCGTCCAAAAAAAAAAAAAAATTTTAAGAAAAAAATAAATTTAAAAATTTTTTTAAAAAAAAATAATGCCCCCAAAAAAAAAAAAAAAATTTAAAATTTTTAAAAAAAATTTGGTTTGGGCCCCTTTAAAAAAAAAAAAAATTTAAAAAAAAACCCCGGGGGGTAAAAGGGAAAAAAAAAAAAAAAAAGGAAAAAAGGGGGGAAAAAAAGGGGGGGAAAAAAAAAAAAAAGGGGGGGGGAAAAAATTTTTCCCCCCCAAAAAAAAGAGGGAAAAAATTAAAAAAAAAAAAATTTAAAAAAAAAAAAGGGGGGTTTAAATTTTTTTAAAAAATTTAAAAAAAAACCCTTTTTCCCTTTTTCCCCCTTTTGGAAACCCCCCCTTTCCCCAAAAAAAAAAAATTTTTTTTTAAAAAAAAAAAAAAAATTTAAATTTAAATTTTTTTCCCCCCTTTTTTTTTTAATTTTTTAATTTCCCGGGTTTTTAAAAAATTTTTTCCCCTTTTTTTTTTTTCCCCCGGGCCCCCTTTTCCCCCCGGGAAATTTTTTTTTTTTTTAAAATTTTTTTTTTTTTTTTCCCCCCCCGGGGGGGGAACCCGTGTTTGGGGGAAAAAAAAAGGGGGAAAGGGGGGGAAAACCGGGGGGGGGGAAAAGGGGGGGGAAAAGGGGGGGGGGGGGGGGGGGGGGGGGGAAAGAGGGGGGGGGGGGGGGGGGGGGGGAAAAGGGGAAAAATTTTTTGGGGGGGGGGGAAAAAGGGGGGGGGGGGGGGGGGGGGGGGGGGGGGGGGGGGGGGGGGGGGGGGGGGGGGGGGGGGGGGGGGGGGGGGGGGTTTTTTTTTTTTTTTTTTTTTTGGGGGGGGGGGGGGGGGGGGGGGGGGGAAAAATTTTTTTTTTTTTTTTTTTTTTTTTTGGGGGGGGGGGGGGGGGGGGGGGGGGTTTAAAAAAATTTTTTTTTGGGTGGGGGGGGGGGGGGGGGGGGGGGGGGGGGGGGGGGGGGGGGTTGGGGGGGGTGGGAAAAGGGGGCCCCGCCCCCAAAAAAAAAAAAAGTTTTTAAAACCCCCCCAAAAAAAAAAATTTCCCCGGGGGGGGGGGTTTTTTTTTAAAAAAAAAAACCCCCCCCCCCCGCAAAAAACCCCCCCCCAAAAAAAAACCCCCCAAAAAGGAAACCCAAAAAAAAAAACCCGCCCAAAAGGGGGGGGCCCCCCCCCCCCACACACACA
>CM031615.1:48113714-48116214 GCA_018398815.1 Conus ventricosus | reverse complement strand
AGATGAAAACAATAGATATCTTATAACTGGAGATTTTAATGCTCATTCCCGTTTTGGGAAAAGGATTGCCAGTTGATTACTAGTAACCGTTTTATTGAAAATCTCGTCGACTCGTCCTTATATCTTTTGAATGACGGAAGAATAACACGTGTTCCTGACAACCCCTAAGCACAAGCCAAGTGCAATAGATCTAACTTTGATATCTCCAGATCTAGCACCACTTTGTGATTGGCAAACCCTCGATGACACACTAAATAGTGATCATATTCCAATCATTACTACCTTCGAAACTACAAGGCTTGAATCAATAGATTTGACAAAGGAAAAAGTCCCAAATATAATTATAAATTAGCTAACTGGGGTAAATTCACGGAATTACTAAAAACTTTCTTCGTCGACACAAACGAACTTGATACAAAAACTATTGACGACCTATATGATCGGTTTCAGAATGCTATGCTTTCTGCCGCGAATCAGTCAATACCTATGATAAAACCTGTTAAATCAAGTTCAAAAAAGCACACAGGTAATGTCTGATGGAATGAGGTCGTGTGAAAAAGAGAAAAAGAAGAAAAACATCAAACTGAGAGAATATTTACGAAGTAAAGGAGAAGCGCGCGCTGAAAAGCTTCTTGAGAAAAAAAGAGCCAAAAATCATTTTAATTACATCACAGCACAAGCAAAAACCAACATTATTGGTCTAACTTTTGTAAGAATGAAATATCCAATCATAAAGTTTTCCCAAAAAGTGTGGGAAAAGTTAAGAACAATGAAAAATGGAGTAAACTTGCCAAGGTGTCCTGTCAAGCTCCCAAACTCGGATTTCCATCTAATCTAGAAAAGGGCCGAAGCTTTTGTTGACATATTCGCCAAAAATGGCAGCAAAGATAGTTTATCAACAGAAAATAGACTGCACAGAGAGCAAGAAGAAGAAAACTTCACCGAGAACAATCCAGACCCTGTTGCAAACCACTATCTGAATGCTCCCATAACAGTTCAAGAAGTAGAAGAATGTCTTGCTAATCTGGGAACCAAAAAAAATCATGGTTTAGATGGTATCTCTAATGAAATGCTACGTCATGTCCCACCTAATGTTAAACGCTTTATCTCGGTCTTCATTCAAAATGCTGGGAAAATGGCAATTTGCCTTCATTATGGAAGCATTCTATCATAGTTCCTATACATAAACAAGGAAAACCTCGAAGTAACATAAACAGCTACCGTCCAATTGCATTAACGTCGCATACATGCAAACTAATGGAAAGAATTGTCTTAAACAGATTACTTTATTTTTGTGATAAACATCAAATTATCCCTATAAATCAAGCTGGTTTTCAGAAAGGCAGATCAGCAACGGAACATCTAGTGAAACTCACTACACATGTTAAACAGCAATTCGCAAGACGTAAAAACATCTTGGCAACTTTCTTTGACATAAGGAAAGCGTATGAACAAGTGTGGCATAAACGACTTTTGTATAAACTGAGAACTATTGGAATAATGGAACCATGTATGATTATGTCAAAGCTTTCCTTCAAAGTAGAATTATTCAATCAAGAATAGAGCATACATATTCCTCCACTAGAACACTGGAAATGGGTCTTCCACAAGGGTCAGTATTATCTCCAATCCTGTTTAATATCCTAATTGCAGACATAACAAAGGCTCATCCAAAGACGTAGTTTTAGTACAGTTTGCTGATGACATATGTTTGTGGATGAAAGTCACTATGAAAAGAAAAACCCCATTAAGATTCTTAAACTATATAAAGATCAAATATCAACATGAATTAAACAATATCAGTAGTTTCTTACATGAAAATGGATTGACACTGTCGGCAGAAAAAACAAATCTAATGCTTTTTAACTCTGGATATGACCCCGACAAACTTCCACAATTTACCCTGAATGGATCGGTCTTACAATACGTCAAATCTGTTAAATTCTTAGGAGTATATTTAACATCAAAACTTTCATGGAACCAACATATTGAGCATATTTTGAATAATGCAAGAAAAAGTTTAAAACTTTCTAAAGATCATAAGCAAACAAAATGGGGACAAGATAAAGAGAGTTTAACACTCCTGTCCTCTGCTCTTGTGCGGTCTAGATTGATTTATGCTCAAGAAGTATTCTTCAGCGCTCCACAGCATCTACTTAATAAGTTACAAAGTGTAGACTGCAAATCATATAAACTTGCTCTTGGAGTTCCCACACATACCTGCAACATTGGGACATACTATGAAATTGGAATTTTACCTTTGAACGAGGTTTCGAAAAGTGTCCTCCACCAAATTTGTTTTAAAGAACCTTTCACAAAAAAGTTTCTGTACAAATGAAGTATCTCTAAATTTAGATACAGATTTTGCTAAAAGAGCAAAAGACATAAAATCAGCAAAATCTGTTCAGTCATACACATCTACTCTTCTGAAAAAAAAACAACATAAACCAAAGTAAAATAGCTGTCAATCCGTCCTTTCCACCCATTCCCAAATGGGAAC
>CM031615.1:48078714-48106214 GCA_018398815.1 Conus ventricosus | reverse complement strand
GGATGTGTGTGTGTTGGGGGGGGGGGGGGGGGGTAAATGGGGGGGATTTCTTTAACCTGCGCCTGCGCCTTCGAGACCACACTGCACATGATTTGAAGCTGATGGATAAATTAATGAATTAATGACTGTGATGAGAGAATTTAAGAAGAGGGGCGTGTGGCTGCCACTTCAGCAGATGTCTGACCTACAGTATTAGCCCAACGCGCTGGTGGGACCTTGAGTAACCTGCCTAAGACTGGCTGTGCTAGGAATTAAGAGAACCCGTGACCTACTGTGTGACTAGCTCGTCTTTGAGCCCCGTCTTCAACATGTCTTTTTTTCCCCGTCAAACATTTAAAGAGAACTTAATTAGGACAAATTGAAAAGACAAAAGAAACAAACAAAAAGTTAGTTGTAAAGTGAGCTAACTGCAGGCGGAAATTGAAATTAAATTTTTTAAGGAATTTGAAAGACTCCACCAGTTAACATGGACAAACGAATTACAAAACAAAACACGACGCGTTTCGACCTCTTAGGTCTTCTCCAGGCAAGAGAAACAACACTCAGGACCACGAAAATGAAGAACAGAGCAATCACTTATCTTGTCAAAATCGGCGCAAGATGGGCATTGAATCAAACAACAACAACAACAAAGGAAAAGACAAAATAAAACACACACAAAACAAACAAAAAAAAAGAAAAGGAAGGAAAGAAAAAGTCAAATAACCACAAAAGTTGAAACGTTTCAACTCACTCAGCTACAACTCTATATCAGGCCAAAAAGAATCATTCAAATGACAGTTATTTCATGGGGTTTAAGACAGAGAGCGCCGCTACACTTGAGAACTGACAAAGACTGACGAACTAACAATGGCCGCTGGATTATGAAGTCTGTGTGTCTGTCAGCGAGGGCACCATTTTCACGTTGCACAGGCTGGATCAAGTGCACATGTTTGGGGTCGAATTGTTGGATTCCGTTTCCATTGTTGCATTCAATCTCCACAAAATAAACAAATGAATCGACAGTTGCGGGTGCATGCGTAGGGGTATGTGGGTGTGGGTGTGTGCGAGGTGGGGGTGGGCGGTGGGTGCATGCGTGCGTGCATTGGTGTGTGTGTGTGTAGGTGTGGGTGTGGCTGTGTCTTCAATTTTCCACCCATCTCTTCACTGAAAGTGATATCAAATCAAGAAAAAAAAAAAAAAAGTCTTCAATTTTCCACCCATCTCTTCACTGAAAGTGATATCAAATCAATAAAAAAAAATAAAAATAAAAAATAAAAAAAAGAAAGAAAATTTAAAGCGGGGAAGGGGATAGGGGAGTATAAGAGGGACGGGAGGGGCGACGAGGGTGGTGGTGAGGGATGGGGAAAGCTGCAAGGCAAGAGAGGTGTGTGTGTGTGTGTGTGTGTGTGCGTGTGTGTGTGTGTGTGTGTGTGTGTGTGTGTGTTGTGTGTGTGTGTGTGTGTGTGTGTGTGTGCGTGCACACGCGTCTGTGCATGTGTGTGGTGTGTGTGTGTGTGTGTGAGTGTATGTGTGTGTGTGTGAGTGTATATGTGTGTGTGTGTGTGTGTGTGTGTGTGTGTGTGTGTGTGTGTGTGTGTGTGTGTGTGTGTGTGTGCCCGTGTGCGCGCACACACACACACACACACACACTCGGGTATCAAAGTACGTCTACAAATAATGAGGTGCAGGACTTCTTGATAAAGCAAAAGAAAGAGAAAAAAAAAGAAAAGTGGGTTAATCTGAAATTTCCTCAACTGGTTTTGTACAAGAATAAAATGTATTCAATATATTGTTCACTTATGAACAAAATGTTTTTGAAAGTGTCGATTTTCTGTTGATGTTAATTTCTGTTTACGTAGCAAATCTTAAATGTTTCTGAAACTATTGTCATATTTACTTATACAGCTTTCAAATTGTGTTCAAACTTATATTTGCACACTGAAGAATACTTATTTTGTATTGAAAGTAAAACATGAAACTTAACGGATTCTGAACAAAACTTTGCACCTGTCTTCGTTGTTCATTCAACTTTATTATATAAGTAAATTGAACGGTGAGATTGAACTCAGCAGAAAGTTATCTCTATACCTCTTAATGATAGAAAAAGAATTAAATCATTGGTTATCATGATATCTCCAAACTTTGCAGTTTTAAAGCTTATAATGCTTGACGAGCTTATCTAAAATCAACACAAAATAGAATTTGAAATGTGTATTTTCGAAACCTTACGATATAAATCTCTGAGAAGAAAAAAAAAAAAAGTTATGCCGAAATGATTCAACATGTTTCATCCAAGATGAAAATTTTTTTTTCAGTTTTTATTTAATGTATTAAAAATGCTGAGCTTGCTTCTCACTCTCCAATAGTAACAGCAGAAAACGCTAGAGAAAGGATGGTAGGAGCACATATTTATAAAGGACCTCTCCAAGGCATTTGACAAGGTGAGCCTCGTCTCCTTATCTACATCTCTCAGTACAGTGGCATCATAGAGAAGATTCTGCAGTGGATCGTCAACTTCTTGCAAAACAGAGACACACTGTCGTCAATGGTGGAAGAAGATCCAGCTTCATTTCCATCTACTCACGAGTTTCTCTGGGCCTTGTGTGGGTATGTCTGCACATGTACGTCTGTGTGTGCACATGCATGCGAGTGTGCAAACGCACATTTGCTCGTCAAGCTGAAAAAGTTGCCACATCAATATATGCATGCACACTGTCACAAACATATGTTGTGCAAAAGGAAAGTAGAATAACAAGGCAGGTGCGTGTGCACGCACACACATACACACACGCACACACACACACTCACACACACACCTCATCTTTCCACACACACACACACACGCACACACATACACACACACACACACACACACACACAAACACACACACACGCGCACAACACACACACACCTCATCTTTCCACGCATACAGACTCCAGAAGTTTCAATTTGTGCCATGTTATTACACTGGCCAATGTATTTTTGAAGACTTTGCTGTGAACAGGAGAGGAAGAGAGTAGACTGGCACATTGCCCAAACAAACATGGAAGATGACAGTTCTACTTCAGCTTAAAAACACCATCACTATGACACCTAAACAAGAGAAGAAAAAAAAAAAAAAACTTCTGATGAACTTGAAATCTGACATTTGACCACAATACCAATATATACCTTATAGTGCCCAGTTCAAGTCTGAATAGAGGCGATATAAAATACAGCTTGATATACCCCCATCCGTAATTGAGCAACTGTCATACAATGTCCACACACCAAAATGCGGATGTTGCATACCAACATGTCAAACAAGAAAAAAAGAATGAAAAAAAAAAAAAGAAGAAAGGAAGAGAAAAGTCTGACGAAATATCAACGGGTTTGTTCTAGCAATAAAAGTGTTTTGCTTGATTAATATCATAGCGACTGATACACCTTGTATTATTTTACAAGTACCTTCAACAAAGTCACTCTTGCTCAATGAAAAAATGCTACCTGGAAATATGACTGACAACAATAACTACAATCATAATACATGATAGCAAGGATTCTGGAGACAAAATCAATAAACAATAAAATAAAGGAAAAAAAAAAACATGAATAAATAAAACCACAATACTGAACAACCAAGTAGCAGAAGAACACAAACACCTTCAGGCAAACCACTCATATCTTCTGCGACAAAGATTTTTGTTTTTTGTTAGCTAAATACCTGTTGTCACGGTGACAGCCTAGCTGACTACACCGGGCCTTTTCATGGCTCTCATCATGTGTTAAAGTCAAGTTCTCTGATTCCAACTTCGCAAAGATTGTTTATTCAAATAGATAAACAGAAAAATAAACAAAAAATGGTGCAAAAAATGTGTTTATTTAAACAGATAAATAGAAAAATAGACAAATGAGATAAACAATTAAACAGAGAAGTTGTAGTAGCAGTGGTACTTATGGTCGCACAGAAGGCTGTTGTTGAGTAACAAAGAAGACAAGTGTATCCACTGGCTCCATCCAGTCAATACAAACGAGAAAAAACAAAAATGCTTGCAATGAATGCTTGGGGTTAAAACTCTATGACTACAAGGAACAACAAACACAGCAACAGAGAGCTTTTCATAACACTTCGGCATCATCGTCATAATTACCACGCTATACAATTCAAACACCAGACAAAAAAAAAAAAAAAAAAAAAGACAATGAAGAGCACCAACCAACCAGCCAACAATGACAGCAAAAATAAATGAGAAAAAAAATGTTGGAAAGAAAATTAACAGGCATGTTGTGACAATGGAGAAGCACCTCTCTAGACTGTTGGCATCCTTTCAGTATTTGATCCAGAATATATATTCTCTCTCTCTCTCTCTCTCTCTCTCTCCTCTCTCTCTCTCTCCTCTCTCCTGTTGGTTTCGCCACAGAGTGTCAGGAAACCCCACTATTAAAGTAAGTACAGCTTGAATAAATAAACTGAAAAGTAGCATTTACAGTCAAGGTTGTACCACCAAAGAATGTTGTTACCGGTTGTACCACCAAAGAATGTTGTTACCGGTTGTACCACCAAAGAATGTTGTTACCGGTTGTACCACCAAAGAATCTTGTTACCGGTTGTACCACCAAAGAATGTTGTTACCGGTACATCATGGCACTCATTCCTTTTTGTTTTCTAGACTTCTTTGTGTGTGTGGTGTGTGTGTGTGTGTGTGTGTGTGTGTGTGTGTGTGTGTGTGTGTGTGTGTGTGTGTGTGTGTCCCTGTCCGTTTCAGATTCAGCTCTTCATTTACACAAACACCACCACCCCACCACCCCCTCCTTTTTCAGGAATTGGGGCTGGAGGAGGGCAGAGGAGAGAGGGGCATCATTCCTCAAAGACTTGTACTGTAGTTTGTTCCATCAACAACTTACAAGGCAAATGTCCCGCTCAGGGCAGTAACACTGCAACTACGCAACCCCAAACAGAAGATGAACACCTCCGCATGGAGAAAGACCATTCTGGTTGGAGGACCCTTGTACAAAAAAAAAAAAAAATGCAGACACTAAAAGGAATCGAAGCAGGCCCCTGCCAAAACGAATCTGAAAGAGCGGCAAAGGAGAACACCGACAGAAACAGGGCTTCCTTTGCACTTGTTACAGCAGCACGGACAGAAAAGAAGCACTGAAATAGACCGTTTCTGGAGAATTTAGGTTGGTTTAGTGGAGAATTTAGGTTGGTTTAGTTTCACATTGCTTGTGCCGCTCAGTTGGCCACACAAGACTCCCCTTCAGGGTCGTCAGCATGATGTGACAAAAAGTCCTGCCTCCCCTCTCCCAACCCACCCTTCCCCTCCTGTCTGCCCTACCCCCTTAATCCCACCCTTGCCCTTTTTTTTTAACAACAAAAGAAGCACACAAAAAACAAAAAAAGAAACAAAAACAAAACATAGAAACATGCACACAATCATCTTGAAAAAAAACACATACACACACTTTTGTTTGTATTTTCCTACTACATTCATAACACGACAGCAGATGGATCAACACCATTAAGGCAGAAGAAACAAGGCCATGTGCAGAGGAGCTAACCCATCCCACAGATGTACTGCTCAGTTTTCACTAGAAAACTGCTAAAAAAAATGGTTCAATGGAAAACCAAAACAAACAAACAAACAAACAACAACTAAAAACCACATGCACAGACACTGCAGAATAGACAACAGTGCTCACATGTTTTTCTACCCAGTCACCTGATTATACCTGTAGTGAATCAAAAAAAAACAAAAAAAAAACCCCAGTGTTGTGGGAGGGTGAGGAGAGTGTAAAAACTTTCTACAAAGACAGACACTTGGGCCAAAAAAAAAAAAAAAGGCTTAGAAACAGTGGAGGAGGACAGCAAAGCAAGATGAACATTTAAAAAAAGAAAAAAAGAGCAGAGTCCAAACACCAACAGACAAGAGGAAAACACTAGCACAGGGACGCAATTTACATTAAGAGAACTGCAATTTACACTGAGAGAGCCTGGGAAAGGGGGGGGGGGGGGGGGGGGGGGGGGGGGGGGGGGGGGGGGGGGTGTCCCACGGAGGCTTGCACACACAGAGATGGACACAACAGAGGAAGAGACAAGAAGTCTGAAACTGACAGAACCTGCTAACTGTTGCCTCACAATGGTGACCTGTGATTTCTAATTGGAACCAGAGGGTTTTTGTTTTTTTAATGCTATCCCTTGCCTTTTCTCTCCAATTCTTTCCATTTCTCCTCATAGTCCTGCCAATCTTCTTGACATCTTTCTACCATTTTTATCCTGACCTTTTCTAACGTGTTTTCCTACCTTTTTCATACACATTCTTCACTTCTTTTTTTTTTCATACCTTTTCCCTACGCTTTTCTCCATTTTTTCACCCCCCCCCCCTTTTTTTTTTTATAACTTTACCAACCTTTTTCTGTGGTTTTTCCCTTATATTTGTTTTCTATTTTCTTTTTTTTTCTGGTCTTTTCTTTACCCCCCCCCCCCCCCCCCCTCCCCCTGCAGTCAACCCTTTTTTTTCAACTTTACCAAACTTTTTCTGTGGTTTTTCCCTTATATTTGTTTTCTATTTCATTTTCTTCTGGTCTTTTCTGTACTCCCCCCTCCCCCCCACAGCCTCCCCCCCCCCCCCCTTTCCTCCCTTGTCCCTTTCTTCATTTTCCACAATCTTTTTCTCTCACTTTTCCTGTATGTTTTTCTTTAATTTTTTCTTTAAAAATTTGTGTAAATTTTTCCTTTTTTTTTTTTTTTTTTTACTGTTACCTTTTTTTCTGTATTCCTCATCCCACCCCACCACCCGAAATGTTCCTCAAAACTTTTCTCTCTATACTTAAATTTCTAATGATTTTTTCTTCTCTACTTTCTTTTCATAATTCCCCCCCCCCCCCCCCCCCCCCCCCCCCCCCTTCTTATTTTCAATCAACTTTTTCATTTTTCGTTAAAAAAAAATGTTTTCAACACCTTTGCCTCAGTACAGCTGTACTTACAACAAAACAGCTGCCTGAAATAAGGACAGCGATTTTTGTTGGCACTAAAACCCACTCTGCAAACCATTCAATGCATGTCCGCCATGATGACATGACCGTGGACGGCTGTCTGTCACTGTTGAAACATGGCCTGTTCAGGCACAGGTGAGAAGACCTACATCTGACAATGTTCCAACACTTGCATGTCACACAGTCAGGTCTCCTCATGTTCCCGTATAACCAAGGAAAACCTGGAAATGCGAAACACCCTCTATGCCATCGCTTCTCTTCTGGGTTGCGTTGACTGCCATTTCTGTTCTGTAAGCATGTAAGATGTAATGCATCTCTGAATAGCTATAGTGAAAAGATTTTTTTTTTCTTCCAGGAAGTTGTCTATGGTGAGGACAAAGACAACCCTTGAAGTAAAATGTAGAACAAGATTACATGCAGTTCTGATGGTGAAAAATGCTATAATGACTTGCTCAAGATTTTCAAGACCTCCATTTTTGTCTTTTGTTGTTTTTTCATCACAGAAACACTACAGATAATAATAGAAAACAGCACACAGGCCATAGGAACATGTCACCAGTAAACCAAATCATCTGTAGCAACTGACATACAGTTAATTACAAATTTAAATGGCGTTTCTCAAGAATACCATCTTCTTTCAGACATGTTCCTGTTTTTCCTGACGTTGCTGAACAAAAATGAAAACAAACAAGAAAACCAAAAAACATACAAAGGCAACAACAACTTTCAAGAACGTTTCAAGTCCCTTTCATTCCAATTCTAAATTTCAAAACACTTCCAAGCTCCCTTGAAAAAACACTGGTCTCAAATCTCAAGGAGTTCAAGCGTTTTCAAGTATGCTAACACTACAGGCTTGATGACCTGAATGTTGCCCATGAGGCCACATCTGACCCATCACCAGATTTGAATCAGTATACCCTTCAAATGCACACCTCATGAAACAGTTTTGCCCTGGTTCTACAGCCCATGTTGCTGAATATTTTGATGGCAAGACCGAAGATGGCAAGAGGAGCGTCCTGTTAGCCTGAGGTGTTTTTAAGGATGGGCTGTTCCCTGACTGTTCGTCTGGGGGTGGAGCTGGGATGAATTTATACTGCTACACTGATCTGGTCCTCTTATAAATGCAGGTAGGATATCAATTTGGATGCAAGGCAGTGCTGCGCACAATGTACAATAAGGCCGTAGAGGGGGAGGGGAGGGATGTGGGAACAGAGGAGAGTGTGGGGATGGGAGTGGGGGGGGGGGGGGGGGGGGGGGTTGGGTGGTGTGTGGTGTTGGTGTGTGTGTGTGGTGTGTGTGTGTGTGTTGTTTGAGTGTGTGTGTTGTGGTGTGTGTGTGTGTGTGTGTGTGTGTGTGTTGTGTGTGTGTGTGCGCGTGTGTGTGTAAAGACATTAATCTCCTGATATTTTTTTCTTTTTGCTCTCTCTCTCTCTCTCTCCCTCCCCTTCCCTCCCTCCCTCCCTCTCTCTCTCTCTCTCTCTCTGTGAAACCTTTGAAGGGAAAAATTGTCTTCAAAAAAAAAAAAGAAAAGAAAAGTCATTCACCTAGTATCCTCATGAAAAAAAAATCATATTTTTCAGGTATTTTTGCAAAATCAAGCAGAGGACCTTCTGGCTCAAGTCAATTCTCAGTGTTTTGAACACTGAAACTAATAAATAATAAGTTTGACCTTTTCACACCTTGTTTATCTTTTCCTAAATTGGGAATATGGTCACCAATACAGAAATTTCTTTTTTATCGGTTTTAATCATGATGGAAATCTCCTGTAAAAATCAACATGCTTTTCTACAGTGGGTGAGCAACTGATTTTTACAAGTTACAGCGCTTAGTAACAGCATGCACATATGAAATGCGAAAAAAAGGGAAAATAGAGACGGCACTGGCATGCACAGACTGTGATGGATCATAACAAACACATTAAAAGACTGATTCTCATCATCCAGCCATATTGCTTACAGCCAACCAACCACGTCAACCCCTTCAAAGTTTTCACTGGCGACTCAGCTTTTGCTTTTAGCCCAGTCAACCAGGTCAACTGTTTCATAGCTTTCAATGGCCAACTTGACGCTGATATTTAAGTCATTCCAAGTTCGTGCCGATGAACATTTTTTCACATGTACTTACAAGAGAAAAACCACACTCACACACAGAATTCTGTTCCACGTTATTGCTCCCAGCGTCACTACACAAACCTCCCCAAGATAGTCTGAGTAGAAAAAAAAAGGACTGTCACTTTGTGACCATGTATTGCTTAAAAAATGTTCAATCCAACATCAACGACAGGTTATCAATAAGACAGCTGCACACACACAAAACAGAAGGCCTTTTTTCCAGAACCAAAATGAGAACAGACTTCAACAAAATAAATTTCAATATCGGTTGAAATGTATCTTGTCCTGGGAAAAGGATTTTCTTTCTGTTTTGTGTGCACGAGTGCACGCACACACTCTCTCTCACACACACTCTCACACACACACACAGACACCACACACACTCTCTCTCTCATACACACACACACACACACACACACACACACACACACACACTCTCACATACACACACACACACACTGAGTGAAACACAATGCGGACACATACATAAGCACACACTTAGATGGATCAGTGCCAACAATAAATAGATCACCATCACCACCATCACCAAACCTTGAATATAATCGAAAGTTTTAATATTAAAATCATGTGTGAAAGACTTTGTCAATTATGTGTAAACCACACGTAGTACTCTCCATTCCGACATACACATTTGTGTAATAAGGATACATGGTTAATAGTCTAGATGTCCATGAGGATAGATACATATGTATCAAGCGCATGAAGAATGAAACACACATGCACTCACTCCGCAGAGGCCTATCCACACATCTAGAACTGAGATGGTACAGTAAATAGAAGAAATGTTTCTCAGCAACCTGTGTAAATACTAATATCAATATACAGTCCTACAACACAAAATGATTTGAATATATTCCTAGACTGCAAGTTCCCTCTGTACACACCCACAAGGCATGTTACATGTCAATATGAAAGAAACGATGCCATCAGTACTATGTACACCAGGATCGACTGCATGTAAACACAGTCAGGCCAGACTGTTTGTTAAAAATATCGACATTTTCTAAATATACATTGGAAACAAAGAAGTATGGGGAAAAAAAAAGAACTTTTAAGCCACACACGTAACCATATGCAGAAGCACTTTCTGACAGAATGATTAATGCTTCTGTTCAAAACAAAATACAGATGCTTGGACCAATCAGGCTGCTTTTTTTCAAGGTAAATAACTAACAATAATGTTCTAGGTTGTTTCCTTGATTGTTCCACATGCTTTGCGTCTGCACTTGAACTAGGCAAATTGGTATCGTCAGCAGCATTCGTTTGGAGTTATGGGCATGTAACTCTCTCACCATAGAACCAAGAGTTTTCCTTCTTGTTTGTTAGTTTCCTGCTTACTGTTCCCTGCCTCATTCAAAACTCCCTTACTCTTTCTCAGTCAACCCAAAGACAGAGAGATGCATGTATGCAGAGGACAGAACTGTCCTTACAACTGACCCACAATATTTCTTTTTGTAAACTGATGAAGGACAGATGAAAAGGAACTTCATGCCTGGTTCACTCTGCCACGTCTCATCGACAGGTCCAGTCTTCATCTCCCTGCCTGCTCTGTCTGTTCTGTCTCTGAGGCTGTCGCTGCACCTTAACTCTTTCATCCCTACAACCCCGGTTTTCCGGTTTGCAAAATCCTACCCTTCCTTCCTGCAGCCCAGAAAACCGGGCAGCACAAAATCTCTCCTTTCCTTCCTGCAGCCCAGAAAATCGGTTCTCGTGGTAAGCGCTTTGAACTTCACGCAAGTCGCGTCATCGGCACACGTCATGATCGGGTCGCTCGAGCGGTAGTGTTTATTAATGGAATGGATGCCAGACGGCCCCAACAGCGTGGTAAAGTGGTCGCCGCTCTACTCTGACCGGTTTGCTACTAAATATGTGGCAGTTCTCACTTTACACTTCTTTTTTTTTCTTCTCTAAATCCAGGAATGAAGGGAATACTCATATTACAAGAATCTATATAGGAACAAGAGGAAGTAATGGTTCATAGAAAAGTAGGAATGAAAGAGTCAAGCTAATTACAATATGAGTGGCTGTTACAGCATCGTGACGTGACAGCAGAGCTGCCCAGGCCTCGAAAGCATAAACTGTCAACGCATTTTGACATCTTAGAAGTGTAGTCTTCATAATTCAAGCACAGCACTTATATCCAATACCAGATGAGCACTTTTAGACTCACTCAACATGACGGCAGACTGAGAAGTTGGACATCTCACTAATTAAATAAAGTACTAGTTATAGCATGGTTTTGACCTGATTTACTAAAAGATCAAAAAGACTGACAGTGAAAACAATCTACATGGTGACAAAATGCTGATCGTCTTTAGCCATTTTTCTTCTGCTTTTTCTTCCTCTCCCCACTGAAGCTAACAACTTTTTTTTTTAAACAATCAAGTCCAAGTCTCAAGATCTGCATTGTCTCCATTCCATTTAAACAATCACAAAGTCCATGAAGCATCAACAAAAATTTTCTTTGTTTGTTTGTTTTTTGGAGTAGGATTTTGTCACAAAGTGTAACAGAACAGCATCATCAATGAAATCATTGCTTGCCATGCCAAACGCCTGGCACTCCACAGCCCTGTGATGACAAAGTAGGCGGCTATCATGATACTGTGACGCACCACCAGCCTAACTGGCTATTATGACTTCACGACATTCTAAAATCCCGGGTATATATTATGGCATCTTAACATACTAATAATAACCGGGCTGCCTCTAACGGCATCTTAGCCTACCAACAACCAGGCTGGCTATTACAGCGTTGTAACGTACCGATGAGCTGGGTGCACATCAGGGACATTACGACAAACTAACGTACCGTACCTGGCAGAAATGACAGAATCAAGGCCTACAAATGCATCCAAGTGACTGCTATTACATCATGACAACACAACTGCCTGGGTGGACATCATGACGCACTAACAACCAAGATGGCAATGACTGCACTGTAACATACTAACAAACTGCACTGTAATGTACTAACAAATCAGAGTGACTATCATACCCTAAAGACACAACACACAAATCTTGACGACTGATACAGGATCGATAGGAAGAAGCTACAGGAGAAGCTGGAGGACAGGTCCTCAAAGAAGAAACCCCCCTCCCTGCCCCCTCCCCACTCCCCCCTCCCTGCCCCCTCCCCACTCCCCCCCCCCCCCCCCCCCCCCCCCACCCTCCCTGTAAGTGTTTCTGCCCTTAACTGCTCACTCTCGACAGGGGGATGGGCCCCATCCACTGCAAAGCTACCAACTTTCTGGAATCAAAATTCCAGAACAAGTGGACGAAAGGAGTCGAGTGGGGTGAAGTGGGGGGCAGTTTGGCTTTTTGACTGACAATGGTTCTAACCCCCGTATATTTCAGTTGACAAGTGAAGGGTTTCAGAAAAATTCAGAAAAATTGCATTTCCGATAAATATAAATGCCAACATCTACACATCATTAGGGCTTTATTCTACAATACCTTGTCATCCAAATACAAACATTACAACCATCCACCCACCCCCTGAACCCTACATCTTTAAACAGAATTTTGAAATTCTGGATTTTTTTTTGATTTTTTTTTTGGGGGGGGGGTCTTTTTTTGTTGTTGTTGTTCAACTAAATCCAGGATTTCAGGATTAATTTCTAAATCGGAGAAATTCCAGAATAATTCAGGAGGGTTGGCAGCTATTCATACATCATCTGGGCTTTACTCTGTTAATATTTTCTCATCGCTATTCAAAAACAACCCACTAAACCAAACTTTTTCATTGGAATTTTGAAATTCTGGTTTCTTTCCCCAAATTTGGGATTTGGGGAATAATGTCCGAGTTATCGAAATTCCAGAAAAATTCAAGTGGGCTGGCAGCTATGCTAGACCATGACACCTAGAGGTTCTTCAGCTGTCTCCTGTTTTCATTGCAGCCTGGATTCAAACCTGCGATTCCAGGATGCATGGGCATCTCAAGGCCAAATCCCCTCGTGACAAATGTCTAAACAACTCAGCAGCTACCACACACCTGTTGTCTGCTGGGAGATTTAAGACATGAACGTCTACTTTCGTTCCTCCTTGACCAGATCCGGCTGGAACTCTTTCTCAGCTGCGAATGTTAAGTCTTCCGAGCTCTGGCTCTCTTCCCCCCCCCCCCCCCCCCCCCCCCTAGGAATAAAGAGCTGATTCCTGATACCTAGAAATAAAGAGCTGTTTCCTGACACCTAGAAATAAAGAGCTGTTTCCTGACACCTAGAAATAAAAGAGCTGTTTCCTGACAGCACCTTTACAGATGATGTATAAACAAAATCAATGGCATCACACATTATCAACAAGCTCATGACCAGTTTTGCTTCAAATTATTTCTTTCTTTTTTCTTTTCCTGCTAAAGTCCAGAATCTACAAAAAAAACATATGGACTATCTGAAGATAAACAGACATTAAGCGTAAAAATTCAGTTGAGGTTCCAGCTCTCTCTGCTGATGGCATTGTGAAACTTTCACTAGGATTAGAAACCATTTCAATGAACGTTCTCATTGTATTCTCTTTTTTTTTTTCATTATGGCACTTTGACATTCGTATGCAGTTCCTACTGCAGAGCTACGCTATCCATCGATGTCTTTCTGTGGATGGCAAATTTTAACCAACGGGCAGATCAGAGCACACAGAGGAAGATTGAGACACAGCTTTCAGAAAAACACGCTATCAACTGAACTAAACAGACGTTCTGCGCCAGTAAAACTCAGAGAATGAATGTGTGATGAAAGATGGTTAAATTCAATGGAATTAAAACCAACTGAAATAAAAACAAATGGAAGGGTGGGCAAAACTGGGACGGTGGTCGTGGTCTATAAAAACATGATGGACTTTCACTAAAACACATCAGAACTCCTGAAATGAAATCTACATGTTCCACTGAAATTTGCATGAAGGTACCTGAAATGCGCATCAATATATTCCTCTGGAATAAACACACACTCTAAAAGAGACCTGAATTATAAACCTTCAGAATGTAAAAACTTGATCAATCATCGAGGCATGTCACACTACACTGTACAGAATACCTGCCCGCTTTGCATTTTCGCCACAAAATAGTTTACAATCATGGATTTCACTCTCTCTCTCTCTCTCTTTCTCTCTCTCATGACACAAATACCGAAACACACGACACACACAAGCATACAGTCACCTAGGCATGCCAATACATACAGAAAGGTATGCACATAAAGTAACCCTTACACAAACACACACACACACACACACACTACACACACATATAACGCACACACACATATAACACACACACACACACACAGAGGTGCGCACGCACACACACACACACACACACACACACACACACACACACACACACACACACACACACCACACACACAGACACACACACACACACACACACACACACACACACACAGAGGACACACACAAACTGCACACTAAGAATCTCTCTTCCCCTTGTGGCTTGTTACCCTCCGACACGAACACAGTAAAGAATCAAGCTGCAAGACAATTAATGATATGTAACTCCCTGCTATCCAGTTACGGAATATGACACAAAAACAAAACAAAAAGACAAAACAAAATGCATACCATTACTGACAGTACCACTTACAATAAGACAAAAATTAAGAATCAATGCTTGTGGCATTTCTGTTCTCCTCAATCCATCCAATCATCTTCCACAAGTGTTTTTTCTCTCTGATGAGACTCTCTCTCTCTCTCTCTCTCACACACACACACACACACACACACACACACACACACACACACACACACACAAGAAAAAGATCCATGTTTTCTAAAAACAAAACAATAAAAAAGAAAAAACAGTGAACTCTATGGCTAAAAAAAAAAAAAAAAAAAAATCAATGAGATGGCTCCCTTTGTCACTCACTACATTTGTTTGTAGATACCTTTTTTCTTTTTTCCTTTTCAAATTCAGCAGCTGCCTTCACCCAGTGACCAGATATGATCGTCCAAGCCCTTCTCTCACGGTGACCTGAGTTTTGATTGATTCATGTCTCTCCCCCAACTCCCCAACATCTATACTTCTGGCGAGTGGTTGTCCAGGTCTACCCTCTCCACAGACTGAAAGGGAACATCTTCCAAGCAGATGTCTAAGTCTACCCTCTCCACAGACTGAAAGAGAACATCTTCCAAGCAGTTGTCCAGGTCTACCCTCTACACAGACTGAAAGAGAACATCTTCCAAGCAGTTGTCCAGGTCTACCCTCTCCACAGACTGAAGGAGAACATCTTCCGAGCAGTTGTTCAGGTCTACCCTCTCCACAGACTGAAAGAGAACATCTTCAGAGCAGATGTCCAGGTCTACCCTCTCCACAGACTGAAGGAGAACATCTTCTGAGCAGTTGTTCAGGTCCACCCTCTCCATAGACTGAAAGAGAACATCTTCCGAGCAGTTTTCCAGGTCTACCCTCTCCACAGACTGAAGAAGAACATCTTCCGAGCAGTTGTCCAGGTCTACCCTCCCCACAGACTGAAAGGGAACATCTTCAGAGCAGATGTCCAGGTCTACCCTCCCCACTGACTGAAAGGGAACATCTTCAGAGCAGATGTCCAGGTCTACCCTCCCCACAGACTGAAAGGGAACATCTTCAGAGCAGATGTCCAGGTCTACCCTCTCCACAGACTGAAAGGGAACATCTAAGCAGATGTCCAGGTCTACCCTCTCCACAGACTGAAAGGGAACATCTGAGCAGATGTCCAGGTCTACCCTCTCCACAGACTGAAAGGGAACATCTTCAGAGCAGATGTCCAGGTCTACCCTCCCCACTGACTGAAAGGGAACATCTTCAGAGCAGATGTCCAGGTCTACCCTCCCCACAGACTGAAAGGGAACATCTTCAGAGCAGATGTCCAGGTCTACCCTCTCCACAGACTGAAAGGGAACATCTGAGCAGATGTCCAGGTCTATCCTCTCCACAGACTGAAAGGGAACATCTTCAGAGCAGAAGTCCAGGTCTACCCTCTCCACAGACTGAAAAGGAACATCTTCAGAGCAGATGTCCAGGTCTACCCTCTCCACAGACTGAAAGGGAACATCTTCAGAGCAGAAGTCCAGGTCTACCCTCTCCACAGACTGAAAAGGATCATCTTCGGGGGCACAGGCGTAGCCTCAGGTCTGCAGCTACACAACAAATGCCCTTGGAAGGAGACCTGGTGTTGGAAATGTAGGTCAGACCAGGTGACCGAGCACCAGCAAAGTGACTGGTTAGCAATGTATAGTCTCCTTCACAGCTGGGTGGGGTTTCTGGCACTGACACCCATCCCTCGGTGGATTACTGGTACAGGACAGCTGGGTGTGCCTACACATGGGGGGAGTCAGGGTGGGCGGTGTGGGAGTCTTGCCACTGAGAAAATTCGAGAAGATGGGATGGGCCATAAAAGAACCAATCAGCAAAGCCCGCTGACTAATTGCAATCGATCCTGATCACAAAACATCTGTGTCACTGGCGTATTTCTCAGATTCTTTCTCAGTCAAATTCTTTTCACTTTTCTCTATGCATAAGTAGCAAAAAAAAACTTTCAAACATTTTTTTCCCTTTTGAGAGTAATTTCAGCTGTATCTGCCTTCAAAAGAAACAAAACTGAGATTAAGATTTGAACACATGACAAAGAAATGAAAATAAAATCATGTTTTCAAATCAATTAAATGAATAAACGAACCATCCATCGTCCAAAATACACAAAACCATAAAATGAACACATCAACTTCTGAAACAATGACAAGGCAAAAACATTTTAGACTGTATTACACTCACAGCTGACACTCAGACCCGATTTTCAATCATTAACAACTGAAACAGGAAGAGTGATCAAATCCCGTGTTTCTGCCAAGACTATTCGAAGGCCACACCTGTCTCTCCCTATTCCACAAAGGAGAAATGCATTTCTCGGTGCTATTCTCTTCCTTCAACTACCTTTCTGAAGCACTCCAGTGAGTTGTCTAATCAGTACAGTCCTGGTCAACTTAATAGAGATTAAAAAAAAAAAGTGAAAAAAAGACTGTTTTGCAATCACACCGCACGGGTATTACCACAAAACACTTTGCTTTAAAAGTGATAAAAACAACAACGACAAAAAAGCTCTGAAAACAAATTCGTGACATCCAGTCACAGGCAACAAGCACATGACAAAAGCACAACGTAACCCAGTTCATTTTTCCACTCTGTGAATGGGGAAGAGGAGATGAGAGGCCAGGGTAGGACGGTAGCTAGAGGGGGTTAAAGGAAAAAAAGGGAAACGAGTGTCCACCAAAAGCGTAAAATGATCAAATACTTAACTCCCACAAAATAAAAAGATGAGAACAATACCACCAACAACGACGAAAGAAAACACATCAAAATGCGAAGTCTGAATGCAGATGATATGACTGTTGTGCCTGTCCCTCCACGAGTCGGTCGACAAGAAGACACCAGTGACCATTCCCTTCCCCAGCTGGTCCAAGTTGGTAGAGTAGGAATAGCTTTGCATCAGGGTTCAGTTCCATCACAGTTTCACACCATGTGTGTATGTGTGTGTGTGTGTACATGTGCATGCATTACAAGTGCATACAAGCGTGCATGTGTGTGCTGTGTGTGCGTATGCACATGTGTGCGTTTGTTTCTTGGAGCTTGTGTGCGAGCGCATCAACATTATGTCTGCGTCTAAATATGCATGTCCACTGTACATATGTGCAAGTGCCTAGACATGTGTAAATGCGTGTATGTGCACGCGCACGCACGCGTGTGCGTGTGTGTGTGTGTGTGTGTGTGTGAGTCTGTCTGTGTGTTATCGTTGCATGTGTGTGTGTGTGTGTGTGTGTCTGGTGCAAGCAGATGCGTGTGTGTGTGTGTATGTGCGTGTGTGTGTGTGTGCGCACATGCCTGTGCATGCATACCAGCACCTGCTCACATGAATGTGTGTGTTGGGTTCTCTCAAATAAGTGATGAAATGCAACGAGAAGCATGGTCAACACATTCCACGTCGGCCCCCCACAAAAAGAGCACTGGTCAAACAGAGGACATCCCCGAAGGACGTCTGCCTGGTCTTGTCTCCCCTGAAGAGGGAGGGCAGGATCGCCTCCCCCTCTAAGCAGCTTCAGAACATCAAGCTCTGCCGCCGCAGTTTGCCTGAAACACAAAGCCGACATCACACACCTTGATAAAACACATTCCACATTCCATACAACACCAGCAACAACAGCGGTAAAGATAATGAGGTACAACGATAACGATTTTATAGCAAAAATAGCCCCACTCTCTGCTCTGCTCTCCCTGAAGAGAGGACAAAGCAATACTATGACATTATCCTTTTTTTTCCTCTTAGCCTGTTTTGCGTATCACAGGGAGGGAAAAAGGGGCAGCGTTACTCAAAACAAGTCGAAACACAAATGAAATGTAGCGGTTTGTTTCATTCTAGTTATCTATCCTCTGACAGCACTTTTCATTTGTCCTCTCCTATTTGTTAACATGCATACTTCAGTCTCCTCTTCTCTCATATGTATTTTGCCTTGCGTTTACAATAATGCCAATGGTTTTACATCCCACATAAAATCATTGGTAACGCTATTTTTATTCCTGTACCATTCAAACTTCATTTCAGCAACCATGTAACTACCAAATCACTTTTTCTAAGCACAAAACAAACTTACGGAACTGTGTCAGTCTTTACAAAGAACAAACAGAAATACACAAATCACGATAAGTTTTGAATAAAAATCTAGTAGTGGGAGTAGTTACTGCACATACGTCACCTTCTGTAATGATGTTTTATTACTGATCATTGATAGTAACAATAATGAGAAGACGTTTTTACAGTGCTTTCTAAAATCTCAAAGTGCTTTACATGAACAAAAACTGCACCTGTAAATAACACCTTTTTCACACACGCACACACACCATGTGCACACATGCAAGCTGTCTTGCTCTCTCCCTTACCACCAATACTAACATCTATGATCAAGCCCCCACTGCACCTGTTTACTCAAAATCAAGAGTCCATCATAAAATTCACACACACTCCACATTTCCAGGTCATCTCGTATACTGCAACTGAAGTCTGCAGGGAGTTCAAACAGTCTACTCTGCTCTCTGATCCAATACCATCGATACTGTAGCACATGGGCACTGAACTGTCCACAACCACATCAAATGGCCAGTCCCACAGCACTGTCACTCATAGTCACACTCAACCCAAGCTAAAAAATGGAGAAGACAAGAGGGAGAGAAAAAAAAAAAACCTTGACTAGCATCCCTCCCGTTATTGTGTATGTTTTCATCATCGCCTGCACTCACTCAGTCCAGTGTCTCCAAGACAATATGTACAAACGTGCTCTCAGACTGTCCAAGGAATGGACTACACACACGGATGGGGGATATGGGGTACCCTGAGAAGTTTCAGGAGTTTCAAGATGTGTTTTGGGATGAGGCTTGACGAACTGGGGTGGTTTTGTACTGTGTCTGTCACCACAGGGAACTCTGTTCCCCCAGGGACTCAAGGCACTTTGCAAACTGGGGACCATGAGTTTTCAGCAGCACCCCTCCAACACAGCGTGTTAATGCTCGATGCTTCACCTATAAACATGCAGGGAAACAGGACGGAAGGTCTCATCTGACAGGTGTATATGGGTGATAAGCTGAAAATGCTGGACAGGCAGTACAGAAAGGAACAGTATCTAAAAGGATGATATACTAATGGAGATGGACAAAGGAGGAGGAAAAAAAACGAACTCATGACAGACTCGAACCATGAGCCTGGGATCTCTCTCTTCCCATGCAAATGTGTTACCTACTTGGCCACTGCAACATAATTCTTTTCTCTCTTCCCATGCAAATGTGTTCCCTACTTGGCCACTGCAACAAAATTTCATCTCCTCTACAGGTAGAGTACAGGGTTCATCCACTGAGGACATCTCATCCCAGCACACAAGCTTGGGTGCTCAAGCGAGGAGGACTGGTGCTTTTACCTCTTGATGCTACAGATGAGGACCTGATTCCTGGGTCGCGATGCAAGGAAATACCCGCAACAGTAAACACCGAGACAGCTGGAACATACAAATGGTCACACACAATGGTGAATATCTACATGGCTGAAACACACAGATGGTCACATGGTAATACAATCAACATCAAGACAACTGAAACACAGAAATGATCACATAATACAGTAAACACCTTCATGACTTAAAAAACAACCACCACAAAACCTACATGATAGCAGTCAACACCATGAAAGCCGATATACAGAAATGGTCACATAATTCGCTAAATACCTACATGGCTTAAAACACACCAATGGTCACATAAAATGGTAATGATCGACATGGCTGAAAAACACAAATGGTCACATAGCAGTACAATCAACACAAAGACAGCAGAAGCATAGAAATGATATGGTAAATACCTACACAGCTAAAAAAAACAACACAAATACCTACATGGCTAAAAAAAAACACATGATAATAGTCAACACCACGACAGCCAGTATACAGAAATGGTCACATAATTCACTAAATACCTACATAGCCTAAACACACAAATGGTCATGTGATAACAGTCACAAACCAAACATCTAAAACACACAATGGATCACATGATGATACAGTCAACACCGAGACAGCGACACACAGAAAACACACGCATGGATATCTGAAACACACAAAAGACTTGTTCTTTTGGAATATTTCCTTCTCTATACAGATGCAGCTATTTACTTCCGAACAATTAAGACTCTCTTCCATTGAAGACCTGTTCTTTTGGAATATTTCCTTCTCTATACAGATGCGGCGGCTGTTTACTTCCTAACAATTAAGACTCTATCCCTGTAAAGACTCCTTCTTTTGGAACATTTCCTTCTCTTTTATAGACGCAGTGATTTACTTTCTAACAATTAAGACTCTCTTCCATTAAAGACTTGTTCTTTTGGAACACATTATTCTGCACCCAGTACCTACACTAGATACTTCCTTCTTTACCTACATAAGATTCACTTCCTGACAATGAAGACTCCCCTGTACAGATTGTTGCCTCTAGACATTTCTTTCTTTACCTGTACCAGATTTACCTCCCTGTAAAGACTTTTTACTAGGGAACATTTCTCTCTTTGTCTATGTACCAGATTTACTTCCCTATATGGCTAACCATCTCCCTGTTAAGACTTTTTAACCATGGAACATTTCCCTCTTTGTCTAGATACCAGACTTGCTCCCAATGAAGACTACCATGGAATGTTTCCCTCTTTGTCTAGATACCAGACTTGCTCCCAACAAAGACAAGCATGGAATGTTTCCCTCTTTGTCTGATACCAGACTTGCTCCAAGTGAAATTCCTCTCCCCCTTTGATACCCAGTTTTTAAGGATATCTTCAAATCATAGCGGACAGGTTCTACCAAGTTTGATGCTCTGGTCTCGCTCCACATTCTTTTTCTAATGTGATGCATTGTTGACAGCATGTGATGCAACGTTGACAGCATGTGGCACAGTGTTGACAGCATGTGATGCAGTGCTGACATGTGATGCAGTGTTGACAGCATGTGATGCAGTGTTGACAGCATGTGATGCAGTGTGGACAGCATGTGATGCAGTGTTGACAGCATGTGATGCAGTGTTGACATGTGATGCAGTGTTGACATGTGATGCAGTGTTGACAGCATGTGATGCAGTGTTGACATGTGATGCAGTGTTGACATATGATGCAGTGTTGACATGCGATACAGTGTTGACAGCATGTGATGCAGTGTTGACAGCATGTGATGCAGTGTTGACAGCATGTGATGCAGTGTTGACATGTGATGCAGTGTTGACATATGATGCAGTGTTGACATGTGATACAGTGTTGACAGCATGTGATGCAGTGTTGACATGTGATACAGTGTTGACAGCATGTGACACAGTGCTGACATGTGATACAGTGTTGACAGCATGTGACGCAGTGCTGACATGTGATGCAGTGTTGACAGCATGTGATGCAGTGTTGACATATGATGCAGTGTTGACAGCATGTGATGCAGTGTTGACAGCAGGTGATGAAGTGTTGACATGTGATGCAGTGTTGACAGCATGTGATGCAGTGTTGACATGTGATGCAGTGTTGACAGCAGGTGATGCAGTGTTGACATGTGATGCAGTGTTGACAGCAGGTGATGCAGTGTTGACATGTGATGCAGTGTTGACAGCAGGTGATGCAGTGTGGACATGTGATGCAGTGTTGACAGCATGTGATGTAGTGTTGACATGTGATGCAGTGTTGACAGCATGTGATGCAGTGTTGACACATGATGCAGTGTTGACATGTGATACAGTGTTGACATGTGATGCAGTGTTGACATGTGATGCAGTGTTGACATGTGATGCAGCGTTGACAGCCGGTGATGCAGCGTTGACAGCACAGCATTGACATGTGATGCAGTGTTGACAGCACAGCGTTGACATGTGATGCAGCGTTGACAGCACAGCGTTGACATGTGATGCAGCGTTGACAGCACAGCGTTGACATGTGATGCAGTGTTGACAGCACAGCGTTGACAGCACAGCGTTGACAGCACAGCGTTGACAGCACAGCGTTGACATGTGATGCAGTGTTGACAGCACAGCGTTGACATGTGATGCAGTGTTGACAGCACAGCGTTGACATGTGATGCAGCGTTGACAGCACAGCGTTGACATGTGATGCAGCGTTGACAGCACAGCGTTGACATGTGATGCAGTGTTGACAGCAGGTGATGCAGTGTGGACAGCATGTGATGCAGTGTTGACATGTGATACAGTGTTGACATGTGATGCAGTGTTGACATGTGATGCAGTGTTGACAGCATGTGATACAGTGTTGACATGTGATACAGTGTTGGCATGTGATGCAGTGTTGACATGTGGTACAGTGTTGACATGTGATGCAGTGTTGACAGGATGTGATGCAGTGTTGGCAGCATATGATACAGTGTTGACATGTGATACAGTGTTGACATGTGATGCAGTGCTGACATGTGATACAGTGTTGGTATGTGATGCAGTGTTGGCAGCATGTGATGCAGTGTTGACATGTGATACAGTGCTGACATGTGATACAGTGCTGACATATGATACAGTGTTGGCATGTGATGCAGTGTTGACATGTGATACAGTGTTGACATGTGATACAGTGTTGGCATGTGATGCAGTGTTGGCATGTGCTGCAGTGTTGGCAGCATGTGCTGCAGTGTTGGCAGCATGTGATGCAGTGTTGACATGTGACGCAGTGTTGACAGCATGTGATGCAGTGTTGACATGTGACACAGTGTTGACATGTGACGCAGTGCTGACAGCATGTGATGCAGTGTTGACATGTGATGCAGTGCTGACATGTGATGCAGTGTTGACAGCATGTGATGCAGTGTTGACAGTATGTAATGCAGTGTTGACAGCATGTGATGCAGTGTTGACATGTGATGCAGTGTTGACAGTAAGTAATGCAGTGTTGACAGCATGTGATGCAGTGTTGACATGTGATGCAGTTTTGACATGCAATGCAGTGTTGGCAGCATGTGATGCACTGTTGACATGTGATGCAGTGTTGACAGTATGTAATGCAGTGTTGGCAGCATGTGATGCAGTGTTGACATGTGACGCAGTGTTGACAGTATGTAATGCAGTGTTGGCAGCATGTGATGCAGTGTTGACATGTGACGCAGTGTTGACATGTGATACAGTGTTGGCAGCATGTGATGCAGTGTTGACATGTGACGCAGTGTTGACAGTATGTAATGCAGTGCTGACATGTGACGCAGTGCTGACATGTGCTGCAGTGTTGACAGCATGTGATGCAGTGTTGACATGTGACGCAGTGCTGACAGCATGTGATGCAGTGTTGACATGTGACGCAGTGTTGACAGTATGTAATGCAGTGTTCACAGCATGTGATGTAGCTTTTACAGCTTGTGATGCAGTGTTAACATGTGATGCAGTATTGACACCTTGTGATGAAACGTTGACAGCATGTAATGCAGTGCTGACATGTGATGTACTGTTGACACCCTGTGATGAAACGTTGACAGCATGTGATGCAGTGTTGACATATGATGCAGTGTTGACAGCATGTAATTGCAGTGACATGTGATGCAGTGTTGACAGCATGTGATGTAATGTTAACAGCATGTGATACAGTGTTGACATGTGATGCAGTGTTGACAGCATGTGATGCAGTGTTGACAGCATGTGATGCAGTGTTTGACAGCATGTGATGCAGTGTTGACATATGATGCAGTGTTGACAGCATGTGATGCAGTGTTGACAGCATGTGATGCAGTGTTGATACCCTGTGATGCAGTGTTGACATATGATGCAATGTTGACAGCATGTAATGCAGTGTTGACACCTGTGATGTAGTGTTAACAACATGTGATGCAGTGTTGACAGCAGTGTTGACAGCATGTGATGCAGTGTTGACAGCATGTGATGCAGTGTTGACACCCTGTGATGCAGTGTTGACACCCTGTGATGCAGTGTTGACAGCATGTGATGCAGTGTTGACACCCTGTGATGCAGTGTTGACAGCATGTGATGCAGCATGTGATGCTGCTTTTCTTTTTTTTTCTCTTTTTGGTCCTCCAACATCCAACTTTCTCCCACTTTTTCTTTCTTTCTTCTTCCTTTTTTTTTCCTTTTTATCCTTTTTGTTTTTCTTTGAGTAGGGCCTCCATCCTCCTATTTTTTCCCCACCGTTTTTGTCTTTGTTTTCTCCCTTTGTTTAAAAACACGCTCGTTCACCATGCACAATCTGTATGTTTCATTATCGATGGACATTCGTGTGCCGACTATACTATGTGATGCAGTGTTGACAGCCTGCAGCACACTCACTGTCAGGTAGCTTGTGTACGCCTGGTCCCAGGGAGTTGAAGAACGAATGTTTCAAAGCATCAGCTGCCGCAACACGGATCTTGGCATTGTACTGCACACACAGACACCTTTGAGAGCAATCGCATTAATAACTTTGATGATCATCTATTTCTGTGGCATGACTCACAAAACAAAACAAACAAACAAAAAATTGAAAACCTTTCTAACAATGCAAGGGGAAAATCAACACACACCATCTGTAATAGATCACACACACACACACACACACACACGCTGTGTCTAATATCATCTGGCGATGAAAAGACATTAAATAAACCACTGAACTGAACTGAAACACACACACACACACACATTTTTTAAAATACACATTCACATAACATTTACAAACTACCACTAACATGCCAATGCCTTACTTTCTTCCTGACGAAAGATTCTCTAATGCCTGGCTTACTGGCCTATCTTGCAAGACGTTTTTGCATTTCTGCTGATGTTGTCGCCATTGTTATGTTGTTTTGTTGGTTTTTTTTGTTTGCTTTTATATTATCAATATCAGCCTTCTCAGGGCCTATGACCCCACTGGTACTTGTCCATTTTAGATGGCATTTTGTGTTTGAGTGATCAAGAGGCTTCGCTCAGCAGTTGAAGTTCTTGACATGGTACACAGAGTCAACATTCCACAGGTGGGAATACCCCAAAGCGCTTGCAAGTCTACCTGGCTTTTTGTTTGTTTGTTTAACACCTTCAAGATACTCATGATATTTTTGCAAACATGCGCAGAATATGTGAAAATTGAGCTGGTAAACAAATCTGGATGAAGAATTCTATAGGTCATTAGTGCAAGGAAATGTGATTATTAGTACAGGTTTCTTAAATATTTGTTCAATTCCTAATGCTCGAATGGTTAAAAAGGGGGGAAAAAACAAACAAACAAACAAAAGTCTGCAGGCCATGTTTGTTTTCTCTTGTGTGTGTGTTTTTTTAGGCGCAGACCCCTCTGAAGTGTCGCAGACAATATGGTCTCAAAATACTCTGCCAAACGATTGTGGAGACCCGTCCAACGGTGGTGAAGAGGGATCCAGAAAATAAGAATCTATGGAGCCTTGACGGAATGGGTTTATAGCACCTTCATGACAGACACTAGGATTCTTCTATTTTCAGGGAAGGGAGGGGAGAAGGGGCACATATTTTGCTTTTTCTTCTGTTGTTGTCTGTTTCACACTGATTATTGATCAATCCCCAACTGACAATTTTCTTCCTTTTGCTTCCTTGAAACTAAACCTCTGTATTTATCTGGTTTTTTTTTGGTTTTGTTTGTTTTTAAGCCAAAAAATAACTGACAGGCATAAAGTGTTAACATTTTCGCTACATGCCAAGTGCAGGTGAGGTGACAGTCTGGCAGCTGTCCCCATCAGCTGTGCCCAGGGTTGGTGGTTGCAGATTTTCAATAATCACCTGTCGTTTTATTCTGCTGGTTAATGAATGCAATCACGTTTCTAAATAGCTTTTAGGTGCTGTTTACCAGAAAAAAAATTGTTTGTTTTGTACTAGAGGCTAGAACAAGGAATATCAGGCTTTTTTGCATCAGACAGTGAAAATTTCATGTTTTTGTTGCATCACAACAGCAACGTGGCATTAACTAAAATTCATTTCAAAGCATACTGCACGCTAAGGTCATGTTCTTCCTTTTCCTGTTGATATACAACAACAGGCTTTTTTGTTTTCATTAACAGGCGTAGATTGTAACAACAAATCGTCCATCAAAGAAATGATGTTATTTCATAGCGTCTGCAGTGATGAAAGTGTAAAAACTTGCAAAGCATCACAGAAAGACACTGGAGTATCTCCATGACGTACATGAAAATCAAGGCACTGTCCTATCCAAGAAGGGTCTGGAGGAAGACTGATAGAGGGTGGGGTTGGGAGGTTGGCAATACACACTAACACTTAAATAAAAACTGGTCACCTCAGCAACTCCTTTGTTCTTCACAAAGAAGAGTGAAAGATCAAGCACAGTTACTTCCCTTTCAACCTCAACTGGCAACAGGTGGGAGTCAGGCAGGTTAGTTTTGTGAGGAGTGTTCCTGCATCCAGTTGCAATTCTTCTCCACATGTACAAAACCAGTGCATACAAGAAATGTGGATGAGCTAACATGAAAGCATGGGAAAAATTAGAAAGGTGCTGACCTGCACATTGTGTTCACTTCTGTAATGTAACATTAATCTTCTGTCTTCTATTTTTGTGTCTCTTACCTTGAGGAATTTTGCCAGGAGATCCAGTCCATCTGAGTCCAGCCTGGGGGGAAAAAAAAGAAAAAAAAACCAGCTTCTAATTATATTATTCACTGTCACACAGATCATAACTGTATTGGTCAATTGGAAGCACAAAATAAAATACATACATGTTTACAGTTTTGAGAGAGAAAAAAAATTTAAACAGACGCTGTAAAAGGACAGCATACCACCAAACAGATTAACACCAAACAGATTACAAACTAATAAAGCACTAATACCTAAGATGTACTAGGATCCTTTTTACCCTTTCTGAAGATACTGGCACACATGACACACACACTAACACAACACAAACACACCTGAACAC
>CM031615.1:48048714-48073714 GCA_018398815.1 Conus ventricosus | reverse complement strand
CTTTGGCTTTAGTATTGTAATTGTGAGTGCTTTGGGCTTTTAGTATTGTAATTGTGAGTGCTTTGGGCTTTTAGTATTGTAATTGTGAGTGCTTTGGGCTTTTAGTATTGTAATTGTGAGTGCTTGGGCTTTTAGTATTGTAATTGTGAGTGCTTTGGGCTTTTAGTATTGTAATTGTGAGTGCTTTGGGCTTTTAGTATTGTAATTGTGAGTGCTTTGGGCTTTTAGTATTGTAATTGTGAGTGCTTTGGGCTTTTAGTATTGTAATTGTGAGTGCTTTGGGCTTTTAGTATTGTAATTGTGAGTGCATTTGGGCTTTTAGTATTGTAATTGTGAGTGCTTTGGGCTTTCAGTATTGTAATTGTGAGTGCTTTGGGCTTTCAGTATTGTAATTGTGAGTGCTTTGGGCTTTCAGTATTGTAATTGTGAGTGCTTTGGGCTTTTAGTATTGTAATTGTGAGTGCTTGGGGTTTTAGTATTGTAATTGTGAGTGCTTTGGGCTTTTAGTATTGTAATTTGTGAGTGCTTTGGCTTTTAGTATTGTTAATTGTGAGTGCTTTGGGCTTTTAGTATTGTAATTGTGAGTGCTTTGGGCTTTCAGTATTGTATTGTGAGTGCTTTGGGCTTTTAGTATTGTAATTGTGAGTGCTTTGGGCTTTCAGTATTGTAATTGTGAGTGCTTTGGGCTTTTAGTATTGTAATTGTGAGTGCTTTGGCTTTTGTATTGTAATTGTGAGTGCTTTGGGCTTTTAGTATTGTAATTGTGAGTGCTTTGGGCTTTAGTATTGTAATTGTGGTGCTTTGGGCTTTCAGTATTGTAATTGTGAGTGCTTTGGGCTTTTAGTATTGTATTGTGAGTGCTTTGGGCTTTCAGTATTGTAATTGTGAGTGCTTTGGGCTTTCAGTATTGTAATTGTGAGTGCTTTGGCTTTCAGTATTGTAATTGTGAGTGCTTTGGGCTTTCAGTATTGTATTGTGAGTGCTTTGGCTTTTAGTATTGTAATTGTGAGTGCTTTGGGCTTTTAGTATTGTAATTGTGAGTGCTTTGGGCTTTTAGTATTGTAATTGTGAGTGCTTTGGGCTTTCAGTATTGTAATTGTGAGTGCTTGGGCTTTAGTATTGTAATTGTGAGTGCTTTGGGCTTTCAGTATTGTAATTGTGAGTGCTTGGGCTTTTAGTATTGTAATTGTGAGTGCTTTGGGCTTTCAGTATTGTAATTGTGAGTGCTTTGGGCTTTTAGTATTGTAATTGTGAGTGCTTTGGCTTTTAGTATTGTAATTGTGAGTGCTTTGGGCTTTTAGTATTGTAATTGTGAGTGCTTTGGGCTTTTAGTATTGTAATTGTGATGCTTTGGGCTTTTAGTATTGGTAATGTGAGTGCTTTGGGCTTTTAGTATTGTAATTGTGAGTGCTTTGGGCTTTTAGTATTGTAATTGTGAGTGCTTTTGGCTTTAGTATTGTAATTGTGAGTGCTTTGGGCTTTTAGTATTGTAATTGTGATGTGCTTTGGGCTTTTAGTATTGTAATTGTGAGTGCTTGGGCTTTTGTATTGTAATTGTGAGTGCTTTGGGCTTTAGTATTGTAATTGTGAGTGCTTGGGCTTTCAGTATTGTAATTGTGAGTGCTTTGGGCTTTTAGTTTGTAATTGTGAGTGCTTTGGGCTTTTAGTATTGTAATTGTGAGTGCTTTGGCGTTTTAGTATTGTATTGTGAGTGCTTGGGCTTTTGTATTGTAATTGTGAGTGCTTTGGGCTTTTAGTATTGTAATTGTGAGTGCTTTGGGTTTTAGTATTGTAATTGTGAGTGCTTTGGGCTTTTAGTATTGTAATTGTGAGTGCTTTGGGCTTTTAGTATTGTAATTGTGAGTGCTTGGGCTTTTAGTATTGTAATTGTGAGTGCTTTGGCTTTTAGTATTGTAATTGTGAGTGCTTTGGCTTTAGTATTGTAATTGTGAGTGCTTTGGGCTTTTAGTATGTAATTGTGAGTGCTTTGGGCTTTTAGTAGTGTAATTGTGAGTGCTTGGCTTTAGTATTGTAATTGTGAGTGCTTTGGGCTTTTAGTATTGTAATTGTGAGTGCTTTGGGCTTTTAGTATTGTAATTGTGAGTGCTTTGGGCTTTTAGTATGGTAATTGTGAGTGCTTTGGGCTTTTAGTATTGTATGTGAGTGGCTTTGGCTTTTAGTATGTAATTGTGAGTGCTTTGGGTTTCAGTATTGTATTTGTGAGTGCTTTGGCTTTTAGTATTGTAATTGTGAGTGCTTTGGGCTTTCAAATGAAAGAGCATGTAACTAAATACTCACAATAATACTGGTAATTTACTTAATACTCTCAGACTAATTACTACTAAATACTCACATAATATGGTAATTTACTTAATACTCTAAGACTAATTACTACTAAATACTCACAATAATATGGTAATTTACTTATAACTCTCAAGACTAATTACTACTAAACTCACAAAATACTGGTAATTTACTTAATACTCTCAAGACTAATTACTACTAAATACTCACAATAATACTGATAATTTACTTAATTACTCTCAAGACTAATTACTACTAAATACTCTACAATATACTGATAATTTACTTAATACTCTCAAGACTAATTACTACTAAATACTCACAATAATACTGATAATTTACTTAATACTCTCAAGACTAATTACTACTAAATACTCACAATAATACTGATAATTTACTTATATACTCTCAAGACTAATTACTACTAACTACCACAATAATACTGGTAATTTACTTAATACTCTCAAGACTAATTACTACTAAATACTCACAATAATACTGGTAATTTACTTAATACTCTCAAGACTAATTACTACTAAATACTCACATAATACTGATAATTTACTTAATACTCTCAAGACTAATTACTACTAAATACTCACAATAATACTGATAATTTACTTAATACTCTCAAGACTAATTACTACTAAATACTCACAATAATACTGGTAATTTACTTAATACTCTCAAGACTAATTACTACTAAATACTCACAATAATACTGATAATTTACTTAATCTCTCAAGACTAATTACTACTAAATACTCACAATAATACTGTAATTTACTTAATACTCTCAAGACTAATTACTACTAATACTCACAATAATACTGGTAATTTACTTAATACTCTCAAGACTAATACTACTAAATACTCACAATAATACTGATAATTTACTTAATACTCTCAAGACTAATTACTACTAACTACTCACAATAATACTGATAATTTACTTAATACTCTCAAGACTAATTACTACTAAATACTCACAATAATACTGGTAATTTACTTAATACTCTCAAGACTAATTACTACTAAATACTCACAATAATACTGATAATTTACTTAATATCTCAAGACTAATTACTACTAAATACTCACAATAATACTGATAATTTACTTAATACTCTCAAGACTAATTACTACTAAATACTCACAATAATTACTGATAATTTACTTAATACTCTCAAGACTAATTACTACTAAATACTCACAATAATACTGATAATTTACTTAATACTCTCAAGACTAATTACTACTAAATACTCACAATAATACTGATAATTTACTTAATACTCTCAAGACTAATTACTACTAAAATACTCACAATAATACTGGTAATTTACTTAATACTCTCAAGACTAATTACTACTAAATACTCACAATAATACTGTAATTTACTTAATACTCTCAAGACTAATTACTACTAAATACTCACAATAATACTGGTAATTTACTTAATACTCTCAAGCTAATTACTACTAAATACTCACAATAATACTGGTAATTTACTTAATACTCTCAAGACTAATTACTACTAAATACTCACAATAATACTGGTAATTTACTTAATACTCTCAAGACTAATTACTACTAAATACTCACAATAATACTGGTAATTTACTTAATACTCTCAGACTAATTACTACTAAATACTCACAATAATACTGGTAATTTACTTAATACTCTCAAGACTATTACTACTAAATTCACAATAATACTGGTAATTTACTTAATACTCTCAAGACTAATTACTACTAAATACTCACAATAATACTGGTAATTTACTTAATACTCTCAAGACTAATTACTACTAAATACTCACAATAATACTGATAATTTACTTAATACTCTCAAGACTAATTAACTACTAAATACTCACAATAATACTGATAATTTACTTAATACTCTCAAGACTAATTACTACTAAAACTCACAATAATACTGATAATTTACTTAATACTCTCAGACTAATTACTACTAAATACTCACAATAATACTGGTAATTTACTTAATACTCTCAGACTAATTACTACTAAATACTCACAATAATACTGTAATTTACTTATACTCTCAAGACTAATTACTACTAAATACTCACAATAATACTGATAATTTACTTAATACTCTCAAGACTATTCTACTAAATACTCACAATAATACGATAATTTACTTAATACTCTCAAGACTAATTACTACTAAATACTCACAATAATACTGATAATTTACTTAATACTCTCAAGACTAATTACTACTAAATACTCACAATAATACTGATAATTTACTTAATACTCTCAAGACTAATTACTACTAAATACTCACAATAATACTGGTAATTTACTTAATACTCTCAAGACTAATTACTACTAAATACTCACAATAATACTGGTAATTTACTTAATACTCTCAAGACTAATTACTACTAAATACTCACAATAATAACTGGTAATTTACTTAATACTCTCAAGACTAATTACTACTAAATACTCACAATAATACTGGTAATTTACTTAATACTCTCAAGACTAATTACTACTAAATACTCACAATAATACTGGTAATTTACTTAATACTCTCAAGACTAATTACTCTCAATGATAAGAATAATTCAACATTTTGTGTACACAGTCCATTAACTGCGCCACCTACCGAAGTCGGCCAGCTTGAGCTCCCCTCGCTCGTTGATGAGAGGTTCTGAGTTTGAGATCCCGATGCAGCACACGGCGACGATGACAGTACGTCAGACCTCGCAGCAATTGAAACAAAAATATCTGGGGAGAACAGAATTTTTTGTTTGTTCATAAAGTCAAAATACAATTAGTGACTAACCGCAATGACGCAACAATGAAACACAATTTAATACAGAAGGTGTAGAGGTATAAATCGTTAATCAACAGCCGGTTTTAGTTTTGTTTTAAAACAGAAGTACAGGACTGGGTGGGGGTAGGGGGAATGATTGGAGCAGGAAATTGTGGAGGAATTACTTTTTTTTCTAAGCCTCTGACATTTTTTTTCAGCCATAATAAATGAGTGGCAAAATACAAAAAAGCTTAACTAATCATAAATCAGCCAAGCATACTATGGAATATGACAATCAGAAAGATGCACATCTGTCTTCAAAAGCTTTAAGCCTCGTCTATTCATTAATGCTTTAAATCATGCCAAAATCATCACAAATTAAATACACAACTCAGAAAACTCCTTTCAACTGAAATCCAAAAGAAAGAACCTATTCTTCTGAACCATTTATGGTAAGAAATTATCTCCAGCTCTCTGTTTAATTTTCTGAGTGCTGTCCCAAACTCTCCCAAATATCATCTTGCTGTACTTCTTTTGTGATTTTTTTCCAAGCTCCAAATCAAAATGCTTTTCTCTCATCCTTCCCTCCTTCAATCTCCTTCACTGTACAGGCTTGTCGGCTGTCACACCGACCCCTGGAGGTCTGCCCTGACAGATCGGTCTAGATGGGAGTGAAGGGAGTGGCTGACCTCGCACGCCTCGCAAGAGCCCACACGAGAAAGATTACGATACTACACCCCATTTATTCACACCAGCACACACAGTCATAAATAAGCATTCCAACACACACAACATGCACAATCACAATCAAGCATTCAACGCACACAACATGCACAATCACAATCAAGCATTCCAACACACACAACATGCACGATTATAAATAAACATTTCACCATACGACGTACACAATCACAATTACAGCATTCCAGCACATATGACATATACACAATTATAAAGAAACATTTCCAGCATCCATCCTTCCCACACCCTGGAGTGCCTCCACACCCCTGCCTCCGTCAAGTCTACTGGGAGCACCCTGTCGCACTAGGTGCTCCGAACCGGATTGGTTCTTGAAGGGAGTCGCTCAAAGCCGACACCCTCGACACACAAGCAGGCAGTGAAGAGCGCGTCCCCGGGGGGGGGGGGGGGGGGGGGGGGGGGGGGGGGGGGAGAAACCTGGCGTTGTTACTGGAGGTCCTGGACGGGATCAGGGCCAGCCATCAAGCCAGCGGGCTCCTCTACAGTCCGCGGTCCCGACCAGAGCATGGCCTCGACCAGCGCGTGGCACCATCCAGTCCGTGGTCCCAGCCAGAGCGTGGCCTCAACCAGCACGTGGCACCATCCAGTCCGTGGTCCCAGCCAGAGCGTGGCCTCACCAGCACGTGGCACCATCCAGTCCAGACTCCGGGTGAAGCCCCCGGGAGGGGGGGAAACGTAGCTGGGAGGAGAGAAAGAAAGGGAGGGAAGGAAGAAGAAGGAAGAAGGGTACTGGAACCCCGCCGTCAGTACAGTCTGACCCATGCTGTTAAATCTTAACAGCCACTGCGCATGATGGGCGAGGGGAAGTCTACTAAATGTACCAATAGTCCCAGCTCAACACAGACCTGAGCATAACACAGTAAACCCATCGAATCAGGAATGTTCATTAGGGTCTTCTCACACGATGCAGGTAAAAGACTGCATTAAATCAACAGGTTATAAAACAAATATGAATTATCTTCACCCTTCTCTCACTCACGTTTAACATTGCCTCTCCCAGGAAATAACCAACACAGCGACCATCGCTTTATAACTGCCACCCACATTTGCAAACAACAATTCAATGGCATAATTGTCACTTTTATAGCCACATTTCAAAATAACACAAATCTCCAACCACGCATCCGAACGACAAATCATGCGTACGCACGCTCGCGAACATAAAACTCGTTCTCCTTACACACACAAACAGACGGTGGCCGAAGGATAAGAGTCCGGCGAATGTGACAGGGGCGGACGAGCGAGACCAAGCAAGTTCCAACCCTGAATCACCAGGTTCTCTCCCATCCCCACCCACGACCGCATCACCAGATGCATAAACAGGAGAAAGAATTTTGGAAATAATTTAGAATGGCCAGGTTAAAGATTGAATTAACCAGAGAAAAGGTCTCAAACAATATTTCTCTTACAATTTCGAAAACAAAAGAAAATTGCGCAAAAGAGAAGACTAAGCCGCTAACAACAACAAACCAAAACAAACAAACCACGAAACTGATGCTTACCAGCTACCCGTGGGTGACCCAGAAAGGCGGTCAAACGACTCTCTCTGCCCTCTGTCCAGTCGAGAGGACAGAGGCACAGGTGCGGAAAAGAAGAAGTGATGTCCCTCTCCTACAGGCCGACTGTAGAATTGAAGATACGACTGTACCCTCGATGATACGGTGAAGAACCAAGACCGGAGCAGGCGCTCCCAGAGACATCTTCCGCTCGAGTGAAGAGCTAACCTCCCTCAGCGATGGCGGCCAACATGCCATGCTGCGTCACAGAGTGAGCATACTTCAAACTAAAAGAAATGAAGCACGTGCGACAGGTAAAAAGACAGGCGAGAGGCCGATAGACAGCAAGTTCGAGAGAAAGGACACCAGCCACCCGTGAACCTACAGGATGAATAGCACGGCAGTGGAATAAGAGAGAGAGAGAGAGAAAGCAAACCGAAGTTGAGCTGAACTACACCAAGGTGCAACCGCACCACAAGCCACATCAAGGGACGGATACACGACAACAGCAACGACAATAAGCAAATGAATAATTCCGCCACCCTAGATGGGTCAAACGTCGTAGGCCTCGTGACAAACTCGTGACAAACCCCCCTTCTAAAAGCATCTGTTTCTCTGAGATACAGTGCTCCTTTGAACCTTGACGCATGTGCAAATTCACAACAATGGGACCGAACACCAACTCTCTGTGATCGACAGAGTACGATAAATCCAATACAAACATCCACGATAGAATCACACTGAGAAATACATAATACTACATTTATCAAACAACTAAGCGAACCTTCCAACCATGAAAGTAACAATCCGAACCACTGGTGATTCACTACCGTTAACATCACTGAAGTGAAAACTGTCACTACACCTAATCAGAGACCAAAAGGGGATATAACCCTGGTTGAGGGGAAGTGTCCCTCTGACCGATTTTCAATGTGCTGACTACGGAGCTCGGCTAAGATAGTCAGCATCCGTATTACAGGAACCCTTGATATGACGGAAAGTGAACGCATGACTCTGCAGTTCCACTGCCTAACTCATGAGTCGACGACTGACTGGCCGGATCCGGTCCAAGCACTGGAGAGGATGATGATCGCTCTCCAGTACAAACTTCCGGCCGTACTTCTTCTTGGGCACGCCAGTGCGTGTCCAAATCTGCCGGAGAGCTTCAGCAATAGTAGGGGTATCGATAGTCCTAAGGGGGCAGCCTCTGGGTATCGACTCGCAGATTCTACCACTACCGAAGTGTAGCGGTGACCGCGACCGGATGGAGGATTAATGGGTCCCACCAGTCGACCCCAACCTTGCTGAATGGTCCCCAACCCGTGGCACTGACCCTAGGGGAACACGCTTCAAGCGACCCTTAGGCGTTGTCCGTTGGCAGACATCGCAACTGCGGCAGTACTGCCTAACCTGTGAGTTCATCCCTGGCCAAAAGAAGTCTTGTCTTAGTCGCTCGAGAGTCCGCTTGGAGCCCATATGACCTGCCATGGGGGAATCGTGGGCCTGCCTGAGAACAGATTCTCTCAAGCTTTGGGGAATGACAAGCTGCTTGGCCACACGATCTGCCTGAGTGAAAACCCTAAAGAGGATCCCCTTGTGGAGCTTGAAGCTCACCTTGGCGTGTCGGGCAGACTGAGCAGGACGACCTACCAGTTGTCGCAGGCGTTGGACATCCAAGTCCCTGGCCTGAAGACGGACCATGGTAGCAGGATCGGCCCTGGCCAGAACCTCGTCAGAGATCGGCTGGAGAACGGGACGCAATTCCTGTTCCTGCTTCTTAGCTTTGGCGCGTGTGGTGACTCCCACACACGCCTGTACAGGCAGATCCGTAGACACGGAACTGACTGCGTCCGTCAGCAAAGGTGACAGTATTCCCTATGAGAAGGGAATACATAGGTCGCTCCACCGCGATGGCCCATACTTTGCCACAGAAGTAGGGGGTGGAGATAGGAATAAGTACAGAAGGACGGGTGGAGGTAAAACCAGCCTCCAACCCACACACATCATAACTAGCGCCCCGCCGGGCCTCAGGGGAAACCAAATTCTTATCCACAAAGATCGTTGATGCTCCCGAATCCCTGATGGTGTCGACCAAGGAGGAACCAACAACAGAGAGAAACACTGGGCACTCTGAATCACCAGAAGCTGGGATGGAACCCACGTTAGCTGAGGCACGAGGACGTGGGAAAGGACCAGCCCACGACTACCAGCGGCTTTAGGACAATCTTTCCTAATGTGGCCAGGACGACCACAAAGAAAACACAGTCGGGGCGCTGAAATCCCTGATGAACTGCCTGCCTTGTTCACCCCGCTAGCAGTTGTCGGCGCCTTATTGCCACTAAATCCTGTGGAGGGCTTCCTCTCCGTATCTGGGCGATGCCCATAAGCCCTGCGAGCTTCAGCAAACACCTCAGCGGTGTGAATCGCAGCCGCGAAATCCTGAGGTGCTGTCTCGCCATATCCGGATCCTCAACTCTGGGGACACAGTGTTGGTGAGCTGTTCAATGAGGATCAGATCCTCCAGCTCCAACTTAGCCAACTGACGCCAGTACCCTAGCGTTTTGCGCAAGCCTATCACCAAAACTGCACGAAGGTCTCGTCGTTATTCTTCTTCATGGACCTGAACTTCCTCCTGTACGTCTCTGGGGTAAGGTGGAAACGCTTACGCAGAGCCAACTGCATGTCTGCATAAGACGCACCTTCATTTAGAGTGAGCACACACTCCCTTGCAGCACCAGATAATCCAGAAAAAAGGTGCATAGCCTTTTGTTCCTCAGACAATTGGTATGAACTAGCAACCTTGTCAAAATGCTCTAGGAACATATCAATGTCCTCACTAGGTCTGAACTCTGGAAGCTTTAACTTTGGGCCTCTAACTCTATCACCTGCCTGGTGATTAACCCCCTGACTTACAGATGTGGGAGACCGCGAAAGAAGTTGTTCCATCTCCTCCCTACGCAGAGCCCCCATCCTGTCTAGTTCTTCCCTACGGAGGGCTTCCTGCCTGGCAGCTCTTCCCTACGCCGATCCTCCTGTCTGGCAGCCTCCTCCTACGCTGAGCCTCCTGTCTGGCAGCCTCCTCCCTACGCTGAGCAGCCTCTTCCTTACGAAGGGCCTCCTGTCGGGCAGCCTCTTCTCTGCGCAGCATAGCCTCTTCCCTATGCAGAATCTCCTGTCTGTCAGTCTCCTCTCTGCGCAGAGCCTCCATCCTATCCAACTCTTCCCTTCGCAGAGTTTCCTGCCTAGCAGCCTCTTCCCTACGCTGAGCAGCCTCTTCCCTACGCTGAGCAGCCTCTTCCCTACGCTGAGCAGCTCTTCACTACGCTGCCGCTCCAGAAACATCAGGACGGACGTGATGTCCTGGGCGGGGTTCACCACTCCGACACGGGAGGATGACCCGTCTGACCCGTCCCCTGGGTCTCGACCTTCCCATGAGGAAAGTCCCCGGGGCATACTCCTTACGAGGGGAGCATGGAGAATAGGGGGCTTTGGTTTCTGCGACTCAACAGAAGCCCACAGTTGCTTCGCTATACTCTGACGCTTCCGAGCGGAAGTGCCAGTCGGGGTCTCAGCAGGAAAAACCCCTAGCGAAGAAGAAGTGAAAGTACTCGCTGGACTATCGGCTACAGCACTGGAATAAGTGGAAGTCACCGTAGTCGATGTGCTGGTACTAATAGTGGGGACTACATTTAGAAGACCCTTCTTCTTCGACGCCCGAGTAGCCATACTACCAGCACCGGACGTTGCCATGACAACTTATCCTACAGTTATCAAATACAGGGGAAAGACAATTCCACTTGAAAAACAAATATTTTAGGGGTGTGTGTATATGTGTGTATGTGTGTGTGTGCGTGGTGCGGACAAGTTCCGGCTGCTCCCACTCTGGCAACACCGCGCTCTACAACACGAGCAACAGTGCGGTGGGGCTCACCGAAAAAAAAAAAAAAAAAAAAAAACTATGTCCGGCTGCCCCCACTCTGGCAACACCGCGCTCCACAGCACGAGCAACAGTGCGGTGGGGCTGGCCGGAAAAACAAACAAGCAGACGGAATCCGGAGAGAGGAAAAAAGAAAGAAAAAAAAAAATGACACTAACGTCCGATACAACCCCCTGTACTCAATGACCCGGTAGAGAAAAAAAAACAAAAACTGACTAAATACAAAACAGGAATGGAAGACTGAGCGGCAACAGAAAGGCAAGACTTACGGCCGTACCTGCGTGAGGTACCCGGCGGAAGGAGGTCTGGACGCGGTCGACTCCCCTCGGTCTCACCTCGACCCCCCGGTCACACCGGATGTTCCCTCAGGCCACAAAAAGACTCCCTTCACGCTAGAGTCACCCAGCCAACCACCCACAAACAAACACGACAAACTAACTAAATGAATACAAAACAGACAGAACTAAACAGGTTACTCCGCGAAACGAGAGAGACAGCCAGAGCCCTTCCATCCGGACGAGCCCCCACAATTGTCACGACCGACCCCTGGAGGTCTGCCCTGACAGGATCGGTCTAGATGGGAGTGAAGGGAGTGGCTGACCTCGCACGCCTCGCAAGAGCCCACACGAGAAAGATTACGATACTACACCCCATTTATTCACACCAGCACACACAGTCATAAATAAGCATTCCAACACACACAACATGCCACAATCACAATCAAGCATTCCAACGCACACAACATGCACAATCACAATCAAGCATTCCAACACACACAACATGCACGATTATAAATAAACATTTCACCATACGACGTACACAATCACAATTACAGCATTCCAGCACATATGACATATACACAATTATAAAGAAACATTTCCAGCATCCATCCCTTCCCACACCCTGGAGTGCCTCCACACCCCTGCCTCCGTCAAGTCTACTGGGAGCACCCTGTCGCACTAGGTGCTCCGAACCGGATTGGTTCTTGAAGGGAGTCGCTCAAAGCCGACACCCTTGACACACAAGCAGGCAGTGAAGAGCGCGTCCCGGAGGGGGGGGGGGGGGGGAGAGAAACCGTGGCGTTGTTACTGGAGGTCCTGGACGGGGATCAGGGCCGGCCAGTCAAGCCGGCGGGCTCCTCTACCAGTCCGCGGTCCCGACCAGAGCATGGCCTCGACCAGCGCGTGGCACCATCCAGTCCGTGGTCCCAGCCAGAGCGTGGCCTCAACCAGCACGTGGCACCATCCAGTCCGTGGTCCCAGCCAGAGCGTGGCCTCAACCAGCACGTGGAACCATCCAGTCCAGACTCCGGGTGAAGCCCCCGGGAGGGGGGGGGGAAACGTAGCTGGGAGGAGAGAAGAAAGGGAGGGAAGGAAGAAGGAAGGAAGAAGGGTACTGGAACCCCGCCGTCAGTACAGTCTGACCCATGCTGTTAAATCTTAACAGCCACTCGCATGATGGGCGAGGGAAGTCTACTAAATGTACCAATAGTCCCAGCTCAACACAGACCTGAGCATAACACAGTAAACCCATCGAATCAGGAATGTTCATTAGGGTCTTCTCACCGATGCAGGTAAAAGACTGCATTAAATCAACAGGTTATAAAACAAATATGAATTATCTTCACCCTTCTCTCACTCACGTTTAACATTTGCCTTCCCAGGAAATAACCAACACAGCGACCATCGCTTTATAACTGCCACCACATTTGCAAACAACAATTCAATGGCATAATTGTCACATTTTATAGCCACATTTCAAAATAACACAAATCTCCAACCACGCATCCGAACGACAAATCATGCGTACGCACGCTCGCGAACATAAAACTCGTTCTCCTTACACACACAAACAGACGGTGGCCGAAGGATAAGAGTCCGGCGAATGTGACAGGGGCGGACGAGCGAGACCAAGCAAGTTCCAACCCTGAATCACCAGGTTCTCTCCATCCCACCCACTACCGCATCACCAGATGCATAAACAGGAGAAAGAATTTTGGAAATAATTTAGAATGGCCAGGTTAAAGATTGAATTAACCAGAGAAAAGGTCTCAAACAATATTTCTCTTACAATTTCGAAAACAAAAGAAAATTGCGCAAAAGAGAAGACTAAGCCGGCTAACAACAACAAACCAAAACAAACAAACCACGAAACTGATGCTTACCAGCTACCCGTGGGTGACCCAGAAGAGGCGGGTCAAACGACTCTCTCTGCCCTCTGTCCAGTCGAGAGGACAGAGGCACAGGTGCGGAAAAAGAAGAAGTGATGTCCCTCTCCTACAGGCCGACTGTAGGAATTGAAGATACCGACTGTACCCTCGATGATACGGTGAAGAACCAAGACCGGAGCAGGCGCTCCCAGAGACATCTTCCGCTCGAGTGAAGAGCTAACCTCCCTCAGCGATGGCGGCCAACATGCCATGCTGCGTCACAGAGTGAGCATACTTCAAACTAAAGAAATGAAGCACGTGCGACAGGTAAAAAGACAGGCGAGAGGCCGATAGACAGCAAGTTCGAGAGAAAGGTACCAGCCACCCGTGAACCTACAGGATGAATAGCACGGGCAGTGGAATAGAGAGAGAGAGAGAGAAAGCAAACCGAAGTTGAGCTGAACTACACCAAGGTGCAACCGCACCACAAGCCACATCAAGGGACGGATACACGACAACAGCAACGACAATAAGCAAATGAATAATTCCGCCACCCTAGATGGGTCAAACGTCGTAGGCCTCGTGACAAACTCGTGACATCGGCCAAACATTTTTTTTTTTCTCCACAACAGATTGATCTTCCTGTAAAGGTGCACTCATTTGAAGGGCCCAATTTTTACTGACATTAGGATAATTTTATTCGCAAATTCAAATGTACTCTAATACATGAGCAATCTGGACCACAACACATAAGAAAAAGAGGTACAAAAAAAACAAAGAGAAATGTAACATAATAAAAAGAAATAACAGACAACAACAAATCAAATAAAGCCAAAGGATATGTCACTTGAATATCAAATATGGTGGATGTTAGCCTACCTTGACATTCGTCATGCTCATGATGTTGCCGCAATCATCCATGTACTGTTTTAAGTCCTTCTCCTGAACACACACACACACACACACACACACACACGTGCACACACACACACACACACACACACACACACACACAAACACACACACACACACACACACACATGCACACACACACACACACACACACACACACACACACACACACACACACACACATTCTCAGACATATAATGACAGTACTTGCTTTAAAAAAAAAGCACACATGCACCAAAAAAACCACACACACTTCTTTCTTGTTTGGTCCCAATCCATTACTTGTGTTCTCCAATTCCAAGACCCTGCTGCTTCAAGTGCAGCCACAAACTTATCCCGTGCATCTTCCTCTTCATCCCGGTATCTTTCATCCTGCCTCTCGAAGCATCCATTATCCATCACACTCTGCAGGAAGGTCTTGGACTAAGCAGTGGTCTGGTTGGGACTGACTGAGGCAGAAGCGGACCAGGAGCCTGCACACCTATGAGGAGCAGACAGTGAAGAACCCAGGTATCTCACCACCTGTTCATGCGAAGCTGTCGAGCTCCAGGGTGTATCCGCTATCGGCTTTACCCGAACCCCAGCCCTGGACAGTACGCCACACTTCTGCCCTGTTTCACAGGAGCGGTGGAAATCCCCAACAGCCCAGACATCAACCCTGCCACTCCGACAAACGCTTGTCTGGGGTCACGGCGTTGACCACTTTCCTCTCACACTCAAACTCTGTGAAAAAAAAGTCTCAAGAGGTGTTGTTGAACCCACAAAGAGCCAGCAACGTATCAAGCTAAGGCGAAGCTGCAAAAACAAACATGCAATGTGAATGCAAGAGACTTCATGATTCAGTGCTTGACGGTGACAAGGCTGACACCGAAGAAAGCTTTGCAGCCCTTGGCACATTTTCATGCAAGGGCTCTTTTGGAGGGTGAATTGAGAAGGAAGATGGGGAGAGGGGCGGGGGTAAGGGTACAGGAATTCTAAGACCCTAAGCCCATACCTGATATTTTCTTTTTAAAAAGAAAACAACTAGATGCCTCCTTCCCTGATCCCCCCCCCCCCCCCCCCCCCCACCCTCTCCATATCTCCTCTTCAATCCCCATGCGGATATTAGTACCCAAAATATTAACATCCGCAGGGCTTCTGAAAACGCAAAAAATTGCGTACAGTACGCATTAAAACTCTACGGACGCACTGGGTGTCCGGGTAAGGGGTCCCAGGGACCCCTTCAAATTTTGGTGAAGTCGGACATAAAGTGAGAAAAGACTGCCGTCAACATCGTAAGTTGGGTGTCGTAACAACGTAGGTCTGCTACACTTCGGACCGAACCCATCCCTTTTCAAGTTTGAACAGTAACAAAACGAGTAGGGCAGCCTCCTAACAACATACGTCGGTCACTTTTGTCGTCTGCTGAGGCTGACTGACTAAGCTTAACGCTAGGCCACAGCATCTTTTTTCAGTTGACCGAATTTTCCTACTTTGAGCCATGTGATGTCACGATGACGCTTTTCATTTTCCCAGCAGGAGAGAGGCATTCCGCGAAGCCTTTTTTTCCAACATGTCTCTCGAAGCGTGGTTAACGAAATTATCGTCGCAAAAGCGAAAAAGTGTAGCAGAGGAGCAAGATCGAGAACGATACAATTTTTAATGTTTATTTTTGTTGTTTTATTGTGACGATGTGTCTGTGACAATTGCAGTGCGTGTGCAGGGGTGCAATTTTTTTAACGTATATTTTGTTTTTTTATTGTGGTGTAGGACCCATGCATCCCGGTATCCCTTATGAACCAAAAAAAGGACTTTAAAGGACCAATGAAAGGACCCTACCAAAATAAAACAGGACCTACCGAAATATCTTCTACTGTCTGTGTTTTTCACATTTGCTTCAGCTCTTCTTGGGTTTTTTGACAAGTTCCTTCTCTAAGAGGGTCACTGTTTCTTGTTTATTTTTGGAAGAACTACACAGTTCATTGGCTTGTCCTAAGAGCCTCAAGCTGCTTTGCTGCTGGGCTTTGAGGCATAGTGCATCAGCTTCAAACAGCAACTGTTTGGCATCCTTTCCAGTGGCTGTCTTTCTCCTCTTGAGGGTGTGGATCTCTTCCTCACACACATTCATGCAAGCACCCACGCACACTCACACCACCAGACCTGTTTACCCCTCACTTCACCTTTCCCGTGGTCAAGGCGACCCAAGTCATAGTTTTGGAGCTCAACTGTCAGTAGTCACAGCCACTACATATTCTGGATCCACCAGCTATCCTTTTCAGTTTCCCCCCTTCCCCTTATCTGTTGTCCTATCCCTCACCCTTCCACCACTGCACTGCCCAGCAACTAAACTAGCATGGGTGTCGGGTTTCACAAACCCAGGCAGGCCTTTCACTTAGTCATGATGGTTGCCTTGCTCTGTAGTGTGTGTGTGTGTGTGTGTGTGTGTGTGTGTGTGTGTGTGTGTGTGTGTGTGTGTGTGTGTGTGTGTGAGCGTGTGTGTGTGTGTGTGTGTGTGTGTGTGGTGTGTGTGTGTGTGTGAAAGGGATGTGTGTGTGTGTGTGTGTGTGTGTGTGTGTGTGTGTGTGTGGTGTGTGTGTGTGAGAGAGTGAAAGGGATGCATGTGTGTGTGTGTGTTGTGTGTGTGTGTGTGTATGTGTGTGTGTGTGTGTGTGTGTGTGTGTGTGTGAGTGAGCGTGTGTGTGTGTGTGTGTGTGTGTAAGGGATGGAACCAGCATGCATGTCTGACAGAAGGGGGCATAATCAGAACAAGCTTATCTACTCTGTTTACTTCCCTTGCCTGGGCTGTCACTATCGACCTTTTTTTTTTGTTCACCCCCCCTCCTCTCACCTCCCCCTCTCCATGGTTCGAGATTGTATGACCGTAGGACCATAATTAACAGACCATTTCCGTGGAAACTATTCATGATTCTGTAGAGGTACACAGGTCTGACACACCACACACACAGGTCTTTATCAGACGTGCTTGGAGTGGACGCTGAAACATGTGTCGGTTCAGGCTGTCAAGTTGGCTGTGAATCATCATGACTCTGGGGCTTGCGTTGAACCAACAGCGAAAAAATCAGCAACACTGCATCTACTGTCACTTTGATGCTGTTTCTCTTTCTTCTGATGCTTCACACTTTTTGCGTGTTGCTTTAGCATGGATTCTCCCATTGAGGCGATGTTTACGGAGCAATCGCAAAACGCACAGCGCGCTACATGTTTGTCGCTCAGAACTTTCTGCAACCATCCTTGTAATCCTTGTCTCTCAGCCAACGATCTTGAAATGAACATTTGCCCGGCATTGCGGACGAAAAACTGGGCTTAAAATTTTCAGCAGGTAAACACGTGTGAACGATGCAAGATGGCGCCTGGAAGTATCGTCAAATCTCGAACGCGAGACTTGCGAGGAAACTGGCTGTGAGAAGCATCGTCTGCTTGCGCGACCCGACAGAAATGCCGATCTTTTGATTTCATACCTGAAGTTCTTTTCCGCAACCGAAAGTATTCTTTTGTATCGCAAAATTAAAAGACTTTAACTGACCAAATTGCATTTTAAAGGCCCTTGACAAAATATTAAAGGACCTCTTGGTCAAATTAAAGTACTTTAAAGGCCTTTTCTGAAAAATTCTAAATATAAGGACTTTAAAGGACTTCAAAGGACCCTACGACCCATGGGACCCCTTAATGTTAGCCTGGGAACCCTTAAAAATCTGATGAAGGGGTCCCTGGGACCGGAAAGATTTTCACCCCAGCAGAAGCCCTGATCCGTAAACATAGCTGACACAATGCACAAACATACAGATACACTTTGAGGGAGAAACACACACATACACTCTCACACACACATACATACGCGCGCACACACACACACACACACACACACACACACACACACACACACAAAACAAACAGCTACAAGATTTACAAGCATAGAAAAAAAGAAGGAAAAAAAAAACCTTACCAAATATTCAAAGACCAAGGTAAGAGACTTGTCCGTGTGAATAATATCATGTAGTGTGACGATGTTGGCGTGCTTTAGATCTCGTAGAAGAGACACTGAAAACCACCAAACATAGTTATTCAATGGTTGTCAGTCGGCTGCTTGATGCCTTGAAGGCTTACATCCTGATGTGACAGTCAGCAATGATGAATCTTTTCCACAACACCAAGAAACACACACACACACACACACACACACACACACACACACACACACACACACACACACACTCACACTCACACACACACACACTCATACTCAACGGAAACATCTCTGGAGGGAAAAAAAAGATTTCAGTTCCATTTTGACTATGTCAGCTGTTTATGGTTTGAGGATATATTATCTTGAGAATTCATTTTTCTATCAGTTGATCTAAACATAAGGACTATAGCTTCTTTGATTTACAAGTTTAAACTTAACATACTATTTAAAAAGAATTCACTCTTAAACATAGAGTACATTTGAAAAGACTTAAAATGCTCATACACTTTTCAACTATAGGCACCTGAAAATGCTTCTGCCAGCCATTTCTAAGTCTCATTTTGATGAGATTTTAAATAACAACTCAATACTTTAGAACACTGTTTATATTATCAGCCCAGAGTCCGATTTCTCTTTACCTGTGATGGGACGTGTTGGTTATATTTAGTACTGACAGTTCTTTTTTTTTTCCCATATTTTTTTTTTATGTTACTAAAGTTACATCTGACAGTTTTACCCTGACATGCCCGTCAGGGGAGCACACTCTGATCCACAGTAGATGCTTAATTAACCTCCCTTGACTTTTAGCTAATCAACTGCGCCCATATTGGGCAAGGCACTCAGAGCGGTTGGATGAGGGAGAGAGAACTCCCAAGGTGTTATATCAAATCTAACAGTTTTACCCTAACGTGCTCATCTACGGAGCACACAAAGATCCACACTGATTAATCTACCATACCTACTGTGGGCATAGCACTCAGAGTGATTGTGAGAGAGAGAGAGAAAGAACAAAAGAAAGACAGACAGACAGAAAGAAAGACTAGCAGCACAACCCCACCTTCCCTGATGGCGGTGCAGGGCGCGCCCTCTTCATGCTCCAAGCGTATCTCTTTCAGCGCCACAAGGCTGTCAGTGAGACGACTCTTGCCTTTGAACACGGTGGCGTACGTTCCTTCGCCCAGCTTGTCCAGTTTGGTGTACGACTCAATCTTGCCAAACCCTATCTCTGACTGGAAACACAGGACTCGATACAATGTATCCTGCACCCTTGTACATGTTGTAGGTCAGCAAATTCTGTTTTTAACAGTCTAGTAAATTAACAAACTCCGGTTCCTTTAACATGTTTTATCTTTTTGTCTTTGTTGGGAAAGAAATGGGGGGGGGGGGGGGGGGGGGGGGGAGGGGGGAGGGGGGAGGGGGAGGAGAATCAGGAGCAGGAGTTACGGATGGAAAAAGGGACAGGAAGGTTGTTTTCTACATTATTTTCTAACTCTGCTACACACCATTTCTTTTTCAACTCTGCTATACTCCATTTATTTTTCAACTCTGCTATACATCACTTCTTTTTCAACTCTACTATACTCCATTTATTTTTCAACTCTGCTATACTCCACTTCTTTTTCAACTCTGTTGTACTTCAGCTATCCATATTCTGCTCAAGAATATCCACAAAATCGGCTGAGCATGCATGCATGTACACATATCAGAAAATTACACATTCACAACAAAAAACACGCTCATCTGAAGACTGTTATCATACTAGACAAGCAAAAATCAAGTAACCAAAACAAAAACCACAAGTTATCAAGTTACTCTGAACATATACGAACATACCACAGAAAAAGCCACTGCCCACCCCTCCATCCCCCCTGTCACACACACACACACACACACCCATCCCTCAAATAAATAAACAAATAAAAGTTGAAAACGAACCAAAGATTTTCGTCTGGACCTACGGCTGAGCTGACCCTCTGGACTGAGCGACAGCGTAGAGCGGCTCAGGAAATTCTCAGGCAGTCGTATATCCGTGGGCAATGACAGGCGCTTGCTCACTTCCTGCACACAACAGAAGAGAAAGAAATCAAGCCATCGATCAACCTCCACTTCAGCACACACACAAAAAAAAGTTCACAAAAAGTTATATAGTCTACTGAACCACAAGAGCGAGCAGGAGGAGAGGGAGAAGGGTTCATGACCTCAACTCTTGTAACTGGAAAAAGATGTGTGAACAGTGAACACCTTCCACAAGAAGTATGAAATGTTATCATGTCCATGATATTTGTCATCTTTAATATACAAGCTTTGACTGAAAAACTGAAAACCCAAAATGCAGCATGCGATTGTTCAAGCCTTCTATCAGTGGACCATATTCTTTTTCATTTGTTCAATATCAATTTCATTATATAAAGAATCCAACACGGATGCCACTGTCAGGCATGGGAATTGACTGAAAGGGAAAACTCTGAAATCTAGGGGGTCTGGGGGCATGCCCCCCCCCCCCCCCCCCCCCCCCCCCCGGAAAAATTTTTTTTTCAAGATCAAAATCTGTGCAATCTGGGCTATCCTGACTTCATTTTTATGGATTTAAGAACGTAAAAAAAAAATGAAGTAAATTAGCATTAAAACAACAAACAAAAACAATTTTCACACAAAATGTTTTTATTCAGTTCTATGAGTTTATCTCCAGCTGACTACAAAGATCACACAGGCTCAAAAAACAAACAAAACAAACAACAAAAACAAAACAACAATCAACCAACCCAACCAATCCAAACAATCACCAATCAACCAACCAACCAACTGGTCAACCAACCAAACAAGAAACACCCCCACACACACAAAAGAAAAGTTAAGCCTGCACACATTCACTTGAAACTGGTTACAGACACTGGCACCAGGCATTACCTCTAGAGCTGAGGCAAGCATCTCTGAAGAGAAAACTACATCTCCGATTTCCACCTCCACAACTACAAATATCCACTCCCATTTCCATTTATTTGGGCACTTGTCTTCGAACGGATCGCCGAAGTTTACCACACGACCAAGGCACGCCATGTTGAAAACTCGCCTGTTCAAAGTTTGCGCATGCGCAGAAAGTCACGACATTCACAAATTTGGGCTGCCCGCGAGAGTTAATAGCTGCTGTTGCTGGCGATTCGGGTAACTGAGGCAGGCGTTCGCAGCACGCAAACACAGTACGCTCACGTTCCGCAATAGTCTCGATCGTCCATACCCAAACTTCCGCGAGAACGAGAACAGAGAACGAGATAACGCTCGCGTTAGTATAACTTGGTCTAGGCCAGCCGAGACTAGTTCAGCAACAGCTAAAACCGGTGCTTTATATTTTTTGTACCCCAGATTTTTTTTTCGCGGACGCAATTTCGTTTTCGCGGAAAGCAAATTTTACTGCCGCGGAAATCAGCGTTTTCGCTGACAATTCCCATGGCTGCACTGTACATGGTTCTATCAACCACAAACCAGAAATTGCGCAATAGCAAAAGTGCTTTCCATGCATCAAATTAATAGATTTTCATAAACGCTCCCCTTCTCCTCTAATATCACCAAGTGTGAACAGGCTCCAAATTAAAGAACTCACTCACTCGCACCACCTGTCATTCAACTGAATGCACCTTGCCTGAAAAGTAAAGGACTAAAACGTTCCTTCCAGGTTGAGTTTAATTTGGGAGCCAACCCAACACACAAAGCCGCACTAACCCCAGGAAGATTCATATGGAGGTAAACTGTTTCAAGACACTGCATGTGCGATGAGCACGACCAGAGATAAACCCAAGCCAGCAGAATCTCTAGCAACAACACTGGGCACAACAGGAGGCAGCCAATCAAGATCCTGGACAGCTGTGACATCACCTGCATAAAATCGAGATTTACTGGCTGGGATGGACGACTGGAAGCAAACAGCAAACCCTCCAGAAAGTTGAGAGAGAGAGAAGAAAGGCAGAAAGAAATCAACAGAAAGACTGGCATTGGTATGGACATACTCCTCTTGCTTTCTCCAAAACAAATGATGTTGACTTGCACTGACTGAGAAACATGGAAGTGAATGGAGGAAGCTCACATTTTCACGACTGAAAAGGTATGCCTGCCTTACTGGAAGCCATAAACTTATCTTTAAACAAAAGAAAAACAAACAAACAAACAAAGGGGAAAAAAAAAGGAAGAAAAAAGAAAGACAGAACGGAACTGCCTCAAAACTGCTCCCTGTGAACTGCCGATGCTAGCGCTACGACACAACCACCTCGGGTGCCGCTGTGTATTAGCAAGCTGAAATAAGCACCATTGGATTGACACCACACTGAGCGGGCACAGAATATGATATAGCAGCAACCACAAAATGGAGAGACAGACAAACAGACAGACAGACTGACAGACAGACAGACAGACAGAGATAGATAGATACAGAGATAGATCAACAGATAGACAGAGATAGATAGAAATTGACAGACAGATAGATGGATTGATTGATAGATAGAAAGATAGACAGAGGCAGACAGACTTGCACAGAGACAGATAAATAGACAGACAGACAGACAGCTAGACATTTAGACAGATAGGTAAGATAAGATAATGTTGCTTATAGCCCAGCCGACCGCAAAGGGCCACATCAGGGCTGAGACAGATAGGTAGATACACATACAAAAAATAAAATAATCTAATTCATAACCCATTTGACTCAGCCTCCTATGCCTGTGCCACATCTGGACAGGGGAAAAGAAAGTTGTCTCGGTCTTCCCTTGTTTATAGATAAATAAATAGAACGATACATAGACAGATAAACATATAATATATATAAAATAACAATATAACCCACTTCACTCAGCCTCTGATGTCTGTGCCACATGCGGATAGGGGAAATAAAGTTGTCTTTTTTCTCCCCATGTTTATAGACAGAAAGACAGATACACAGACCGGTAAACATATAATAAACATGAAATAACAACACAACTCACCTCACTCAGCCTGTGCCCCATACAGACAGGGGAAATGAAGTTGTCTTTGTCTCCCCTTGTTTACAGATAGATACACAGACCAATAAACATATCATCAACATGAAATAACAACACAACTCACCTCACTCAGCCTCCGATGCCTGTGCCGCAGACATACAGGGAAAATGAAGTTGTCTTTGTCTCCCCTTGTTTATAGAAAGATACACAGACCGATAAACATATAATCACCATGAAATAACAACACAACTCACCTCACTCAGCCTCCGATGCCTGTGCCGCATGCGGACAGGGGAAATGAAGTTGTCTTTGTCTCCCCTTGTTTACAGACTGATACACAGACCGATAAACATATATAATAAACATGAAATAACAACACAACTCACCTCACTCAGCCTCCGATGCCTGTGCCGCATACGGACAGGGGAAATGAAGTTGTCTTTGTCTCCCCTTGTTCTCTGTCCCTCGCCATTCTCCCCACCTAACCCATGATGTTCATGCACCACACCTGCCCACACAGAGGGGATTGGAAAAATATGGAATACACTGATAATCAGATAAATCATAATAAATGAAACTGAATTGCCAATAAATGGACACTCAATGTTTGCATGAAACTTCAATCCTCTATTCACAATAAAACAGTATCCTTGTGCGAGAACATAGATGAATCTTTCAACAACAACAAAATCATCCTGAAAAATATTTTTTGGTTCACAATTTCAGTGATTTAAATGCTTGAATTAAGACAACTCTGTAAAATTCAAACAGAACATGACAACAAGGAAAAAGAAATTAAGCAGCAGCCGTTGATCAACATGGTGATATTTGATGAGGTGCAAATGACACAACTGTGAATAATTGAATGCATGGCACATTTTTGGTTTTCCAAAATCAGTTGCAAAATGAGGCAACTGCAGGTGGAGATCTAAACAAATCTTTAAAAAAAAATTTAAGTACTGTATCTGCCAAACATGGACAAACGAATCACAACACAAAACATGGCGCCCATCTTGCACCGAATTCAACAAGATAAACGACTGCTCATTCTTCATCTTCATTGTCCTGAGTGTTGTCTATCTTGCCTGAAGAAGACCTAAGAGGTCAAAACACATCGTGTTTTGTCTTGCCATTTGTTTGTTCATGTTTGGTGGATACAGCACTTAAAATGTTTGTAAAGATTTCTTTTATCAATCCCAGAAGGAAAAAAAAATTCTTCATATTGTATTATACGTCACTAGAGATTTTATGCACCAAGATGCATCACTGAACGGGAAAACACATACATCTTCTGCACGAGTTAGGTCCTTCGCGATTATCTCCTATTATCTTTTATGATGTGGTACTGGTAGTAAAAGTGATAGTTCAGAGGAACTTTTAGGCAGTACTGAGGTGAGGGCAGCAGTGACAATCAGATAGGCCTACATGTTTGAATAGTTGATAAATGCTGTGTTTCAAAATTGCGTTAGTACACATGCATGCACAGAAGTGGATATGGCTGTGAGATATGAGGTGAGATGACAATCAGTTGTTCCTCAGATAAAAATCAAGTCAATCAACGATCAGACTGACTCCAAACTGCACAGAAAAGAAGACTCTGCCCATCATTATTTAAGGTTTTGATGTGCTGCTTGCGAATGAGATTTGTGGAAACGATCCTTCCAGCATGAGGGTATCACGAAAAAGACAGCCGAGCAGCTTAACATACCAAGC
>CM031615.1:48028714-48043714 GCA_018398815.1 Conus ventricosus | reverse complement strand
CAGTGTACAAACCACCAGTTGACATGCCACACATAGCTCTGGGCCCTTTCCACATGTTTTGACCTCACTGGCATCCCTGGCAGTCTCTCTCTCTCTCTCTCTCTCTCTCTCTCTCTCTCTGTGAGATGAGGACTCCCATGCACAATTGGGGACACACAGTTCGACAAACGCCTGCACCACGTAATGTTTCAGCAATTATCACCACTTTCAAATCACACATATGCACATGCGCACGAGCACACACACACACACACACAACACACACACACACACACACACACACACACACACACATATGTACTTACACATGCATACACACACACACACATGCGCGCGCAGACACGCGCACGCGCGCGCACACACACACACATGCACACACACACACGTGCACATGCATGCACACACACATAGACACACACACACACGACACACACACACACACCTCACCACACCACACACCACACCACACCACACACACACACCCCACACCTCACCACACCACACACATGCACGCACGCATGCATGCACACGAGCGCGCGCACACACACACACACATACACACCCACACAAACACATACACACACACATGCGAACAATGGCAGCAAGACCACTCTTCTGAACCCAGCTTTTGCAAGCTCGGGACCAAAATCACACACGTATGTCACATATCACATTCTGCAATCACTGCTCCAGCCGCTCTTGCCGAGCAGCAGAAAGGTCAAAGTGCACAATTCTACCCTCTCCAGCGTGTCTTGAACTAAGGCATCAGAACCCACAGATCATGCTGGTCAGGTCCTCCCTTTGCCATGGCAACGCGACTCATCTGGTGGGAGGACATGGGGGGAGGGGGGACCTGCACCCTCAGGTTGTTCCCAAAGGGGTGGTGGGTAAAACGGTGGTAGGAAGGGTGAGGAGGAGGAGGAGGGGAGAGTGGGGATGGGCGTGGAATAATTACCGGCTCTAATTTGTGAGCGGTTCGTTCCTGCTGGTAGAATGATAATCATCTCCCCCTGCCGGCACCCCCCTCCCGTGTCCCACGTTGTCCCTCCTTCTCACCCCCCCTCCCCATCATCTCTATCCCTCCCCACTCAAGTCTCCCCACTTCCTTTCAACTCCCCCCACCCACTCTCCCTGTTCCTCATCCACCCCCCACCTACCAACCCCGCACCTCCCCTTCCCCTTCATCTTTCGCACTATTTTCTGTTGCTGGGACACAACTTCACATTTACAAAATTCTGAGTCTAAGCTTTAATTTTTTTTTTCTCCTCATCTTCAGTATCGCCCTGCCACATAATTCTCACAATTTTTTTTTTTTTTTAAACATTCAGCGATGTGCACTGGGTAAAGTGTCATGCAAAAAAAGTTCCCTTGCAACAAATCGTTACATCTTTTCTCACACTTTTGTCACTAAAAAAAAAAAAAGAAAAAAAGAATTATGATGGTGAAAACAAACTCAATTTATGCATTTATTTACTCAGGACTCCAACAGTGGTAACTGTGAATAGTTTCATTCCAAAAAAAAGTATACCGTCTTAGGCTACTCAAATTTAATAACATTTTCTTGAGTGTCCTGGAAAAAAAATCACAAATAAAAATCTGGATCAAACAGAGATCTGTAAATCAGTTCAAGGTTATTCCTGGTGGACAGTAAAACTTGTTATGCAAGCAATCACAATTAATGGCAACCTTCAAACGTAAATTATATTGCCAAAGAAATAACCAGGTTCATGTCTAATATATTTTCAGACCAGGTACAGCGTACTGGATTAAAATGAAGTGGTGATGTTTCCTGGTTACGTTCAAGGAAAACAAGCTGACAAAGCTTGAGCAGGTTGAAAAAAAGAAGAAAAAAAAATTGACGCCAAAAACGAAAGCAGGAGATGTTTCTCTAACATTCATTTTTTTCCTAACCTTCCTTCGCACAAACTGTTGCTATGGATACAGATACAGGCTCTCAACTGTCTACCGGTTACCTGTATAGAATTTCTGTTTCTGGTTTAAACGGACCTAGTATTTCCACCTCCTGACGTCTTCGTCCCTTACGGTGCGTCATTGTTGATTATAATAACTTAGCACTGTTTCTTTGACCGTGCTTTGTGCTCTGTGTTATTTTTCTTCTACTGCTTTCACCGTTTCAGTTTAAACAATTCTGCCAGCGAAGAGAGAGAGAGAGTGAGAGACCTCAGAGGGCCATATCAGGCTGTCACCGCGTTGAAGTCTACTCTCAAGTCATATTCAAAAAAACAAACAACAAAACAAAAACAAAAACATTCACACAAGATTATATGCACAATGTATTGTTTACTTGGCTTTTATCATTACACTTTCATGTTATACACTCACAGCAGATTATGTTTTACCTCTATTTTGTTCTCTTTTTTTTTTTCATGTAAGGATGATTTATATGACAATTACACCACCCTGGATTAGATGAAGTTTTTTTTGTTTTTTGTTTTTTTCTGTTTTGATAAAGTCAGTCACTATGGGTTCCTAATAACCTGTCTCCTAAACATTCCACTATCCATGCTCCATGTTCTTTTGCTCTTGCAGCTTAAATTAGAAATAATGTTTGATACTGTCTCTATACACTGTCGCTCGTATGCGCACATGTGCCTACACACACACACACACGCACGTAAGCACACCACACACACACACACACACACACACACACACACACACACACACACACACACACACACACACACGCACGCACGCACGCACGCACGTACGCACACACACATACGCGCGCACGCACTCACAAACACGCATGCACGCATTTATAAGTAAGACTGCATACACACATGTATTCATGGCAGGGGGCATTCATTCCACACCTGCCTGCGTATAGCACAATGAGTTCCTCACAGGCCAGCTCCCTGACCAAAGTCCTAACCCTTCACCCTCACCCTTCACCTCAGAGCTTTAAAGTACTGGTGAACTAAGTAATGTCCACTGAGAACTGAAAAGTGTTAGAGTGTGAACAACCCTCAGTCTGCCATCATGGATAGATGTGCCATTTTGCTGAAAACGATCTGGAGACCTCAAGCACTCGTTTTATACCATGTATTACCCTGACAGAAACTGAGTTAACTGTTAACCATAATTTCTCACTGACCCACTAATGACCACATATCACTGGTTCATAAAGTGAAAATTACTTGAATACATATTAACTTTTATACACACACACACACACACAAACACACACAAAAACACACACACACACACATACATAGGTCATGCGAGCACACACAACACACTCATACTTTCATTTCACTGGACAACTTTTCATTGTACATCCCCACACACCCTACACAGGAAATACAACAGAAACAGAGTGAAATAACACTCTTTTGTAACAGTTCTCTTGGTATTGGCCTGCTGGTGAATCAGGATGTGAACGACCACGGACACCAAACCACGCTGACAGGGCTGGCTCCCGCCAGACTTTCCGCTGCTCAGTGTTAAGGTTAATCAAGTACCACCTCAACACAATGTACACAGTCCACTCTTTGAGTAGTGCTGTATTAAGCCTCAAACTGTTGCCTGTCCAAATTTTTGCCTGTCCAAATTGTTGCCCGTCCAAACTGCCGCAAATTGTTGCCTGTCCAAATTGCTGCAAATTGTTGCCGACGTCAATTCGAGGACTTGGTACCTAAATTGTTGCTGAAATTGAAATTCTCGCAGGCAGCAAAGTGGGCCAACTTAAGTCGCCAAATTGGTGCCAGTTGCCCACTTTGTCACCGTCAACACTGACGCTGGCAAATGGCTTCAGTCTAAATGGTACACATTAGGGGAAAAGGCCTTGACTGGCTTCAAGTGGGCAATGTGACAGCTTCCTCTAAAAAAAAAAACCCTGGTGATTTGATACAGTATCTCGTGTAGCCTACTTCCAAACAATAGATCAACACTAAGGCTATGTACAGGTTTGAGAATACTTTAGGCATGTTCATTTGATAGATGTTTCACATGAGTGTGCATGCGCCTGTGTGTGTGTGTGCATGTGTGTGTGTGTATGTGTGTCTGTGTGTGTGTGAGCATATTCATGTGCATATGTGTGTGCAAGTGCGCATGTGTGTGCATGTCTGTGTATATCTATATGTGTGTGTGTGTGCGTAATTATGTGTGTGCGTATGTAGGTGTGCATGTGTGTGTGTGTGTGTGCATACACACAACACACACACATGCACACATATATCAAACACACATACATACACACACATGCACACATGCACATACACAGGCGCATGCACATGTGCACATATGCAGACCGCACACTCATACTGAAACACAGTGGCGAATAAGCATGCATATAAAGTATTTTCAAACCTGTGCCTGGCTGTAGAGTTGATTTATTGTTTGGATGTAGGCTAAAGGTTCTGTTGGAACAGATAAGTCGAAGCGCAGCATCCTCCGTGTGTGATCTGACATCAACAAGCTAAACACAAATCATTTCAAAAGCAGTCCCAACCAGGGGGAAAAAAACGTGTATCATTTGCTGTCATATTTTCGCAATAGTACCTCCCTCTACCTTCGTATTGCTGCTGCTACTGCTGCTCTGGCTGCTGCTGCTACTACGACTACTACTGCTATTGCAGCTGCTGCCTCTGGTATTTCTACTGCTGGTGTTATTGCTGCTAGAGCTTTTGTTACTGCTGCTGCTACTTCTGCTGCTGCTGCACAACTGCTTCTGCTTCAGCTGTTGCTGCTACCATTACCGCTGCTGCTGCTACTATTGCTGCTGCAGCTGCTACTGCTTTGATTGCTACTGTTACTGCTACTTTGCTGCTGCGATTACTTACTACTACTACTACTACTACTATGATTACGATGACAAAGACAGTCATTATTCCTACTACTGCAGCTGCTGCTGCTGCTGCTTTGACTACTCCTATTGCTGCAGCTACTACTACTTAGCTACTATTATACTACTACTGCTGCTACTGTTGCTGTTGCTGCTACTGCTGTTGCTATTACTACTACCACCACTACAACTACAACTATGATGATGACGAAGGGTGACAATGACGATGAGGATGACTACCATGACTATTAGTACTACTGCTGCTGCTACTGCTGCTTTGACTACTTCTTTTGCTGCCGCAGCTACTACTCAACTACTACTACAACTGCTAATGCTGCTGTTACTGCTAGCACTACTGCTGCTGCTGCTAATGCTAGTACGATAAGTACAACTACAACTACTGCTAGTTGTGGTTTTCAAAATTAAAATCCAAAACCGAGTGAAAGAACACTTTTGATACATAAGTCGCACTTTTGTTTCCTTTCATTTTTTGTTTTGTTTTTTCTTTTGATTCCTTAATTTGATTGTTTATTTGTTATTTCCATTGTTCTTTCATTTTCCTGCAGTTCTACTGATTCTCTAGTGTTTGCCAAAAACTGAGGAAAGGACGTTTTATTACACATCACCAAACATGCGTTTTCACATTCACTAGCAAATTTTTCTGTACATGACTAACGCTAACAACATACACTCAATCAGAAACAATCAAGAGCAATGACAAATTATACCCAGTTTGCCTCATAACGTGCATCTAAGATAGCACTGAATCTGAATTCCCTACAACTCAGAGGCCTCAATTATCCACAGCGGCCAGCAGGTCCATTTGAGGCTGCTTGTGGCATATGTTTGGCTACTGGTATGAAACAGATGGTTCACTGCCATAAACCACATCCCCCTTATGAGATATTGCAAGTGCAGAGGAAACATCACTACAGAACCAAAATCAGCCCCACAGTTCATTTTCTAAAATATGTCATGCCCCTGCCCATTTTGTTCTAAAGGGTGACAATTTGGGGGTTGTTTGGAAGGGCGGGGGGGTTGTGACAGTTGGGGTACCAAGGCCTTTCCACATTGTCGCCGTGACAACTTGGGTAAGCAACAATTTGGGGTGTAAGAAATGCTGTCTACAACAAGACCTGTGGTCAGATTGTGGTGAACTGGGAGTCTTGAACAGAATGTTTACCTTGTACAAAAAAATGACAAAATGAGTGACTGATCACGGGGAAAGGACAAAAGCTTTATTGGGTGGCGCTATCTATACCTGAGAAAAATGATCAAGAGAATTGGAGGAAAAGGCTTTAACATAAATAAGCTTTTGAAGGATGGCAGCAAGTTACACTCAGGTCTAGCATCCACACCAACCAAAGGTGATATGGCAGACAGGGGTAACCAGGGGAGTGGGGGAAAGGGCCTATATAAGGCAATGCATACACCACCAGAACCACCTCAGTTCGCTGCGAGTGTGGCACAGCAGAGGACGCCAAGGGAGAGGTGGCAGATCTCCTTTGAGGGACACTGATGTGAGAAGTCGGTGTCAGGCGGCGCAGCAATCCTTCCAGCCATATTGGTGACAGCGGTCTTGTCTGTGTCACCACAGGATGGCTTTTGGACATGTGGGGCAATCAGCAATGGAGCGCTGCCTGACTATGATTCCCGTGGCCCGGGATACCCTACTCTGAGCCGGGCAGGCATGGGAGCACTCCTTATGGGTTGGGCCGAAAAATTGCCTTCTTGGCTATAGTATGCATGGCCTGCCAAATTTTAGGAACTCGTGCAGCGCTCCAGCCACTTTCGTCCTGCTCCCTCTTTGAGGCGGCCTCTCACAGCACAGGACCAGTGCCACCCGAGCACGAATAAGGCCACCTGGTGGTCCTGAAGACACTTTTGTTTGGGGGAAAGAGGCAAAATACACCGACGCCCATTGTTGGCCGACCAAAAGCTGAACTGAAGTTCAAAAGGAACCAGAGCTCAGAGAGCGAAATACGACGGCCCCCATGGATCTCGCCCACTACTGCCAGCGACAACAGTTGCCACAGAATATGCTGACCTATGTCTGCGAGTGTACCTTGTCCTTAAGGGTCTCCTACCAATAGGACATTAATCTCACCTACTAACCGAACCGAACCACCAGAACAACAACGCATTAAGGAGGACAGAAACAGGGTTGGCATTTGCTGGTAATTCGGTGGTATTTTATCAGGTCAGATGACAAAGATACCGACAAATATAACAGCTACTGGTACTGTGTACCTGAATTCAGTTTTAACTTGACCAGAAATCAGCAGTGGAAAATGTAGTGGACCATTACAATGGCAGTACATGACTTTTAATGACCGATCTTGGTCAGACTACCAGTTTTGTTCATATATACACTACACCACATCTGTGTTGGGGGGAAGGAGTGAGAGAGGGAGGGGGCACTGTACAGTTCTCCAGGGACCTCACTTTGTGGACTCCTGCTGGCCAGTAGCAGTTGATACACAACAGAACAGTTGCCATTTGGCTGCCCTGTGGAACCACTGCTTGTTTGCTTGGTGTGGACAATCAGCTCTTTGGCAAATGTGTGCAGGGAGATCAGGGGGGGCAATGTCTCCTGTCCCACTTTGACCAGTCAGTCAGAGCTATTCTTACAGAGCAGACCAGACGAGATGATCGTGAACATTGTTATTCTGCACTTTGGCAAGAGAATGGTGGCTGTTTAGCGTGTGAGTGTCTGTATTTGTCTGAGTGAGTGTGTGCATGCATGTGTGTGTGTGTGTGTGTGTGTGTGTGTGTGTGTGTGTGTGTGTGTGTGTGTGTGTGCGTGTGTGTGTTTATGCGAATATGTTTGTGTGTGTGTATGTGTGGTATACTGTGTGTGTGTGTGTGTGTATGACACTAGCCAAACTTTTATAAAGGTCTGGCGTATTCATGTCATCTGTTCAATTAATTTTATTTCCCCTTGGTTTATAAGCGTACCTTAACTGTTTTTTAAGTTATGGAGTGCGAATGACGCATGCAAGTACTCTGATCTTTTGTGCAAGATAAAGCGCTATCATAAACTGCAATTATTTTGATTGTTTGCAGCAAAATTCCTTATGGAAAACTATCCCATGTAAAACTTGGAAGTTATGTGGTGATGAACAACACATGATGTGGCTAAAGGACATAATAATAAAAGTACCTTGCATTAGCAGGACAGTTCAAATGAATGGCAGAGAAGAAACGTTTTGCCTATCCTAGAGTCTGCTGTCCATGGCAGCCACTGCTGACAGTAATGGTGTATTTGAATTCAAAGAGGAGGGTAAATGCTACAAACATCCAGTTACCAGATACGCAGCCTGTTTTTTGTTTCATTCTGTATTTACTGATTTTTTTTGTTGCTTTTTTTTTACTTTTTTGTTTGTTTGTTTAGTTTATGTTTTTCTTTTAAACAACATTCCTAGGAAACGGCTGTATAAGAATATAGGTGCATGACAATGGAGATGCCCCATCTCAACCCCTCCACCACCACCACAACCAGCCACACAATAATTAAGAAACTACTCACCATTATGTGGCAGAGGTGCTGACATGGGTCGGTCCGAAAAGGGAGGCAACCCCAGGCTATTCCCCATGACCACACCGTCCCCTTTGGCACTGGAGTAACTCTCGTCCATGCTCAGCTGCTCGGCAAGCTCCGACAGGCTCTCGTCCAGGGGCCGGTGGCCTCCCTTGAAGGTCCACGACAGCCGGCGCTTCAGCTTCTTCATCATGTCCCCCATCCCCCGACCTCTGCCCCTGCCCCCGCCGCTGCTAGCGCCGACCCCACCTCCGCCGCCGCCACTACCACCCCCGTTCTCCCTCTGGCTGGGTCTGGGCTCCAACATCAGCAGCAGCCAGTCCTGGTCCCCCTCCTCTTCCTCCTCCTCCGCCCTGCCCTCCTCCACCTTCCTTCTCTCCCCTTCACTGATGCCACTGCCACTGATTCTTGCTGGCGCTGGAGGTCAAACTGTAAGCTTCACTCTCGGCTCTCAGAAGGGGGGTGGGGAGGGGCGGGCAGTGAGGTGTCTTCAGCTCTGTCTTGCCGCTGGCTGGGTTGTCTTCTCCGCGTCCCTCATGGCGGTAGCGCACACTGGGGATCTGGTTCTGTGAAACTGAAATGTACCACACACAAAAATGAACAGCACAACATATACATGCTGGTCAAAATGATCGGGAATCAAATGGGGATTTGGTTCTGTGGAACTGAAATGTACAAAAAAAATGAACAGCACAATATATACATGCTGGTCAAAATGATTGTTAATCAATTCTTTCAGTCTCCCTTTTTTTTTTTTAGTCAGTCACTGACCCACTTTCATGTAAAACTGTTGACTGGTACAGATTGCTGGATTTTTAAAAAAAAAACCTACAAGGTATGATTCTCTCTCTGGTTTTGTTTATTGGGGGCCAGAATAGCTCAGTTGGTAGAGCGCCAGACTCATGATCCCGATTTTGCGGGTTCGAATTTCGGTACAGGGGATTTTTTCCCTCGGAGTCAACATTGGTTCTGACTCCATTTCCCATACAGTCCTTCTAATGAGACTATAAACCGAGGTTCCATGTGTGAATGCACGCAAAACATCTTGCACACACGTAAAAATCCCATCACCAACGTTCGGAAGAGAAGGCCAGTTTGGCCGTTGGTATGGATGACACGTTACACATAGCATTCACCCTGCGTGAGAAATGGAAAGAATGAAGGAAGTAAGGAAATTGAGTGCACGATGTTGACCGGATGATACGGGAAACGACTTAATGATGCGCCGGCAGGCAGCTCTTCAGTCGGCACTACCCAGGTAGGCAGCCCGTTGTGTAAACGAGAGTGTTTATTATATTATATGTAAAGCATTTCGAGCCCTAATCTTAAGAGAATAGGCGCTATAAAAATTGACGTTATTATTATTATTATTATTATCTGTTGTTTGGGGTGTCTTTTTTTTCTTCTCTTTTTTTTTTTTTTTTGACAGTTGGATTTTTCGTCCTTTTTTTTTTTTTTTTCATCTTTCTCTCTGGGGGAGAGAAGAGGAGAGATTGGAGGGTGGACAGTCAAGTTTGGGAAGGGGAGGGGGATTTTGTTTGCTTTTTGTTTTGCTTTTTTAATGCCAAATTCCGTATTCATATCCCTGAGGCATGAGACAAAATGGTAACACATGAGTAACAATGATAATCACATACATGTTTGCACAATGGATAAAGCCTGTGTTGTTACATCACATTACTGTACATGTCTAAACTGGCATTGGCTTAGAGATGTGATGAATATTGTGAGGTAACAATCAGACTTGTTCCAAACAACACATACCATATCATCTTTTCACAAGTGCCAAATGCATGTTTTTAAAATTCATTCCATCCTCTCCCTCAATCTCTCCCCATCTCCACAATCCTTCTTCCCTACTAGCACAGATTTTTAATCCCCCACTCTTTCCCTTCCCATTTCTTCAGACCCTCTTCAGTTCTCCCCCCCCCCCCCCCCCCACCCCCCCCCTCCTTTTTTAAAAAAAAAAATTTTTCAAAGATAACCTTGTTTTTACTCATCTATTTTCATTTCATTGTTTCTTTCTTCCTTTTGTTTGTTTCTTTTTCTTCCTCCCCCTGTCACGACAACCCCGTCCCATCTGCTCGACACCTCCTCACTCCCTCCCTCCCTCCCCCTCCTTTAGTCTTTCCCCTGACTTTACATCATTTAAGTCCCTCACATCATTTGTGCCTAACTGTCGAAACTCCTCTGAGTAACATTCAAGTCATCATCCACAGTGACACTGAAGAAGGCTCCTTGTGTCAAAACATCAGTGCGTTCTCCACTCTAGCTGACACAAGGATTCGTCAGGTTTTAGTTTATGTTCTACGTTTAATTCATCTGATCCAACCAGTTCAAACACAGTCCAGGTCAACATGACCACAATGCAAAATTCAACACATTGTTGTTTGTTTTCTTGTTTTCATTGTCTTGAATGCTGTCTGCCTTGCCTGAAGAAGACCATGCCATGTTTGTCTTGCCTGAAGAAGACCATGCCATGTTTGTCTTGCCTGAAGAAGACCATGCCATGTCTGTCTTGCCTGAAGAAGACCATGCCATGTCTGTCTTGCCTGAAGAAGACCATGCCATGTTTGTCTTGCCTGAAGAAGACCATGCCATGTTTGTCTTGCCTGAAGAAGACCATGCCATGTTTGTCTTGCCTGAAGAAGACCATGCCACGTTTGTCTTGCCTGAAGAAGACCATGCCACGTTTGTCTTGCCTGAAGAAGACCATGCCATGTTTGTCTTGCCTGAAGAAGACCATGCCATGTTTGTCTTGCCTGAAGAAGACCATGCCACGTTTGTCTTGCCTGAAGAAGACCATGCCACGTTTGTCTTGCCTGAAGAAGACCATGCCATGTCTGTCTTGCCTGAAGAAGACCATGCCACGTTTGTCTTGTAATTTGCTTCTTTCTGTCGACAGCAACGTAATTTTTCTTTTTTTTCTTTTTTTCTTTAAAAAACACTTCCATCCAGATATATGCAGGCCATCTTGCACCAAATTTAACAAGATAAGGGATTGCTCGTTTTTTCATTTTTCCTTCTTCTGAGTGTTGTTTATCTTGCCTGAAGAAGACCTAGGATGAAGAAACGCGTTGTGTTTTGTCTTTTGATTCGTTAGTTCGTGTTCGGCAGATTTATTACATGAACTTTTTAAGATTTGTTTAGATTTCCGCCTGCCGTCGCCTCACTATACAACCAAGTTGATCGACTTTCTCATGACTTCCAGATCACTCATAAGAGTTTCACACACATCGGTTGATCCTTTGGGAATTTATACAATATTCCTTCGCAAGATCTCCTACGGTGAGCGTTTGTGCAATTGTATACACAGCAATGCTCCATGCCATTTCCTCTCTCATTTGGGGAGCGACTCTTTTTTCCACATGCAAAGTAAGGGACTTAACCAGAGCAGAAGATGCTGTTTTTGATTTCAGTTATACATCTTGATGTGAAATATCAGGTGAATGTAGAACAGCGTGTGTTTAGGACACACAGCATAAGCCAACACAGCACTGTACCAGGCCAAAGATGGATGTACAGTGTACGTCTGGAGCACAGAAAGGTTTTCACAACAGCACAACCTCAAACACTGACTGCTCCATGTGCACTGCCAGTGACGCGCGGAGGCTGAGATGGGCTGAATGGGTGTGTTGGAGCTGGAATAAGCAGCGCTGGAATCACTGGAGTGAGAAGATAACACAGAGCACGCGTAAAGCAGGAAAACGCACAAACTGTGTGGGGGACAGGACTAAAGACTCTGGCACTTCTTCTCCTGAAGCGAGAGAGAAGAAAGAGATGGCACTTGTTTTTTTTCTGAAGTGAGAAAGAAGAAAAAGAAGTGAAGAAAAAAAAAAGAAAAAAAAAATTTAGAAATAGAGTTTGTTTCTTACCGCCAATGACATTGACAAACAAAGCACATGACAAGACACGATGCATTTCAACCACTTGGGTCTTCTTCAGGCGAAAAAATAAATCACATTTAACATTTGGGACAGTACAAACAAAAGAACGAAAAACGAAAAAAAAAGGACTCATCCGTTGTTGTCCATGTGGTGGGGAGAATAGCCGGTAGGCGGAAATGACATGGGGGATTATGGGAGAGGAAAAGGAGGGGGGGGGGTTGCGTAGGGGGAGGTGTGTGTGTGTGATATGATAGGGTTGTGTGTCTAGTTTATTGGGATGGTGTGATATCTTTGTGATGGTTGTGGTAATGGTGGATTGATAATAATGGTAAGGGGAAAAAAGGGGGGGGGGGGGGGGGGGGGGGGACTGAGGGAAAAAAAAAAAAAAGGTTTGGGTGAATAAAATAAATGATTTCGTTGGGTGATGAAAGAGGTAGTGGTAGTTATGCGTGGGTAGTTGAGAAGGTGTGTGGGTAATGTTAGGGAGGGAAGGGGATGGAAGATAAATGGGTGATAAGGTAATGATGGGGGGGGGGGGGGAAAGGGGGGGGGGGTGATGAAAGAAAGAAAAAAAAAAAAAAAAAGAAGGGGGGGAATGGGAGGGAGGAGGGTAATGTGTTTGTGGGGGGGGGGGGGGGGGGGGAGGGGGGCAAGAGAAGGAGAGCTCATATCTCATCATCCACTATGGGGTGGGGGGGGGGGTGGGAGGTTCATATAAATGGTGTTGTTTAAAAAAGTGAACAATGCTGTGGGATGATGTTCATTGCAACAGGTGAAATAATGTGTTGGCATCAATATGCTGATGTTTGTTGAGAGAAGATAGCAGTGATCAATGAAAACCAGGGTATCATGTGTTGCACACACCCACACACACACACACACACACACACACACACACACACACACACAAAGGAGGGGGATGGGGGACCACATATACACATGAAGAAAAAAGTAATCAGGCAAAAATATAGAGATGAACCATGCAATCAAGACAGACAATAACAGACAGAACTTGCGCCACTTACAACTTTTTCAAAACTCAAGAGTAAATTTCATTCCTCTCTTTCTATAACTTTCAAAATTCAAAGAGTCAATTTCAATCCCCTTACACAAATCGAGGGGTCATTCATTCTCAAATCCATGGACTGGCGGGTAAATTTCATTTCAGTTCAATGCTAAATAACAAACCAACATCTCATGTTGTGGAATGCAAATTGCTTAGACCCTGGCTACAAAGTGAACAAACAATGGCCTTGTGTTTCAATCGCCTGCAGTCTGTAACTATCAAACATCATCAACCGAAACTGCCGCCACACACCAATCCTGGAAGCAAAAACATTCATCATCATGTGACCTCCAACTTGAAAAAAAACAACAACTGTTTCTCAAACTTAAAATCTGTAACTCAGATGTCTCCATTTGTGCTTTATGACAAGCAGTAGATGAACATTCTGCACAGAATATATTAGAGAGAGAGAGAGAAAGAGAGAGAGAGAAAGAGAGAGACAGAGAGAAAGAGAGAGAGAGAGAGAGAGAGAGAGAGAGAGAGAGAGGAGAGAGAGAGAGAGAGAGAAATGGAAAGGGGGTGGTGTCTAGAGGAGGGGAGAGGGAGGGAGAAAAGGGTTCATTATGCCATGCATAATTCGCATGTCATCTCCTAATAAAGACTCCTACCTGAAAAAAAAAAAAATCACTTTAATTTTTTCTAGATTTAGCCTTTGCCTAAACTGGAAGACTACAAACTCTCCTCAGAATGTTTCAGGACTGGGGTGAAGTGATTACAAGAGGTTCAGCTGTGCCACCAGTCACAGCTGCCCAGCTTCGACAGTCGACCAACCTTCAAGAGCCTGCTCTGACCTGCAGAGGAACTAACAAACAAGTAGGGTGACTCTTGCTCCCACGATGAAACGATTGCACGCCCACAACTCCAAACGAATGCTGCTTACGACACCAAGTCGCCTGGCAGAAATGGCAACCCAGAGCACACAGAACAAACAAGAAGACCCCCAAAGCGCAACTGGTAACAGCATTTTGTAGTAAACATGCCATAGCACTGGCCCCAATAAACAGGAAGCTTGCAAAGAAACCAGGTTAGCTGAACTACAGTCTCCTGCTGGTAAAGAGCATTGCTCCGGCAGCAAGTTCACTCACCTTTCAACAATTACTTTATTTTAAAAAAAATGTATTTATTTTTTTAAACCCAGAAAAAAGCAGAGAAAGAAATCAAAAGACCACCCAAATCTTACTTTGCTCATACAATTCTCAGTAGAGATTCAAACCTGCATTCCTGCGATCATGAAAATTTCACAATCCTCAAACTGATGGAACCAAATTAAAGGTGTGTTGTTCACAGACATCAAGTAACCTGAAACCATGTTTAACGGTAACAAGTCAAAGGATGTGATGACGATCTCTGATTTGACAACTTTGTAAACTACTTGCATTATGCGCCCAATGGTATGGCTTCAAATACATAGTTTATATTGACAAAATTGTTTTCTGTTCAGCCGTTTGAAAAGACTGGTGCTAAACATTTTCTTAAAATGTTTCTTCATATCTTTTCTAGATTCTCTCTCTCTCTCTCAAAAAAAAAAAAAAAAAAAAAAAAACCATTACCTCCTCTCTAATCCCATAGTTCACTTGAAAACAATTTATGTCATCCTCTAAAATAACCCTCTTCCACTTTAGCATCACTTTCTTTTTGGAAAAAAAAAAATGGTTAAAAACCACACACACAAAGCGAAATCACCAGCTTCCAAACACTT
>CM031615.1:48016214-48023714 GCA_018398815.1 Conus ventricosus | reverse complement strand
GCCATTTATGACACTGTATCACCTAGCACAAGTACTAATACAAGGCATGCACAACAAACAAGGAGACATCCAAAAAAAGGGATGTTCCGTGCTTGCCCATATTCCCTTCATTTGTCAAATGTACACAAGGACAACTGGAGAAATTAACAAACACAAACTGACATGAATGTTTCATTGACTGGCATGGCCTTTTCCTTTTCTTTTCTTTTTTTTTTGCTGTCTCATCATCAGTGCTCAACACGGCATTTCACCCACGCTGCTTATCCCACCCCTCCCTCCCCCTCTCCCCATCCACTGCAATGGCCTGACCTTTCCTGCCACAGTTCTAGCACTGTCAGTCAGCAGGATATTAATGTCCAAGTCGTCGTGAGGCAACCCACCAGAGGAGACACTGCACTGCTGCTGAGTCACTTTATTCAGTGGTGCCTATTCAAGTATTCTATTCCAACATATGCAGGACACATCAACTACGCCCCCTACAGACAAAAACTACTACTACCCCCTACTACAACAATTGCTTAGTCGCAGAGCCAGTGTGAATGAGTTCTTCCTACGAAGGACGCCAGCATGTCTATCTAACAACACTCACTATGAATTGCTGATACCAGTGGCCCTGACAGAACCAAACCATGGGCACTGACGTGGAGGGGTAACTGAAACTGAGGTCACCATGACAGAAGGGCATGAAGGACCACAGAATTTCAGTCTTTTTTATGTTGATCGATGAGGATGATGGAGATGACGCTACTTATTTTTTTCATTCTGGTCTAAGACTGCATGGCATGGCTGTCCTTTATCCTTACATTCACTTAAGAATGAAGTTTCATAGGACAACAGATGGACTGGAGGGTGCTGCATCGCTGGTGGCTGGAAGTGAGGAGATGCTTAAGCGGACCAGAGTCACCCCATGGTGGAACTTGTACACTAGAAGGCTGTGAGCCTTGATCTTTCTTCTTGCTGCCAGAGAAGACAATTTCAGAGTCTTCAACATTTCCTCAGTACTGAATGTCTGGCAAAATCTGTGAGAGCAAGCAGCTTTTCAAGGATGTCGATCATAAGTATATCGTTCACCTGGTACAAATTCCACACCAGACCAGCAAACTTGAGAAGAAGGTGCATCAGCACCTTGCAGAGAGGAAGAAAAAGCAGATCATTTTAGCAGCCCCCCCCCCCCCTCCATTTCCAACTGCATCTCTTCTCACCAGTTTTCTCCCCTTTCGCTGAATCTTCAGACTTGCCTTTCCAAGTGACATGTTCCTTTGTTTTCCCTGCCACATCTTCCTCATGAAAATTTAACTGATTGTAAGTGAAGAATAACTAACAAAATAAAACTGCATGAAAACAAGAAAACTAAAAGTGAAGAATGGAAGGGTCCGTTGGGGTGGAGGTAGGGGGTTGGGGGAAATGGCTGCTAGAAATAGTACAATAGCATTTTCCTGAACAATATGCATGCAGCTTCTTCACAAGAAACTCCTTTATGTATGCTTTGAAAAGCACTCCCTCAACCTTCACTGATTCGACAGAGTTCCAGACACCAACTGCTGACTGTGACTATTAGGCCTAATTAATGTCATACAATATCAAATAGATGATTGGCTCGCTTTAACAGCCTTTTGGCTGAGTATTCAGAGCTGATACACTGCTGACTGGGGTTGTTGTTGCTGCTGTTGTTGTTGTCGTTCAGACATGAAACATGAGAAAGTGGAGAAAGCCTGACAATTTTCAGAGCGTCCAGGAAGCGGTGTTAGATCCCCAGTTGGGCACCTGGGGCAACATCTTCAAGCAGTGGATGGGCGAAGCCTGCTGAACTTTTTTTTTCAGTCTGGCAAACCACTGTGTGTTTAACAGTATGCTCAAGCCATCCTGCAAACAATTCTTGATGCCTGCAGCCTTGTCTGTACTTCTTCTTTTTGTGGCTTTAAAAAGACTTTGAGGCCGTAGATTTTTTTTTTTTTTATCAAATGAGTTTGGAGGTACTGACACTAGTGACAGAAGCATTTGCAAACTGAAATGGATCCAAATAATGGATTTGAATGTGAATACAAGTCCTAGTAATCTGAATCTTATAACATCCCACCAGATTTTCTCTGCAGACCTTTAAAAAACCTGAATTCAGATTAAAATATGAAAAGTCTCTGGTCTGAAAAGTCTCTGGCTCATTTTCCTGACCTTTTTTGAAAATATGTTTGACCTCTGCTAGTTTCCTGCTGTGCAGTATGTTACCTTCCTTCAGCTTTTAGTAAAGAGTAATTCTGGGGGATATGAGGATTCATCCTTTGCTTTCCTTAATTGGAATCTACGATGTATTCCATCAGGACCTGGTGGCTTTTAACAATATGCAATACATCTTTCATTATGTCTTCTTCTTCTTCTCTCCGTAAGGGCCGGGTTCATTTCTGAACGTAAGTGGCCCTGCGGTGACGTATCGTTGATTCCGGCCCGGATGCTAGGTTTGGGGGGGGGGGGGGGGGGGAATTAAAACTATGTACAGGGCAGTAGGGAGGGTCATGGGGTGCCCACAAGTGGCTGCAGAGCCCTGCTGCCACCGAGTCGTGAGCGGAACATCTCCAGTGACGTTGCTGATGTCGTAGAGGTGGGGAGGCTGTTCCAGTCTGAGGTTGTCCTCGGGAAGAAGGTGTTGTTTATTGCCTTGTGGAAATCCTGTTGTTGGTATAGCCTTGCTCCTCTTGTTCTTGGGTCAGAGTCCCTGATGTAGTTTGCAGGTGAGATTCCAACAAGATTGTGCTTGACCTTGTACAGCATCATTAGTCTATTCTTTGTTCTTCTTTCTTCCAATGACTCCCATCCTAAGGTGTTGAGCATATTGGTGATAATGCCGGGTGTTCTTTCAAAGTAGTTGTTGTGGGTGTATCTGGCTGCTCTTCTTTGGACAGCTTCGAGTGATTTCTTGTCCTTCTCTTCATGTGGGTCCCATACAGTTGACGCGTATTCTAATGTGGGGCGCACCATGGTGGTATAGGTTGCTGCTTTAACTTTTGTTGTACATTCTTTAAAGTTGCGCCTCAGGAAGCCCACTGTTTTGTTTCCTTTTGCGGTGATGTTTTTGATGTGGCTGGTCCATGTTAGGTCATCTGATATGGTAACTCCCAGGTATTTGCTTTCTTTGGTCGTCTCTAGAGCCTGTCCATGGAGGTAGTAGTCGGACACTAGCGGTGGTTTATTCTTGTCTGCTAGGATGCGGATGATGTTGCATTTACTGGGGTTAAAGTTCATTTGCCACATTTCTTCCCAGTCTTCAAGTGCGTCCAGGTCTTTTTGGAGTAGTCTCTGGTCTTGGATTCCTTTAATTTGCTTGTAAAGAAGGCTGTCGTCTGCGAAAAGTTTTACTTTTGCGTGTTTCACAACATCAGGAAGGTCGTTGATGTACAATAGGAAAAGTAGCGGTCCAAGAACAGTGCCTTGGGGTACTCCTGATGTTACTGGGGTGGTAGATGAATATACACCCTCAAGTGCTACTTTTTGTGTTCTCCCTGTCAAAAACGATTTGATCCACTTATGTGTGTTTCCTCTAACTCCGTAGGCCTCAAGTTTGTGCATGAGTCGCTGATGTGGCACCTTGTCGAAGGCCTTGCTGAAATCCAACAATCCAACTATGTGTGTCTGATTGCTGTGACTGTCTTCTGACTAGGTCCGGTCCGAGCAGCACTCTGTGACTCACTGCAAGTGCGAGAGCCCTCTCCATTCTTTACTCTTGCCGTCTGGTTATTCGTGTCCACTATTAATCATCGTCTACAACCCAAGTTGAAAAAAACAAAATAACTATTTAGGTCAGATTTTGACAGCAGTTCCAAAGACCAAACAGATCCCATGGGAATTAAATCGATTCAAATTGCGACTCATTCTTCCCCTGAAACCATGGCAGAGCATCAACAAGTCTTTGTCCAACTCGAGTTGCGATCTTGAATCTAGTTCAAAAATTCACAGATACTAGGAAGCAGACTCGATTCGAACCTGCCCAAGTCCATGGACACACTGAAGACATCATTTACATTCAATCGATTGAACATGATTTAAAAACAAAAGCGTTGTGCAACTATACTTACTTTAATCAGATGTCATGGACAAGGAAAATATGCAGAATCGCTTGAACTGAAAGTTAAAATGCTGCTTTATTGTCGGAAGTCAACCCGGCGGCCATGTTACATTATGAATCCCTTACATCATCACAAAAGAGACTTAGGACTATTATCGTTGGGTTAATGTATAAATCAATGTAATTTATCTTCCGTCGCTTTATTCACATTTTGTTGAAATAAAAAGCATTTCACAGTATGTTTAGGACACAGTACCTGCCAGGGCGCGAATTTAAACAGATAAAGAACCGAGTGAGGACAGGTGGAGTAAGGGGAGAAAAACTATGTACGTTTTGGTGGAAAGTGAAATGCGACAGTTATGTTCCTTAGTCTACCCGTGCTTTTTTACGTCATTTCCATCAAAATTCACAAATAACTGACTACTCGAATTGTTGTTGTTTCCCGGAAACCAATGAAAAGAATTGCCGCTTTAATGATGTCAGTCCCCTGAAAACTCCTGAAACTCCCTTTAATGACACAAAAGAGGAAACGAAGCCAAGCAAAAAGGTATAAGAAACTTGAATTTGCAACAGTGAACAAGTGGCCTCCCTGACAAATACGAAGTGACTTTAGAAGTCTGTCGTTTACAGTCCATGTTGATTCCTAAGTGTTCCTCTAGTTATTACTGATATAAAACATCACGTTATCACAGTGGAATCAATGAAAGCATACGCGCGCGCGCTCACACCCCACACACACATATCCACCACCACCCCTCTCCTCCTCCTCCACACCCCTCACCCCCACCCCACCCCACCCCACCTCCACACACACAAGCGCGCGTGCGCGCGCACGCGCGCTCGCACACATAATTGCACACACACACAACACACACACACACAACACACTAAAAATATAGAACTAGCCCAATATGCAGATGACATATGCATATGGATGAAAGTGACATTAAAAAAATGTACATCTGTCAGATCACAAAACTATATTAAAAAGTTATATCAAAAAGAATTAACACCTTTTCTGCTTACATGACTGAAAATGGTTTGCAAATATCAACTGAAAAAACACACATGATGTTATTTAATACTGGATCTGACCAGTTAATATGCCTTCATTTCACGTCAACGGCATACCCATCAAATATACCAAAATAGTGAAATTCCTTGGAGTAAATTTAACATCAAAGTTGTCATGGAATTTTCATATAGAGCATATTCTAACAAAAACTCGAAAAAGTTTAAATCTATTAAAGATTATTAGCAAGCATGCTTGGCTCAGAACAACAGTTGCTCTTTTGCACCTTTTACTGCACTGGTTAGATCAAAATTAACGTATGCACAAGAGGTGTTCTTCAGTTTCACCCAAATACTTACTGAAAAAACTTCAAAGTATTGATTCCAAAGCATATAAGATAGCCATGGGACTACCAGTCCATGCCTCTTGTACAAAGCATACAGTGCTGCTGGAGATTACCACTGGAAGAATATAGGAATCTTGCATGCACCAAATTTGTTATAAGAAGTTCTACTATAGATAACAATATAGGCCTGAAATAAATATTAAATCGGACATTGATTTTCCCAAAGGGCTAAAAATATATCATCTCAAACGACTCTAAGAACATATACTTCCTCGATTTTAGAATCCTCAGATATTAAACTAACATCTATTGCAAAAAGATCTATTGTGTCTCCTATCCCCCATGGAAACTAATACGAGCACGTTTTGATATTGACCATACAGATTTAACAAAGGCTGAAAATACTAATTTGTTATTATCCAATATAAAATGCATTTGCATGATCACTATTCCAACCATTTTAAGATATACATGATGGGTCATTAATCAATGAACATGCAGGTGCAGCATACATTATCCCAGGTCTTAACGAAGAAAAGTCCTATTATCTTGGAAAAAACAATCTATATTCACTGCGGAGTTAACTGCTATAATTATGGCTTTAAAGTGTGTTATTGATTACCCTCAAAATTTATTTAAAGTTGTTTTATGCGTAAGATTCCAAGTCAGTTCTTACTGCAATGAAGAATTTTAGATTAAAAGTTCGACCTGAGAGATCACTGAAATAAATAATTTAGTACACTTCCTCTCAGCCAGAGACACTGAAATAACATTTCTTTGGGTGCCCTCCCACTGTGGGTTATACTATAATGAAAAGGTTGATGTTCTGGCAAAGAGAGGAGCAAAACGATCATCAGATTCGCATTTTTTGAACTTCTCTATGTCAATGCAAGAGTGCTATACTTTGGCAGAGAAAGTACAATTTTCTAATTTTCATTTGATAGAAAGAGAAACTGGGTGTTTTGGTTTACACGATGAAATGAGAAGTATTCATGAAATGTTAAGTAAGTATGATCAAAACATTTATCGTAGACGACAGATAAGTTCCTTGATCTGTAGATGGAAATTGGATTGTTTAAAACAAAGTATGTCAAAAATATACATTGTATATGTGGTCATAGCATATCAACTGATCACATTCTTTTGTGTAACTTAATGAAAAAATTCATTCCAAATACGTCTGTACAGCCAGTCAAAATGTTTTCCGGTCACTGTCAGCAAGTGAAACGTATCTTTTCTTTTGCACTTAGCTAAAAGTCCAATTGGCAAATATTTATAACATATAACAGTCAGTGGTGCGATGAGACAGAAGAGTTACTGTTTCGAGGTTTTTTTGTGTGGGTTTTTTTTTTTTTTTTTTTTTTTTTTGTTTTTTTTTTTTGTTTTTTGTTTTTCAGTCTTTGATTAAGTGGATTTTCTACTTTTGTGTTATTGCTGTAGATAAGTTAGTTATTGTACCTCATAGTGTTAACCGTTTTTTACCCCTCCCCCTCCCTTCCCTGCCCCCTCCCCTTTTTTTCCGTCTAATATCACGTAATGTGGAAAGACGTAAAACAGAACACAACAACACTGGTCTCACTGACGCCAACTCAACTATCCCGCCAAGGAAAAAAGCTGAAGCTGTCTCTGTAATCATCCTCAGAGAGTCGACTTACAAAGTGGGAAAAGCAAGGAGACAATGAGGTCGTGATATCAGTCCAGCCTACGATACATGCTGGCAGAAAGCAGGAAGTCCGGGGGGGGGGGGAGGGGGGGCAGTGGACATGCAATGAAAACCTTTACTTCTTCTTCTTCTTCTTCCTCCAGGCAGCTCTTCCTTTGTTGGCTCTGCGCCTTCCTCCTTCAAAGCGTAGGAAAACCTCAGGATCAGGAAAACCACAGGGCACACACTGGCAGGCAGGGACTAGGTAAGGTAATGTTGCTTATAGCCCAGCCGACCGCAAAGGGCCATATCAGGGCTGTCACCACGTTGAAGTCAACTCACAAGTCACTCATTCTCACAACCCTTTGAAACACACCTAAAAACACCCTTTGAAACACACCTAAAAACACACCGGATTTTTTTTTTTTTAAATTCTTTCCCCTTTG
>CM031615.1:47995002-48016114 GCA_018398815.1 Conus ventricosus | reverse complement strand
ACTGGAAGGGCACCACAGAGCATTCGACAGCATCCACAATCCTTTACGGGAAGGCGTGAACGTTCTCGTCGTGGGCGAGTCGAAAACTGTGGCTACTAAAAGACTGTGTTGAGGTTCTTTCGTACTTTCTTCTTTTACGACCATTGAGTTCACATCACGGCATCTTTATTCTTCATCTTCGTCACACATCTCTATTCTGCTGCATTCTTCGTTGAGAGGAACGTGCTGGTGTGTCAACCTTATCGGAACCGGAGGTGGACTCTAAGCGTCAACGGAACTCCGGAACACCACAGGATTCCGTGAAGCTGAGTGCAAATTATTCAAACACATCCCTCCACACTCAAGCACGCTACAACACACTCAGACATTTTTCTTGTATATTTTTTTCTTGTGTAGGCTATAACTATATTCTGCGTGTATTCTCCGGAAGATATATTTTTGTAGCACAAGCGGACAGTTGATATTTGTGCTACTGCAAGAAGCGGAGAGGAGGACAGAGACTTTGTTGTTATTAGTATATGTGCATGATTATTTCTTTTGTATGTGATTCATTTCATAGGGAACAAACGGACATCAACATACAAAGCAACCATACGACATATTCACCGCAGATCATCATCATCTTTATTCATATTTAATTAAATTCAGTTGTTGTATCAAAGATCAAACCTCTTGATTCCATCTGTGGAAAGAAAGTGAAGGGTGTGGACGAAAGCTTGACTTTCCTACTACGGTCTATCGTGCTTGCCTGAGCATTCAACCATCATTTATGAATGGGGTCTTATTAAAAACGTCACAGTGCTGTGATCGGATGTGGGGTAAACAAGTTAACATTGAAATTTAAAAAAAAAAAAAAAAAAAAAGAAAAGGAAGCGTGGATTCACGGCCCCCTTACAAACCCTCGCTGTAAACAGCTTGTCCTTCCGACAGCCTCTGGCGAAAAAGGCCTTGATCTGGCAAAGTTGAGTGATGGGGTTCTATTTAACTCCGACTTTTAGAGTTTATCGCGGTCTTCTTTTTAAATGGCTTAAACCTCCCCAGGTTCTTGGTCGGTTTGGTATAGTCAGCTACAAGTAAGGTAAGGCAATGTTGCTTATAGCCCAGCCGACCGCAAAGGGCCACATCAGGGCTGTCACCACGTTGAAGTCAACTCACAAGTCATAACACACACAAAAAATAAAAACCATCAATCACACTTTTCTTTAAAATACATCTTCTAAAAACGCACCAGAAACTTCGTTAAAAGTACGATGTTTGGGAATGTTATTTCATGTCACTTAACAGACACATCTATCCTCTCTATTCGCTCCTCTCATGTGTGGTCGATCGATCTTTTTTCGCTGTGCCTGTTGTGAAGCTGTGGCGCTGAAATCTAGGTGTCCGGGGCAGGTTTGGACGGTAGGTCCAGAGCTTCCGAAACTCCCTCCCATCCTCCCCCCTCCATCCCCCCACCCCCACCCCCCTCCATTCCCCACAATCAATTATCAGCCAGTAGAGGCCTCCGATGAACTTTATTGACTATGATGGAAGACATCCCCCCCCCCCCCCCCCCCCCGCCAGTTTTTTATTTATATGAATTCTGCTTCTTGTCCCCTTCCCTTAATCCCTCTGCTTTACAAAATGTATACCTTGTCTCCCCTCTTCCTACCACTATCTTTAAGAAATCTGCATCTTGACACACCCCACCCTCCCCAATTCTTCCCTGCTTAAAAAAAAATTGTCCATGCCACCTCTCCTCCTTTCCTTTTTTGTGAAGAAAATCTGCACCGTGTCTTCTCCCCCCCCCCCCCCCCCCCCCCCCACCCTTCCCTTTTAAAAGATTTGCAGCCTCTCTAACCTCCCCCCCCCCCCCCCATCCTTTTGACCCCTCTTCCATTGATTTTACAATATATGCTGCTGAGTGCCTGCATCTCAACCTCCGTTTAATACCTACCCCCCCCTCCCCCCTACCCCACCCCCACACACACCCTCCCCCCAGTCTGTTAGTACTTGATTCGTCCCTGGTGGCTCATTTGAACTTTTTTTTAATGTGATTCTCCGACATCAAACACTCAGTGTTCCTCGTGATACCCCGGAAGCAAGAGAGCTGCTTTGCAGTCCATCAATCCATTAATGAGGTTCGACGCTGAATTGCAGGGGGGGGGGGGGAGAGTCAAAAGCAAGTTACTATAATCTTAAAGACTTTTTTTTTCTTAAAGCGTAATTACCTTGTGCTGAAGGATGAAGATTAAAGTGGCTTGAAATCGAAATCCAGCGGTAACATAAGAGGCCCCTAAAATGAAGTTTTGCCGTAGCTTTCATCGTCCATCCAAATAAATGCCAGCATACGTCACGTGACATGTCATGTGTGCATTAACTGTCACCGTTAAATACAGCATATCTGTGGTTGTATGACCATGGCTGAACTGAGAGTTGATGTTAACCCTCATCGAACCCTCAGCCCAAGGTGTGTCACTGATGGTCCAAGAAGAGGAGCACAAGTCACTCTTTCTCGTCCTCACCGTGTACCGAGTATTTAGTCGTCTTCTTGTTCTTCCTCTTCCTCCTCCTCCTGCTTCTTCTTCTTCTTCTCCCTCCTGTTCTTCTTCTTCTTCTTCTGCCTTTTCATACTTTTTACTGGTTTTACTGCGCGTATTTCAGGTTTAGTCGTTAAAACATTTTTCATATTCTTACTGTAATGTTATCCACCACGCACCTGTCTTTCTCTCGCTGCCCCTTCAGTTTTTTGCGGCAGTGCCCTGCAAGATGGTTCTCGCGAGAGATGTGACCATTTCAGTTTTCGTTTCTTGACCATTGTCAGCAGGTCTTCAAAGCGGTCAATAGCTAATTGAATTCCACTGCACACTCCTTCATTGGTGGCACGAGCTTTTAACTATGTCAGGTAAAATGATGTCTTGATCGAATCGCTATCCCTCCCTCTTTCTCTTCCTGACTTTCCCCATGTCTACCCTCTTGCTTCTTCGGCGAGTGGGGGTGGGCCTCTGCCAAAAATATTCAGTCCTCAAAGGTCAAAGATCGAGTACCGTCAGTGGTCACGATGAGGTCAGCAAACTGACCTCTACTCTTACATTCCAAGGTCTCCTCTATTTTGAAGTGACCGCAGCCGACACTTGCCGTGCGAGCTCTCACCTGGCGAGAGGAGTCAGCGTAAGCCATTGAAGAGTCTCACTGTCAAAAGAAGGAGTTTGAAGTTACGGTCCTTGATATGTGAAAGTCAGGGACATGGGGTGATCGATAGGACCACGTGACTTGGGTTGGCGGATTGCTTCACTGACGGGGAAATATACAGTACAGTGCTTGCTTGTTTCTCGTTGTGTGTGTGTGTGTGTGTGTGTGTGTGTGTGTGTGTGTGTGTGTGTTGTGTGTGTGTGTGTGTGTGTGTTTTCTTTTTTGTTTTTTTTTGTCTTTCTTATCCTACCATTCTTTTCCTTTTTTCCTTTCTAATCTTTCTTTCTTTCTTTCTTTCTTCCCATCTTATGCCATTCGTTTTTTTCGGTTTTTTTTTTTTTGTTTTTTTTCTCTCTCTTTTCTGTCCTTACCTCCCTTCGTTACTCCACGTTCTTTCATGTGCTTCATCTCATCATCCTCATCATGATACTCATCATCCATCCTCATACTCCTCAGTCCTACATTTCTGCCCATCATGGTCCCTAAACGTCGATCTGTCGTTCACACTGTCAGTTCATAGTTTGTAACGTGTTCTGATCTTCCAGTCATGTTACTTCTGTGAGCGCAATGTGTTAGCGCATCATTCCAAGTCTCTGTCCATACAAACGTGCGATTCAGTTAGGTCTAACAAATGTCCTCCACGTTCAGGCTTCACCACGTCCTTCGCTCCGTCCTTGCACACGTGAGTCCATTCCAGTTCAGTCTTCACATGTCCATTCCAGTTCAGGTCTTCACACTGTCCATTCCAGTCCAGTCCTTCACACTGACCATTCCAGTTCAGGTCTTCAAATGTCCATTCCAGTTCAGTCCTTCACACTGTCCATTCCAGTCAGTCCTTCACACTGTCCATTCCAGTTCAGTCCTTCACATGTCCATTCCAGTTCAGTCCTTCACACTGTCCATTCCAGTTCAGTCCTTCACACTGTCCATTCCAGTTCAGTCCTTCACATGTCCATTCCAGTTCAGTCCTTCACATGTCCTTCCAGTTCAGTCCTTCACATGTCTGTTCAGTTCAGTCTTCACATGTCATTCCAGTTCAGTCCTTCACACTGTCCATTCCAGTTCAGTCTTCACAATGTCTGTTCCAGTTTAAGTCTTCACACTGTGCTATTCCAGTTCAGTCCTTCACACTGGCATTCCAGTTCAGTCCTTCACATGTTGCATTCCAGTTCAGTCGTTCACATGTCTATTCCAGTTCAGTCTTCACACTGTGCATTCCAGTTCAGTCCTTCACACTGTGCATTCCAGTTCAGTCGTTCACAATGTCTATTCCAGTTCAGGTCTTCACACTGTGCATTCCAGTTCAGTCCTTCACACTGTGCATTCCAGTTCAGTCGTTCACAATGTCTATTCCAGTTCAGGTCTTCACACTGTGCATTCCAGTTCAGTCCTTCACACTGTCATTCCTTCCAGTCGTTCACATGTCTATTCCAGTTCAGGTCTTCACACTGTGCATTCCAGTTCAGTCCTTCACACTGGCATTCCAGTTCAGTCCTTCACACTGTGTATTTCAGTTTAGTCCTTCACACTGTCCATTCCAGTTCAGCCCTTCACAATGTCTGTTCAAGTTCAGGTCTTCACACTGTGCATTCCAGTTCAGTCCTTCACACTGTGCATTCCAGTTCAGTCCTTCACACTGTGCATTCCAGTTCAGGTCTTCACACTGTGCATTCCAGTTCAGTCCTTCACACTGTCCATTCCAGTTTAGTCCGTCACACTGTGCATTCCAGTTCAGGTCTTCACACTGTGCATTCCAGTTCAGTCCTTCACACTGTCCATTCCAGTTTAGTCCTTCACAATGTGCATTCCAGTTCAGGTCTTCGCACTGTCCATTCCAGTTCAGTCCTTCACACTGTCCATTCCAGTTTAGTCCTTCACAATGTGCATTCCAGTTCAGTCCTTCACACTGTCCATTCCAGTTTAGTCCTTCACACTGTCCACTCCGGTTCAGGTCTTCACACTGTGCATTCCAGTTCAGTCCTTCACACTGTGCATTCCAGTTCAGTCCATACTGTCCACTCCAGTTTAGTCTTTCACACTGTCCACTCCAGTTGAGGTCTTCACACTGTCCATTTCAGTTTAGTCCTTTGCATTGTCCATTTTCAGGACCTTTAACGGTCTGTCTCTGGAGTGTCCATCTTCCCCCACAGAACCTGGTAAGATGGCCTTGGCCAGTGAGTCTTGACCGTAAACTGATCTGCGTCTGATAAGGACAGATTCTTTTTTCTTTTTTTTTTTTCTTTTTTTTTTGGAGGGGTCTTGTTTCCACACTGATCAATCTGCATAACACACACACACACACACACACACACACACACACACACACACACACACACACACACACACGGACGCATGCACACACGCATGCACGCACGCACGCACACCGCGCGCGCGCCACACACACACACACACATACACACTTGCCACAGCTGGCCCCCTCCTCGCATACACAGCCACACCAAATCTCATCCTGTCGCTACCTCGGCACTGGTGGTCCTCAGGGAGCAATCGCCATCAGGCCAGACACCAGAGGAGACACTGCACTGCCGGCAAGTCATCCTCTGTGTTCAGTGGGGCCTGCTCTGATCCAACAAACGCAGGGCGTCTTCTATACAAGCCCTATTCCACCACCAACAACACCGAAATAGCTCAGTTGGTAGAGCGCCGGACATGTAATCTTGGTAATCCTAGGGTTGCGGGTTCGAATCTTCGCCGGGCCGTTGCGGTGCAGAGGGATTTTTCCCTCGGAGTTAACATTGGTTCTGACTCCATTTTCCAAATAGTCCTTCGAATGAGACTATGAACCGAGGTTCCGTTTGTGAACACAGCATAACCTCTCGCATACACGTAAAATCCCATCGCCAACGTTCGGAAAAGAAAGCCAGTTTGGGCGTTAATATGGATGACACGTTACACATAGCATGCACCCTGCGTGAGAAATTAAAAGAATGAAGGAAGTAAGGAAACTGAGTTATCGATATAGACTGGATGATACGGGAAACGGCTGAATGAAGCGCCGGCAGGCAGCTCTTCTACCAGGTAGGCAGCTCTTCTACCCGGCAGGCAGCTCTTCTACCCGTTGCGTTCACGAGAGTGTGAATTGTCAGCGCCTAAACCTTTGGCAAGGCGCTTTATAAATGCTATGTTATAAATAAGTTATATAAACCAGATAGTCACGATGCGAGCATGAGTGACACTCCACCCACCCACTCATTCCCAACACCCATCCCCCCCCCCCCTCACACACACACACACACACACACACACACACACACCACACACACACACACACACACACACACATACCCTTCTCTACCCAGAATAGAAAGTCACAGGTCCATTCAGTGGCTTGGAGAGGTTCCTATCCCTCTGAGCATCTGTTGACTTGACAGTCGTTTGGAGGAGGGGGGGGGGGGGGGAGTTAGAGGGGAGCGATGGAGATCCTTGTACAAAATGTAAAGAAGATATCTGAAACATTTTATTTTCGTGTGTGTGTGCGCGTGCATGCGCGTGCGTACATGCGTGCGTGCGTGCGTGCGCGCGTGCGTGTGTGCGTGTATGCGTGTGTGTGTGTGTGTGTGTGTGTGTGTGTGTGTGTGTGTGTGTGTGTGTGTGTGTGTGGTGTGTGTGTGTGTGTGTGTAGTAGTACTTTAATTTTACGTCTTTTCACAAACTATGTGATATTAGACAAGAAAGGAGAGATAGACAGGCAAATAGAGGGAGATAGATAGAGTTTGTTCATGTTGCATACAATGTGTGGTGTGTGTGTGTGTGTGTGTGTGTGTGTGTGTGTGTGTGTGTGTGTGTGTCTGTTGTGTGTTGTGTGTCTGTCTGTCTGTCTGTGTGTCTGTGTCTGTTAAATCCGCCGTCAGTGTCCAGCTCTCGTGTTCATAGCCTCCCCCACTTCCTACCCTACACATCTTCTTCCCATCCCATCTCCACTAGTACCCTCCTCCTCTTCCTCCTCCTCCATCCTATCCTTCCCCCCTTCCCTTCTCCTCCCGTGGGGAAAAGGGGAAAAAAAGGGGGGGGGGAGGGGATTGGTGTGGGGCTTCCCGTATGAACTGTATCGGGGCTTCACGTATGAACTGTATCGCTTCTCTTTAGAAATTCGGAACATCTTGTTTGTGAACACCTGCTCCCCACCCATCCTCCCTCCCTCCCTCCCTCCCTCCCTCCCACCCTTCTCTCAAGATTCGCTGTCCGCGTTCAGCTCTCGTGTATATAGCCACGCCCCCCCTACCCTTCTCACTCCTTCCCCTACCTTGCGAATGCCAGGGGATGTTTTTGTTTTTTTTTCTCTTCTCAGTATGAATTTTCTTTTTGCAGTATGAACTGCAAGTGTTGCGGCCTTCTGGGAATTCTGTGTCAGTTATGTCCATTTTCCTGTCCTGTTCGCCTGGGCTCTCTCTCTCTCTCTCTCTCTCTCTCTCTCTCTCTCTCTCTCTCTCTCTCTCTCTCTCTCTCTCTCTCTCTCTCTCTCTCTCTCTCTCTCACACACACACACACACCACACACACACACTCTCTCACTCTCTCTCTCTCTCTCTCTCTCTCTCTCTGATGGTTTGCATGTCAGTTAGTGTCTTCACTTTCTTTCCTTGTTCCTGCTTATATTGACTTGCGTGCTTTCCTCGTGCTTTCTTTTTTTTTCTGATTTCTATTTTGTTTGTTTTGTTTGTCTGTCCCCAGGACTGGGTGGAAAAAAATATTTTCAATTTGCTTACCTTACTACCCTGGTACAATGAAATCTCTCTCTCTCTCTCTCTCTCTCTCTCTCTCTCTCTCTCTTCTCTCTCTCTCTCTCTCTCTCTCTCTCTCTCTCTCTCTCTCTCTCCTCTCTCTCTCTCTCTCTCTCTCTCTCTCTCTCTCTCTCTTCTCTCTCTCCTCTTGGGACCCATTCATTTATCTTTACTCAGAAAGTCTTAATGTATGTATTAGCAGGGGCGATTTGAATGGTTCTGTCTTCAAGATGGGTTACAATGGTTCCCATCTGCTGCTAGTGAAGGATTTATAATACACTTCCCTGAATTTCATTTTCTTTTTTTATGATCTTTATCAAGTCATTAACGTCATGACGGAGGAATTGTTAGTTTTGGACTTGTTTTGTACCACTATTAAATCTATCTACACACACACACACACAACACACACACACACACACACACACACACACACACACACACACACACACACAATGTGTATATATGTACGTATGTGTGTATGTATGTATGTACGTATGTGTGTGTATGTATGTATGTTATAGATAAATATACAGATATATGGATAGACAGATAGATAGATAGATAGATAGATAGATAGATAGATAGATAGATAGATAGATAGATAGGTAGGTAGACAGATATATAGATAGACAGACAGTCAGACAGACAGATAGCCAGACAGGTAGATAGATAGACAGATAGATAGAAAGACAGACAGACAGACAGACAAACAGACAGATAGATAGATAGATAGACAGACAGACAGACAGACAGACAGACAGACAGACAGACAGACAGACAGATAGATAGATACTGTTCCATTTTTTTTTTAATTATTTTTAAAAAACCGGCCAGCAAATTTGTCGTGAGCTGACAACTATGTCACCACTGTCAAGGTCCGACACTCGCTGTTCGTACATCAGCGTCCATTTACCGTGCGTTCCTTTTTGTTTGTTTTGTTGTTGTTGTTGTTTTGTTTTGCTTTCAAGCATTTCTTTATTGAACAGATGTGCACATGAACAAACTATTGAACTGAAGCAACAACAAGCAAATGCTTACGATGTGCTCAGTGACGGAAAATTCAACAACAACAAACACATCGGCGGATTGCATCATCAACATTGATAGGTAAGAGAGAAAGATAAACGCTACATATCATAATGGAAAATTAGTTGGGTTTTTTTTTTTAATAATAATTTTAAAAAATTTTAAATCTTGATTTAAATTAAAATACAGGACAGAAGACGGAACAGATAAGAAGAATCTAACAGCGATACAACCAGGCAATCTACACAACAAATATCATGGTTTCCCATGCACCGGACATACACACTTTTAAACACAGATAGAGTTTGTTTTGTTTTGTTGGTATTTTGTAGCACCGATGCTTTTTTTTTTCCTTTTTCTTTTTTTTTTTTTTTCTTGTTTTCTTTTTTTTCTTTTTATAAATTGAATTCACGTCTAGGGTGAAGACTCACAGGAATGTATGATGCATTCAACACGGCTTCGTTTATCGGCGAGTCGTTCTATGATCATCTAACGTAGCACAGTCATTACTTTAGGAGTACTAGCAGTTGCTGCGTCATAAAGTAGAAACAGGATGTGTGTTTCCATACGATTGCTTATGTGTTCATCTATGATATATGAAGTAAAAACTAAGATTTAGCTTCGTGAGACTACTTTTGAGCTTTCTGTCGTAAAGTAGGACAAGAGTGCATCTGACTCTTTAAAAATGTCGGCGTGACTTTGTCGATGATGATCTGGTTTTACAGGGTCTAAGGTCAGCCCAAGTATTTGCTTCAAGGTGTGTGTGTGTGTGTGTGTGTGTGTGTGTGTGTGTGTGTGTTAATGTTTGGGCGACTGTCCGAGGTATAAGGTATAGTCCGGTCAAAGCTACGACGTGTCGAACTTAAAACTGAACGGATAAGCGAGCGAGCTGCCATAGACAGAGACACCTTTTTTTCTTTTTTCCGAAATTCTTTTTGTTTGACTTGGCAACAGAGGAGCAGGCGGGGTTTACCATCTGCTAAACGCGCGTGCTGCGGGAGTGTATCTGTGTGCGGAGGCTGAGGAGGAGGTGGAGGCGGGGGGGGGGGGGGGGGGGGGTATGGAACTGTTTTACCTATCAAGCATGTCCCCGCCTTCTCATGGAAGTCAACAGAATCATGTTCGGTTAACTTTTGATGGCGTGACATTGATCACTCTCGGCAGATTTCTTTTTTCTTTCTTTCCGTACAGTGTCCACAATCATCAAGTTGATTATTCTGACACTTGCGTGTGTATGACCGGTTTTGTTTGTTGTTTTTTTTAATCCCGCCATGAAGGCAGCCATACTCCAGCTTCGAGGAAGGTGCATGCTATGTGTAACGTGTCATATCTGACACTTGCGTGTGTATGACCGGGTTGTTGTTTTTTTTTTTGTCTTTTTTTTTATCCCGCCATGAAGGCAGCCATACTCCAGCTTCGAGGAAGGTGCATGCAATGTGTAACGTGTCATCCATACCAACGGCCAAATTGGCTTTCTCTTACGAAAGTTGGTGATGGGATTTTACGTGTGTGCATCGCAAGATGCTGTGCGTGCGTTCACACACGGAACCTCCGGTTTATAGTCTCATTCGAAGGACTGTGTGGGGAATGGAGTGAGAACCAATGTTAACTTCGAGGGAACAATCCCCCTGCACCGAAACGGCCCGGCGGAGATGCGAACCCACAACGCCAAGTATATGATTGGCATTGATTGTGTTGTGTTGGGACAAGCTTTACACAGAAGGCTGGAAGGAGCGGTCTGAAGGGGCACGGAGAATGAGACAAGGAAAAGAAAAATCTATTTTCCCTTTAACTTTGTAAATTTTCAGTTTCAGTTTCATCAAGGAGGCGTCACTGCGTGCGGACTAGTCCATATACGCTACACCACATCCGCTAAGTTTGGAGACCACACTACGCATGATTTGAAGCTGATGGATAAATGAATGAACAACAAGATGTGACAATTGAGGAAGAGGGTCTCGTGGCTACGACTAGCGGATGTCTGACCTACGCATTAGCCCAACACGCTGGTCGACCTTGAGTGCCTACCTACCATGTGTGGTGCGTGGTGTGTGTGTGTGTGTGTGTGTGTGTGTGTGTGTGTGTGTGTGTGTGTGTGTGTGTGTGTGTGTGTGCTGTGTGTGTTGTGGATGTACACGTGTGTGTATGATGTGTGGGCATGGGCCCATGTGTGTGTGTGTGTGTGTGTGGTGTGGTGTGTGTGTGTGTGTGTGTGTGTGTGTGTGTGTGGTTTGATTTGTACAGTACTATAGTTTGTTCGGTCGGTCGATTGATTAATTGATTAATTTTCCATAAACTGTGGATGATAAATCCAAGCTGGTATGTTAATGTTGTGTTTGTTTGCTTTGGTTGTTTTTGTTTGCTTTTTGAAAGTTTATTTCGTTGTTTTAGTGTGTGTGTGTGTGTGTGTGTGTGTGTGTGTGTGTGTGTGCGTGCGTGCGTGCGTGCGTGCGTGCGTGCGTGCGTGCGTGCGTGCGTGCGTGCGTGCGTGTGTGGTGTGTGTGTGTGTCGTGTGTGTGTGTGTGTGTGTGTTGGGTGGGGGAGGGGGACGGGTTGAGGTTGCATAGGGGGTGGGGGGTCGTGACATGCTTTCTTTAAGCTACCTGACGACATCTCTAAAAGGTCCTGAGACCTCAGCTGGGCAATGGTGAAACGGAAACAGAAATTTCGCCCGTGGAGGCAATGGTGCATGGTCGCACGATTGTGTCTCTTCCTTGGACCCTTGAGCAGTTATTCCAGTCCAGTGAGCCTCTCCTCCACAAGATTAGCATATTTCAAGTTTCAGACATAACAGCAATCTGTCTACATGCGTACGGCTCCTGTGCGTCCATTTTGTTGAGTGACAATATCCGTCTCTTGATAACAAGCCGGAACGAGGAATCTAATGTATCATAGCTGGAACACTCCAGCCTGACCATAAAAAGGCCATGTACGAACCCAGGACCGGCACATGACCGGTAGGCCCCTACGTCTGAAAGCTGTGATGATGGTGTCTTCGTGGACTGTGTGTAGTGGCACGGTGTGTGTGCTGGTTCTGCTGCTCGCCACGCTGCGTGCACGATGGACTGCCGAAGCAGCCGCTGTACCATTCAGCACGGCGCCGCTTCTCAAAATCGGCGCTTTCAACATCAAGACCTTTGGAAGAAGCAAGATGTCCGATGAAGTTGTTGCTGAGCAAATCAAGGAGGTCAAATGTGTTTCTATGTTGCTGAATTTCTTTTTCTTTTTCTTCTTCTTTTTCTTTTTGTTTTTTTTTTGTTTTTGTTTTTTTGTTTTGTTTTTCTTTTTTTCTTTTTGTGTGATCGCTGTTGAGTTTCTTATCCTTTCTTTGTCTTTCTCCTCTGTCTCTGTCTCCTTATTTGTCTCTCTCTGTCTCTGTCTATTTATCTGTCTGTCTATCTGTCTGTCTGCCGTCTATCTGTCTCTCTCTCTCTCTCTCTCTCTCTCTCTCTCTCTCTCTCTCTCTCTCTCTCTCTCTCTCTGCGTTGTTAACCCTACTCAGGGCGAGGACTGGATGTAAAAAAGCACATCAGGGCTTATCTATTATCCTCGTAAATAAAGAATTTTGTCTTGTCTTGTCTCTCTCTCAGTCTGTGTCTCTCTCTCTTCTCTCTCTCCTCTTCTCTCTCTCTTTTCTCTCTTCTCCCCTCTCTCTTCTCTCTTCTCTTTTCTCTCTCTTTCTCCCTTCTCTCTTGTGAGTTTCTCTCTTTCTCTGTGAGTCTCTCTGTCTCTCTCTCTCTTTTCCCCTCCTCTCTCTCTCTCTCTTCTTTTCCTCTCTTCTCTCTCTCTCTTTTGTCTTTCCGCGCGCGCGCGTTCTGTGTGTGTACTTTTCCCACTTGTTCTCTTCAAGGATGGATTTAAGTGGAAGCTTCAGCTTTTTTCCATCTGGGGACAGTTGAGCTAGCGTTATGAGACCAGGTGTGGTGTGTGTTTGTGTGTGTGTGTGTGTGTGTGTGGGTGTGTGTGTGTTTTGGGGTGTTGGTGTGGGGTGTGTGTTGGTGTGTGTGTTGGTGTGCGCCACGCGCGTGCGCGTGCGTACGTGCGTGTATGCGTGCGTGTGTGCCTGTGGTGTGGTGTGCGCGCGTGTCGTGTGTGTGGTGTGTGGGGTGGTGTGTGTGTGTGTGTGTGTGTGTGTGTGTGGTGTGGCGTGTGTGATGTTGTGTGTGTGTTTTGTGTGTGTGTGTGTTCTGTGTGTGTGTGTGTGTGTGGTGTATGTTGTGTGTGTGTGTGTGTGTGTGCCTTTTGTGTGGTGTTGTGTGTGCCTTTGTTGTGTGGTTGTGTGTGGTTGTTGTGTGGTTGTGGTGTGTGTGTTGTGTGTGTGTACAGAGAAAAAGTTGATCATTCTTCGGTAATGACAATTCCTTTCATTCAGAAACTGTGTTTAATCCCGAATTCAAACCAATGGTTCAATATGGCTCTGAATTTGCTGGCCACAAGTTACTGTAATACGATGGCTCATTCTTGTCTTGTTTTTCAACAACAGAATTGTCTCCAAACGGTATGCCGCACCCCAAACTATCGTCCCCCCAGTCCAATAACAACAAACGGTGTTTGTTTTTTGCTTGTTTGTTTGAAATTAGTTTACCTCTTACCTCCCTTGATTGTGTAATTTCAGTATCTTACCTAAAATCGTACAATACGAAACTCTCTTTAAAACTTTGTAATGTGTGTATCATTGAAACACAAGAATCATATATTTCGGTCGTTACAATAATATCAGATCAGAATGATACACTGAGAAAATCTCTCTCTCTCTCTCTCTCTCTCTCTCTCTCTTCTCTCTCTTCTCTCTCTCTCTCTCTCTCCTCTTTCTTCAGGGCACTAACATATAACTCAACAAACATGCTAGGGTACCCGCACACCAGCCTTTTTCTGGGATAGCATTCTTCTTAAAACCGAAAAGACAGGGGAGTCAAGTTACCATTTCCGCGGTCACTGAGGAGAAACAATCATGTTTCGAAATACCGGTATCTGACCAGGAGTATTGTTAGTGAGTTTCCTCCCCATTGGAGATTGTCTCCTCCTTGGAGACTAAAAGCTTGTAAGGGCTCATTTTGAGAAGCATTTATTGTCCCCCATTCACCACTCAAGCACATACTGTTAGGCAAAATTTTATCTACCACTGCAGATATGAATGCTTATCTCCCCCTATTTCTTCAATCTAAGACATAAGAGCAAGCTTTTGTTTATAATTCGATTTTCTTGCAGTCATTGCAACCCAAGCTCCTCTGTAAGGTTGCTGGAATGGTGCTCGTTACTTATCCTTGGAATGTATTAGTTTATTGTGTATAATTATATATATTATATATATATATATATTTATTATATTTATATATATATATATATATATATATTAAATTATAAACAAAGCTTGCTTTAGGGTCTTAGTTTGAAGAAATAGGGGGAGAAAACGCATTCATATCTGCAGTGGTAGATGATTTGCCAAAACTAACAGTATGTGCATGAGTGGGTGAATGGGGAAAAAAAAATAAATGCTTCTCAAATGAGCCTTTTCAGCAAGCTTTATTCCCCAAAGAGGGAGACTAATTATTATAATTTAAAAATTTTAAATATTTCTTGCAGTCATTGCAACACCAAGCTGCTCTGAAAGTTGCTGGAAGGGTTTGCGGTACTTACCCTTGGATTTTATTAGTTTGTTGTTTATATATTATTATATTTTATATATTATATATATTATATATTTATATTTTAGTGTGTGTGGTGTGTGTGTGTGTGGTGTGTGTTTTGCATGGCGCGCATGACAACTCTCTATCTTCTGGGTCTGTCTCTGTCTGTCTGTCTCCTTCTCTCTCTTCTTTTCTCTCTCTCTCTCTTCTCTCTCTCTCTCTCTCTCTCTCTCGCCCTTTCCATCTCCATTTTTCTGTTATAATATCCTTCATTCTCATGTCTGTATATGGGGAAAGTGGCAGCAAAAGAGAGCGTGGCTGCCTGTGTGGAAGGGGTAGATGAGTGGGGGAAATCGTACCCGAGCGCGCATGTGTGTGTGTGTGTGTGTGTGTGTGTGTGTGTGTGTGTGTGTGTGTGTGTGTTGTGGTGTGTTGTCTGTCTGTCTGTCTGCATGCAAACTCGTACTGAGGCTCTAAAGGCCAGAATTTGGAATTGTCTTTTTTTTCTTTTTTTTTTTTTAATATACTCAAAACAGCATGGCAACTAAATTATCAGGAGATTATGAAGAAGAATTTGGGAACAGAAATCTCAGGGCTGGGCTCTGTCAATTTTTTCCAAGATTGATATGCGAAATTTGGAGCATAGGGACAAAATAAGACAACAAATGTCCTTGGAAACACACACACACACATACACGCGCGCGCGCACGCCGCACACACGTACGCGCACACACTCAAACACACAACACACACACACACACACACACACACACACACACACACTCTCTCTCATCTCTCTCTCTCTCTCTCTCTCTCTCTCTCTCTCTCTCTCTCTCTCGCACGCGCGCGCGCGCGCGCGAGCAGCTTGAAAGACAATAGCAAGGGGTGAGGAGTTTGTTTACAAACAGAGGACTGCTGGTGAATTTCGCCATGGAAAGCATGGGCAGGCTGGAATCATGCCCTGTCCACGTGCATACAAAGGTTACTGGCAAGAGCTGAGTGAGGGCGAGTCGCGGTACCAGTGACAGGTAAACAAATGAAACTGATGAATGCTATGTGGAACACAGGTTGGCGGATCGTGGCGCTCTCATTGAGGAGTGCAGCGCTGCGACCCGTAGACTCTGTACACGCCCTCCCAGAAAAAATGTACTCATAATTCACTGCTTGATATTACACCCACAACCTTAAATTTCTATACGGAAATAAGACTTTGACGCTAAGCCGAAAACGAAACTTTTTTCACGGGAGACTCTGTACACGCCCTCCCAGAAAAATGTATCTATAATTCACTGCTTGATGTTAACCCCACAACCTTAAATTTCTATCTGAAAAAAAAGACTTTGACGCCAAACCCAAAAGAAACTTTTTCACAGTCCCGTGTGTCTACTACACCACTAAAACAGAATCCTCGTGCTAATTCCACTCAACACCATCATCCGTACTGGCGAGGACCGTTTTTGGTGCTTGCTAAAGACTGGGTCAACGAGAAGATGTACCGGTATAGACCGTGTGCGACAGGACATTCGCTGAGCGCTGACGTTCCCCCTGCATCCTGCGACCTGACACAGACTCGTTCTGGCCGTGACCCCAATGTGTCAAAGAGTGTCGTGAGTGCAGCCAGAAAAAAAAACTACTTTTTCTGGCGCAGCTCTGGTATCGCGGCACAAGTGGAACCACCAAAACAGATCTATGGAAGGGGAAACCACTCTCTCCGCAGCATCCAGTGAACCGACTGACCGTGCGCGCCAAGAAGGGCAGCTGAGGCCACACGCTGCAATTAGAATTTTGCACTAAATCACTACACATGCCATCCTTGCAAACGCTTGGAGTCACAGCATAAATTTGAGCTGAAAAATTACATTCAACTGATAGCAGATTACATGAACAACCCTCACCGAGCATCTCACTTGTTTTAAAGGGATTTCAATCGATGAAAAGTCATTCACGGTCTAGAAATACATGAGCTACCCCCTTGCCTACGTCACATTTCAGACCTTTTGCACTCATCCTTGACCCTATCTTTGCGCCGAGGGGTTTCCCCAAAATAGTCCCATTTCCCTTCATTTTCATCTGTCTGCTTGGAACCACGTGACATGTACTTTAATGAGCATATGAAAGAAAAGTAGGTAAATCAAATTTCGGACACAATTTTTAAAAATGTGAAAAAGATGTAGGCCTACTTGTGCCTGTTTATATATACTCGACTCCTTAAGCAAGATTTGATGTATTGATTTTTGGTGTGCAGCCTGAAGTTTCATCCCTCTTCACTACACGCACTTCTTCCGTCACCAGAGCCATTTGCGCCCCACCCACACCCCTTACCTCCCCTCCCTCCTCTTTCTTTCATCTGCCCTCTGTGAATAACAAGTTAGACGCACGGCACACAACAGAATCCAACCCAAGGACGGAAAATGAAAGCAACATCATCTCTATAACCAGCAATGTCTCTAGTTCAGCATTAGTGAGAACGACAGCGCTGAAGCCTCTACCCCATCATCATTCCAGGTAGCAGAACAAGAGTGAACAGCAACATCACCATCGCAGACACCGACAACACATCTGAACCTTGAAGTAGCAGCACAAAGACATACACCAAACATGACAGTAGATTTTTTTCTTTCTTTCCTTCTGCGTACGCAGGCTGATATTCCTGCGGACACTGCCTCTATAGACAGGCATTGGAGTTTTGTGTGTATGACCGTTTTTCATCCCGCCATTAAGGCAGACATACTCCATATTCGGGGAAGGTGCATGCTATGTGTAACGTGTCATCCATACCAACGGCCAAACTGGCCTTCTCTTCCGAAAGTTGGTGATAGGATGTTACGTGTGTGCAAGATGTTGTGCGTGCGTTCACACACGGAACCTCGGTTTATAGTCTCATTCGAAGGACTGTATGGGGAATGGAGTGAGAACCAATGTTAACTCCGAGGGAAAAATCCCCTGTACCGAAATTCGAACCCGCAACCCAAGGATCACGAGTCCGGCGCTCTACCAACTGAGCTATTCCGGCCCCCGACAGTAGATAACAGCAAATCAGCAACGGAGGTTGCTAGGCAACAAACTGTCATCTGGGTTAGTTTCGATGTGAGGTGTCTGCAGGCGGAAATGAGGAAAAAAAATGGAAAAATTTTTTAAGGAAAATTTGACAATCCGCCAGACAAAGCGGGGAGGGGAAAGAAATACAGAGCACACGACTTCCGACCTGTTCGGCCTTCAACGCCCATCGCGGGCAGCGGGAAGTGCGAAGATACGGTCGTGATTGCCTTCTTCGTTTTCATGGTCCTGAATGTTGTTATCATTCGTTCGTCGTGTCATTGTCTGGAGTGTTTGCTGCTACGAAGAAGATAGAGGTCGAAACGCGTCGTGTTTTGTCTTGTAAGTTAATTTGTTGTTCCTTTGCTGGCAGAATTATTTATTTCCTTAAAAAATACAAGAAAAAACAGCTAATCCTCGAACGAAAAAAAACAAAAATTACAAGACAAACACGACGCGTTTCGACCTGGTTTCTTAGCTTGACAGACACGTCCAGACAATGAATGACGAACGAACAGACAGATACTTTCTTAAAGTTGGCGCAATGAACGTGATGAACGAGGCTGTCCATCTGACTTGACAACGAAACTTGTAAATGAAGTGATTGTTATATATACGATGTGGAGGAATACATGATACAGCTCAAACAGAATCGTTTGACAGCAGATGGCAGTTCAGTTGCCCAAGACCGACTAAAAGGTTAGAGAAGGTAGCGTAGTGTCGCGATATTATTACTTTAAAGTGATAGAAATCCTATATTTATTATTTTTCTATAATTTCTATCATCATCATCATCACACACTATCATTATCATTATCAATATTATTATCATCATTATTATCATTATTATTGTTGTTGTTGTTGTCGTTGTTGTTGTTGTTGGTGGTGTTGTTGTTATTGTTATCGTCATTATCATTATTATTATTAAAATTATTATCGTCATCATCATCATCATATTATTTTTATCATTATTATCATTATTAGTATTGTTATCGTTTTAACCCGTGTTCTCTCCTTCCCACCAGCCTCGTTACCATTCCACATCCACTTCGCGCCTCAATTTGACGAGCTAAGTGATGTATAATTAATTATGTTCCTTCTTCGTTTTCATTGTTCTGAGTGTTATTTTGTTTTGCCTGAAGAAGACCAAAAAGATCGAAACGCGTCGTGTTTTGTTTTGTAATTTGTTTGTTTTTTCTCGTTCGGCAACTTAGTAATCTTTCTTCTTCTTCTTTTTTTAAAGTTTGTTTCGATTTAGCCTGCAGCCTCATCGCTTTTAAACTAAGGTCGCGCAGTGAGTAACACAGTCGGACATGACGGAAGAGGATAGCGGTATACGTCAACCAGACTGATGTCACAGCTGACGACACACACTCGCTCACCTTGCAGCTGTTGTCATAATGACTGTGCCCTGACCCCCCCCCCCTCCTCCCCACCCCCCCCCCCCCCCCCCCACCCTCCCACTCATGGTGGAACTGGCGAGGATAACACAACACCCCACAGACCAGGTTTCTGTTCTTTCAGCATCACTGCCCAAAACCACTTAGGACAGACCATGAAGCAGAAACTGTCGCTCGTGACACACATCGCTCAGAGGGCAACGACTGTCTATGACAACAGTGATAATACTACTCCTTCCTCAGCTGACTCCCACTACAAAACTGGGAGCTAATAAATATACAGACATCGCGCGCGCGCCGCGCACAGCCACACACACACACACACACACACACACACACACACACACACACACCACGCACGCACGCACGCGCGCGTGCGTGCGCATGGACGCACACACGCACGCACACACACACACGCGCGCGACCGCGCGCACGCACGTAGAGAGAGAGTTCGGAAAGTTAATAGACAAAAAAGTGCTGCATGTGAGCATTGTGAACTGTAAAAAGAAAATAGCATTCCCAAAATTAGTGATAATCAGAGAGAGGGAGAGACAGACAGACAGACAGACAGACAGGCAGACAGACAGGCAGACAGGATGCTCGCATGCCGGTAAACAGCATCTTCCCGTGCGTAGGGCTTTAGCAGAAGCGCACTATACTAGTTGGAACTGGCCCTATGACGGACAACACGTACCATGCGCGCGGCTATGGGAAAGAATGAGTAGGCTGCATCCGCAAGGCAGTGTGCATCGCTGTTAGTTTAAGGTCAGTTGTTAGCGTAAGGGGTCCCTACTCGTTCTTTCTACTGTTATGGCTGCGGTTTGTTTGTTTGTTTGTTTTGTTCTGTCACACCGGAGAATAACCAAACTGGAACCTGGATATGTATTATAACAACTACATGTATTCTATAGCTTTAAAATCATTGACTGTTGACAGAAAATTGCATAATGTGAAAACTTCCCCCCCCCCCTCTCTCTCTCTCTCTCTCTCTCTCTCTCTCTGTCTCTCTCCCCCCCTCTCTCTCTCTCTCTCTCTCTCTCTCTCTCTCTCTCTCTCTCATTCAGTTCCGTGCCCTGTCCACTCTCCACTGTAGCCATGTTTGTTAACACAAATATGACTCTCAAATTCAGTGCCCACAATCTGAACGCGTTCACCAAACCATCTTACGTCCAAGTTAAAAGGGCATAGGGGAGAGGAGGAGAGGGTGGACGGGGGGGGGGGGTGAGGGCAGGGATGGGAGGGTGGGTGGGTGGAGTAGACATATACGGGGTTTTGTCAAATTATTTGAATTATAATGTTAAACATAAACGCTAAACTTGCAGATCAATCTTTTCATTTTCTTTGTGGAGGGTGTGTGCGTGTTTGTTTTTTGGCTTGATGAAGTTCGATTAGCGGTTTTCTCTTTATGATTTTTTGGCTTCTTAGTATGAATCGTGTATTGACCTAGTTATTGGTCCATCCCTTACACTCGTGCTTACCTTGGTGTTGAAATTCGTTAAAACTGGAAAGAACAGCAAGACCTTTTGGGGTGTCTGAACAAAAGAATAAGCAACATGTACACGAAGTTCTTGATTTAATCTTGAACGTAGGTCGAAAAAAAATGTCACGTATTTTCAATCGGCATTCAAAATCAACAAGCAAAATGCGAGTTATATCGACCTGGACTCAAAGTCAAGAATTCAGGCCAACTTTTTTTTTCCCTGAATTTTCTGTCCATGAAAATTCGAGGATTACTAATAGGCAAAAAAATGACCACATAAAAAAAAATCAAATAATCTTAGCTATCAGAAAAAGGAAGAAAAAACATAGAGTCTAACTCAACATCTGGTAGGTCTAATGTCGGATTGAAAAAAAAAAAAAAAAAAAAAGAAAGAAAGAAAGTAGCGTTTTGCATAATGCAATTTGCGACCGCACAAGTCAAAAGAGAGAAGGTGACAGCTAGACTGAGGCCGTCCTTTTCATGATAAACAGTCTCATTTGCATTTCGCACATTGTCGCAGACGCTGTCTACTCATTCTACTGCACACTCTATCAAAATAGAGAAGGTCACATCTAGATGAAGACCGTCCTTTTCATAAGTGGTCTCGTTTCCTTTTTTTTTTTTTTTCACA
>CM031615.1:47987502-47992502 GCA_018398815.1 Conus ventricosus | reverse complement strand
TGTCAGGAGGGAGGCTGTCTGGAGGGAAGTTGTCTGGAGGGAGGCTGTCAGGAGGGAGGCTGTCAGGAGGGAGGCTGTCTGGAGGGAAGTTGTCTGGAGGGAGGCTGTCAGGAGGGAGGCTGTCTGGAGGGAAGTTGTCTGGAGGGAGGCTGTCTGGAGGGAGGCTGTCTGGAGGGAGGCTGTCTGGAGGGAGGCTGTCTGATGGAGTTGTCTGAGGAGGCTGTCAGGAGGGAGGCTGGCTGGAGGGAGGCTGGCTGGAGGGAAGTTGTCTGGAGAGAGGCTGTCGGGAGGGAGGCTGTCTGGAGGGAAGTTGTCTGGAGGGAGGCTGTCAGGAGGGAGGCTGGCTGGAAGGAAGTTGTCTGGAGGGAGGCTGGCTGGAGGGAAGTTGTCTGGAGGGAGGCTGTCAGGAGGGAGGCTGTCTGGAGGGAAGCTGTCAGGAGAGAGGCTGGTTGGAGGGAAGTTGTCTGGAGGGAGGCTGTCAAGAGGGAGGCTGGCTGGAGGGAAGTTGTCTGGAGGGAGTCTGGCTGGAGGGAGGCTGACTGGAGGGAAGTTGTCTGGAGGGAGGCTGGCTGGAGGACGCTGTACACCCCCTGGTGTGTGGCTGCGGGGGTTGGCTGGCTGGGGATCACGTTTGGGGGTGCTGGAGGAGTGGACAGTCCCAAGGCCTGAGAATCTCTGTCGCTGGGATCGGCTGTCTGGGAGTGCGGTACGGCTGACATATCTGCGATGTCTGGTCTGGCCACTTCACTGCCGGCGTTGTTCAGCACACTCATGTCACCGTTTTGAACATTGACTTTCTTGTCGTTGTTCAGAATAGCAAAAATCTTGCCTTCCTTGGTCCAGCAGCTTTTAACGTTGCGGTGATTCTTCACGAGGTTGAGGCGAGTCATGTTTAAGGGGGTAAGGTCTTCCACTATTCCCATGCCTGTTCCTTTGAGAAGTCTCCGTTTGCTGAGAACTTCACGTGTTTACTGGTGATGATTTGATGATGATGGGTCTCGGTCGGTCACCTTTTACCCCAACACGATGGGCGACACTGATGTCCGAAGCTCCAGTATGAGTTAAAAGATAATTTTCTGTGGATGATAGACAACAGTTTTGTCTCACTCTCGGCCCCTGATTCGTGTCCGTTGTCTGGTCCCACTCCCAAGAATCGAACGGAGTCTCTCCTTTGATACTGGTTTTTTTTTTTTTTCGTTTCTTGCTTCTCTCTCGGCTGTAAGAGTTTTTTTTACACTGGCTACTTCGTCTTGTAAATCTTCTATTTGGTCTTCCGCTTCCGTTAGCTTTTCTTTCAGGGCATCATTTTCTCTCTGAGATCGAAGATATCCGACCGCAACCTCTCGAATTGTTCTGAAATTTGTCTTGACAGATTTGACTCACTACTTATTATCTTGTTTTGTAAGGTGTCAACTGTCACAGAAATTTTGTTTTCAATGGTTTTAAGTTGCTCAGAGACTGTATCGACTCCTGTCCCTGTTGTAATGGCATGGATGAAATTCAAAGAACGGTTGAACCAGTATGCTGAAAAACATGTCCCCAAAACCAGTGGTTCCAACACTCCGAGGAAGACATGGATGGACGGGGGAATGCTGAAATCAGTGCGCAAAGAACACAAGCTCTTCAGACGATGGTCAGGAACGGATGTTGGCAAGGACTATCAGGCATACGCAAAAGCTAATAACAAGGCATAGAAGGCATGCAAAAAAAAATGCAAAGAAGAAACCGGAGGCCACAGTCGCCGCTCAGGCCAAAACCAACCCCAGAGCATTCTGGTCTTATGTCAAGTCGAAAACAAAGATGGAAACAGGAGTAGGTGACCTGGAAAAAGAGATGGAACGAGAACAACAAACGACAAGGAAGAAGCTGACCTCCTAAACACCTTCTTCTGGAGCGTCTTTACAAATGAGAAAGAGGGTGAATTACCAGAGATACCCCAATATAATTATGAAGAACTGTGAGATTTTATTATCAATACAGAAGAAGTTAAGAAACTCCTCCCGAATTTGGAAGCTTCTAAGGCATCAGGACCAGATGGTCTCAGCACGCGCATGCTTGTTGAGTTGTCAAGCGTCCTGGCAGTTCCAGTGACTGTCATTTTCAAGAAGTCGTTAGAGACGGGTATGATCCCAGAGGATTGGAGAACAGCAACTGTCATCCCCATTTTCAAGAAAGGAAGCCGTCTCAAAGCCAACAACTACAGACCTGTGAGTCTCACCTGTGTGCTCTGTAAGACGATGGAAAAACGGATCCGTGAGAAAATGATAGCGCACCTACAAGACAACAATTTAATCAGTAGACAGCAACACGGTTTCACCAAAGGACGCTCGTGCATAACCCAGTTTCTGGAAACCCTAGACATCTGCACAGAGACCTTAGATGCTGGAGGTAGCATTGATGTCATATACATGGATTTTATGAAGGCTTTTGACAGCGTCCCATACCGCAGACTGATAGCAAAAGTCGGAGCCCATGGAATAAAGTCTTTCAATGGATCCAAGATTTCCTGACCAACAGAGCGCAGTGCATCAATATCAACGGAAAGAAGTCAGGCCAAGCAGATGTGACCAGTGGCATCCCACAGGGCAGCGTGTTGGGGCCTGTTCTTTTTCTGTTGTAATCAACGATTTGCCGTCCAGAGTCATGTTGAGCTTTTTGCTGACGACACAAAAATCTTTACCCGAAACGACAACAGTGATGCGCAGGAAACTTTTCAAGGAGATCTCAACCGACTCCAGAAGTGGTCAACCGATTGGCAATTAATGTTCCACCCTCAAAATGCAGTGTGATTAGGCTTGGTAACCCTAAAACAGAGGCAACATACTGTATGAACAGCAAAAACTCTCAGGGTGAGGATTGCACTGTCAGACTGGAAGAGAGTGAAGTAGAGTGGGACTTGGGAGTGTTGGTGGACAGGGACCTTAGTTTCAAGAACCACGTGGCACAAGCAACTGCAAAGGCTAATAGGATCCTTGGGGTCGTCAGAAGGTCTTTCGATCACCTTACACCAGAAACCATTGTCCAACTCTATAAGTCCCTTGTGAGGCCAATCCTTGAATATGGTCACGCTGTATGGCAGCCAAGATTTAGAACCCTATGTGCTGACCTGGAGGATGTTCAAAGGCGAGCAACAAAACTCATTGGCCCCCTGAAAGAAAAATCATATCCAGAGCGCCTAGCTGCACGAAAACTGCCAAGCCTGGAACACCGCAGAAACAGAGGCGACATGACTGACACTTTTAAGTTTGTAAAGGGCTTATATGACACAAACAGACCACAACTCCAGCTCCACCAAGGTAGAGACACTAGAGGGAACTCTCTAAAACTTGAGAAAAGACATTGCAGACTGAACATGCGTTCCAGCTTCTTTGCGCAGAGAGTGGTGTCCACATGGAACAGTCTTCCAGATAATGTGGTGACGGCCCCGGGCATTAGTGCTTTCGAAAGAAGATTGGATGCCCATTGGGAAAGTCTGCCAAGCAAATTTGACCCCAGCTGTTACCAGTAGACTGCTTTTGCCATGCCACGCACGCAAGTCTAGTTTTGAACAGGAGTGGTGAACAGGCCTTGTAAAAGGCCTCCAACACACAACATATCAAGTATAAAGTAAAAGTCACATTAGTTCTGTTGTCTGCGGCCATTGTCTCACTTCTTTCCACTACTTCTAATAATGTTCGTTGTTTGGAATTAACCGAACAGCACCCGTGTCTCTTGTTATTGTTAACAGATTTTGTTGATGTATTCAGAAAAAAGTGTTTTCACTACACGATACACTATTGTCGGATTGACCATTAAGTTTTCGGAAATGAAATTAGGTAGAGAACAGTAAACAATAAACAGTAAACAAGTGGGGTATGTTTTGCTCCCATAAGGAAACCTAACACAGAGTAACTTTTATTCAAGACTGGCACAGCCTTTTTAACTTGAATAAAGTCAGACAAATACATGGACGAACAATCTAATAGTGGGGGAAAACAAGCGCAGGCCAACAACTGAACTGTCTGGCAAAGATTTGGACTTGAGGGGAGGGGAGGGGAAGTTTGAAGATGGAGAAACTGGGAAAATGAAATTTAAAAAAAAATGTAATAGATATGAAAACTCTTCTCTAGCTGCATAAGGGAACCATCGCAATCCCTTTTGAAGGCAGATATATTGTATTGCCTGCTCCGAGGCCTTTCGCCCGCTGGATCGGGACTCATCAGGGAGACACGGCTGGTTGTGTCTGCACTCCCGGCGTCAAATAGAGACACACCACAGTCCATAATACTGCGGTGTTCTCACCACCATGGGTGCAAAAAAGAATCCAATAGCACCCCCAGAGCAGCCAGCGAAGAGTAGTAAATGCAACCAAACGAAAGTGTGGGGAGGAAAAAAAGTTACTGTAAAACTAAAGACATTATGCAAATAATATAAAATGTAGGGGACAGTCTTTGAGCCTACGCCTGAGGATCCCCCAAAGATGCAAGGGAGATCAAAAGACAAACACACAGACGGACAGAGACAAATACAAATAACCTCAATTTAATCAAAGCAAAATCGGAAATGAAATTAGGTAGGGAACAGTAAACGATAAATAGTAAACAAGTGGGGTATGTTTTGCTCGTCCATGTATTTGTCTGACTTTATTCAAGTTAAAAAGGCTGTGCCAGTCTTGAATAAAAGTTACTTTGTGTTAGGTTTCCTTATGGGAGCAAAACATACCCCACTTGTTTACTATTTATCGTTTACTGTTCCCTACCTAATTTCATTTCCGATTTTGCTTTGATTAAATTGAGGTTATTTGTATTTGTCTCTGTCCGTCTGTGTGTTTGTCTTTTGATCTCCCTTGCATCTTTGGGTGGATCCTCAGGCGTAGGCTCAAAGACTGTCCCCTACATTTTATATTATTTGCATAATGTCTTTAGTTTTACAGTAACTTTTTTTCCTCCCCACACTTTCGTTTGGTTGCATTTACTACTCTTCGCTGGCTGCTCTGGGGGTGCTATTGGATTCTTTTTTGC
>CM031615.1:47977502-47982502 GCA_018398815.1 Conus ventricosus | reverse complement strand
GTATTTTCAAACCTTGAGATACAAATAAAGGCTTGATAGACTAACAATCAATATGATCCTTGATTAAAGCATGGTACAACCATTTTCAATTTGCCATTTCAACAAAAGTAAATATATCACAGAATGAAAGAAAGAAAAAAGTGCTAAAGCATGGTACACAACCACTTTCAATTTGCCATTTCAATAAAAGAAATATATCAAAGAATGAAAGAAAGAAAAAAGTGCTAAACATGTACAACCTTTCAATTGCCATTTCAATAAAAGTAAATACACAGAATGAAAGAAAGAAAAAAAGTGCTAACGCATTATGATATCTAGCAGAAACTGATCGATGAATAAGGTAATCAATAGATAAATGAACAGACAAGAAATCATCTAGCTAAACAGATTAACACATGAATTAATAAATAGACAAAATGAACAATCAAAAAATGAATGAATGAATAATATGAATGGTGAATAAACCAGAGCAATGTGCAGGAATAACGAGGAAGAGAATGTTTACAATGAATCTGGTGATCAGATGAGGCTCGGAGGGATAGGTAAGACATATGCGTGTGTGTGCATGTGCTTGCATGCAATGCAATCAAAAGTACACTTCATATATTATACTTGCATCACAAAACCAACAACGGTTATGATGATAATGATTATATTCGAATAAAAAGAAGAAGAAGAAGAAGAAGAAAAGAAAGAAGAAGAAGAATGGACAATAATAACGTTAATGATAATGATGATTTCAATAAATATAACAACAACAATCATCTTCATCATCATCATCATCATCATCATCATCATCATCATCATCATCAATCATCATCATATTGATTATAATTATGAGGAGGAGGAGGAAGAGGAGAAGAAGAAGAAAAAGAAAAAGAATGATGATGATGATGATGATGATGATGATGATGAAGATGATGATGATGATGATGATGATGATGATGATGATGATGATGATAAGAATAATGATGATGATGATGATGATGATAAGAATAACAGAAGGAAAAAAACGATAATGAGGATGAGGATTATAGTAATAATAATCATGATAATAATTAGTGTGATCATAATAATAACAATGATGATATAATGATGATGGTGACGACAGTATTGATGATGATGATGATGATGATGATGATGATGATGATGATGATGATGATGATGATGATGATGATGATGATGACGTTGATAATAACGAAGTGGAGGAGGGGGAAGATGGCCAAGCATGCACACCACCACAACGAGTCAATGGGAAAGTGCAGATGTGTATAAACATCACGATGCCAATGCTTTGAAGAAAGAGTCGTCGAGTCGACCGTATAAACTTTTTTTTTTATTTGTTTCATTTCCTGCGTTAAGTCATTTCTCACATTCTGGTATACTCTCCTGACACACGTCCACCTCCTCTCCAGCGTACCCTTCGGCAGATACAATGACACAACGGGGACAGAGCTGATAATATGATGGATAGATAGATATATAAGAGGACGCGATAACACAATATTTAGGTCGAACTGATGGAGATAAGCGAAGGAGGCTGTCGCCATACTGTCTGTGAAAAATTAATGACGTCACAGGCAAAGGAGCAACTTGGTACAGACCAACACAGTGGGCGCAGAAGGTTGTGGCGTGCATGTAGAAAAAGCAGTTGTAAGCCATGTCGAAACGTGTTGCTTTTGGATTATTTGAAGACTGAAACAGCTTGCTGGTGTCATTGAAAAGAAACCAGCTGGGAAAGAGCTTGTCGACGGGCTGGGGAGGGGGTGGTTGGGAAGGGGAGGGGAAGGAGTATGGTTTGTGTGTGTGTGTGTGTGTGTGTGTGTGGTTGTGTGTGTGTGTGTGTATGTGTGTGTGTGTGTGTGTGTGTGGTGTGTGTGTGTGTGTGTGTGTGTGTGTGTGTTGTGTTGTGTTGTGTTGTGTTGTGTTGTGTTGTGTTGTGTGTGGTGTGTGTGTGTGTGTGTGTGTGCGCGCGCGTGTGTGTGTGTGTGTGTGTGTGTGTGTGGTGTTGTGTGTGTGTGTGTGTGTGTGTGTGTGTGTGTGTGTGTGTGTGTTGCACGCGTAGTGTTGTGTTGTGTTGTGTTGTGTTGTGTTGTGTTGTGTGTGTGTGTGTGTGGTGTGTGTGTGTGTGTGTGTGTGTGTGTGTGTGTGCCTCCATTGTCTGTTGTTTGTGACGTTTTGGTCTGTTCGTTTTGCGTGTCGAATGCATCACTGTTTGTCGTGTGCACTTCGTCCTGTATGTGTGTGTGTGTGTGTGTGTGTGTGTGTGTGTGTGGTGTGTGTGTGTGTGTGTTTGGGTTTTTTTTGTTTGGTTTGGTTTGGTTGTTTTTTTGTTGTTTGTTTAGCTGTCTTGTAACGTATCATTTATTTTCTTGCCAAGTGAACGTAACTACAACGTTGGTAACGGCTATTCTCTCTCTCTCTCTCTCTCTCTCTCTCTCTCTCTCTCTCTCTCTCTCTCTCTCCTCTCTCTCCTCTCTCTCTGTCTCTCTGTCTCTGTTTCTGTCTCTGTCTCTCTCTCTCTCTCTCTCTCTCTCTCTCTCTCTCTCTCTCTCTCTCTCTCTCTCTCTCTCTCTCTCTCTTAATAATATTACGTGAATGGCAGAGAGTGAGAGAGACGTGGGGAGTGTTGTGGAGCATGAGGAGAAGTGGAGACGGACAGACAGACAGAACAAACGAACGAACGAATCATTTTAATGAGGGATAAAGAATAATCACAATACAGGCTTTTTTACATCTTGCCCTCGATGAAGTTGAAAAAATGATGATAATAATGTGACTTCAAAATTAACGAACCATCTAAATAGTGAAAAGAATACTAGACTGAAATACAAAAGGCAGTCTAAAAATATGACAGTCAACCTTTCACACACACACACACACACACACACACACACACACACACACACACACACACACACACACACACACACACACACACACAGAACAACTTTGCAAATAATCTTTTTTTAATCAAATAAAAAAAAAGAAGAAGAAAAAGGAGAGAAATGAAGGACGCCACTGAAAGGTGGACAGGTGAAGACATGGGAAGAATAGAGAAGGGGTAAGGAAGGAACACGAATGAACATTCACATACATTAAAAAATCATTTGTACTTGAATCCATACAATAATTTTGAAAACGTATAAACAAGATTAATAATATAATAATAATAATGAATACTTATATAGCGCCTATTCTCCGCTAGAGGCCAAGATCTAAGCGCTTTACAATCAACACTCGTTTACACAACGGGCTGCCTACCTGGGTAGTGCCGACTGAAGAGCTGCCAGCTGGCGCTTCATTCAGTCGTTTCCCGTGTCATCCAGTCAGTATCGTTCAATATCGATCAGTCATTTTCCTTACTTCCTTCATTCTTTCCATTTCTCACGCAGGGTGCATGCTATGTGTAACATGTCATCCATACCAACGGCCAAACTGGCCTACTCTTCCGAAAGTTGGTGATGGGATTTTACGTGTGTGCAAGATGTTAAGCGTGCGTTCACACACGGAACCTCGGTTTATAGTCTCATTCAAAGGACTGTATGGGAAATGGAGTCAGAACCAATGTTAACTCCGATGGAAAAATCCCCCTGTACCTAAACGCCCCGGCGAAGGTTCGAACCCGCAACTCCAGGATCACCAAGATTACGAGTCCGGCGCTCTACCAACTGAGCTATTATATGATGTTGTCAATAGTCACACTGTTTAGGAAGCGTAGCATCAGATATAAAAAGTATTGTTTTTCGAAAACGTTTAGACTATACATTAAATGGAGACACTATGTCATTCCACAAACAACCACCGGAATAAATTAGGCTAGATTTAAAAAGATCAATCCTCGGTAGGGATGCCTGAATATTTTTATTTTTCTGACATTGCGAATCAGGTTAGTTTTAAACTTATTTTTCTGAGTTGATGGTGCATGATTGGATATCATCTTAAACGTGAAAATTGCTTTGTTGTAAATGAGTGTTCGTTTCAGAGGCAAAGTGTCTAAACGTTTATAATCAGAGGGAGTTACAGTTGTAAATTTGAGAGAATGAGTGTCACAGCCCGTCAATGAAGACTGAAGAGTGGTTTTAATACGTTATAACTGGCCGAATCCCACAATGTAGAAGCGTAATTCAAATGACATTCAATGTACGAAGTTAAAAATACAGCTTACGACAATGTTGGTATAAGAAAAAATATTTTAGTTTTGAAAGCTGGTGAATCTTTTGAGACAGAAGTTTGCAGACCATTGTGACAAGAGAAGACCATGATAAATTATTGTCTACGATGACACCAAGGACTTTATGATGATCAACTTCTTCAACTATTTCATTATTTATACAAAGAGACAGGAAATCAATAGAAATATTTTGACGCTTTTGTCTGGTGGTTATTATCAAGTACTTCGTTTTCTGAGGATGGAGACACATGTGATTGAGTTCAGACTATATGATTAATTTGTTTATACTTTCTTGTAAAGTGGCAAATATATTTTCATTTTTTTATGACTACAGTGTATTGTGGTGTCATCAGCGAACATTTTACATAAACTATCAATGAATAGAGGTAAATTGTTTATATATATGGAAAATAAGGCAGGTCCGAGTACTGATCCATGAGGCACACCATGACTAATGGATAATGTAGCGATACGGATTCATTTACTGAGACCATTTGCTTTCTACCAGAAAGAAATCAAAAATTGGAGTTCTGGCGCAATTCTCTGATACGTTATATATCTTTAGCTTTTTAAGAGAAGATTGCGATCAATAACATCAAAAGCTTTCATAAAATCTACCATGAGAACACCTGTAATTTGGTCGTTATTTATATTAGTAAGCCATTGATCAACTAGGCTTGTCAATGCTGTTTGGCAGGAGTGTTTAGCCCTAAAACCAGATTGGTTTTGATGAAATAAATTGAAAGAATTGAAGTGATCGAGAATATGTTTATTTATATGGTTTTCCAATGGTTTAGACAGTACAGACAGAATAGAAATGGGCCTT
>CM031615.1:47937502-47947502 GCA_018398815.1 Conus ventricosus | reverse complement strand
TTTAGGACGAGAAATCAGAAAAGCATAAGCAACAAAAAACAAAAAAACAAACAAACAGACAAACAAAACAAAAACTTACTCTTCCCCGTGTGACTTTTTATGGCCTTGTTTGGTTTATGTTCATGGTTTACAAACGGGGAGGGGTGGGGACAGGGTCAGTAGTAGGGTGGGAGGAGTTAGAGGATATATGCCTGCCCCCCCCCCTTCTCTCTCTCTCTCTCTCTCTCTCTCTCTCTCTCTCTCTCTCTCTCTCTCTCTCTCTCTCTCTCTCTCTCTCTCTCTCTCTCTGGAGACACAGAGCTGCAAAACAATGGTAGTTTTTCATAGGAGTTTGTCTCTTCGAGCTTTCAAACAAAAGTTGCACAAAGCTGACCCACTTTGAAAACACATGTACACATATCACGTCTTCAAATGAAATCCTGATCAGATATCATCGACATTATTTGGTAAACAGCAGGAATAGTTTTGAAGATACGGAATGTATTTGACTTTTCTTTTCTTATTTTCTTTCTTTTTTTTCTTTTTTTTTTCTTCTTCTGTGTTTGTTTTTGGTTAAAGCTGACATTAATTTTTTTTAAGTCATTGTATCAAAACGTGAACTCGGTCAATTTTCAGAGCAGCTGGCACTCATAGAAGAATTTCTGTAGCTAGATCACTCAAAGTAGAGTTAGTTTATACAGAAAGCTGTGTTTCTATTCTCATGATATGGTCAACGGAGTTAAGACTAAGAGTTTTTTAACACAGCATTGCGGTATGCGTACAATGCAACAGAATATGAGGTGTGTAGCAACAGGCACACAGGTGATATGACATATTCAATGAAATTATTTCATTTGCCAATTCACAACAGGTCATCCTATAATACTGCATAATGAGTGCTTTTTAGGTTGGTGTTGTTCTGTTCTTGTTTTATCTAGCTTTAAAAAAAAAACCCATTGAATTAAGTGCTATGGGTTTTCTTAATTGCACCGAAGACTCTGCAAGGTGAAGCACGATCTTCCTTCAGTAGATATTCCTCTGTTCACAGCAAACATATCCTACAGACAGTCGAAAAAAAAATTTAATGCCGTTTGATCCACCCAAACTCGGCTACTTTGGAAAATGGAAGGAGAACCCAGACAGCCAGGGCACCCAGATGTGCTTATGAACACTCAGATGACAAGACCCGTAATTTTTCCTGCTTTGATAACCTTAGATCTTCCGCCCTGGTGTGTGTGTGTGTGTGTGTGTGTGTGTGTGTGTGTGTGTGTGTGTGTGTGTGTGTGTGTGTGTGCGTGCGTGCGTGCGTGCGTGCGTGCGTGTGTGCGTGTGTGTGTGTGTGTGTGTGTGTGTGTGTGTGTGTGTGTGTGTGTGTGTGTGTGTGTGTGTGTGTGTGTGTGTATGTGTGTGTGTGTGGATGTGTATAGGGAAAAGGAGGAATACTGTCTGATCTTGCTAGCTCTTTGCACATCATCAAAGATAAAGTATGACACAGAAAGAAAAAAAATGAACACCACGTGCTTGTGTGAGCGCGCTCTTGTGTGTATGTGTGTGTGTGTGTGCGTGCGTGCGTGTGTGTGTTGTGTGTGTGTGTGTGTGTGTGTGTGTGTGTGTGTGTGTGTGTGTGTGTGTGTGTGTGTGTTTTGTGTGTGTGTGTGTGTGTGTGTGTGTGTGTGTGTGTGTGTGTGTGTGTGTGTGTGTGGATGTGTATAGGGAAAAGGAGGAATACTGTCTGATCTTGCTAGCTCTTTGCACATCATCAGAGATAAAGTATGACACAGAAAGAAAAAAAAAAGAACACCACGTGCTTGTGTGAGCGCGCTCTTGTGTGTATGTGTGTGTGTGTGTGTGCGTGCGTGCGTGCGTGTGTGTGTGTGTGTGTGTGTGTGTGTGTGTGTGTGTGTGTGCGTGCGTGCGTGCGTGCGTGCGTGCGTGCGTGCGTGCGTACGTGTGTGTGCGCACGTGTGTGTGTGTGTGTGTGTGTGTGTGTGTGTGTGTGTGTGTGTGTTCGCGTGCGTGCTTGTGTGCATGTGAGTGAGTTAGGAGGTATACGCATGTGCCTGTGGAAGGGGGATGGGACGGGAGAGTGGGCGGGGGATGCGGAGAGAGGTGCGTACGATGTGCGTGGCGAGCGGTTTGGTGGTGTCGATGCCAGCTCTTTGCATATCAAGATGCTCATCATCAAGAGAGAGAGAAACATGGACGAAGAAGATGAACGTAAGAAGAGGAAAGCAACAAGTGAAAATAAACGATTAATTTATTTCACATGTAGCTGCCTCAGTTTGAATCATGAGAATCCATTTTGTTTTTAATTGTTAAAGTGAACTGTTTCGGTTGAAAACAACAAATCATTTCTCTACCTGTACTTCACACGAAATCACACACACACACACACACACACACACACACTGACGGACATGTAACCATAGAAACGGGCACTGACTGGTGTGCAGGCGAGGCTTGTCTGACGTCATCTGATCAGAATGGCCGCTGGCATTTGTCGCATTCTTACATCCACTGCGCGATGTCATGCTTCATTGGCGATCTTCTTTGATTTCCAAAGTGCGCGTGATGGCGTCCAGAGGACGGACGAAAGGCGTGTGACTATGATATCGATGATGACGTTTACAACGTTCACCTCAGTTCACTGCAGTTCAGTGGGTTTACTCAACGTCTCTCCGTCATAGATGACATTACACGATAAACAAATAAAACCACTGTGATGACATTACACGATAAACAAATAAAACCACTGTGATGATACCAGACCATAAACAAATAAAACCACTGTGATGATATTACACGATAAACAAGTAAAACCACTGTGATGATACCAGACCATAAACAAATAAAACCACTGTGATGATATTACACGACAAACAAATAAAACCACTGTGATGATATTAGACCATAAACAAATAAAACCACTGTGATGATACTAGACCATAAACAAATAAAACCACTGTGATGATATTACACGGTAAATAAATAAAACCACTGTGATGATATTACACGGTAAATAAATAAAACCACTGTGATGATACTAGACCACAAACAAATAAAACCACTGTGATGATACTAGACCATAAATGAATATAACCACTGTGATGATATCACACCATAAACAAATAAAACCACTGTGATGATACTAGACCATAAACAAATAAAACCACTGTGATCATATTTCGCGATAAACAAATAAAACCACTGTGATGATATTATGCGATAAGCAAATAAAACCACTGTGATGATACTAGACAAGAAACAAATAAAACCACTGTGATAATATTAGACAAGAAACAAATAAAACCACTGTGATGATATTAGACAAGAAACAAATAAAACCACTGTGATGATATTAGACAAGAAACAAATAAAACCACTGTGATGATATTAGACAATTAAACAAATAAAACCACTGTGATGATATTAGACAATTAAACAAATAAAACCACTGTGATGATATTACACGGTAAAACAGAAAACCGCTATTATATTATTACATGATAAACAAATAAAACCAACAATTCACTTGTACAAAAAAAAAAATGAAGAAAAAAACTTCGCATAGACATACGTATAACTTATACAAATCCTAGCACTCAAAATTTGGATCTTCATAACAATCTGGGTACTTCAGGTTGAGCAACGACCGTTGTAATATCAGCATGATTCAGTTCAGGGAAAGTCAAAAGCGGCGGAAGGAGAGGGATGGCGCCGCCTTCCATCACACCCTGTCTTGGACACGCTGAATCTCTGATAATTTTCCGCCCTGACGGCCGATAGGCTAGGAGGTCTTTGATTTAACCTTTTAAGTTATGGAATATACAAAATACTTTCTTTCGCGTTCCCGGCCATGCTAGATCCTAAATCCAGTTAGTGGGGCGAAGTCTACAGATACCTCACCGGTCCACACAGCTTCTCCTGGATCTGCACCACACTGGGCCACGGCTGGCGTCTCAAGGCTTCAAAGGAGGTGCAGGACTGTAAGATGTGGGTAGAAGTTTGGGAGCCTGTGCCACAAGGGCACTGGTCAGTATGAGGGAGTTTGAGATGGGAGAGATGGGAGAGGAGCTGGCAGTGTCCTGTTCGCATCCTGAAGATGGTTACTTGAGCTGCTCTGTCGAGTTGGTGGATGCTGTCAACTTTAGTCCCAATGTCCAGGCGTTGACACCATGCTCTTCTGAAGTTGTTCCTCGGGATGGTTTTAGCTTCACTGTAGAACATCGAGTGCCCTGACTGTTCTTGCATGCTGCTGATCATGGACAGACATACACAAAATACAACTTTCATTTCAATAATTGTTTCAAGATTGATACCTTTCTCCTTATATAATTCTGTTGATACAGTAATATAATAAAAAAAAATTTAAATGCTGAACCGAGATAGGGCTCCCACAAATACAATCAACATCAAAAGAATACCTAGTGCTCCATGTCTTCAGGCTTTATTTCATCGTAATCTGATCTAAGCGGTGTGGGAAGTGGGACAATGTGTACGACTTTTCACCGAAATTTCTTTCGTTAATGTCGTTTCTAAAACCTAGAAGTATTTCAGCCAAGGAACATTGTTACAGCAGAATCGAATCATTTTCGGCACATTCTAGTGCTCCGAGTTTAGCAAGACTATATCTGCCATTTCATTCCACATTAGACCGCTATGTGATAGTGACAGTATAGCCGAATTCTATTGCATGATACTCCACAGAAGCTTTTCATTGTCGATTTGTGCTTGCAGTGTGTGTGTGTGTGTGTGTGTGTGTGAGTGAAGATCAGGACTCTGGTAGGGGTAGTGGAGTTGTCTTTTCTTTTCTGGATCGATAAAGGAAAGGACTTCTGCCGAGGTGATATATCAAGAGGTGAAAAGTGACTTTTGAGATGTCCGTCTGACGACCGAAATCAGCCAAAATAACCAATCTTCACAGATATACTGCCAAACAATAGTGTTTCTTTTTCTTTTTTAACTGGTTTGTAATAGGCTTACATGGTTAAATGGGCATCATGCTATCGATCATCTTTTTTTTATACAATGGGCGTGAACTATCATGTGAATGTATTAATTGATACTGACACCATAATGATGTCATGCTAATCTCTCCTCGTAAATGGCTTACGAAACTGCACTCTTACACCAGCCAGCAACAAATTTTGACAACAAGGGTTTCTCTTCGTTTGTGCCTGGAACATCGTGAGCGCACAAAGACTCCACATACACTGTCACCCCGCCATCACACCACCACCACCATCACCACTTCCTGACCACTATGCTTCGGCCACCCCCCACCCTCCCCACTCCACACCTTGTTACCCATTCCCCTTCCACCCCTCCCCTCCCTCCCCCTTCCCTCTTTTCATCCCCTGCCTACCCTTTCACGTCCCCTCGGACGCAGTAATTCTTTTCAGAAAACCATTGTTGGCAGTGTTTGGTCCTTTTAATGTTTGTTTTGTTTTGTTTTCAGTTTGCGCTCCTCGGCCTCCTCCTCCTCAACCTCCTGCGCCCCCCCCCCCCCCCCCCCCCCCCCAACGTATTACAGTTTGTGGAAAAGACATTTCCCGACTATCACTCCGTACAACGTCATGAAACTCAAGTGGTGTGTAATCTCAATCGAAAACATGGCAGTGTTTAATGGCTGGCTTATCACGTCCCCTGAACGTTTTCGTCTGGGCCTTAGCGGACGTTATTTCCTTTAAGGGTGGGAAAAAGAAAAGACAACTCTACTGCGCCTCACTACAAGCGCATTTCATCAGAGAGAAAATTTATCAAAGAGTTTTTAATCGGATTTATACAGTCAGGATTAAATTACGGGTCGGATTCGAATTAGGGTTAAGTTAGGTCAGAGTTTGATTCCTAGTTAGGGTCTTGTTTAGATTAGGCTTTTAAGTTCGTGGAAAACAGTTATGCATTTCAGAGTTGAGTTTTCCGGTTTTAATAAAAACGTTTCCATGTATGATGCAAACTCCGGCCACCACAAAGGATGGATTAATCAGTTGACCAGCTCGGGTTTTTTTTTGTTGTTTTTTTTTTTTTTTTTTGTATGTTTGTTTTTCCCCAATGTTATCTTCTTGTGTTGGCCAGATACTGGACCATCTCTCGACACACTACTTCTGAAGCAAAGAAATATACAGGGGAGCTTGAAGTGACGTATATAAGGTTCACATAACTGATGTAAACAGATCTACAGTGGCCTGTGCGACACGCACCTGTTTTGCAGAAATATGTTCCGCCACATTCACTTAACACAACTATGTCATACATATGATCACACATCCCCTCTCTCTCTCTCTCTCTTTGAATGTGTGTGTGCGCGCGTGTGTGTGTGTGTGTGTGTGTGTGTGTGTGTGTGTGTGTGTGTGTGTGTGTGTGTGCGCACACGCATCTGTGAGCGAGTAAGAGAGAGAGAGAGAGAGAGAGAGAGAGAGAGAGATTGTGACATGAGCAAGAAGGGGACGTGTGTGTGTGTGTGTGTGTGTGTGTGTGTGTGTGTGTGTGAGAGAGAGAGAGAGAGAGAGAGAGAGAGAGAGAGAAAGAGAGAGAGGGGGGGGAGATTTATTAATATATTGATGCCAAGGCAGCACAGACAGTCAGTCGTGCCTCCCTGATGAGTCTGATCCAGCGGATGAAAGGCCTATAAACAGTCGATATGAATGATTCTGTCTTCACGGTGGATTGCAATGGTTCCCCCGTGCTACTAGTTAAAGGGTTTAATATTAATTTTATCAGATAGTTCTCGGTTTGTTTTTTTCTCATTTTCTTTCTTTTTCCACCCCCTCCCCCGCTTTTTTCCAAATCTTTGCCAAGTCATTATTGCAATGACTGAGGAATTGTTAGCCTGCACTTGTTTTCCCTCACTATTAAATTGTTCAGCATAATATATATATATATATATATTTATATATATATATATATATATATATATATATATATATATATATATATATATATATATATATATAATATATTATGCTGAACAATATATATATTGTTGTTGTTGTTTTGTGTTCTTCCCAAGTTGTCCTGAAAGAGAGAGAGAGAGAGAGAGAGAGAGAGAGAGAGAGAGAGTTATAAATACCCGATAGAACATACACACTGTACACAACGTCATGTGTCACAGTGGAACGGAACCATACACCAGAAAACTCGATCACCCCGTACTGTAGGCTGTAGTCATGGGCCAGTGGTCAGACCTCGGTCAAACCTACCGCAGACCGTCCACCTTGAACACTTATGTAACCTGTTTGGACCGTGGCTGTGTCCTAACGGCTTAAATCGCTCGTTACAAACTTGGCCCACACACTGCTGCTGCCGTGTACAACGCTGTGGTCTCTCTCGCTACAGATGGCTCCAGCCATTATTACTAAGAGCCTGTAGAGTGTGTATACTGACTAGACTGACTGAGAGGGCGTGTGATAAAGAGAAAAAAACACCAAAGATGATGGTACTGGTTCGCCTATTCTCATTGATACGGCAGATCACGCTTGATTGTGTGGATAATTATTTACGCTGGATTAGGATAACACCGCCGCAAACAACGAAAAATGACTGGTGACAGGCTTCTAAGCGACTTCTACATCAGGCGTTGTTCGACTTGACAACACCGAAACTACACACCAATACAGTGTTTCAAGCATGCAGTGAGACCTGAGAACCATTTGTGTGTTGAATTGTGATGATCTGTGATCGAAATGCAAAAACATAAAACGGAAACTGCGACAAAAGACGGCAAATGTTATAACTAAGTGAAAGAGCGATTAATGTATTCACAATGGATTCTGGAAGGCAACTGAAAAACGTAATAGTGTTAATCTGTATATTTTTGGACTATTCTCGTGATCGTTTTCATTTGACAGAAGATATACAAAGTATCAGTGATCAGTCGACAATTGTTAAGCTTTCTGTTTGATCTGGTATCCTGATCGTGTGGAGAATCACGTGTTGCCTTCATGTATCGAATTCATATCCGTTCAAGTTGTTGAAATTCGACCTCTTAAGGCTGTATTGGTCAAACTTGAAACACGGTTGGAAAGTCGGGTCAGTTTGGTTATGAAGAGAGAGAGAGAGAGAGAGAGAGAGAGAGAGAGAGAGAGAGAGAGAGAGAGAGAGAGAGAGAGAGAGAGAGAGAGAGAGAATGAAATAAGAGTTTGATGTGACCAGGATGTAGCTGAAGTCCATGTTCCATCTTCAAACTGTAAACGGATAGACAGAAAGATGTAAACACGAAATACAAGTTGTTCATACGATCCAGTTCGATTTAGTAGCAGGTACATCAAGTATTTGTCATTCAGCTTTTGGTGCAAGCAGCCAGAATGTGAAATAAAGCCATCACATTCAATTTTCTTTTAAATCTCCGTGGAAGCCATCGCTTCACATGTTCACATTCCATTTCTGGATCAACATGTGTCACAGACGAGAATGATGAACTAATGACGATAAATAACCATTAGCTTTTAACCCCCAGTCGACATACAGCATAACGCATGTCATTATAGACAATGTTACGACAAGAAAGCAGTTAGATGTGTGTTGTCGTGTCCTGTGCATGGCAAATTCAAACAGGCAGGACTGAGCAACATGTGCTGAGGTGACTCTGCAACGCGAATGTGCAGAGTCTCCTCTGATAAGTGGTCGTCTGACGACTTGGTCGTGGTGGACTGCTTATGCCTGGAATGCCAACAGCGGTGTGGTCGTGCACGGTAGGCTCGAAAACCGATGAGATGTCATTAAGTTCAAGCCAGGTGTTGGGGGTTGGAGGTGTTCGGTACGTCGTGAGTCACTGTAATCCAGACGCGGAGTCATTTGTTTATTCTCGTAGAAAGAAAATATATGCAAAGAGCCATCATTTACATGTCGTCTTATTACCATAGATCGAGCTGCTGGATATGTATTGAAGAACCTCCGGCTAACACGCGATTTGATAAAAAATGAAGCCGTTTTATCTTTCTTTCTTTCTTATCCATATATTTATTTATTAGGTCACCCAGTTGCTTATTCATTTTATAAAAACAATTGTTGACAGGAGTATTCATGTGCAAGAAACTAACAATATTGATTCTTGAGTGCGTTGACCTTGTGAAATTTAAACACGTTGCTGTTTTGTTGTCTTTTTTTGTTGTTGTTGTTGTTGTCTTTTTTGTGTGTGTGTTCGAAATCTTGTTCTATTCTTGACGTCAAGGTCTTGCCTTCAACTTCCTTTTATTCTGAAAGACAAACAATGTAATTTGTTGACGTGCAAGCTGATGACCATCCATATGCAGTGATCAGTGATCAGAAGAGGCTGTTTTATGGCGACAAGTGCTTTACTGTGGATAATTCGTGACACTGCCTGCCAAAAGGAAGGATGGAGAACGGGCAACAAAAGGAACAGGTGGGTGGGTGAGCTCTGATGGGGATGGGGGTATGGGGGTACTGGTTGTGATATGCACATGGCAGAGATCGAGTTATTGATTGGTGGAGGCTTTTTTCGTCTTCTCTTCTTTTCTTTTCTTTCTTATTTTTTTCTTTTCGTTCTTTCTTTCTTTTTTTTCTTTTCGCTCTTTCTTTTTTTCTTTCTCTCTTTCCTTGTTTTCTTGCCTTTCCTTTCTCTCTCTGTTGTGTGTGTGTGTGTGTGTGTGTGTGTGTGTGTGTGTGTGTGTGTGTGTGTGTGTGTGAATGGGGTGGGGTGAGATGTGGGTGAGAGAGAGTATGTGTGTGTAAGGGGTGGGATGGGGTGAAGGTGCGTGCGTGCGTGCGTGCGTGCGTGTGTGCGTGTGTGTGTGTGTGTGTGTGTGTGTGTGTGTGTGTGTGTGTGTGTGTGTGTTTAAGGGGTGGCGTGTGTGTGTGTGTGTGTGCGTGTGTGTGTGTGTGTGTGTGTGTGTGTGTGTGTGTGTGTGTGTGTGTGTGTGTGTGTGTGTGTGTGTGTGTGTAAGGGGTGGTGTGTGTGTGTGTGTGTGTGTGTGTGTGTGTGTGTGTTGTGTGTGTGTGTGCGCGCGTGTTCCTTTTTGTTGTTTTTGTTGTTGCTGTTGTTGTTGTTTTAGTGGTTGTTGTT
>CM031615.1:47882502-47935002 GCA_018398815.1 Conus ventricosus | reverse complement strand
GGGGAGAATATGTAAACTAAATTTATGCTAGTACTCTTTTAAAAGGGGGGGGGGAAAAGAATAGTAATAATAATACTGATGTGATATTGGTAATAGTAATTATAAAATCTTATGATCGAGAACGAAGAAGAGGACAAAAAAGTAAGAGAAGAATGTTACAATTACAGTTAAAATGATGGTAATGATAGTAGTATTAATAGAAATGGTATTGAAAATTGGACAGATAGTAGAATAAAACAAGAAATCTATAAGAAGTTTACTACTTCTTTTACTAATGATGATGATAATAATAGAAATAAAAATGTAAATTGTAGTGTGAAAAAAAGTAATGAAGATGGGAAAGATGGTTTTTAAAATCTGTGAAATATAGATACATGGATGCATAAAGATTTAAAGATTACAAAAGGAGGAAAGTTTCATCATAAAGTATAAATAATGAAAAAGAATATTGATGATGATATTGATAGTGTTCATAACATTAACAGTAGTAATAAAAATCTTACCACATAACATTAACAGTATTAATAAAATCTTACCACTGTTACTTTTTTCTTTTTCTTTTTTTTTGGGGGGAGGGGGGGTAATACTAGTGTTAAAAAAATTCCCCTGTGGGGATACCGGGGGGGTCTTTTGTACAAATAGTTCCCCCTCCCTCTGGACATTCTGTGCTAGTAACATCCCCTTTTCCTTTCGCTCTCAGTAACTCTGTCTCCTCCTTTGCTGTACTGTCGTCTACTGTCCTTTCTGTCTACCATGTCTTTTATCTATCTTTTTCCACAATCGCTTCCCACAAATTTCTGCACTCAACGAAGTTGGAGTGAACTGACTATACTCTTGAGTATAGTGTGAGTATCCCAACAGGGTAAAATGAGTTCACACGCTACCAGATACTGGAACACTGAAGAAGAAGAAGTATAAAAAAAAAAATTTTATTTTAATCTTTATCTTCTCCCCTTCAATGTCTCCCCTCCTCTCCTCAATTTCATTCAGCAGTTTTAGTTTTTCTCCAGTGCTACAGTTTGCATCAGATCAAAGAGATAAGTGACTTTAGTTCTTCCTTTGTTCATTGTTTTGAATGTTCTTTATCCTGCCCTAAGAAGACCCAAAAAGTCAAAACGTGAGTTATGTGTGTGTGTGTGTATGTGTTTATGCCTGTGTAGAGGGGAATGGGGGGGAGGGGGGGAGAGTGAGTGAATGTGTGTGTCTGTGTGTGTCTGTAAAATCATACCCAAAAAAAACACATACAAACTGAAACAAAAATTCTGATGAACCAGGAAAATTATTTTTGTGTTGTTCTGATATTCTGAAACTAAAAACCCAGAGATCTGTGACAATCTTCCTTGATTTTTGTTGTTGTTTTTTTTTGTATAGTATCCTTTTACCCTCCCTTGTTGACTCATTAATTGCAACAGATTGCCTTAGTACTTGGCAAAAAGCATGAATGCTAACCTTAGTAATTGGCAAAAAGCATGAATCTGAAGAGAGGTATTTCATTAGCATTGTAAAGTACAGCTCACTGAAATAGGAGTTCAGTGACTGAAGTTCATAAAATATTTCACAACCTGAGGTGCTAAAGAGCAAGTTATTTAGCATATAACTAGTTATCTGAAATTAGATCTATGCAGACACACGCGCACGTACACATACACGCACGCATGCACGCACGCGCGCGCGCACCACACACACACACCACACACACACACACACACACACACACACACACACACACACACAGGTGAAAGCACACACACTTGTACAGTTAGAGTTGTGAATCTGCATGAACTGAAAGTACTTAGTGCAGCGGAGGCCTATGCAGTCTCGTGGTCCTGAGGTAATTCATTGGTTCACGTGGGGAAACTACAATGCCAATAAAAGCCCACTTCCATTCTGTCTCCAGGGTATGTACACTCTGATCAAATAACTTGAGCAACAGATGTGTACAGGTAATGCAGATCATACAATTAGATTTACATTATTCTGTCAAATGGAATATAAACTCATCGCCATGAATTGTTTTCATCTGTCATGGACACTTTCACTCTCAGACGTGTGACTTCAGAAGAAGTTTGACATTTTTAAAAGGAGCATACTCTCATAGAGCTTGACATGGTCATATGGTGCAAGAGAGCCAAGGTCAGATTGTTTTTACCGAGCGAGTGTTTGTGTTTTGTTCATGACTTGCTGACTGGCAGTTCAGTGGTTATGATGGAGTTTATGAAGTGTTGTTTGAACACTGAAACAGCATACCTCCACAGCCAGTTGTTTGTAATAGGATGAGAGCTCAGAGACATACTTGTATGTATCTTACTTTTTTATGGTTGTTTTTTTTTCTGTATGTGATTTATAGCTTGAAAGGGTATTAGTGTTAGTTTCCAGAGAAGAAAATCTTGAGTCATAAAGTCACTGTTCTTTTGCAGTGTCAACAAAAACTGAAATCAGGTGCCCCTAACTTGTTGCCTTCAATCTGCCCACCTCATTTCAGGTTAACCTGCAGACTGTCAAGCAGCTGGTGGGTAAAAAAGTTACCATCATGACAAGCAAGATATCCAAGTTCTTCAAAACCAAGCGCAGTGAAAAGATCTCGGACAGTGACAATGGTGCCGCCGCTGCGCCACTGTCAATCGGAGAGCCCTTCAATGTAGTGCGGAACTATCATGTCAATTTTGACAAAAGCAAAGGCGAGTTTGTTGGGCTTCCGCCATCATGGAGGGATCTGCTGGACCATTCGGACATCTCGTGAGTGTGGATTTATTTCATCTGTCTGTGGTATTATTCACCTTGGAATAATGTTGCTTTCGTGTGTGGCTCAGATCATAGGTATACTGATAACTTCGTCTAAAGATTAATCATTTTTGTATGAGCAAGTACATTAATAAGATTAATAATTCAAATTTCAGGTGATGGCATAGATGTGAGTAGTAAGATGGAATAAATCCAGGCAGAAAGCAAGCCATTTTGTAATTTAGGTGCGATTTTGGTTGAAAACATTCCCCCACATGGCAGCAGTTTTGGGACATTGAAACATCATCTGTAATTCGCCTTATGTAAATCCGGTTTGATTGAGTAATATCTGATAAGTTAAGTAAAGAAATGGCTTAGAAGCGGGAAGTTTTTCTTTTCAGTACAACAAAATGTCTGGTTTGAATGTAAGGTGTTCATGTATATATACCAATAGCAGTTACACAAAGTTTGCCATTTGTTCATTACTGTTTGCTTGTCATGGAGCAGGTAAGCATAGCATTTCATTATAGATGTGGTACAATTGGGGAAAAAAAACTTTACTGCTTAGTGTTTAATACACGTATTTTGATGAAGTCAATTCTCTTCTGGTAAAACTTATTTTTGGGGGGGGGGGGGGGGGGGGGGGGGGGGTCAGAAAGTCATGGTCTCCCTCTGTTCATTACCTACCATGTAAGCAAGTTCCTGAGTATCATTTAATTGTTTTGCACAACTTTCTATTGCAAGGATATTCTGAAAAGCATGAATTCAGAATTTTGCAGTCTTTGAATATATATGAATATTTCCCTTCTTAAAACACGTTTGATTAGTTTTTGTGCTCATAACTAATCTATTTCATATCCAGGCTATGAACATAAGTATGGACATGTACTACAGGTATAGGTTATTTCTAAGAAATGAAAGATCAGGCACAAGGACTTTCGTTTCTTTTACCTCAGTTTCAGACCTCCATTGAATATTCTGTTCATAAGATGGGCATCAGATTTGGGGGATCCATGCGACCAGGAGAGATGATATTTCAGTCTGCTCAATCCATCATTGTACGGCGCTGTTTAGGAAAGGAGGGGGGGGATAAGACTGAAATTCTGTATGGCAGTTGAAATCAAGCCTGGATTGCCTTGTATTCCCAACATGTTCAATGAATTCATGTTCACTCAGTATGGAGACTTTTTGATTACTTAAAAAGACATAATACTCATATAACAGTCATCCCCAGTAGTGGTAGAAGAAAATGTGTTTTGAAGGAAAAATATCTTCATTTTCAATGCAAATGGTAACATTTCTTTGTTATCAAAATACAGTTGATGCCATACTCATCAACAAAAATTAAAAAACACTTAACAGCATCTACTGGTTGACCACTTAAAGAAGTAATATCAGTTTTGTTTTCTATTTTCAGCTATCACCATGACAGTGAATGAAAATGTAATGAAACTTTTTAATATGGATATTGTTTCTTTGGGTCATGTGTTCCAAAGGACGATTCAGACATCTGTTAATAACGGTATTCACTGTGCTCATTTGAATCATTATTTGTTTTATTTGCAGAATTTCCAACCTTTAAGTTGATCTCATGAAGCAATTCATTAGAAAAACTGGTAAAACTTCAAAGCATGCAAGCTTGCTCTTTTCCAGATGTTTGGCACACACACCAAGTGGTGAATGGAAAATGAAGATTTTCAGATGAAATCAGATGTTTGCTCTCAAGCAACAACTGTTCTTTCGAGATCAAAAAGTTCATTTTTACAGGCTTTGTAAACTAAACAGCACTTCTTTCATATTTTGAATTGAATAGATATTACTCATTATTTTGTGGCTTGTGTGTGATGCTTCCTGCTCCCATGAGCTGAGCTGTACACTTTTGTTCAGTATGAATCATGTTGTTGTTTTTTCGGATTGGGATCAGAAAGATGAATCCTGTATCTGTCAGTGAGATTACCCAAAACCTACTAAGGCGAGCCAATTTTTAATCATTTTTGTATGAGCAAGTACATTAATAAGATTAATAATTCAAATTTCAGGTGATGGCATAGATGTGAGGGAAATTATGAAAGAGGGCCAAATTTTGGTGCAGATCTTTGCTGCAGCTGTCGATCAAAGGGCAGATCCAGGATCTGTTCAACTTGGTGGAGGTGTGTGCTCTCCCAAGGGGCCATCCTCATTGCATCCTGTCCCATGTTTAGGCTGTGTGCAGCCTGATAGGGCCTCTTGAGTCAGCTGGGCTACAAATATGACTTCGCTCACAAGTGTGTGTGTCATTGTCAGTGTGTGAATTTTTGTATATCACTGTCTCTGTGTGTGCTTGTATGCAAGTGTGTATGTATGTGTGTGTGAGGGTGTGAGGGAAGGGGGGGGGGGCATTGTGTGTGCGAGAAAGAGAGAAGAAGAGGATAGGGAATCACGCTTCATTCAATACACAAACCATTTCAACAGGAAAGAGGAGCAGAAGGCCCATCCAGAAGAAGTGGTGAACTCCCTGAAGACCTACGCAAAGTCCATCAAACGGAAGTCGTCCTCCACCAAGTTCATGCTGGTAGCCACGACCATTCGGGAATCTGATGAACTGCTGGATTCGGAGGCTAAGGAAGCGGAAAAAGACAGTGTCTTTCCTGATGGTGGGGACAAGGCAGCAGCATCTTCATCACCCCAGGCAGATAAGGTAAGCTTAATGTCATGTAAAGTACATGCAGCATAAAAGAATATGGACTTTCTTTATGAGGCATTTATTGTGCGTTACTGTGTGCTGAATATGACCTTTTTTCCATGCAAAGAATACTTCAGGCATTTTTCCATTCAGAAATAGTATCGTTCCATTCAGAAAAAAAAATTTCCATTTAGATATAGTATCTTTCCCTTTAGGCAAAATGTTTTGCAAGTGCAAATTCTTCATTTTCTTTTCATGCATTTTTCATTATTCTTTTTGACTATTATACTTCTATCTGTCTTTGATCCAGATTGTTTTTTTCTTCTGAAACTTTTTTCAGTTCCTCCTGTATTCAGTCCCTCCCGTAGTAACCCATCTTACCTACTTTTCCACTATATTTGAATAATATAATTTGTGATAACAATACCAGTTCTGCCAATCCTCAAGTTGAGAGCTGACGGTTTCAGATACTAGTATGGACATTTTACTTGAAAGGAATAAACTTTCTGAACATTTTTTTTTAATATTATCAGTCAGTCTCCAGCCCCCCCCCCCTTCCACGCTGTCACATCCTGTGGTAAGCTAGATGGTGCCTGCGAATAAGTCACTTGTGTTTGCATTGGTCCATACCTCCTTCCTCCCCACCTCCCTCTCTTCTTTCTCTTCCAGTTCTCTTACTTTCTCCCATCTCCACATCCCATGTTACCATGCCTGTCGCTTTTCTCCTTAGTTATGTGCATGCCTAGTGAATCACTAGCCACAGCCAGCAAGGGAGATAACGCACACATAACCATGTTTATTTTGTCAGGCTGTTGAAGACGCCACCGATGGCATGGCTCAGCTGAGAGGGAAGGAAGCAGATGACGAGGACGGGCAGGTGGTGTCGCGCCGACCCAGGACACAGAAACCAATGACAGACTCAGAAATCAACAATGCCCTGAGTATGTTTCTTTTGTTAGATGCATTTTCCCTTCATACTGGATTGTGAAAAGAGGGACAGAGAAGTTGTCCTGAATTATTCCCTCGTTTTCTTGTTTTAGTCTGATAAGAATGGAATTGAGGTGAGGTGGCAGGCTGTTCTGGTTGAATATGTTTCAGACTTACAGAAAAAAAGTTCTTCTGAGTGCCAGTTGGAAGCAAATTGAAAAATCAGCTCACTGAAATAATCGTAAAGACTGAACATACATCTGATAACAACTAGATCTTGCTCATACTTTTGTTGACGCCCCCTCTCCCCTAGCCTCCTTCAAGGTTTTAATTCATAACTAGTAAAGGAGTGGGAATGGAGAAGTATAGTCTTCCTTTAAAAAAGAAAAGCAAAAAGGACTGTTACTACAAACTAAAAACAGCTGTATGGTTTTTTTTGCTGTGGAAAAAAAGGCTGTAATGTACAAACACATGAGCCAGTTTATGCTCATAGTGCAAATCAAGCAACAGCTTCATGCTGTAAAGATTAAAAGGCAGTTTTCTGGCTGTAAGGATCTGTTGTTGATCTGGTCAAGGTCAAACTGGCCAACGAGGGTAGAGCTGCGGAAGAAGTTGTAAGAACAAGCAGTAGTGCCAGGACAGATGACTTCACTGTCAGAAGATGATTAGACATCCAAGCTTCGCACAGGGTCAAAAAAAGAAAGAATTGGACTGTCCCTCATTGTTGGTTGGGAAAAAAAACAACTGATAATTAGTCTCAAAGTATATGATGATTGAAAGAACATATGGGTATAAAGTCATTAGTTGCTTCAGTTATATACCACTCAAGTGATCAAAAAAGAAAGCATTGTCAAAATCAAGGGGCAAGTAAAAGAAAAGATTAGTATTAATTTAACTCAATGAAGTCTTGATGGCACCGGATTGCTGCAATTCTGAACATCGTTTCATGTCATGATGGCACTCGACTGCTGCCGGAATATGACAAATATATATTAACAGTGTAAGCGACATTGGTTGTAGATAATTGTTGCAAGTAAAATTACAGTCGTTTTTGCATCGATTCCGTCCCTTATGCTGTGTTTCATGGCCAGTTCGATTTTCCGTGTCACAAACCACTTGTGTGTTTGCATCTTGCTTTCGAAATGAAATGGTGGCAAGATGAAACCATTTTCCAGTTCATTTTTGTGCATTTATGCTTTTTGCAAGCTCTGACCAGTATTTATGGATATTTCAAACCTCAAGTCAACACTTCTGAGTAGTTCTAGAGCTGTGGTCAAATATGCTGGGACTGAGTGAATACATATGTGGTGAATCATGTGCTTTAGATTTTTTTTTGTTTCTGAATGTTGGTTTGGACACCTTATTGGGAGTATTTTCTACATTGGACTGGGTTATCAATGAGCTAATGAAGAGTAGTTTGGAATTCAGAACACTAATACCTTTCCCTTGCAGTTTGTTGTTTGTTTCTGACTTATTTGGATATTTCTCTTCTTTTTTTTAAACTTTTTTTTCCTTCAAAATTGGAAAAAAAACGTGCGATATCAGGAGTCTGCAGAGACAATTTAGCTTCAATTTCATTGAATTAAATTGTGAGTAAGTGAAATGATTGTAAATTGTGAGTGAATTAATGAATGAAGTGAGTGAGTGTTAAGATTACTGAGTGAAAGAAAAGACTCTGACAATTAGATGTGATTCAAGGAAAAGATTGTGCAAGAGCAGGTAAATGAAGTTATTGTTGAAATAAGACAGTGAGTAAAAGAAAAAAAAATTGTTGGACAGTGAGTGAAAGGAACGATTCTTAGAATTAATCCATTGGTTTTTTGTTTTTCAGAGGAAATATCCTCCCCAGGAGACCCTCATGTGAAGTACGATGTACAGAAGAAGCTTGGTTCAGGGTAAGGGAGTGTGCATGGGGGGTTTCAGGGTATTTTTATGTTGTTGTTTTTTTTTCGTTGTTATTATGCCACAGGATCACCAGTGCTTAAAAGAAGAGTTGCTTTCATTTAGGGGGGGAGGGGGAGAGGGAGTTTTGCTTACCTTGCACTCAGCTGACTCACTGTGGAGTGACATACTGTCTTTGATTCTGGCTGGCTGGCCATATTGCTGCTAGATAACATGGAAACAACAGAGGGGCACTTAACCAACTTTGATAAAGGGTGGCTCGGAGGGCAAATATCTCTGTCGGATGAAATTTTATTGCCTCCATATCCAAAAGCAAATTACCAAAGGAGAAAAATATGAAAACATTGCAAGTGGATAAAAATCGTGTCCAAGAAGCGATGCAATGTTCAGATGCAGGGATGGGTTCAGTCTATCATGCTGGAGAATTCGCCTCAGATCTGAGAACTTCAGAGGAAACCACCTCATGTTCAGAGAACATCCAAGTAAAGAAAAATGTCCACTGAATAAAAATTTGTGAAACACTTAAATCACCCTGAGTCTTGTGTGGTATAGATTTGTTTCTGCAAACAGCCTTAATGAAAACGCTACACTTTTTCACTATTCATGAAATAAATGAATTGATTTCTGTACAGTTAATGCCAGTACTGCTGCTGTCGCTGTTTGACAAAATTTGACTGGTGTGATAGCCTTTTAGAAACGTCTAATGAAGTTCATTTTCACTCCCAGCTCAGGTTGTAAAGATCTGAAAAGGTTTTGGATCATCACAGGTTCCAGTGACATAGTTGGCTAAAATATGTGACCAGTACACAACTTGCACTGGTTATTTGAACAGCAGTATGCACTGGGTACTGTATCCAGTTGTTTGCATTCCATGCAGGCTTGCATGTATCCCATTGAGTTGTAGTCCCTACCCGCATGTGCGTATCTTATCAGTTATAAGTTAAGAGCTCAGGATATCTCATCTGCAGTTTAATTTTTTTTTTTCCCCTTATCTTACCCAATGTGCATGGAGGTGTATTCTTTGGTTGGGCAGGGCATCAGGTAGTGTAGTGATGGCCAAGACGAAGGCCAGCGAGGACGTGGTGGCCATCAAGATGATGGACCTCAACAACCAGCCCAAGAAGGAGCTTATCATCACGGAGATCGAGGTCATGAAGTCCTACCGCCATGACAACATTGTCAACTTCCTGGACTGTTACTACCTGGAGAACGAGCTGTGGGTGGTGATGGAGTACCTGGATGGGGGGGCACTTACCGACGTCGTCACGGAGACAATTATGAAAGTGAGTTTGGAAGTGGAATAGGCCTATCATCTTTATGTTTCTTTGTGTGTTTATTTTCTTTTGTTCATCATTTCTTTAGGGGGGGGGGGGAGGGGGGGGGGGTATGTGTGCATGTTAAAAACACCTGTTTATAGTTCAGTTTGTGAATTCATTTTTGCAAATTGTTAAAAGATGTTTTGAAAAAATTCATAGGATAGATCATTTTTCTATGTTTTTTTTTTTAATAGAGTTGTGATAAAAAAGAAGAATTATTGTAACTTTCTGAATCTGGACCTTGTCACAAGTTCTTTGCTTCTACAAAAGAAATAGTCTCAGCTTTCCAAACAGGCTTAAGAATTGTCTGCAAGTTGTTGACTTTACGCTGTTGTGAAATTGCAGATCGTTTTTTTTTCCATGTGTTCTTCATGGCTCCAGATTTTTTTATATAAAAAATATATATATGTGTACATCACCCTTAGTAGTTTGAACAGTTCCTCAGTTTATGATTTCCAGGTTAAAAGCTTTCTGCTTCTGTGTCGACCACAGGGTCAAATTGTTCATTATTCATAGAGTTTGTGCATGCGCGCGCGCACACACACACACACACACACACACACACACACACACACACACACATATACGCACACACACACACACACACACACACACACACAACACACACACACACACACACACACACACACACACACACACACACACACACACACACACACACACACACACAGAGACACGTAGCACACGCATGCACACACATGCACACCCACACACACATTTCTCCCTTCCCCTCTCCTACTAGGTCTTCTACTCTATTTCCACCTCAGGGCACACCTCTAACCCCACCCCATCCCCCTCCCTCCACCCCCTTCCCATCTCACCCTCCGCTTTCAATTTCCTTTCTGCCCTCCTATATTTACTTATTTGCTCATGATAATGGTGGTAGAGGGAAGGTAATAATTATGATTATTGTTAGTATGGTTATTATGATTGTTGTTGTTTTTTATTGTCTCTCCCCCTCCAGCTCATTTCACCACCTTCCCTTCACTTCCCACTCTTTGCTTTCCACCCTCTACACCTTCACCCCTCCCTCCTATCCCCTCCTTTTTTCCATGTCCTCCCACAAGTCCCCTTCTATCCCCTGTGCCTCAGTGAACTTTTTCAAGTGAACTTCTTTCTAAGTGAACTTTTTTCCAGTGAACTTTTCTCAGCGACACAACCACAGAACCACAGAAATCTTAAGTGTTATGTTTGTCAGTTGGCCAGTGTTGCTTGAGAAAAGTTAAAATAAACCGAAATATTGCTATTATCTTATGGGTGTTATGTGGCTTCTATTTTTCATCTTCCAGAGTTTGAAAGAATGTCATTAGTTCATATGATTTCTGTTTCCTCAATTGATTTCTTTCACAGTTTACTGTGATAGAATGTCAGCAGTTCTTGTGATGTCTGTTCCCTAAGTTGATTTCTTTCAGCCATTTACTATGATAGGATGTCATCAGTTCTAATGATTTCTGTTCCCTCGGTTGATTTCTTTCACAATTTACTATGATAGAATGTCAGCAGTTCTTGTGATGTCTGTTCCCTAAGTTGATTTCTTTCAGCCATTTACTATGATAGGATGTCATCAGTTCTAATGATTTCTGTTCCCTCGGTTGATTTCTTTCACAATTTACTATGATAGAATGTCATCAGTTCTTGTGATTTCTGTTCCCTCAGTTGATTTCTTTCAGCCATTTACTATCTTTCAGTTCCGCCTTTTTCCCCCATCTAGTTGGTTTTGTTCATTTCTTTTTCATCCAGATGCCATGTGTGTGTGTGTATACATGTGTGTGTGGGGTGATGGTGGTGGAGGGTTGTGCTTGTAAACTCACAGAGACACAGACACACGTACACACAACGTTACTTTGAAGAGATATGCCTATGCATTCATAATTCAGTCACTCCACACAAACATCCTGCAAAGATACCCACACGCATTTTGTGCACAATCTTACCTTGACAGATGTACAGTAGAAAACCTTTCCTCAGCCACAAATGTTTACACTTTTTTCTCTCCATGTCCCTCCAAAGGAAGGCCAGATCGCTGCAGTGTGTCGCGAGTGTCTTAGAGCCTTGGAGTTCCTTCATGGGCGCAGTATCATCCACCGAGACATCAAGAGTGACAATGTGCTTCTGGGAATGGTGGGTGCCGTCAAGCTGACGGACTTTGGCTTCTGCGCACAGCTGAGCGGGGACAAGAGCAAGAGGGACACCATGGTGGGCACGCCGTACTGGATGGCCCCGAAGTGGTGTCAAGGTAAGTGGGCTGTGTTTGGTGATATCTAACCGTGTCGCTCAAGTTGCAAGGTGCAGGCCGTCTCTTTTTATTTTGTGGTAGATTTTTGGAGGCTAATAGAGCTGAAAGGTAATCTCTGGCCCTGGTAAGCCTCAGCTTATTGTAGTGGTCTTCCAGAATCCTGCGGCTACCTTGACTTACCTTCTGCGCTTGGGACCCCAAAAAAATCTGATGATGAGAGTATGCTTCTAGTGCTGTTAGAATCCTTCTCGTCCAGCTGCAGCATGTGACATACTACTGCAACAAAATCACTGGCATTTTTATACATGTATGAATGTGGATGATATTCTAATGCGTGTGCATTTTTGTTTACTATGAGAGTGATTATACAGAATGATGAAGTATACTTTGATGTTCATTGTATCCAAGGGGTTGATTGAGATGTTAAGAGATGTGATGTGTATTGTTTTTTATAAATGAGAAAATGTTGATTTTTTTGTTGTTGTATGTTTAGTGCAGTCTCTAATGTGGTAAGAAGAAATGTTGTTTAGATGGATTTGTGCCTTGTATAACGATTTTTTCCCCCCCATATTGTTCTAACAGAGTTTATATGGAAGGTATGTTGTTGACAGGAAACAGTATGGCAACAAGGTGGACATTTGGTCTCTGGGCATCATGATTATAGAGATGCTGGAGGGAGAGCCACCCTACCTCAACGAAACGCCGCTCAAGGCCATCTATCAGATCGCCACCAAGGGTAAACCTGACATCAAGAACGAAGAGAAACTGTCCGAAGAACTGCGTGATTTCATTCACATCTGCCTGGAGGTCGACCCTGAGAAGCGGGGGTCAGCTGGCGAGCTGCTGCAGCACCGCTTCCTAAACAAGTGCATGGCGCTGTCAACGCTGAAGCCGCTGATAGTGGCTGCTAGGCAAGCCACCGGACACTAATCCTGTTGGTACTCAGTGAACTGTGGCTGGGACCCTGTCCTAGCCTGGCTGTCAAGGAAAGTGCACATGAATACATTTTTAACATATCCCTTTCACCTGAAGCCCCCTACACCCACGCTTCCCTCACAAAAATTTTTTTTTTTTTTTTTAGGTTTAAAAAAAAAAATGGCAGATGCCATTCAGTCATAGAGAGAGCAGAGAGCATAGACATTTTCAGGATCTGATGATCATTTTTCTTACAAGCTTTTCAAGTGTTGAGGAACTTTCTTGCATGTCTCTGTGTGTTTCCCTCTGCCTTGTGTCATGAGTCGTACATATCAGTGTTAGACAACATGATGATGGTAAGTAGTCGCTTCCATCTCGTGGTGTTGGTTTCCTTGCATTTCTGTCAGAGACGGTCTATTTATGTATCAGGGTGGGGATGGGGACTGGAAATATTACTTGATGCATAACACTATAACTTAACTGTCATGGTACAGTTGTGCCTGCGGCCTGAGTCTGCCACTATGAAAACTGAATCATGTGGACTTCTATGCAACAAAATATAATCATGTGTAGTCCACATCAGGAACAAATTCTGATGAAATAAAAAACAGTACCGTGGAATGTATCCGCTGAGAAGGCTGTCTGTTGCTTTAAATGATGTAACCTGTTAGGAAGGTTTTAACGGGATGGTGAACTTGCTGTTGTTCTTGGAATATTGGGTGATGAACTTTATATTGTTCTTCACTGTAACTGAGAAATGAGATTTTTCTGCCGTTCGTCAGATTTCTGCTGTCATATGTCAAAGTTTGCCAGGCTTTTGTTGTTCTGGTGCTGCTGCACTGAAAATAAAATTCACAGAAACCGTTTTTGTGGAATTCAAAGCTGCGGGAATGAAGTATTAAAATTACCTTCTTTTTGCCTCCGACACCAAGACATTTTTCTCCGCCAGAGTTAAGGACAGTGGTAGGGTATAGCCCACTACGGATGGTTCACAAACCTGGTGTACAAGTTGATAGTGGAAGCCACATGCTCAAAGGCACTGTGTCACAATAAGCTGGACAATCACACCAACAGTTCACAAGTTTGAGCCATTGTCCATTTAAACTGGACAAGGATGGTTGTTTCATTCTGTGCTCTGTGTGCATCTGAAATTCGGTACAGGTATTGTTGCTTTGTAGTTTGTTGCAGTCTTCTGTGATCACCATACAAATGCTGAAGCTAATATTCAGAGCACAAGCCATTTAGTTGAACCTCACATTTATTTGACGTTTGTTTGCGATACTTGATTTTCAATAGTTTGAAATCAGAAGGGTGAAAAGGCCAGTCAACAGACTGACAGGATATTGAAATCCTGATAAAGAAATAGAATATTTCACTTTTTTCACAATGTTTTTTAGAGGCAACTGTTGAATTATGAAATAGAACAGGTGTGCAACTGCAGCACATTTTGAAAAAAAATTATCAAAGAAAACCGTAAAAGAGAACAAAAGAATTTTGAGATAAATATCGGTTGTTCAGAGAGGTTCTGGTTAATGATTTTTTTTTAAAAAAGAAGGTATATCAAGATCACATCATCGGTGAACTTTTTAGATTTAGATTTTTTCAATGAGCAACATTTGAAATAAGAAGCAGTCAGCATGGTATAAAAGTATTATGATGTAAACAATATACTTTAAAGAAAAGACAACAGTAACAATTCAGAAAATCAAAAATAAGTATTGTGTAAAAACAAAAGAGAAAGAGGGGAATGGAGGTGAATAGGGTGAAAAGCCCCCTGGGTCGATTACAATGACATTTAAAAGCTTGTATTCCTTCATGGTGACTCAAACCTTACAAGAGAGAGAAACATTTTAAAAGCAATGCTACAAATGTAGACTCAAAACAAAATCTGTACAACATGCATACTAATTTATGTTCGTAGGCAGCGTAAATATCTGGCGTTGGTGACAGATGCTTCAGATATTTTGAATTTCTTACACAGTGAAAAACTATCAGAGTCTTTGCACAAAATGGATGCTCTTCACCACAACCTTAAAGAATATATTAAAAAAGAAGATAGATTACGTTGATGATAGCTTACCCGGCCCGCACAGGGCTATATCAGGTCTATGATCTCATTGTAGTCAACTGTCAAAAAGAAAATAAATAAATGATGAAAAATAGATTAACAGGTAATTAATTATAATATCTGAAAGTAAGACAGATTTTGCAAGGAAATGCAACACTTGAATATAATTGCTCTCTCTTTCTCTCCGCCCCCCCCCCCCCCCCCCTTCTGCCCACCCCCACCCCTGTGTACAACTTAAAGGCAGAGAGTTAGTTTGTGTGACTTCAGTATCATATGCATGTCATCCTACATAGTGAACTGTTCCAATATTATCATGCATAATGGACTGTTCCAAACTCTTGCGCAGGCTTTCATTAAAGGTATCTGGTGCGTGAAATTAATTCTGAATTTGAGGAAAGGCCATTCCTGGTTTTTTTTGGCCATTCAACTGCCAAATTTTCTTCGGCTTTGGGAAGGCGTTGCCCTGACACCCTCCCCCACCCCCACCCCTGGGGCCTTGCCCCTGCACCCCACCAGGGGTTGAACTGGCCCATGCACTGGGGCCTAGGTCTTCAGTGATTCCACCCTTCGAAATTTCCTCGTTTCTGAAGTGAGTGAAGGCCTATGTCTGTTAGTGGTTGGGAGAGTAAACAAGTCGGTATCATGTAACAGTTCGTGACATGGTCTTTTGGCTTGCAAGACAAATGCCATCTGATCCTGAAATAACAGAGAGAAAACAAAAAGGCATTTTTGGCAGCTTCATCATTTGTGTGATTGCAAGCATGCTGTGTATTCTCTGTACTTCCCTGCATCGCGATGGTTTATAATCTCTGATTTTTTTGTTTTGTTTTGTTCTGCCCAAACTTCTCTCAGTCACAAATGATAGCAGTATATATCGACACTAAATCACCTGAAGAAAGTATCAAAACGTATTGAGAGCATGCTCAAGGAGGGCTGCAACTTCTGTTTGAGTTGTACGCCACTGAACGTGTAACTTGTTATTCTCTTGTATCATATGAGTAAGTCTGCCATGTTTAAAGAGAGATTGTAAAGAATGGACAGCGGTGAAGTCATGGTCAGGTTTCAACACCGTAGCACAGAAATGGTCACAGACCTGACGCATGGATTGATGGGACAGCTGAATGCGATTGATGTAGAATAATATTGCCATTAATTGTAGAAAGAATTTTAACGTGTTGGAACAGTGTTCACTTTTAGAATATATCCTGGTAAATAATTATATGAGATGACGAAAGAAACAAGAATGAACAAGACCCAGGATGTGGTTATTGGCTTTTGTAGATCTTGTCTTTTTAATTTTCTGTTGTTGTTTTTTCTTACTGTTTTCTTGGAATTGAAGACTCAGCTTGCATGTCAGTTCTGTTCCTTATTTAAGTGCATGGTATTTCTTTCTTTCTTTTTCGTCCAAATTATACATTTTCTCTGGAAAACAATATTTACGAAAAGGTAACTGATGGACAATTTTGTGATCCAGTATCTTGGTTGGGGACATTTATATTCACAAAAAGAACAAATGAAAGAAAACCGGTTGACATGTCTGAGTACTTTTAGAGAGAAGTGCTGAAAATAGAGATATCTTGAAAAAGGGGAGGGGGGGGGGGACTAGGGAAGAGGGGTTTATACTTATTCTGTTGATGCTAGGTGCTCAGAATAAGCCCAGCCATGTTTTAGCAGTCACTCTGCACACCCTCCATACCACTTCCTTTGGTCAACTGGTTATATTGATTTTATTTTTTTCTTTCAGGGATTTGGCTTGCCTGCTGTATTTCTGTCCAGTTTTTCTTACTGCTGTGTGATTTCAACTTTTATACAGAGGATATGCAAATGTGGCTAGATTCCCAGCTAGTCTCCCAAGATACATTGTTCATCCAGGGCCCTTCACTCCCACTCCTTGCTTTTCACGCTGTTGTCACTCCATTCCCTACAGAGGTTAGCAAGAAGATTTTGTGACTTGTTCATCACATTTTACCGTGGCAGACTGTACAGCTAGCTTCATAATGTCATTCCAATTGTTCTCAGCAAATACGTAGTGTATATAAAATTTGTGTTGCTTCAGTTTGTAATCATGATGAATCGATTTAAGTCGCATTTTGAGCAGAATGTCCTTTTTACTGAGTAAGGTGCCTTTTTGTTTGTTCATTTGTTTGTTTATGACTATATTGGTCTGTTCATAGCTGCCAACTGTTACGGGAAAACCGGGGCATATCGTTTTTTTTAAATTTGTCCCTATTTTCGTTGTTTGCTGGAAAAATTCCGGTTTACGAGTTTTCAAAAAAAAAAAAAAAGCCCAAAATTAAATAAAAGAACGTTTGGCAACTGGTCCGACTGAACAGAAAGCGTAAACTCGGAAGTCAGCATGAAAGGGGCATAACTAGGCCCATTCCGCGCATGCGCATAGCTGCTGTTCAAATAGTCAACATGGCGTCTTCAAGTGGTAGCACGGAGAAAACCTCAAAACCTGAACGATTCCAGCGGTATCTGCCAGCTTATAAAGACAAGTTTCCATGGGTCACTTCTTGCCCTTCAAAGGGTGAAAAGTTTGCTTTCTGCACCATGTGTCGATGTCCGGTGAATATTTCACATGGGGAAGAAATGATCTGGCCGATCACGAGAAGACCACGAAGCACAAAAAAACAACGAAGCTGAGGAATCGGCAGCCGTCAAAAAAAAACATGATGGTGGCAAAGGCCAATCTTCATGGCTCTTGCTGTGAGCAAAAGTTCAGCCAGGAGTTTCTAAAGAAGGCCAAGTCCTCGACTGCACAAATAGTTAAAAAAAAAACACCTAGATCTTTGAACACAGGCTGTCAACTCAGGGTGTGGGAGTAGTGGTTGGATCATGACGACTGGGGAGTGGGGAGTAGCTTGATGGAGCCTTAGAACTGGGGTGGGGGGCGATGGTAATTAAATGGAGCCGGAGGACTGGGATGAAGTTGTTTGAGCAAGATTGTGGGGTACAGTTGATGAAACATAACTGTGTTGTGTTGTTAATGAAACATGACTGTGGGGTGTAGTTGATGAAAGATGACTGTGGGGTATAGTTGATGAAACATGACTGTGGGGTATAGTTGATGAAACATGACTGTGGGGTATAGTTGATGGATCCTAAGTCCTACGGGTGTAGTTGTGAGATCATAAGGGCAGAAGGGTGAAGTTGATGGAACTTGAACTGAAGAATGTGGGTGTAGCTGATGGAAGCCCAGGACTGTGAGTGCTGTTGATTGGGAGGGCAGAGCATCTTTTATGTTCATCCTACATCAATATGGAAGATAAAAAAGCTGTTTGGGTAAGTCTTATTTTGTGTGTTTTTTATATTAATCTATAGAAAAAAATATGGTGGCTACCTACATAAGAGGCTTTTTTTTTACACAAAATATTGCATTGTATGCAACATACTAATATGCATGCATTGATATGGTTTAATAATAGGCTTGCTTTTGATTAGTTTTCTTATCAGGAGATGAAAAATATGCCTGTCAGAGTGTAAAAAAGGCTTCAGCTTCAGGGGCTGCGCCCCTGACCCCCGCTGATCAGGAGGGGGGCCAGCCCCCCTCCCGAACCCACCCCCCGTGAGGTGTTACTCTTTTTGACTCTGGGAGGTTGGCAGCTATGGTCTGTTGTACATTTAATCGCTAAAACAGTTGTCAAGGGATGTATTTATTAAAGCCGTCTGATGTGTATTTGTATGACTGTTTAGTGGAGAGCAGGGCAAAGCGTGGACGGTCTGGACTAAAAGTATTTGTGAGAATGTTCAGTGTCTGTTTCAGCATGGGGTCATAGGTATGAATGATTTTTTTTTTCCACAGTTTTCGGACATCTACTAGAAATGGAGATATTCCCCTGCAGACGGTGCCTTGGTTATTGAAGTATATTTTTTCAAAGAATTTTGTACATAATTCCATCCATGTAGAAGAGAGGAAGGTCTTGGAAATAATTTTGGTGTTTCCAAACTGCCTGCTGGTAATCTGACTGTGAACTTATGGTCTGGAAAAGCTTCGTCTCCGCCTTTGCCCATTCCATTCCATTCGTTATCCCCACAAGTGTTGCCTCCCATTTCACATTCCGTTGTTGCCTGTCTCTGAAAGTAAAGTGAGTCTCAGCCTGTTATGGCGCCCAGTTTACTGCGAATGGATTTTTTGTATCGCATTAAGCTCAGAAAAAGCCTTAACTTATTAGGTATTATATTTTACAGCTACATGTAGACCTGATATGTAGTCAGCATTTTTTCTGCTTTGTGAAAAGGGCATTTTCATTGATGACAGGTAACTAGGTCTTCAGTAACTAGGTCAGAATTGGATGTTTTATGGGTGTGGCACTTCACCCACAACCTCTCAAAATTTCAAAAATTGTATCAGCATCTCACTCCGCCTACCAAAATTCCTACTTTCACCCATCTCTCTCTGTTTCTCTCCTCCCTCTTCCTCCCAACCCCATCCCCTCAGATCTCTCTCTCTCTCTCTCTCTCTCTCTCTCTCTGTCTCTCTCTCTCTCTCTCTCTTGCTCATTCAGTCATCATGATATGTTTTGGAGAAAAGAAGGTCAAGTTTGCTGTTGTCATTGACATGAAGAGGTTTATTGAGGAAAAATTATACATTATGTCTTATCTCCCAACATAAGGGGAAAAAAGACGCAAGCACCACTTGAAAGATGTTTTTTTTTTTTTTTTTCAATCAAAACAGCATCAAAGACCGTCTATGCATATCTGTTATAATGATCAGTGAGAATCATGTATATGATGCAACAGAGTTTGATTCAAACTATAAAACAAAGCTGTACTCTGCTTTTTTCCATAATGTATCCAGGAATCAACCATGTCTATAAAGTACAGATGCCTGCGGTGTTGGTTAGAAAGTATCACCATACTCACAGAGGTGCATCCACAGAGGTGAAACTAAGTGTGTGGTTCCAGTCTTCCAAGTGGAAGTCATAGCACCTTCCTTTCTGCATGGAAAGTGGCTGGGCCCCCCCCCCCCCCCCCCCCCCCCCCAAAAAAAAAAAAAGATTTGGACTCTCAATCTTTCAATTCCCGCCAATAGCCTGCAACCACTTCACCATGATCGCTGGTGTATCTATGCATCCTTTTGCTGTAAAACAGCAGACAAGCTGAATGAATTGTTGACAGGGACTGCGGATAGATTTTCTTTTTAAAACATCCTGCCAGTTTTTACTGTATTCATTATATACATAAAGAAATATTCTTTATAGATCTTGAATGTTGAATTAATATAATTTTTTTGTTGTTGTTCCTTTCTAGTGGGTGTGTTATGTGGTACATTGTTTTTGACAAGCAGTCATTCCTAAAGTTGGTTAATGTTTTTCTCCACACAAATTTTCGAAAGTGTGAGAAGAAATGGTTTAGTTGTTGAAAGATGATACATTTTCACTGCAGACTTATGTGATGACATTTTGTTCAGAATGTTTGAAAATAGTTTTTGTTTTGTTACTTTGTGTGTGCTCGTTTGTTTGCAAGAATAAAGAACTTATAATAATGTTACTGGATTTTATTTGATTAGCTAGCATTCCAAAATTTGCTTATATTCCTAAAGCTGTGCACATATTATTAAGATGTTTGCTTGATATGAATGTATATTTACTGTTGGCCTCTGTGATGCAAGTTTGTTTTTCTTAGAATTGAAAGAAATCAATCTGTAAACTCACAAAGTAAAAAACATACATAGTGAATCATATTGTGTCCCACTCTATCAAAATAAATCAGTGAAACAAAATCAGAATTTATAATGTTTGATATTTATTAGTTATCTTTCACCTTTTTTCTCCGTATACCTTTGTTTTATTTTGTTTATGTTGTCTCTCTTGTTTGTTAGTTTTTGCTGTTGAGCATGTAGAAGACTGTGCTGTTAGGCAAGTAGTAGACCGTTTTAACAGTGACAGAAAACATTCTATGTATGTATTTGTGTGGATGTGTCCATTGATTGCAAGAAAGGAATGTTTGTCAGTTGGGATTTTTTTTTTCAATGAAATTGTTATAGAGAACCATTTGCAGACAGTTTGGCCGTAAAAATGCATGAATTTGAAGTGATAGATTGAGACTTGTTCTTAGTCAGCCATTGGCTCTCAGAGTCAAGAATGAATAAATTTGTGCTGGTTTGGAGCAAATTTTAACAAACTGATGGCATAACTCCTTGCGGCAAAGCCTGATGCATGTCTAAACATTAAGGGATTCCAGAAAGGGATTGCAGAAAGGATTGTTCAAATGATTTAATTGTAATTTTGGGATGGCTGGCGTAATTGGAAAATGAGGAGGAAAAGTTTTTAATGTTTTGTGCACAGGAGGCAAGTTGGCTATGAAATGAAAATTTTTAAGACTGAAGATAGTTGCAGTGACTGGAAAACAAGATGGTTATGTATCTATTAGATTTTTTATCAACTAAAACTAACTAATCGGAAAGTAATAGGTCAACAAGTTTGTTTATGGAGTTTGAAAACACATTTCCACATGAGTAGCATTCTGGTACTCAATATGGAGGTCAACATGTTCTTGCTGGCATATTTCAAAATGCTATGGCAAGAGAAAAGCATTCTGGTTCTCTGACATATATACATGAATTTTGGTTTAAAGTAGTTTTTGCCATAGTAAATTTTTGGTGTTTTTTTTTTTCCCTGTTCAACTATCAGAGAAAATGGCAGATGAAAAACTGTGTGGCTGCAGTAGTGTGTTTTCATAACAGCAAGGAAGAGTGATTTTGAAGGTTTCTTGTTGGAAGAAATCATGAAAATGAGTCTAAATATCTTTGAACCTAGTTGTTAACAGTGATCTTTGCATGCTGATTTAAGTAGTCAATGGAGACAGAGTCAGTTGCCAGTGCTACCAGACTCACATTCAAAAATAGAAAACTTATTTAGGCCCATTGCTCTTGCCAGAGCATAGGCCATCAACAACTGCATGCCAACGACCACGGTCCTGGCAGGGTTCGTACAATCCTTAAAAGTCTTTAATTTTGAGGGTCCCCTTTTCAAGACCTTGAAAGTCTTTGAAAATCATGCTTTTGTTCATAGGTCCTTAAAAAGTGCTTAAATTTTGTCACAGCCAATGATTTTGAATAAAGTCTGTGTAGAATCTTAAGTCTATTAAAAAAAAAAAATCTGAAATAATGTAAGAAAAGTATGAAAGTAAACAAAAGTCCTAGTCAGAGTTGACCAATGGTCTTACTGGTAAGTTGTCTGCTACGGGTAAAAAAAAAAAGTTACCAGCCTTCATCGCACCTGTGCATGTGATAGAATGATCCACTGTCATGAAATTGAGAAGCCTACATGCTGGGGAAATATTCATTGTTCGGGTGGAAAAAAGGACTAAGAATGGTTGGAGACAGACCCAGATGGAAACAAAAACAAGACCTTTTGCTGCATATGCAAGATAAGATAAGATAAGATAATGTTGCTTATAGCCCAGCCGACCGCAAAGGGCCACATCAGGGCTGTCACCACGTTAAAATCAACTCACCAGCTGCATATGCAAAAATGTCCTAGACAGTGGATAATTTGATTAGTATCAGTATTTCATGATTATTCTTAAACTTATCCTTGAAGTACTCCTTGAATTTTTTTTTTTTTAAGGGTGTGAAAACTCCTTTAAAAGTCCTTAAATTTTTCGTCAGGAAATCTGTATGAACCCTACCTGGGCAATCTAATCTTTTCTATTTCGCCCCAGCTGTAACACGTCTGCATGGTGTCTGCCTCCAGGTGTTTCTTGGTCTTCCTAAAATTAGAAAAAGGGGAAGGAAAAACACACACACATTCATACACGCACACAGAAGGACCTCGGGGGAGGGGGGGGGGGGGGGGTGGACTCCGTATAGATTGAACGGATCCTGGACACACTGTTTAACCCTGTAGCATTCAAACTTGTCATTGAGAAGCTCTTTCTACCTACGCAAAATTGTTTGTGCATTTTTAAAACGCACAAAGCACCACAGCTTTGTAGTGTCCAGACTAGCACAAGTCGTTCATTGGTTCAAACTTGGTCTTAGGAGGAAGCTTCATTGAAGGTGAGTGTGTCCAAATGCGTGAAGGAAGATTAGCAACAGGCCAGACTGACAGGCAGGGACCTGTAGCAGGTTTAAATCAACACTGAGGGACTTCAGTCTGTGGACTGCAGCAGGATGAAATGTTAGAGGGACAATCCAGGTCTGCACCTGAAGTTCACGGGGTCCTGCCTGGGCCGCATTTCAATCTTTGCATGACGTGTTGTTAAATTTGGCTGAATTGTTTTTGTGTCATCTTGCTGGATTTGTGCTGAAATTTATTGGATTCATTTGTTGGCCATATTTCCACTAAGTTTTGTCAAGTCATTTCTGTGGTTACTGTGTAATTTTGTTCACAGGCTGACAAACCAACCAGTAGACACAGGTGTGTACATGACTTTGATGACGGTAATGAGAAGAAAAAAAAATAGACGGCTAAAGATGCTGTAATTTTTCCTGAATGTTAACCTATAACGAAATAAATCCATAAATTGGATAGTTACCTGTTTTATCTTTTTTCTCCTGTGCAGTTTAAAAGAAGATTGTTACTAGATGTGACGCTTTGTGTCACACATATCACTGTTGATGCTACCTGGTGTGTTTTTTCGTTTACATCACAACAAAAGGAAATGCGCTTCATGTGGGTGGAGTATAAAATGCAACTTTATACCGTGCCTGAAAGCCTTGGTACTTCAGTGGATCTTGGAAAGTGTCTGTGCATAGTCTGTGACTTTCTCTGTGTTTACTAAATGCAAAAGGGGGAGGGTAGGGGGAGCTTTGATGCAGATGACATTGGAACCTTGATCCTCGATTGATCCTTGTTTTTCACAGGCACCAATTGTTCGGGGGGGGGGGGGGGGGGGGGGGGGAGAGGGAAGAGAAGAGAAAAAAGTTAATTTCAATTATGTGGAGTCTTTTGGATTCTTTTTTCAAATTTCTGCAAATTACAGAAAGGCAATTTTTAATGACTTATTTCTTTATGTGGAGTTTGTGAGTGTTGCTGAATTAGTTCTATTTCCACAGTTATCTCACACTCTTGCAGCATGGGGTTGTAAGAGGCACTTGTTTAAAGGATGCTTGCAGTGGTAGGAAAACAAGATGGAAAAGTGTAGTAGAATAGATTTCTGTATTGCCTTCTGACATTGAAAAACAAGTTGGCTGTTAAGGGAATTTTTTTTTTGGACTGAAGATAGCTGTTTGGCATATGACATTTTTCTTTTTTTCTTTTAAGAGAGAGAGAGAGTGTGTGTGTGTGTGTGTTGCATGTCAGCGTTTTTCATCGCTATTTTTACTTTCTTTATCTGGAATTAATAAATCGGGTGGAATGGGAAGCTGCTGTCAGCATGCTCTGGTCTTGTCTTCTTTGATCATGTCAGTGGTATGGCTTCCATAGTTAACTGATCTGTTTTTGTTGTTTATAGATGTCATTTTTGTTTGTTTCTTTTGCAAGACGGGACAACCCTTCCCCAACACCCACCCTCCACCTTAACCTCATGCATGTTAATAAGTCTGTCTTTGTGGTCGCTTGAAGTGTAATAGCTAAGCTGCATTGATTGGAAATACAGCTGTTAAGGATATTCCTTTCAGCTGAAGATAAATGCAGTGATTGGAAAACGAGACGAGTGTGACGGACTGTGTGTTTGTTGGGTCCCCCCCCCCCCCCCCCCTCATAGGGATAGCTTTAGTGATCTGATTGTAAGATGGATAGGAGTAATAGGAATGGTGTCTCTGTGCATTATGTAATCGGAAAAACTAGAAAGGTATGAACAGTATCCCTTTAGACTGAAGAGGGCTGTATTGAGGGGTGAATTACATTGGAAGGGTAGACATGTAAGGCAAGATTTCATGATAAACAGAAACAAAATCAACACACTCACACACACAGGCACATTCACACACATACACACACACAGACATGCACACAGACACGCACACGCACGCACACACACCACACACACACACACACACACACACACACACACACACACACACACACAAACTGAGATTATATGGATTGGATATGAAGAATTGTTTTTGTAACCTGGGTATGATGGTTGATGAAAAAAAGTCAAGTTGTTGAGAAATGTTAAAGCCCATCCAGTTGAATTTCAAAGTTATTAATCAGTACTGGTTTCCCTAACTTAGTAATAACAGAGGGAAAGGAATCATTGAAGTGCTGTTTTGGAACAATAAGCAAGTTATCAATTAGAAGAAACAGAAATCATTCGATGAAATAAGTGCAGGGGTGAATGGTATCGAGAAAAAGAGATTCACGGTAATTGTATGCTTCATCATCCTTTTCTTTCTTTTTCTTTTTTTTAATTTTATTTCTTTTGTTGCTCGAAAACAAGTTGCCATAGGGAGTGAAGGGTTTTTATTTAAATTTTTTGCTGCCACATGTGAGTGATCAGTATTACTTTTGAGTGTGTGTGCATATGTGTGTGTGTGTGTGTCATTGCATTAAAAAAAAAAATCTGAACAATGTCAGCGGCTTGGATTTGACAGGTACAGTTCTGATTTGCTTGGTATCTATGTCATTGTAGCTGATTTTCTTTTCTTTTTTATCAGATATGTGCTATAGAGTTTCTGCGACACTTTTGTTGATTATTTATGCATCATTTCAAAATTCTTACCATTGTAAAAGAAGGTAGAAAACGTTCATGTTCCATACATATTTTGATTTGTCGCAAATGAGACGTAGGACAGAGACAGGAGACATGAATAAAGAACAACAGAATTCTTGCATCCAGAAGATAGAAACAAACTTACTTCAGACAATCACTCGGAGCAATCCTGCTGTTCAGGTGGCTTGACAGATTAAGGAAAGGAAGCCCTTTTGAAATGGAAAACCAGTAAGCTGCAGAGATCCAGACAAAGAAATGAACATGATGTTGGCTCAGACATATCAAGTAAAAGTAGATCTAGTTGCTAAGTGAGGCAACTGCAGGCGGAAATATAAACATATTTGAAAAATTGTTCATAAGGCTTCACTGAAAAACACAGACAAACGAATCACAAGACAAAATGACGCATTTTGACCTCTTAGGTCTTCTTCAGGCAAGATACACAACTTTCAGGACAACGAAAATGAACGAGCAATCACTTTACCTTCATCCAGTTCGGTAAGATAAGTGATTGCTCGTTCATTTTCATTGTCCTGAGTGTTGTGTATCTCGCCTGAAGAAGACCTAAGAGGTAGAAACGTGTCATGTTTTGTCTTGTGATTCGTTTGTCTACGTTTTTCGGCGGAGCCTCATGCATGCTTTTTCAAATTTAAGTAAGAGTAGACAAATGAACGTCATCAGACAGCCTGTTGATAGGGATCTGAAAGGAAGGGAAAGAGGTTGCCTGGTAGGTGCTCTATCTTGTGCCTTAACCTCAAGCCAGGTCAGATGGCGTCCTCAATGCACAACTCATTCCTACTTCTCCAAGTACACAGCCACACCCGGCCATGTCCAGTCACACTGCATGATGCCTTCACTGAGAGCTGTCGTCATCAGGTGGTCATAAGACCATCCACTAGAAGAGATGCTGTGTCGTTTAAAATAAAGTCACTTTTAGTGGTATGCACAGCTGTGCCTTTCCTGACGTAACCTTTGCAGGGTGCATCTACTAAATCTCCCAACAGACAATAACAACTGCTGTGTCTCTGAGATAGACGTAGCGGGCATCCCGCTCAGGAGGACGGAGAGTCACAAGTAGTCTTGCAGATGTAGTTTGACGGGAGACCACAAGGCAGTGAGCCTGCCCCATGACATTTGCAGAAAAGTCTGCCAGTGTCAGCATGAGGTGGAAAGCTGAGGGTAGAGGGTGCGCACTCCTTAGAAGGCCAAAACAAGAAGAGGGTGTGTATTCCAAAGAGGTATCGAAGAAGTCAAGGATGGAGTTTTGTGCTCTTGGAAGGACCAATAGAAGTAGAGAATGAAGAAAGAAGTAGAGAATGGAGGGTGTGTGCCCATAGGAGAAGCAAAAGAAGTAGAGAGTGTAGGGGGTGTGCTTCTGGGAGGAGCAAAAGAAGTAGAGGATGGAGTTGTGCACTCATAAGAGGAGCAAAAAAAGTAGAGAATGTAGAGGTGCGTTCTAAGGATGAGCAAAGGAAGTAGATGGAGTTGTGTGCTCTTAGGAGGAGCAGAAGTAGAGGATGGAGTTGTGTGCTCTTGGGAGGAGCAGAGGAAATAGATGGAATTGTGTGCTCTAAAGAGGAGCAGAAGAAGTAGAGGATGGAGTTGTGTGCTCTCATGGGGAAGCAGAAGAAGTAGAGGATAGAGAGTATGCATTCCTTGGAGGAGCAAAAAGAGAGGGGACAAAAATCAGTGATGATGACAAATTGGATACATATGCAACTGGAAAAATTCAAACATGTCTCTATGAAGACCATTTTTCGCAGTTTTTGTTATTCGTCAGAGTGCAGTTGGGCTCTGGATACCATGCAAGCTATATTCAGCACTGACTTTGGGGGATTAGTTTCTTTGTGAAAAAAACCCAGATGTTTCTCTGTTCCTTGTCCAACATCTCATGGTTATTGATATTTATTTTCGTCTTTAGTTATATTTCTCAGCAGAAACATATTTATCACTTTTGTATTGTATGGATCTTCTTAGAAAAATGACTTTCATGACTTTGGCAGAAATAAAAATAAAGTTTGATTATGATACTTTCTGTCATTGTACAATGTTTTGTTGTGTATACAAAGGCATAAAAGTTTGCAGTGCAAATATACACCATGGTCAGTCAGCTTTAGCTTTTGCGAGTTATATTCGAGATATTCAGTCGAGAAAGTGACATGTTCACTGCACATTTGATTAGGGAAAATTGTTCCTAAGAAAACTTTTGGTAACAACTCAGTGTGCTACACACGCGCATACACACACAAACACACACATACACACAAACACACACACACACACACACACACACACACACACACACACACACACATACTAGATGCTGTTACATGCATGTGCATATATGAACATGACGGGAATCTCCGCATCTGGGAAAGTTTTTCCATACTTTCTATTCCTCCTCTTCTTCTTTTCTCTCTCTCTCTCTCTCTCTCTCTCTCTCTCTCTCTCTCTGTGTCTGTCGGCTGGGCTATAAGCAACATTATCTTATCTTCTCTCTCTCTCTCTCTCTCTCTCTCTCTCTCTCTCTCTCTCTCTCTCTCTCTCTGTCTGTCTGTCTGTTTCTCTCTCTCATTTAAAAAAAAAAACAGTATTTGTGAATGAGCACTTTTTTAAAGAAAGTAAATGGGTGCAATCGTCTAGGAGCCTATGATAGCACTTTTTGGATGTGAATGAACTGAGCATATAAAATGCTCTGTAGAAAAGGAGACCAGTGAGAGAGAGAATATTGGGTACAGAAGAAATACTATTGTAATATTTTTATGCCTATGTTTCAAACCTCGTTTTAGACTCTTTTTTTTTTTTAATTCAGAACTTGGTTTGAATTTTAGCCTTGGCATTGTAAGTTGTACATAGTTCCGTTTTTAACTTGCTAGCATCACTGATCGTTAGGAATTGAACTTGACCAGCTGACAGCCTTGATACGGCCCTTTGTGGTCGGCTGGACTAGCAATATGAATTAATGTTAGTGACGTGGCCTCAGTGCATGTCTGGGCACAAACAGTATGACCTGGCTTGGCCATTTGTTCCAAAGATATTTCGGCCCTGATGTGGCCCTCTGCGGTCGGCTGGGCTATAAGCAACATTATCTCTCTCTCTCTCCCATTCACTGGATCATACTTGCATTCAGGAAACGCCACATGAAGGCGATGGTGAGCCTGTGGTTCCAGTCTTGTATTGGTAACAGTATTAAAGCATGGAGCAGTGATGATCTGTCCACAGGGATGTCATCACATGCATGTCTCCCGTTGATTGAAGAAAGCTTTGCTGCACTATTCTGCTGTTCTGAAGGAAACTGCATCACAGAATTAGAGCCGTCAAATCTAAACGTCATCGTAGGAAGAACACACACGCACACACACATGCACCACACACATGCAATAGAGACTGACAGAAATAAATCGATGTGAAATATGAAGTAGCCTGTATAGCGATGTGTGTAAGACAACCGTTTGAAAAAGGCAACTCCTAGAGACGGCCACCCATCCAGAGGTTCGAATCCCTGCAGGGCCAGGAAACTGAAAAGTAAAAAAAGCTGACGACGGAGGGGCATCTAGGATTCATGACCTGGATGCAGCCTGACGCCTCAGAGAGTAAGTTCAGGTCTAAAGTTATGTGGAGGGTTCTTTAAAGACCTGCTACCAAACTCTCCCAATGGTTTCTTCCTTCTGGCTGCAGGGATGACTGGAAAACCTCAACACTGACCGGAGGTCTGGAAGTCGATGGCACGGGAAGATTTCCAAGTAAACAATACACACGTGAAGCGCCTGCCTATCTCTCTGACCTCTTCGAAATCTATACATTCCTACACGTTCTTCCTCTGAAAGCAGCATGGTTCTAGGGCATTCTCATTTTCTGCGGTGATACTCTGGAATTCGCTACCTTTCCAACTACGTCATGTCCCTTCCTTCCCAACTTTCAATTCTGCACCTAAAGCTTATCTGTTTAAACGTCAGTTGCACAATACCACCTAAAATACATTGCTAAATTGTTATGCGTTACTCGCACACTTTGCTCGTGTACGATTGAGCTGTTCACCGTGTTATACAGTGTATATGTCAATGCATGTGACACTGTGTGCCAGTGTGTATGTGTGTGTGTCCATGTGCATACGCGCGCGCATGTGTGTCCGCATGTGTATGTGAGTGAGTGAGTGAGTGAGCTCATGCGAGTGCGTGTATATAATCATGACTTGCGAACGCAGAATTGAGTGCTTCCGCACGCACACGTGCGCGGTGTGTGTGTGTGTTAGACATTGATTTGCTAGAACTTGTAAGGTGCCCTGTAGTCTACATTGTTAGGATGGGTGCTGTAGAAATTGTCCTCATTAGCATAAAAGTCCTCTCACAATCAAACCGGCAAACCATGGGACAAGTTTTGAGAGTACTTTGCCAGACAGCCTTTAAACAAAGAAAGATGCAGGTCAGTATGTGTGTGTGTGTGTGTGTGTGTGTGACCAGGTCTGGAGAACATGGATCTGAGAGAACAAAGTCTCTCCAAGTTATGCATCCAGCCACAGCTGTTATACACTTCGATATCAGAAGTCTTCCATGAAGTACGATTTAAGGAGCTGCAGATGCTCGGTCGTGGTTTTTAACTCGGATATGTAGCCCTCAAAAACAAAAAACAAAAAAACAAAAAAAGTAGGTTTACGGTGGAAAACAAACTCGCCGAATAACTTGCATTACCCGGTGATAATGCTCTCCAGCGATCTAACTCAAATGGAAGTAACAGGTGGAGATTTTTGTTTGTTTGTTGTTGTTGTTGTTGTTGTTTAAGCCTGTACAATCCTATTCTCTTCGTCACTGTTCACCGACTTCTTTTCTGCAAGCAGGAAACGGCAATTACCCTACACTAAACGGTCTTAAAGCTATGAATTCTAATTAACACCCTCTTCCACCATTACCAGACAAGGCTGGGTTGGCGTCTTTGACCAGCTTTTCTTCTTCTTTTTCTTCTTCTTCTTTCTTTCTTTCTCTCTTTGTGTGTATGTGGGGGGGGGGGGGGGGGGGTGCTGTTGTTGTTGACCGATTTCAGTACACACTCTCCTTGCTGGAAGACAAATATTACTTTTCTTTTCTATTTTTTCCCCTTTTTTATTTGTATTTTTAATTTTCTGTCTGTGTGCATACATGTGCGTGCGTGTGTGTGTGTGCGTGCGTGCGTGCGTGTGTGTGTGTCTGTGTGTCTGTGTGTGTGTGTTGGTCCGAGCTCGACTCGAATGTACTAAAATGATAGTTATTCTCGAGGTATAGGCCTATATGTAAAGCAGCCTTCAAGGTTGCCATTACGTAGGGGGCGCACGCTCGCGCGCGCGTGTGTGTGTATGTGTGTGCGCGCGCATGAAAAAAATCCCACATACCAACACAAAATAAAACAAAGCTCACAGATGATATAATGTTTATTGTAGTTCCTGACTGAAAATGAAAATGGTTTGGGATAGGCGTTTTTTTTCGTGCTTTGAATTGCAACCTATCATTTGATAAAAATAAAAAAAATAAAAATAAAAACACACAACTCAAAGTGCAATATACAAAGCAAACATATTGGCTAAAATAATTATGGGTTCTTTCTCCTTCGTGGACAAAGAAATCTACAACCTTTTACATAAAGTATTCGTTAGATTCCATTGGAAAGGGTGAAGAAAAAAAAAAGCTTGAGAGCTGTACTGCGTAGGTTTTGATGCGCTCCCCCCACCCCCCTCTCCATATACACCTCTTCGTCTTCCCCTTCCCTCTCTTCTCTCCCGCCTCTCCGCCTACCGCGCTATGTTCTGAGATACCAAGCGAACGATTTTTAGTCTTCATTTCTTGCTGGGTGTGCACTGTGCTTCTTAGTCATTCTGCTCATATAATGAAGGCGTTTCATTCGTTTTTAATATTTGCTGTCAAATTGCGTTTTTAGTTGTTCTCTCGTGTTCTAGTTCAAACTCTAGGGAAAGTTTCACCGGCAAATAAGTATTCTGTTGCCTCTACCCAGAGAAAATGTGTTATGGTAATGTATTAGAATGATAAATCGATCGAACGAACACACGAATGAACGAACAAAATATTTTGATCAGTATAGGCAATGGCTCTTTCTGATAGGGGTACAGTTTAGGAACAGACATTCATGCAACAGGGCAATATTACATTGTCTGACAAGAAGTAGCCGACAGAAAAGCATATCGTATATGCACTGTAACTGTAACGGCTAAGTTCATTCTGGATCTGGATCTGGATCTGGAACGATACATCGCAGGAGCCCAATCAACGGCTATAAATGCGACGGAACAGGGAGAGCGCAAAAATAGTTTTAAAAAGCCACCACTTTGTCCTCACAATCTTCTATGGATTAAGGTCTCTATGTGTAGCCACAACAAGTTATCTACAGGTTAAACACAAAAGCTGGCTAAAAACTCTACTGCTGTCAGGATGCTAGTAGGCAGGCGATGTTGATTCTGCCAAGTGCTGATGTAAATGCACTGACAGAGCCTGCACTGACGATATCCTCCCTAGATGATTCCAGTCCATCACTGTTCGCACGAAGTAAGGAGTGGGTGTACTGACTTGTGTTACAGACAGGTAGTTTGAAGCGCGAGTGTTACTGACCACACGGTGTTCAGTAATAATGGAGACTTCGAATGTCCTCATATTTGGGGGGTCGTGTCCGTCTGCAAGCCAGCACTCAGGGGTCAGGAAGTTTTGGGGGGGAATGGCGGGGATGAGATTTCCCGCTATCTTGAACATCAGGGCCTAATCGTGCCTGGTCTGCGACGATCAGCCAGCGGGGGGAGATTCAAATCCCGCAACATTCGGCTTACGCAACCTAGTTCAGGGCTTCTGAAAACGCAAAACATTGCGTACAGTACGCATTAAAACTCTACGGGACACACTGGGTGTCCGTGTAAGGGGTCCCCAGGGACCCTTCAAATTTTGGTGAAGTCAGACATAAAGTGAGAAAAGACTGCCTTCAACATCGTAAGTTGGGTGCCGTAACATCGTAGGTCTGCTACACTTCGGACCGAACCCATCCCTTTTCAAGTTAGAACAGTAACAAAGCGAGTAGGGTAGCCTCCTAACAACATACGTCGGTCACTTTTGTCGTCTGCTGAGGCTGACTGACTACAGCATCGTTTTCAGTTGACCGAATTTTCCTACTTTGAGCCATGTGATGTCACGATGACGTTTTTCATTTTCCCGGCAGGAGAGAGGCATTTCCGCGAAGCCTTTGTTTCCAACATGTCTCTCGAAGCGTGGTTAACGAAATTATCGTCGCAAAAGCAAAAAAGCGTAGCAGAGGAGCAAAATCGAGAACGGATACAATTTTTAATGTTTATTTTGTTGTTTTTATTGTGACGACGTGTCTGTGACAATTGCAGTGCGCGTCAGGGATGCAATTTTTTAACGTACATTTTGTTGTTTTTATTGTGGTGTAGGGACCCTTAATGTTAGCCTGGGACCCCTTAAAAATCTGATGAAGGGGTCCCAGGGACCGGAAAGATTTTCACCCCAGCAGAAGCCCTGCTAGTTCCCTGGACCTATAGTCCTTTGTGATGAAGCGTGCTGCCTGTCTCTGTACCCTCTCCAACTTCTCGATGTCCTGTTGATAATATGGGTCCCACACTGTAGCTGCATACTCCAGTCTGGATCTCACCAGTGCTATGTACGCCAGGCGCCTGCACTCCTTCGGGCAATTCCTGAGATTTCGGCGTAGAAAGCCCACTGTTGATCCAGCTTTTCGAGCAATATTTGCAATGTGTTGACCCCATTTCAAATCATCTGAGATGAGTACTCCTAAGTACGGGTTTTGCTGAACCTGTTTCAGAAGGACTCCATTGAGGCTGTACATATAGGTAGACTTGCTCCGGGAGGACAGGATATAACATTTCTGTGCGTTGAAGCGCATCCCCCATCTCTTGGCCCAGTCCTCAAGGTGCTTCAGGTCTTCTTGCAGGGTGATGTGGTCCTGAAGGGTGTTGATGTTGCGGTACAGTAGGCAGTCGTCAGCGAAGAGTCGTACTTTTGACTTCACTGCTTCCGGTAGGTCGTTGATGTGGCACAGAAAGAGTAGTGGCCCCAACACTGTTCCCTGAGGGACACGGGAGTCGACAGCTACCTCTCCTGATGCCTCTCCCTCCAGCACCACTCGCATCCTCCTTTTCGTCAAAAAGTCGGTGAGCCATTTAAGAATCAGTCCTCGTACTCCATAATGATCGAGTTTGTGGAGTAGCTTTTTGTGAGGTACCGTGTCAAAGGCTTTACTGAAGTCCAGTATCACCACATCGGTTTGCTTCCCGGCATCGAAGGACTCGAAGAGATCATGCATTGTGGTAATCAGTTGCGTCTCACAGGAGTAGCCGGATCTGAAGCCGTGGTTTCTGTCCGTCAGTATGTTGTGCCTCTCCATATGGTTCCAAAGGTGATGACAGATGATATGTTCCAGGAGTTTGCAGGCTGCTGAAGTTAGCGAAACTGGCCTATAATTTTCTGCCTTGTTTCTATCTCCTTTCTTGAAAACTGCTGATATGTTTGCTGACAGCCAATCCTCTGGTAACTGGCCCGTACGTATGGAACGCCTGTAAATGCAGGTCAAGGCAGGAGCGATGGCATCGGCGCAGGTCTTAAGGATCCTGTTTGGTATTCCGTCCAGTCCACCTGATTTTGCTGGATTCAAATTCTTCAGCAGCTTGGCTACTCCGTTTGTGTCGATGATGAGCTCATCCAGAGTTGGAAAGGGTGCCCCATTCATCTTCGGAAGTGGTGTGCCGTCGTCTGGTGTGAAGACGGATTTAAACTGATCCAACAAGATCTGTGCCTTGGTCGCGCCATCACTCTGGAGGGTCGTGCCTTTCTTCAATGGTGCCACACCAGTGCTGTCTTGGCGTCTAGACTTGACGTAGTTCCAGAAGGGCTTCGTGTTGTTATTCCGGAGTCCTTCTTCTATTGTGTTGTTTACGTACTCCCACTCTTTTGCTCTCATTTGTCTCCTGCAATCTTTTTGGAAAAATCTGTAGTTCTCCCATCTTCCGGTCTTCTTTGCCTGCTTATATAGTCTTTTCTTCTTTCTGAGTAGGCGTTTGACCTCTTTGTTGATCCATGGGTAGCGGTGGTTTCTCCGTTGTATATATGAAGGGACGTTTTCTTCCAGATTCAACTGAGCAAAATTGTGTGCCTCGTAAAGGCTTTGTATGGGTACATGCAAATGTTCTTTAAAACTCCTCATTTTGATTTACCGTAAGTAAATCAACTCGAAATGAACAAGGGTCTTTACAGAATTTTCTTGACATATATTCACGCCGTAAATCCACAAGATTAGAATGATAAATCAATCTCAAGAAAGCTTGAAAATATAAAGGTAAAGAAAAAAGGTACCTTTTGGAGAACTCTTCAACGTTTCGTGCTGTAAGCACTTGGTCACGAAGTGAAGTGTTGAGGTTGTAGGGGAAGCTGGCAGGTTTCTTGTGACCACAGTTCAGCCAAAAAGGTAGGGGAGGGGGTGGGGAAAAGGTGAATTGTATTAATATGGTCAACAAAAGGGGTGGGGCAAAGAGGGGGGGGGGGGGGGGAAGGTGGGAGGAGAGGATCATCTGGGTGGTGGTTTTCAGAGAAAGGGGAGGGGGTGGTGGTAAGGAAAACATGGTATAGAACAAGGGGGGGGGGGAGCAGGAGGGGGGGAAGGGAGGGGGGGTTGCAGCTTGAGAGAAACAAGTTTATTCCCTGACATTGAGTCCATAAGGACTCAAAGTGCCAAGGCGTTGTATTAGCTGGCTTTCCATGAATTTGCGGTATTGGCCCTCTTTTTGTCCATTGCGCCAAAGCGCTGCCACTCTGATATGCGACAGGTTATGGTGTTCAGAAGTAAAGTGGTTTGCCACTGGTGTATCTTTTCCTGTCAGAATGTTGTCCCTGTGTTCTTTGAAGCGATCATTGAGTGATCTGTATGTTTCTCCTACATACATCATGGCACACAAGGTACAGGTCAGGACATAGAAAAACATTTTGAGTTTGGCATGTGAAATGGGATTTCACATGCCCAGCTCGGGCAAAACTAAGCAGCTTCTCTCCAATTCTCCCCTTGGCGTTCCCTCCTTCAAGCCTAGCGTATCCTTTCCTCTGCAGACTTCAGTTGTGGTAGAATAAAACGTTTTGATCAAATCTTAAGCTGTTCTCGCCAGTGTTGTTCTGAGCAAGTGACACTAACAAGGAGCATAACAGTTCCGTTTGTGAATAGAGTAAAAGACGGGGAAATACGTGGTTATAATAGATGAAAGATTCCTGAGTGAATACTTATTAACACGTTTGCAAAGGCAAACAGGCAAATAATAAGCAAAAGTGGCATGGTACACTGGTGTGAAGAAATGAGGACTGCAGTTTTGGAAGCAGTGGCAGTATTGGGCAGAGGGGTTGGAAGGGGTAGGAGTTTGGGGGGGGGGGGGGTAGGAGGAAGAAGGACGGCTTGAATTATGAAATTGGTCTCATACATATTCTCTCTTTATCCCGCATTTCATGCACTGAATCATGATACGTCCATGTATTTCATTGTATTTCATTGTTGTTGTTGTTGTTGTTGTTGTTGTTGTTGTTGTTTGTTTTCGTTTAAAGTGGAAGGGTTGATGCACCACGCACCAGGTGGATGGAACTGAAGAGCAGTCCATAGACATGTTCAACATACAGATACAGGTGTCCTTCTTTATCAGTCCATACTGCCTGCAAACAGCAAGCTACAAGAGTAGTTACATTTCCTTTGAATGACAAATGTGGTCCAGTGTGCCTTCAAATCCATGAATAGTGAGAAGGGGCGTTGTTTTGAGGGAGAAGGCAATTACAAATAAAACTGAACGATATTTTTCATTAAACTTAGGCAGGTAAGTGTGTCTCAAAGTCGGCTCAATATGGCTTAGGGGCTGGACTAAGCTGTGAATTTGTTTTAACGAGGGTTGGTATTCTGAGAAATGTTGCATGCAGCATTTAGTTTGTGCCTTATTTGTAACTGTGGTTTAGAACCAAAATGCTGATTGAAGTGCAGGGGCAGTAGGCTAGCCTAGAGTTGTCTTACCGTCTTTCCATCGATTAAGAACAACGTCCGTACAGGCTGAAGTGCATGGAAACGAGGCTTCCGATGAAATGGCGGATGTTCGAAGCTGACCCAGTTTATCGATCGTAGTGCGTTCATAGTAACCACCATGAAGAAGTTTTTCAAAAATTAGGAAAGAAACATCCAACAAGAAGTGGAGGGCCCTCCTCCTGAAGGTTCACCTAAATTAGACAACAGGTCCACAGCTTCGCTCGTTATTGGTTATGATGTTCGAGAAAAGGAACTGGGAAAACTGCATAAAGCGGCTTGGCTGGGCGATGTCGCCAAAGTTCAGCAGTTGGCCAAGAAGATTCCAGCCCTATCGACAAGGAAAAAAGGTCAGTGCGATTATAATTGAAATGTTGCAAGTGTTCACAATAGGTTTACTTATTTGTTTATACGGATGTTAAAGAAATTTGTTGTTATACATGATAATGAGCTACTTGGCACCACGGTTCCAGAAACTTGATGCAAATACCAGAAACATGATTGGGCATGATTAGTGACAGCAGGAGTGACATTTCTTTTGATCAACATCTGTTTGAAGCTCTGCCTGTGAACGGTTCTTCAAGATGTTCATTTGGATCATTTTGGGGGGTTGGAAACCTAACAACAAAGCAGGCAATTAGACGACAACGTTGATTTTGTGTCACCAGCACAAACAGGCACACACACACGCATGCATGCACACACACACACGCATGCACACACACACACACACACACACACACACACACACACACACACACACACACACACACACACTTGCATATATATACAGACACTCACTCGCATGCACACAACGGACACACGCACACAGATGCTGACATGCTCAAAGTGTTTACCTAAAATGAAAGAAAGGGGAGGAGCTGGGGGGCAGGGAGGGATGCTCTGATCAAAGTGAGAGGCTCAGAAATTTATGGTCAAACCTATGGAAAAACTGTGCATACTGTGCAGAAAATCCAGATGCATGATTGGTCAAAGTGTGTCACACATTCCTGGAAGTTATTCTGTGTTGCAGTCATAAACTTTCATCTGAGCACTCCTTTTTAATGTGGAAAGTGTGTTTTGAAATGCCATGGGTGCCTGAGAGAACAATTCAAAAGCTGAAAACGAAAATAAAAAATATTGAAAGAGCACCAAACAGACTAGTATGCAGATTATGACTCTTTTTTTTTGTTTTTACACACGCACAAACAACAACAACAACAAGAACAACACACACACACACACACACACACACCACACACACACACACGCACACACACACACGCATATATATGTGCAAACACACACAAAACAATTACAAACACAAGTACATGTCTCGAGTGTCTGAGCATTTGTACAGCATCATTCACAATTAGACTAGCGACTATCGTCAGAATAGTACATGGTCTCTTTGTGAACGACATTAATTTCCTGTTTTCTATCAAAAGTATGATTTTGACCTGTGTGGCACACATTTTCTTTAATGCTTCCAATACTAAAGCATAATTCACTCAATAGACTCGATCAAATTTATAAGCTAGCTGATGCTATGTCAGTGTCCAAGTAGGATACAGTGAATGAAGAGCTTAGCTCTGGTCAGGCAGTCAGAGAGCAAGCACAAACATGGTCAGCTTAACCGTGACTTGGGGCTTATGTTGGCAGAAAGAAGAAGGACAAAGTGGGTTTCTGATTGAAAACTGATTATTCACTAAGGTATCGGAACAATGTAGTAAACAAAAAGGCAGTCATGAAATTCATGGTGTTAGATGTTTTGTGGTAGGGTAGTATGCAAACCATTCGAAAATCCATTGTGTTCGCATTTAGGATGAAAAATTTAGTGTGGATGGTGTTATAATATGTTTATAACTGTTGCTTTCTTCCCCCGAAGTCGGAGTGTGGCTGCCCATGTGGCGGGGTAATCAAAAACGGTCACACACGTTAATGTTCTCATCCCCAGCTGATGCATTTGTACCATAGTGTTCAAGTATTTCGGCTGTTTGGATGATCCCTGGAGTCTTTTAGCCAGGGTACGACAACAACAACAACAACTGTTGCTTTAAAATGACCAACAATGTTTTTGTTGCATTTGAAGTTCTATAAACAGCCAGTGTAGAATGCATCTGAAATCTAGATTTATTCTGTTGCTGAGATTTATTTTTTGAATTCACAGTAGGAACATTGACTATATAACTACTGCTACCCCTACTACTACTATTACAATGAGGACGAAGAGGTAGAAACATTTGTTGACACTATATTCTGAATGTATGCCTGTCTCTTATGTGCAGGATGTGATGAATTTAGTCTGTTACTTTGTGTGCATATTTGTGTTTTAAATCCAAGAAAACATGCATAAATCAAATGAATGTGTGTGTGTGTGTGTGTGTGTGTGTGTGTGTGTGTGTGTGTGTGTGTTTGACAGAGGAGAGAGAGAGAGAGAGAGAGAGAGGAGAGAGAGAGAGAGAGAGAGATCATATAATTTAAAGTATATTTTTATTGTAACAGTACTCTTGTGAGCTTTACAGTAAAACTAGTATTTAGTATAAGAGTGCAAATAATGCGATTTTCAAAAAAAGGGGGAAAAAAATTATGTAAACTCTCTGTAACTATGCACCTTGAGTTTTATGGTAAAACCAGTGTGTAGTATAATAATACAAAGAAATTCGCTTAGAACATAAATCATTATTACGAATACGTCCATGAGTGTGTCCTTGTGCACACAAGTAGCTGATTTGTAAGGATATTTTTAAGGGTACGTTGAACTTTGTGTGTGTGTGTGTGTGTGTGTGTGTGTGTGTGTGTGTGTGTGTGTGTGCTTGCATGCGCGCACATGTGTGTTCATGTGTGTGTGTGTGTGTGTGTGTGTGTGTGTGTGTGTGTGTGTGGTGTGTGTGTGTGCTTGCATGCGCGCACATGTGTGTTCATGTGTGTGTGTGTGTGTGTGTGTGTGTGTGTGTGTGTGTGTGTGGTGTGTGTTGTGTTTGTATCTGTGCATGCGTGTTTCTCTATGTGTGTGTGTTTCTGTGATTGTGAGGTATGAACATGCCTATTTAGATCACATCTATAGGTACATGTGCATATTGATTCACACAGTCGAACACTTTTAGAATTCTGTTACAATATTAGGTTACTCCCTCTGAAAATAAAATTCATCTTCCAATGGGGGTGGGGAGGGAGCCCCCCAAAACCCAGGCAAACAAAACAAGCAAACAAAAAAGCAAGAAACAGACTGAACCAGTTTGTTGACTTGCCCATTGTAGTTTTTTTTATTGCTTTTAATGTGTTGTTGAGTCTACATAGATTTTTTTTTTCCTCTTAGCAGCTGTCCACACCATTTTTGATAAAAACTTCATAGATAATTAATGCCTTAGAGTATTCACAATTTTTCAGTGCATGACGTCTTTTTCAGGACCCCCTTGCACCTGGTTGTGCCCAAGGCCATGACAATGTTGTACAGGAATTGTTGGAATGGAAAGCCAAGACTAACATTGGAGATGCCGATGGCACGAACACCTTTAATGAGGTTGGAGCGTTTACTGTTTGCTTGAAATTTTTAATGATGAATATAGCATTTGGCAAGCCATTTATTGGGTGAATTATTTTGCTAGTTTTACAAATATTTCACACCCCACACACACCACACACACAACACACACACACACACACCACATCTAAAAAGAAGCACATGAGATAATCATAGATATATGTCACGAGTTTGTCGCGAGGCCTACGCGTTCGACCCACCTAGGTGGCGGAATTACTTATTTGTTTATTGTCGTTGCTGTTGTCGTGTATCCGTCCCTTAGGGTGGCTTGTGGTGCAGTTGCACCTTGGTGTGGTTCAGCTCAACTTCGGTTTGCTTTCTCTCTCTCTCTCTCTAATTCCACCGCCCGTGTTTTCCCATCCTGCAAGTTCACGGGTGGCCGGTCCTTTCTCTCGAACTTTCTGGTCTATCGGCCTCTCGCCTGTTCTTTTTACCTGTCGCACGTGTTTCGTTTCTTTTAGTTTGAAGTTTTGCTCACTCTGTGACGCAGCATGGCATGTTGGCCGCCTTTGCTGAGGGAGGTTAGCTCTTCACTCGAGCGGAAAGATGTCTTGGGGGCGCCTGCTCCAGCCCTGGTTCTTTACCTTATCGTCGGGGAGTACATTCAGTACTTTCCAATTCCTGCAGTCGGCCTGTAGGAGAGGGACATCATTTCTCCTGTTTCCCGCTTTCTTCGCCTCTGTCCTCTCGACTGGACAGAGGGTAGAGAGAGTCCTTTGACCCGCCTTTTCCCAGGGTCACCCACGGGTAGTGGTAAGCATCAGTTTCGTGGTTTTTTTTGTTTTTGATTTGTTGTTGTTAGCCGGCCTTAGTCTTCGCTTTGCGCAATTTTTCTTTTGTTTTCAAAATTTTGTAAGAGAAATATTGTGTGAGACCTTTTCTCTGGTTAATTCCATCTTTAACCTGGCCATTCTAAATTTTTTCCCAAAAATTCTTTCTCCTGTTTACCCATTGGTGATGCGGTAGCGGTGGGGAAGGGAGAGAAACCTGGCGATTCAGGGTTGGAACTTGCTTGGTTTCTCGCTCGTCCGCCCCTGTCACATTCGCCGGATTTTTTATCCTTCGGCCACCGTCTGTTTGTGTGTGCAAGGAGAACGAGTTTTATGTTCACGAGCGTGCGTACGCATGATTTGTCGTTCGGATGCATGGTTTGGAGATTTGTGTTATTTGAATGTGTTTATAAAATGTGACAATTATGCCATTGAATTATTATTTGCAAATTGTTAGGTGGCAGTTATTAAGCGATGGTCGCTGTGTTGATTTATTTCCTAAGGAAGGAAAAGGGTTAAGCGTGAGTGAGAGAAGGGTGAAGATAATTCATATTTGTTTTATAACCTGTTGATTTAATGCAGTTTTTACTGCATCGTGTGAGAAGACTGGATGCAATGGATTTACTGTGTGCTTTTAAATACACTTCCCCTCGCCATCTTGCGAGTGGCTGTTAAGACTTGACAGCAATGGTCAGCGGTACTGACGGCAGGGTTCCAGTACCCTTCTTCCTTCCTCCTTCCTTCTTCTTTTCTCCTCTCCGACTCTCCTCCCAGCTACGTCCTCCCCCCCTCCCGGGGGCTTCACCTGGAGCACGAAACTGGTTGGTGCCACGTGCTGGTCGAGGCCACGTTCTGGCTGAGACCACGGACGGGAGGGTTTGCCACGCGCTGGTCGGGGGCCACGCCTTGGTCGGGACCGTGGACTGCTAGGGGAGCCCGCGTTTTGACTGGCCGGCTGGACCCCCGTCCAGGACCCCCAGTAACAGCTACGTCCCCCCCCCCCCCCCCCCCCCCCCCCCCCCCCCCCCCCCCCCCCCCCCGGGACACCTCTTCACTGCCCGCTTGGGAGTCGAGGGTGTCGGCTTTGGGCGACTCCCTGCGAGAACCAACCCGGCTCGGAGCACCTAGTGCGACAGGGTGCTCCCTGCGGACTTGACAGGGGCAGGGATGTGGACCCCACTCATGGTGTGAGAAAGGATCGTTACTGGAAATTTTCTTTATAATTGTGTATTGTCATATGTGCTGGAATGCTGTAATTGTGATCGTGTACGTCGTTTATGGCGAAATATTTATTTATAATGTGCATGTTGTGGGTGTGGGATGCTTGATTGTGATTGTGCATGTTGTGTGCGTTGGAGTGCTTGATCGTGATTGTGCATGTTGTGTGCGTTGGAGTGCTTGATCGTGATTGTGCATGTTGTGTGCGTGGAGGTGCTTTATTGTGATCGTGCATGGTGCGTGTGTTGGAATTGTTTATTTTGCTGGTGTGAATAAATGGGGTGTTGTATCGTAATCTTTATTGTGTGGTCTCTTGCGGAGCGTGTGAGGTCAGTCATCCCTTCACTCCCACCTAGACCGACCCTGTCAGGGCAGACCTCCAGGGGTCGGTCGTGACAATTGTGGGGGCTCGTCCGGGATGTGAAAGGCTCTGGCTGTCTCTCTCGTTTCGCAGAGTACCTGTTTAGTTTTGTCTGTTTTGTATATGTTTAGTCAGTTTGTCGTGTTTGTTGTGGGTGGTTGGCTGGGTGACTCTAGCGCTGAAGGGAGTCTTGTTGTGGCCTGAGGGAAAACATCCGGCCGTGACTCGGGAGTCGAGGTGAGACCAAGGGGAGTCGACCGCGCCCAGGGCCTCCTTCCGCGGGTACCTCACGCGGGTTTGGGCCCGTAGTTTTTGCCCTTCTTTTGGGCCTCAGTCTTCCATTCTGTGTTGTATTTAGCCAGTTTTTCTTGTTTTTTCTCTCGGGTTTTTGGGTACGGGGTTTTGTATCGGACGCTAGTGTTTTTTTTTTTCTCTTCGGATCCGTCGCTAGGTTTTTTTTTTTTTTTTTTTTTCGGCCAGCCCCACCGCACTGTTGCTCGTGCTGTAGAGGGGGTTTGTTGCCAGGTGGGGGCCAGGGGGACATAGTTTTTTTTTTTTTTTTTTCGGTGAGCCCCACGCACTGTTGCTCTGCTGTAGGAGCGCGGTGTTGCGCACGTGGGAGCCCCGGACTTGTCGCCCCACGCCAACACACATACAAACATATACACACGCCCCTAAAATATTGTTTTTTTTTTCCTAGGGAATTGTTTTCCCTGTATTGGAAAAAACTGTGGGATATTGTTGTCATGGCGACGTCCGGCGCTGGGGGGGGTTTTATGGCGACGGGGCGTCGAAGAAGAGGGATTCAAATGTTACTGTAGTCCCTACTTTAGTACCAGTACTTCGATACGGTAACTTCTACTTCCAGTGCTGTAGCAGGTAGTCCAGTGAGTACTTTTTACTACTCTTCGCGGGGGGGTCTCCCTGTTGGACCCGACTGGCACTTCCGTCGGAAAGGGGTCAGGTATAGCGAAGCAACTGTGGGCTTCTGTTGAGCGCAGAGGACCGAAAACCTTCTCCTCTCCAGGCTTCCCTCGTAAGGGGCTTTGCCCAGAAGACTTTCCTTATGGGAAAGGAGACCCAAGGGAGGGTCAGACGGACATCCTCCCGTGTCGGGAGTGGTTAAACCCCCGCTCAGGATATCCCTTGTCTTATGTTCTGGAGCGGCCCCGGAAGTTAGGAAGAGGCTACAGGCAGGAAGCCCTGCGTAGGGAAGAAACGTAGGGAAGGGCAAGGCTCCGTGGGAAAGAGCTAGATTAGGTGGAGGCTCTGCTTTAGGGAGGCGGCTGCCTAAACAGGAGGTCAGCGTAGGAGGGGTTTGCTAGACAGGCGGGCTCAGGTTTAGTAGAGGGAGGTGATCAGCGTTAGGAGGAGGCTGCTCAGGTAGAGAGGAGGCGCCGACAGGGGATCGGCGTAGGGAGAGGTGACAGGCAGGAAGCCCCCGTAGGGAAGAACTAGACGGATGGAGCTCTGCGTAGGAGGAGAGGGAAACAACTTCTTTCGCGGCCCCGCTTCGTAAACCAGGGGTTTAACCCCCGGCGGTGATGGTTAGAGGCAAATTTAAGCTTCCGAGTTCAGACCTGGAGGACATTGACATGTCTTAGACATTCGACAAGGTTGCTTGTTATACCAATTGTCTGAGGAGCAAAAGCTATGCACCTTTTTTCGGATTACTGTGCTGCAGGGGGGTTGTGCTCCTCTAATGAAGGCGGTCTTTACAGACATGCAGTTGGCTCTGCGTAAGCGTTTCCCCCTTACCCAGAGACCTCCAGGGGAAGTTTAGGTCCATGAAGAAGAATAATGTTTGAGACCTTCGTGCAGTTTGGTGATAGGCTGCGCAAGACGCTAGGGTACTGGGTCAGTTAGTTTAAGTTGGAGTGGAGGATCTGATCCTCATTGAACAGTCACCAACACTGTGCCCCCAGAGTTGAGGATCCGGATGGCGAGACAGCACCTCGGATTTCGCGGCTGCGATTCACACAGCTGAGGTGTTTGCTGAAGCTCGCAGGGTTATGGGCATCCCCCCGATACGGAGAGGAAGCCTCCACGGTTTTTGTAGCAGTAAGGCCCCGACAACTGCTAGGGGGGTCAAATAAGGCAGGCAGTCCATCGGGGACCTCAGCACCTCGATTTTGTTTTTCTTTGTGGTCGTCCTGGCCACATCAGGAAAGATTGCCCTAGAGCCGCTGGTGTTATGGGGCCAGTCCTTTCCAGCATCCTCGCGCCTCGGCTAACGTGGGGTCTATCCAAGCTTCTGGTGGTACAGAGTGTCCAGTGTTCTTTCTGTTGTTGGTTCATCCTTGGTCGCCACCATAGGGATTCGGGGGGCATCAACACTCTTTGTGGTAAGGATTTGTTTCCCCAAAGGCCGGCGGGGCGCTAGTTATGATGTGTGCGGGTTGGAGGCTTGGTTTTACCCCCACCCGTCTTCTGTACTTATTCCTATCTCCACCCCCTACTTCTGTGGCGAAGTGTGGGCCATCGCGGTGGAGCGACCTCTGTATTCCCTTATCATAGGGAATACTATCACCTTCGCAGACGGCCCGCAGTCAGTCCGTGTCTACGGATTTGCCCGTACAGGCGTGTGTGGGAGTCACCACACGCGCCCAAAGCTAAAAAGCAGGAACAGGAATTGCGTCCCGTTCTCCAGCCGATCTCTGACGAGGTTCTGGCCGGGGGCCGGATCCTGTTTCCAAATGGTCCGTCTTCAGGCCAGGGGACTTGGATGCCCAAGCCTGCGACAATGGTAGGTCGTCCTGCTCAGTCTGCCCGACACGCCAAAGGTGAGCTTCAACCCTCCACAAGGGGATCCTTTTTAGGGTTTTTACCCAGGCAGATCGTGTGGCCAAGCAGCTTGTTGTTCCCCAAAGCCTGAGAGAGTCTGTTTCCGGCGGGCCCACGATTCCCCCATGGAGGTCATATGGGCCCCAAGGGACTCTCGAGCGAGTAAGACAGGACTTCTTCTGGCCAGGGATGAACTCGCAGGTTAGGCAGTACTGCCGCAGTTGCGATGTCTGCCAGCGGACAACGCCTAAGGGTTCGCTTGAAGCGTGTTCCCCTAGGGTCAGTCCCACTGGTTGGGGAGGGCATTCAGCAAGGTTGGGGTTGACCTGGTGGGACCCATTAATCCTCCATCCGATCGCGGTCACCGCTACACTTCGGTAGTGGTAGAATCTGCGAGTCGATACCCAGAGGCTGCCCCGCTTAGGACTATCGATGCCCCTACTGTTGCTGAATCCCCTCAGGCAGTTTTGGACGCGCACTGGCGTGCCCAAGAAGAAGTACGGCCGGAAGTTTTTTACTGGAGAGCGATCATCATCCTCTCCAGTGCTTGGATCGGATCGCGCCAGTCAGTCATGACTCATGAGTTAGGCAGTGGGCTGCAGAGTCATGCGTTCACTTTCCGTCATATCAAGGGTTCCTGTAATACGGTGCTGACTATCTTAGCCGAGCTCGTAGTTAGATATTGGAAAATCAGTCAGAGGGGCACCTCCCCTCAACCAGGGTTATTCCCTTTTTGGTCTCTGTATCAGGTTGTTAGTGACAGTTGACACTTCAGTGAGGTTAAGGGTAGTGAATCACCAATGGTTCGGATTGTTACTTTCATGGTTGGAAGGTTTGTTTAGTTGTTTGATAAATGTAGTATTGTGTATTTCCCCGTGTGATTCTATCGTGGAATGTTTGTATCGGATTCATCGTACTCTGTCGATCGCAGAGAGTTGGGTTGAGTCCCCATTGTTGTGAAGTTGCACATGCGACAAGGTTCAAAGGAGCACTGTATCTCAGAGAGAAAAAGATGCTTTTAGAAGGGGGGTTTGTCACGAGTTTGTCGCGAGGCCTCGACGTTCGACCCCCCTAGGGTGGCGGAATTACTTATTTGTTTATTGTCGTTGCTGTTGTCGTGTATCCGTCCCTTAGGGTGGTTGTGGTGCAGTTGCCCTTGGTGTGGTTCAGCTCAACTTCGGTTTGCTTTCTCTCTCTCCCCTCTCTAAATTTCCCGCCCGTGCTATTCATCCTGCAAGTTCACGGGTTTGGCGGTACCTTTCTCTCGAACTTTCTGTCTATCGGCCTCTCGCCTGTCTTTTTTCCTGTCGCACGTGTTTCGTTTCTTTTAGTTTTTAAGTATGCCATCTGTGACGCGCATGGCATGTTGGCCGCCATTGCTGAGGGAGGTTAGCTCTTCACTCGAGCGGAAGATGTCTCTGGGGGCGCCTGCTCCCGTCCTGGTTCTTTTTCCTTATCGTTGAGAGTACATTCAGTACTTTCAATTCCTGCAGTCGGCCTGTAGGAGAGGGACATCATTTCTCCTGTTTCGCATCTTGGCCTCTGTCCCCTCGACTGGACAGAGGGTAGAGAGAGTCCTTTGGGCCCGCCTCTTTCAGGGTCACCCACGGGTAGCTGGGAAACATCAGTTTCGTGGTCTGTTTGTTTTGATTTGTTGTTGTTAGCGGCTTTGTCTTCGCTTTTGCGCATTTTCTTTTGTTTTCGAAATTGTAAGAGAAATATTGTGTGAGACCTTTTCTCTGGTTAATTCCATCTTTAAAACCCGGCCATTCTAAATTATTTCCAAAAATTCTTTCTCCTGTTTATCCATCTGGGTGATGCGGTAGCCGGTGGGGAAGGGGAGAACCTGGCGATTCAGGGTTGGAACTTTCTTGGTCTCGCTCGTCCGCCCCCGTCACATTCGCCGGACTTTTATCCTCGGCCACCCTCTGTTTGTGTGTGCAAGGAAGAACGAGTTTTATGTTCACGAGCGTTGGCTACGCATTTATTGTCGTTTCGGATGGGATGGTTTGGGGATTTGTGTTATTTTGAAATGTGTTTATAAAATGTGACAATTTTTTGCCATTGAATTATATTTGCAAATGGTTTGGGAGTTATTAAGCGTGGTCGCTGTGTTGATTTATTTCCTAAGGAAGGAAAACGTTAAGCGTGAGTGAGAGAAGGGTGAAGATAATTCATATTTGTTTTATAACCTGTTGATTTAATGCAGTCTTTTACCTGCATCGTTGAGAAGACTGGATGCAATGGATTATGTGTGCGTTTAATACACTTCCCCTCGCCCCTCATGCGAAGTGGCTGTTAAGACTTGACCCGCAATGGTCAGACGGTACTGACGGCGGGTTCCAGTACCCTTCTTCCTTCCTCCTTCCTTCTTCTTTTCCTCCTCTCCGACTCTCCTCCCCGCTACGTCCTCCCCCTCCCGGGGGCTTACCTGGAAGCACGAACTGGATGGTGCCACGTTTCTGGTCGAGGCCACGTTCTGGGAGACCACGGACGGGTGGTGCCACGCGTGGTCGGGCCACGCCTTGGTCGGGACCGTGGATGCTAGGGGAGCCGCCGTCTTGACTGGCCCGGCCTGGACCCCGTCCAGGACCTCCCGTAACAGCTACGTCGCCCCCCCCCCCCCGGGACACGCTCTTCATGCCCCCTTGGGAGTCGAGGGTGTCGGCTTTGGGCGACTCCCCGCGGAGAACCAACCCGGCCGGAGCACCTAGTGCGACAGGGTGCTCCCTGCGGACTTGACAGGGGCCCGGGATGTGGACGCACTCCATGGTGTGAGAAAGGACGATACTGGAAATATTTCTTTTAATTGTGTATATGTCATATGTGCTGGAATGCTGTAATTGTGATCGTGTACGTCGTATGGCGAATATTTTTTTATAATGTGCATGTTGTGGGTGTGGGAGTGCTTGATTGTGGGTTGTGCTGTTGTGTGCGTTGGAGTGCTTGATCCCTGATTGTGCATGTTGTGTGCGTTGGAGTGCTTGATCGTGATTGTGCATGTTGTGTGCGTTGGAGTGCTTTATTGTGATCGTGCATGGTGGTGTGTTGGAATGTTTATTTTTCTGGTGTGAATAAATGGGGTGTTGTATGTAATCTTTATTGTGTGGTCTCTTGCGGAGCGTGTGTGAGGTCAGTCACTCCCTTCACTCCCACCTAGACCGATCCCGTCAGGGCAGACCTCCAGGGGTCGGTCGTGACAATATTTATAACAAGTAGAACTTAAAAAACATTTATAACAGCACCTTAATTTGGGGACAAAAAAAGGGTAGTTTCTTTCTGTTTTTTTCCCTCCACATCTGTTCTATTGCTTCATAATAACTAAGTAGTTAAAACCCTGCCCTGGGGGCTGGAATGCTCAGTGGTAGAGGCGGACTTGTAATTTAGTGATCCCGGGGTAGCGGGTTCAAATCTCCACAGGGCTGTTTCGGTACAGGGGGGATTTTTCCTTCAGAGTTAACAGTGGCTCTGACTCCATTTCCATACAGTTCTTTGAATGAGAACTATAAACCGAGGTTCCGTGTGTGAACGCACGCATTACATCTTGCATACGCTTAAAATCCATCACAACTTTCGGAAGAGAAGGGCCAGTTTGGCCATTAGTATGAATGACACGTTACACATGCATGCACCTTACCCGAAAATGGGAGATGGCTGCTTTGGTGGCGGAATAAAAAAAACAGTAATACACACAAACTTCACTCCCTTTGTTGAGTAGATGGGATTATCCTTGCCTGTCTATACAGGGAGTGTCCCCAGGAGTATCTGCCGGCATACTCAAGAAGGGAAAGGAAAAAAAAAAGAAACCATGACATTTCACGTACCTGACCTCCTTCAAAAACAGTAATTTTAAAAAGGTCATGACCGCAGTAGTTTGGAAAATGTGTGACAGTGTTTCTCACGAAATGATGACATGCCCGAGTGCTTGACAGGGAATTGTCACAATTATTTTGTTTTCAAAAAACATGGCTTAACACGATCTTGACATTGATAGTTCTCTATCTGCTCACTGTCAGTGGTCCCTTGACAGCAACAAAAAAAATGAAAGTAACTGTTTTGACATAAAACAGATATTCCGTCTTTCATGCATATAACTATTTTCCATGGAACCAGTTATAAATTATCACAAAAAAATAGTAATTGAGACCCTTTTGAATTTTAGCAGTTTCATGATTTAAACGTTGTGTTTATCCTCATTTTACAGCACTGTTTTTTTAGCACACAGTTTGTTATTACACACACCACACACACACACCACACACACACACAACACATGCACACACAACACACACACACCCAAAACACCACCACATGCACACACACACACACACACACACACACACACACACCACACACACACATGCACACACACACCACACCACACACAACACACCACCACACACACACACACACAGGGCTCTCTTTCTTTCTCCCTATCCCAGGGACCCACTTTTCATCCCTTTCTGACAGCCCGATGTGGCCCTCTGCGGTCGGCTGGGGCTATAAGCAACATTATCTCTTATCCATTTCTGTGAGGCTGACAGGACAGCAGTTTCTCCTGGACTGGATTACTTATTCATGAATTGATGTCCTGGAAGTGTTGATCGAAGCCAGGCATGGCTGGATGCTGATTCCTCTCTGCCTGCCCAGTCGTCATGAATTAATAGATCACTGTAAGAAGTGAAATGTTTCTCGACTGAGACTACAGAACGAGGAAAACTTGGCGCAGCAAGAACTTGTAACTTGTATGCGCAACACATCATTCAACGTTCACTCATGACTTTGGCCTTTCTAGCATTCTTTTAAGCTGCAGTGTTCCCTTTAACCTTTAGAGTTTTGTTTGTTGTGTGTCTGTGGTGTTTACAGGGGCAAGGGTGGGGATGGGTGGGGGGGGGGGGGGGAAAGGTTATTTTCCTGTACACTTCACTGGGGAATTGAATAATTAAAAAAACGCAGGTTTAAAGAAAAAAACTTGAAGATTGATGCAGTTGGGTTCGGTATTCTTAGTTGAAATCATAACAATAATGCAAGCTTGTTTTAAATGTGTGTGTGTGCACAGTCTCCAATACACAGACATGCTCAGACACATGTACACATGCCTGTAAAACATGAACAGATACACACACAGGGACACATTCGCACAGAGTCACACAAAACACACACACACACACCAAAACACACACCACACACACACACACACACACCACACACACACACACACAAGAGTATTTTTAAATTTACTTCAGGTTAAGGGCCCTTTAGAAACAGAAAATAGGAGTCTGATGACCCTTCAGAATTATGTTCTGAGGGTCAGGTGACCCCTAAAACTTTAGCCTTGCATATGTCAGCTGTCAGTGTGTTTGCAATTTGTATTTCCCTGTCATGCAATTCAAGTTGATCAGTAAGGAAATTGGTTTGTGGAAAGGGAGGGAGAAGAAATGGATACAGGTGTTTTCTGAGGAAAAAGGATGGCTTTGAATAAACTGCACGTTGTGTTTGTATGTTATGTGTCTGTGCATGCTGTTGTATGCGTTGTGCATGTATGTTTGCATGGTTGCAGAGCATGTGTTTTGTGTTTATGCTTTGTGTGACTGAAAAACTTTGTAATGTGATGAATGTCTCCCAACCATTGTGCGCCTGTGCATGTGTGTGGGCGTGTTTAGGCGGGTGGAATGTCGGCAAGAAAAAGTGCATAGTGCTGCTGCTTCAAGACCCCTGTGAGCTGGACTCGGTGGACAAGGATGGTAACACTGCGCTGCACATTGCTTCCATGGACGGGGGCATCCCGGATGTCAAAATGCTGTGCCAAAGTGGTGCCTCCAAAGACCCTCAAGAACAGGGTCAGGAAGTTTCGTTTTTTATGTAACCTTGAGCAAAAAAAATGGATAGATTACATTCAGGTTTATCGCCTGTTGGAGAGGACATACTCTATATATCGACACCAATGAAATGGCACTATTTAACCCTTTCATTGCTGGTTATCCGCAACTTTAAAGAGCTTTGTTAGTAGGTTTATTCAGGTGTACACTTCGAGTGAAATCAGCGTTTAAACAGAGCTGTAATGTGAATATATATTCTCATTTTAGTAACGTAACTTCCAGTTGTTTTCATTTATGCATTATTTTAAAGAAGAATAACCAAAGATTCATTCTTTGTACATTTTATTTTTTATTCATATATATTGATATTGTTCTGTGTTGTCCATTTTGACCATGTCCCCACTTCCTTCTTTTGCTCAGGTGGCATCAGAGTAAAGGTATTATAACTGTCACTGTGATTTGCTGCCACACGGCATCAACTTTTCTCACTGTCACTGTCAAGTTGATGGATTGTTTTTTAAAGTTGGCTTTACGTTAAACCTCCAAGTAGGTGTCCAGGCATTGAGGTCCCGAAATGGAGGCTGGTTGAAATTTGTAGTTTCGCTGTAAACTCAAAGATATTAAATTAAAAAAAGCAAATGTGCTGGAAATCAGTCAGTAGTGAAAGACTGGCATCTCGGTTTAATGAATTTGGATTACCTGTTTTGCGTTTTCCCCGCTCTGGGTCTCAAGATTTCCTCCTTTTTTTTTTTTTTTGCTTACATAGATAGCCTGCCAACCAACCAACCTGCACAGGGCCTTTTCTTGGTAGCTTTCCTGATCAGCACTATTGTATTTCAAGGAAGGACTGGCTCCATTGCATCTGGCTGTGAGAGAAAAGCTGAAGAAGTCTGCCGCATTATCATCAGTTTCAGAGGACAAGTGGACATTTGAAAAATAACAATTTGAGGTAGTGGTGTGTGTGGTCGTGGGAGGTCTGTTGGTTTGTCTTTTTTTTTTCCCCAGCTGAGTTATTGTTCTTTTTTTGTGTGCTGATTTCTTCTTTTTTTCCCTTTTTCAGCTGATTTTGTCCTTTTGCTGCTGGGAATCTTTAGAAAAGCCATCCCAGTTCCATTTTGTTTTCCTTCGATGATACAAAATGAAATGAAAACATGTTGAAAAAATTTGACAGTAGCAAATTGTTATTGTGAAAGAAACGGTGTCTAAAGATGGTTTGTTTGTTTTTTTTTGTCACTTTCACATTCCACCCTCACGCAGAAATTTTTTCCTCTCTTTTTTTTTGATGTCGGTATGCTGAGTGTGTACATTGATCTGTTGATGTTGCATGTGTGCTGTTGTGTGTGGTGGTTAATATCACGTGTGGGCTAGTGGCCATTTCAGTTCAATATACAGTTGATCGTATTTTTTTATGTAATAGCCATGTGCTTGTACAGTTGGCTGTATGTGCGTGTGTACCATACATTGTGTGAAGAGAGTGGTAGGTAAGGGAGGCAGTCGCAGTTTGTTGTGGAATGATTGGTTGGAATGGAGATGGAACAGTTGCGTTTTACTGAAATGGCCCGAAAAATGGGGAGGGAAAAAATAAAAA
>CM031615.1:47877735-47881502 GCA_018398815.1 Conus ventricosus | reverse complement strand
AAGAGTAAAAGATCAGTAAACAAACCCAGCCACCCAAAACCTGAAATGCTGCATACTGTCATCCACCAAAGAACATGTCGCACACAGTTACCAGTCATGCCGAGTCATTCTACAACCACCCTCAGACACCAAACAAGACAGCTGGTGTACACACTCAGCCAGCACGCCCACCTTTAGCATCCTTGTGAAGAGTGCTGGCTCCTTGGTCCAGGAAGAGTTGACCAGGTTGACCGACCATCCTGACAGGCGTACATCAGAGGGGTTCTGCAACACATCCGCCACCTGTCACCCCCAGTCTCTATGACTAAACCTGGAGAACAGTCACGTTGTTTATAGCCTAGCCGACCATGCAGCGGCCACCTCAGGCTGAGGCAATGCTGCCAGTCCTACGCTCTCTGCATAGCGTGCTACGATTCCTGTTGACAATACTACATTGTTACAATTTGTGACTAAATGCTATGCAAAAAAACCCACAAACTGAAAACACACACATACACACACACGGTTCATGGACTTGGCAGAGGCGTACTGTTATGCAGACAGTATTTTGGACAGTATGCTAGTTTTTGAAATGGAAAAAGTTGGTAAAGGGTATTCTCCACTATTGTCTAATAAGTGGTGATACTGTTTGGGATGCTGGCACCACTTGCATTCCTGAAAAAGAAAGGAAACAGCGTGCAGAGATGATATGAAGGAATTAACAATCTTCTGCTAATGCTAGCGCACTAGAAGAAATACCTGGTGTTCTGCTGAAGAATGGGATCAAATTTTACACACACAAATTACCGTATAACCGAGGAAACTATGAGCGTATAAATGAATGTGGAACAAAGTGTATAAAAACCATCACATAAAAACAACATAAAACACAACATTGATCTTTAGATTGTACACTTGTTTCATTAAAAAATGGACAAGTTCAATAAGGGCAGGAAGAAATCGCAGAACAAAATTGCGAAAGATGACTGTGATTGTGCTGTCTTATCAATTGATTTCGTTGTTCAATTATTTCCCTTTTCTTTCCCATGATATACTGCTTTTGAAAGGATGAAAATCCAAAATACAACAACATTTCTTCAGGACTATTGTGAAGGAAAGGTTTATATATCAGTGTGATATTATCTGAGAAAGGGACAAACTTTTCACACTGAAGTATTGCCATGACATACCGAAACTGCTCCATACCTGAGAAAGACACAACGATATCACACTATGCCACAAACATACAAACACAAAAACAAAAAGCATTTTTTTCTGCATATTCGGCAATTTTCAGTAAAACTGCAATCTGTTTTCTGTCTCCATTTCACACCTAATCATTCCACAACAAACAGCGACTGCCTCCCTTACTACCACTCTCTTGCACACATAATTATGTGTACACACGCACATACATGCCAACATGTATCAAGCAGCAAGGCTATTGTACATAAAAAAGTTATCTGATCAACTGTATATTGAACTGAAATGGCCAGCTATGCACACATATGTTACATTTACACACACACACACAGCACACATGCAAACACTCAACATGAATACATATGTACACACTCAGCATACCGACATCCAAAAGATAAAAATAGAGGGGAAAAAATTGTCTGCAGTAGGGTGGAGTGGAAGGTGTGATAATAGGTGGACAAAAAAACAAACAAACCATTCTTTAGACAACCTGTTTCACATTGCACAATAACAGATTTGCTACTGTCAAATTATTTTCAACATGTTTTCATTTCAATTTTGTATCATCGAAGGAAAACAAAATGGAACTGGGATGGCGTTCTAAAGATTCCAAGCAGCAAAAAGGACAAAATCAGCTGAAAAAGAAAAAAAAAGAAGAAAATCAGCACACAAAAAAAAGAACAATAACTCAGCTGGGGAAAAAAAAAGACAAACCAACAGACCTCACGCACACACACACACACACACTACCTCAAATTGTTATCTTCGATGTCCACTTGTCCTCTGAAGCTGATGATAGTGCGGCAGACTTCTTCATGCTTTTCTCTCACAGCCAGATGCAATGGAGCCAGTCCTTCCTGTGAAATACAATAGTGCTGATCAGGCAAGCTACCAAGAAAAGGCCCTGTGTAGGTTGGTTGGTTGGCGGGCCATCTATGTAAGCAAAAAAAAAAAAAAAAGGAGGTAAATCTTGAGACCCAGAGTCAGGGCACGCACACAGGGTAATCCTATTCATTCACCGAGATGCCACTCTTTCACTACTGACTGATTTCCAGCACATTTGCTTTTTTTTTATATCTTTGAGTTACAGCGAACACTACAAACTTCGACCAGCGCTCTCATTTCAGATCTCTTCTTCTTCTTCTTCTTCCTAAAATACTGGTTCACTCAAAAACGAGTAGGTCACCATCGCGCACCTAGTTGGAGGTTTAACATAAAGCCAACTGTTAGAAAAATAATCCTCAACATGACAGTGACCATAGAGGAAAGTTGATGCCATGTGGCAGCAGTATCACTAGTGACAGTTATAATACCTTTACTCTGATGCCACCTGAGCAAATGAAGGAAGTGTGGACATGGTCAAAATGGACAACACAGAACAATATCAATATATATGAATAAAAATATGAAAATGTACAAAGAATGAATCTTTGTTTATTCTTCTTTAAAATAATGCATAAATGAAAACAACTGGAAGTTACGGTTATCTAAAATGAGAATATATATTCACATGTACAGCTCTGTTTCACTGCTGATTTTCACTCGAAGTGTACACCTGAATGACCTACTAACAAAGCTCTTTAAAGTTGCGGATAACCAGCAATGAAAGGGTTAAATAGTGCCATTTCATTGGTGTCAATGTAGTGTTATGTCCTCTCCAACTGGCGATAAACCTGAATGTAATCTATCCTATTTCACTTTTGCTCAAGGTTACATAATAACGAAACTTCCTGACCCTGTTCTTGATGGTCATGGAGCACCACTTTAGCACAGCATTTTGACGATCCTGGATGACCCGTTCATGGCAGCAATGTGCAGCGCAGTGTTACCATCCTTGTCCACCGAGTCCAGCTCCACACGGTCTTGAAGCAGCAGCACTATGCAGCTTTCTTGCCGACATTCCCCCGCCTAAACACGCCCACACACATGCACAGGCGCACAATGCTTGGGAGACATTCATCACATAACAAAGTTTTCAGTCACACAAATGCATAAACACAAAACACAGTATGCATCTGCAACCATGCAAACATACATGCACAACGCATACAACAGCATGCACAGACACATAACATACAAACACAATGTGCAGTTTATTCAAAGCCATCCTTTTTCCTCAGAAACACCTGTATCCATTTCTTCTCCCTCCCTTTCCACAAACCAATTTCCTACTGATCAACTTCACTGCATGACATGGATACAAATTGCAAACACACCGACAGCTGACATATGCAAGGCTCCTAGTAGCTAAAGTTTTTAGCGGTCACCTGACCCTCAGAACATAATTCTGAAGGGTCATCAGACTCCTATTTTCTGTTTCTAAAGGGTCTTAACTCTGAAGTCAATTAAATACTCTTGTGTGTGTGTGTGTGTGTGTGTGTGTGTGTGTGTGTGTGTGTGTGTGTGTGTGTGTGTGTGTGTGTGTGTGTGTGACTCTGTGCAAATGTGTCCCTGTGTGTGTATCTGTTCATGTTTTACAGGCATGTGTACACGTGTAAGATAAGATAAGATAATGTTGCTTATAGCCCAGCCGACCGCAAAGGGCCACATCAGGGCTGTGTGTACACGTGTCTGAGCTTGTCTGT
>CM031615.1:47857735-47875235 GCA_018398815.1 Conus ventricosus | reverse complement strand
ACTGGCGTTGGTCTGTGGTTCTGCTTGACGAAGTGACGCTGCCAGGTATGAGGTCGAACCCCGGTTAAGATGGAACAGTGACTATCAACATCGATCTGTTCTCCTTTCTTCCTTCCTGCATTAACGCATTGCACTCTCTCTCTCTCTTCTAGTCTGCTCTATCAAATGGACATGGTTGCTTTTCTTTTCTTTTTATTTTCTTTCTTTTCCTCTTCATTAGTTAGCAACTCTCTCCCTCCACATCTCTCCTTAGTCCTTCCTCTGCAGACTATCTCATGCTAATCTCTCAACTTGGTTCTCTTCTCTCCTCCCCTCATCTCTCTGCTTCTCTCTCAAGCAGACCTACACCCAGAACCTCTTCCTCTCTCTCTCTCTGTCTGTTCGTTCCCCCATTCTCTCACTCACGCATTACTTTATCACCTAACTCCGTGTCCAAGGGCCAGTACCATTGGTCAGTATTTTTACCACCTCGTACCCGAAGTTATCTCCCTCTAATTCCATTGGATATTCAAATCATGACAGTCACGCCTTACTCTCTGTGGTGGTCAATTGGTCATTTAACTGATTAGCTTGATTTCACCCCCCACCACATATACCTTCTCCCTCTCCCTTTCCGGCGACGTCGTAAATTGGCTAGATCAGTCTGGGTAGGCGCCGAGACGTCTGACCAGACCTATCGAGACCTGTCGGTCCAGCCACTCCGACTGTCTACGTGGAAGATTAGGATTAGCCTCTCGCTGTGCGCTGATTGGCCGGATGAGTCTGATCCGGGCGTCGAGACTCGTTTGACCAGACATCGAGGCGTCGGTCAGCTACTTAGTCCGTCTGGCTAGACAGACCGTCTCCGTGGAACCTCTCCCCTATGCTTAATTGGCTGGATCCGACACATGGGGCCGTCTGCCTGATGCCCAGAATATTTGAGTTAGAGCTTATGTCCGACTGGGCTGGTGGCGATTGACCACGAATTTGGTTGTGTTTATTTTTGACCGTGACAGTGTGTTTGTGAGTGTGTTTTGTGTGTGTGTATGTGTGTGTGTGTGGCGCGCGCACGCATACGTGTGTGTGTAATAACAGAACTGTGTGCTAAGACAACAGTGCTGTAAAATGAGGATAAACACAACGATTATCTATGAAACTGCTACATTCAGAAGGTCTCAATTACTATTTTGTTTGTGATAATTTATAACTGGTTCCATGGAAAATAGTTATATGCATGAAAGAAGGAATATCTTTTTTATGTCAAAACAGTTACTTTCACTTTTTTTTATGCTGTCAAGGCCATCTGACAGTGAGCAGACGAGAGAACTATCAATGTCAAGATCGTGTTAAGCCATGTGCTTTGAAAACAAAATAATTGTGACAATTCCCTGTCAAGCACTCTGCATGTCATCATTTCGGTGAGAAGACACTTGTCACACATTTATCCAAACTACTGTGGTCATGACTTTTTTAAATTACTGTTTTTGAAGGAGGTCAGTGGTACAGTGTGATGTCATGGTTTTTTTTTTTTTTTCCTTTCCCTTCTGCGTATGCAGGCAGATACTCCTGTGGACACTCCCTGTTTCGACAGGCAAGGATTAATCCCATCTACTCAACAAAGGGAGTGGAGTTTTGTGTGTATTACTGTTTTTTTATTCCGCCACCAAAGCAGCCATACTCCATCTTCAGGGAAGGTGCATGCTATGTGTAACGTGTCATCCATACTAATGGCCAAACTGGCCTTCTCTTCCGAAAGTTGGTGATGGGATTTTAAGCGTATGCAAGATGTTGTGCGTGCGTTCACACACGGAACCTCGGTTTAGTCTCATTCAAAGGACTGTATGCGAAATGGAGTCAGAGCCACTGTTAACTCTGAAGGAAAAATCCCCCTGTACCGAAACAGCCCTGTGGAGATTTGAACCCGCTACCCCTGGATCACCAAGATTACAAGTCCGCGCTCTACCACTGAGCTATTCCAGCCCCCATGGCATGGTTTTAACTACTTAGTTATTATGAAGCAATAGAACAGATGTGGAGAAAAAAAACCCAGAAAGAAACTAGCCCTTGTTTGTCACAATTAAGGAGCTAGATATAAATGTTTTTTAAGTTCTACTTGTGTATATATATCTATGATTATCTCATGTGCTTCTTTTCAGATGTGTGTGTGTGTGTGTGTGTGTGTGTGTGTGTGTGTGTGTGTGTGTGTGTGTGTGTGTGTGTGAGTGTGTGTGTGTGTGTGTGAAATATTTGTAAAACTAGCAAAATAATTCACCCCATAAATGGCTAGCCAAATGTCTATATTCATCATTAAAAATTTTCAAGCAAACAGTAAACGCTCCAACCTTCATTAAAGGTGTTCGTGCATCGGCATCTCCAATGTTAGTCTTGGCTTTCCATTCCAACAATTCCTGTACAACATTGTCATGGCCTTGGGCACAAGCCAGGTGCAAGGGGGTCCTGAAAAAGACGTCATGCACTGAAAAATTGTGAATACTCTAGTCTAAGGCATTAATTATTCTATGAAGTTTCTATCAAAAATGGTGTGGACAGCTGCTAAGAGGGAAAAAAAAATCTATGTAGACTCAACAACACATTAATAGCAATAAAAATAAACTACAATGGGCAAGTCAACAAACTGGATTCAGTCTGTTTCATTGCTTTTTTTGTTTGCTTGTTTGTTTGCCTGGTTTTGGGGTGCTCCCTCCCCACCCCCTATTGGAAGATGGATTTTATTTTCAGAGCAGCTAACCTAATATTGTCACAGAATTCATAAAAGTGTTCGACTGTGTGAATCAATATGCACATGTACCTATAGATGTGATATAAATAGGCATGTACATACCTCACAATCACAGAAACACACACACATAGAGAAACACGCATGCACAGACACACACACACACACACACACACACACATACACATGAACACACATGTGCGCGCATGCAAGCACACACACACACACACACACACACACACACACACACACACACACACACACACACACACACAAAGTTCAACGTACCCTTAAAAATATCCTCACAAATCAGCTACTTGTGTGCACAAGGACACACTCATGGACGTATTCGTAATAATGATTTATGTTCTAAGCGAATTTCTTTGTATTATTATACTACACACTGGTTTTACCATAAAACTCAAGTGTGCATAGTTACAAAGAGTTTACATACTTTTCCCCCCTTTTTTTGAAAACCGCATTATTTGCACTCTTATACTAAATACTAGTTTTACTGTAAAGCTCACAAGAGTACTGTTACAATAAAAATATACTTTAAATTCAGCCCTGATATGGCCCTTTGCGGTCGGCTGGGCTATAAGCAACATTATCTTATCTTATCTTATCTTAACTTTAAATTATATGATCTCTCTCTTCTCTCTCTCTCTCTCTCTCTCTCTCTCTCTCTCTCTCTCTGTCAAACACACACACACACACACACACACACACACACACATTCATTTGATTTATGCATGTTTTCTTGGATTTAAAACACAAATATGCACACAAAGTAACAGACTAAATTCATATACATACATCCTGCACATAAGAGACAGGCATACATTCAGAATATAGTGTCAAAAAATGTTTCTACCTCTTCGTCCTCATTGTAATAGTAGTAGTAGGGGTAGCAGTAGTTATATAGTCAATGTTCCTACTGTGAATTCAAAAAATAACATCTCAGCAACAGAATAAATCTAGATTTCAGATGCATTCTACACTGGCTGTTTATAGAACTTCAAATGCAACAAAAACATTATTGGTCATTTTAAAGCAACAGTTATAAACATATTATAACACCATCCACACTAAATTTTTCATCCTAAATGCGAACACAATGGATTTTCGAATGGTTTGCATACTACCCTACCACAAAACATCTAACACCATGAATTTCATGACTGCCTTTTTGTTTACTACATTGTTCCCATACCTTAGTGAATAATCAGTTTTAAGAGCCCAAACAGAAACCCACTTTGTCCTTCTTCTTTCTGCCAACATAAGCCCAAGTCACGGTTAAGCTGACCATGTTTGTGCTTGCTCTCTGACTGCCTGACCAGAGCTAAGCTCTTCATTCACTGTATCCTACTTGGACACTGACATAGCATCAGCTAGCTTATAAATTTGATTGAGTCTATTGAGTGAATTATGCTTTAGGATTGGAAGCATTAAAGAAAATGTGTGCCACACAGGTCAAAATCATACTTTTGATAGAAAACAGGAAATTAATGTCGTTCACAAAGAGACCATGTACTATTCTGACGATAGTCGCTAGTCTAATTGTGAATGATGCTGTACAAATGTTCAGGACACTCGAGACATGTACTTGTGTTTGTAATTGTTTTGTGTGTGTTTGCACATATATATATGCGTGTGTGTGTGTGTGTGTGTGTGTGTGTGTGTGTGTGTGTGTGTGTTGTTCTTGTTGTTGTTGTTGTTTGTGCGTGTGTAAAAACAAAACAAAAAGAGTCATAATCTGTTTGGTGCTCTTTCAATATTTTTTATTTTCGTTTTCAGCTTTTGAATTGTTCTCTCAGGCACCCATGGCATTTCAAACACACTTTCCACATTAAAAAGGAGTGCTCAGATGAAAGTTTATGACTGCAACACAGAATAACTTCCAGGAATGTGTGACACACTTTGACCAATCATGATTTTCTGCACAGTATGCACAGTTTTTCCATAGGTTTGACCATAAATTTCTGAGCCTCTCACTTTGATCAGAGCATCCCTCCCTGCCCCCCAGCTCCTCCCCTTTCTTTCATTTTAGGTAAACACTTTGAGCATGTCAGCATCTGTGTGCGTGTGTCCGTTGTGTGCATGCGAGTGAGTGTCTGTATATGCAAGTGTGTGTGTGTGTGTGTGTGTGTGTGTGTGTGTGTGTGTGTGTGTGTGTGTGTGTGTGTGTGCATGCGTGTGTGTGTGTGTGTGTTGTGTGTGTGTGTGCATGCATGCGTGTGTGTGTGCCTGTGTGTGCTGGTGACACAAAATCAACGTTGTCGTTTAATTGCCTGCTTTGTTGTCAGGTTTCCAACCCCCCAAAATGATCCAAATGAACATCTTGAAGAACCGTTCACAGGCAGAGCTTCAAACAGATGTTGATCAAAAGAAATGTCACTCCTGCTGTCACTAATCATGCCAGTCATGTTTCTGGTATTTGCATCAAGTTTCTGGAACCGTGGTGCCAAGTAGCTCATTATCATGTATAACAACAAATTTCTTTAACATCCGTATAAACAAATAAGTAAACCAATTGTGAACACTTGCAACATTTCAATTATAATCGCACTGACCTTTTTTCCTTGTCGATAGGGCTGGAATCTTTCTTGGCCAACTGCTGAACTTTGGCGACATCGCCCAGCCAAGCCGCTTTATGCAGTTTTCCCAGTTCCTTTTCTCGAACATCATAACCAATAACGAGTGAAGCTGTGGACCTGTTGTCTAATTTAGGTGAACCTTCAGGAGGAGGGCCTCCACTTCTTGCTGGATGTTTCTTTCCTAACTTTTTGAAAAACTTCTTCATGGTGGTTACTATGAACGCACTACGATCGATAAACTGGGTCAGCTTCGAACATCCGCCATTTCATCGGAAGCCTCGTTTCCATGCACTTCAGCCTGTACGGACGTTGTTCTTAATCGATGGAAAGACGGTAAGACAACTCTAGGCTACTGCCCCTGCACTTCAATCAGCATTTTGGTTCTAAACCACAGTTACAAATAAGGCACAAACTAAATGCTGCATGTAACATTTCTCAGAATACCAACCCTCGTTAAAACAAATTCACAGCTTAGTCCAGCCCCTAAGCCATATTGAGCCGACTTTGAGACACACTTACCTGCCTAAGTTAAATGAAAAATATCGTTCAGTTTTATTTGTAATTGCCTTCTCCCTCAAAACAACGCCCCTTCTCACTATTCATGGATTTGAAGGCACACTGGACCACATTTGTCATTCAAAGGAAGTGTAACTACTCTTGTAGCTTGCTGTTTGCAGGCAGTATGGACTGATAAAGAAGGACACCTGTATCTGTATGTTGAACATGTCTATGGACTGCTCTTCAGTTCCATCCACCTGGTGCGTGGTGCATCAACCCCTTCCACTTTAAACGAAAACAAACAAACAACAACAACAACAACAACACCAACAACAACAAAAATGAAATACAATGAAATACATGGACGTATCACGATTTCAGTGCATGAAATGCTGGGATAAAGAGAGAATATGTATGAGACCAATTTCATAATTCAAGCCACCCTTCTTCCTCCTACACCCCCCCCTCCCCCAACTCCCACCCCTTCCAACCCCTCTGCCCAATACCGCCACTGCCTCCAAAACTGCAGTCCTCATTTCTTCACGCCAGTGTACCATGCCACTTTTGCTTATTATTTGCCTGTTTGCCTTTGCAAACGTGTTAATAAGTATTCACTCAGGAATCTTTCATCTATTATAACCACGTATTTCACCAGCCGCCGTGGCGAAGTGGTTAGCGTCGCGGACTCCTGGCTGGGAGGTCGTGGGTTCGAATCCCATCAGAAGTCATGTGGGTTTTTCTGCCCCGACCGGCTCCTACCCAGAGTTGAGTTTGCTGCGGACTCAGTTGGGAAGACTGGGACCACACAGTCGAGTTTCATCCACTTAATGGATGCGTTTCTGAGAGTGTTGCTCAAATTTCCTGACCAACACTGCAGGTGCATGTATCTCTCGGGCCTGGTTGACGCCGGGATATATTATGAAAGGAAGCGTAGAGTACAGCCCTGTCATGTAGTCTCAGACCGAAATGGAATTCCGTAGCATCATCTTAATCATCCTCATCCTCATCTATCAGCATTAAAAAAAATGTCTCAAGTTCTGTGGCCCTTCATGCCCTGCTCTCATGGTGACCTCAGTTTCGATGTCCTCTCCACGCCTGTGGCCTTGGTTTGGTTCCGTCAGGGTCACCGGTATCGAGTCCATGGGGGCTGTCGTTGGACGGACGTGGTGGCGCCCTCCGGAGGGAGAGCTCAATCACGCCGGCTCCGCGACTAAGCATATATTGTCGTCAGTAGGGGGCTTAGTAGGTGGTGTCCTGCGTATGTTAGATCAGAACAGGCGCCACTGAACACCACCGAAGTGACTCGGCGGCAGTGCAGTGTCTTCTCCGGTGGGTTGCCTCTTGACGGCTTGACATTGACTGCTCCCTGTGGATTGCCGGTGCCGGGGCTGTGGCGGGGCCGACCGGACTGTGGCTGTGGATGGGGTGTCGGAATGAGCGGCGTGGGTGCACTGCCTCTGAGGTGGTGCAGAGGTTGGGACAGCAAAAAAAAAAAAAAAAAAAAAAAATAGTGATTTATCATGATTATGATTCAAATCATCATTGTGATAATCATTTAAAAAAAAAAAATAACCACGTATTTCCCCATCTTTTACTCTATTCACAAACAGGACTGTTATGCTCTTTGTTAGTGTCACTTGCTCAGAACAACACTGGCAAGAACAGTTGAAGATATGATTAAAACGTTTATTCTACCACGATTGAAGTCTGCAGAGGAAAGGATACGCTGGGCTTGAAGGAAGGAACGCCAAGGGAAGATTTGGAGAGAAGCTGCTTAGTTTTGCCTGGAACTGGGCATGTGAAGTACAGGCACTTGACCTGAGTCTTTCTTGAGATTGATTTATCATTCTAATCTTGTGGATTTACGGCATGAATATATGTCAAGAAAATTCTGTAAAGACCCTTGTTCATTTCGAGTTGATTTACTTACGGCAACTCAAAATGAGGAGTTTTAAAGAACATTTGCATGTGCCCATACAAAGCCTTTATGAGGCACACAATTTTGCTCAGTTGAAAAGAGGGAGGCAATAGATCGAGAATGCTTAGAGTAAAAATTAAATCAGAGGGGAAAAAGAGGGAGATAATGAAAAAAGCACCAACCAGCAAAGTAAATGTGGACATTCCAGACAAAAGAATGCGTTTCTACTTTAACAATGACTACACCCCAAAGAGAGAGAGGCAAACCACAAACTGAGGCAGGAATTAAAGGACAGGCTACAAAGGGGAGAAACAAACCTGATCATCAGGAATGGTCAGGTCATGAAGCGGAGGGACCCTCCTGACCAGCCCGCCAAGGCGGAGGGCCAGAGGGTCTGACTCCCACATAACCAAAAGAGGAATGAGAGTGTGAATGGGGATGGACAAAAGGATTTTTTGAAAGAAAGGTGTGAAAATGACACAGGAACTTTTTCTCGTAATTATTCTTTCTCTTTCTCTGAAGATTTTTGTACAGTTTTATATTCTAATGTTGACATTTTGGCTGCCTATAAAAAGGAAGAACTATTATCACGTATCCAGGAAATAAAACCCTCCATAATTGCTCTTAATGAAATCCTGCCAAAGAACTGCTCCTCTGTTCCATCAGCCACTGAATATGATATACCAGGTTTTGACCAATTTGTAAATGACAAACCTAAAAGAGGGTGTGCACTGTATGTAGAACACAAACTAAATGCCAAACCATGTGAAGTTTTAAATGAAACTGATTTTGAGGAAAGTGTGTGGTGTGAGTTCAAAAGCCCAAATGATGAGAATGTCTTACTAGGTTGTATCTATAGGAGTGGGCAGAGTTCAAAGGAAAATAAACAAAAACTATTCCAACTCCTGAAGCATGAGGTAATAAAAAAGTATCACAAAGTTTGTATAATGGGCGACTTTAATTTTTCATCAGTAAACTGGAATGGCCAATGGACCAATGATGATGATAATGAAGTAATTGAAAATATTCGTAATGTTTTTCTCATTCAGAAATTATCATGCCCACAAGGCACAGAGATGGACAGCAGTCCACCATGCCTGATCTCATTCTGGTTAATGAAAACAGTCTCATATCAAACATAGACCATAGAGCACCGCTTGTATTGAGTGACCATGAAGTGCTTACTTTCCAAATGTATGTAGCAAAAACTAAAATCAACCAAGAAGACTGTCCTAAATATAATTTACGTAAAGGTAACTATAATGTTTTCAGATGGGAAGGTAGTGAAACAGATTGGAGTACACTTGTTGGCATGGAGGTAAACAAGTGCTGGTCTCTTATCAGAGACTGGGTTCAGTCTGGTATGGTCAGACATATACCAAAGGTGGCAATTAGAAAATCAGCTAATACGCATAAAATCAAACCAAAATGGATGGACCGAAAAAATTTGAGACAAATTAAGAAAAAGTATAACGCCTTTAAAAGATATCTCGAAACTAAATCTGGCATAGATTACCAAAGATATATTATTGAAAGAAATCTCTCAAAGAGAATGATAAAAATCGCAAAGAAAGGGTATGAGAAAATATAGCTTACCAGGCAAAGAGTAACCCTAAAAACTTCTGGAAATATGTGCAGGAAAAAATGAAAATAAACACTAGAATCAACGCTCTGAAAATGGATTCAGGTGAAATGGCAATAACTGACTCCGAGAAAGCGGAAACACTTAATGACTTCTTCTCAAGTGTATTCACTCGCGAGAATATAGAAAATTTACCTAAAATGACTAAACCACTTAATTTAGAAGGCATAACTCTTTCAGAGATTAGAGTTACCCCAACGGTTGTGGAGACTAAACTTAAAAATTTTGACCCCTCGAAGGCTCAGGGACCAGATAAAATTCCAGCTAAAATATTGAAAGAGCTTTGTAAGGAATTATCAATCCCCTTCAGCATTTTGTTTAATAAATCCTTAGAGACAGGAAAGATCCCAGATGACTGGAAATCAGCTGATGTTGTTGCCATATTCAAAAAAGGCTCCAAACAAGACCCGAGTAACTACAGACCGGTCAGCCTCACTTGCATAATGTGTAAAGTGCTAGAGTCAATTGTAAGGGATGTCATAGTATCATATTTTAATGATTTTAAACTCTTTGCGGACTGCCAACATGGCTTCCGTAATAAAAGATCATGCATGACACAACTGATTCAAGTTATGGACGACTTAACTGTACTTACTGATGACAAAAAACCAATAGATATAGTGTATTTAGACTTCCGTAAAGCCTTCGACTCTGTACCGCACAAAAGACTATTGATTAAGTTACAGAATTATGGAATTCATGGATCTCTTCTTGACTGGATTACAGACTTCCTGACTGACAGAAGACAAAGAGTGAGGGTGGGGTCAGTATACTCTTCAGACAAACCAGTTTTGAGTGGTATTCCACAGGGGAGCATCTTGGGCCCGGTCCTTTTTACGATATTCATAAATGACTTACCGGATGTCATAACAAATACATGTAAGATTTTTGCCGATGATACAAAGATTTATGGGGATTCAAGCAATCACTCTGTCATTCAAAGGGACCTTAACAATGTGCAGGATTGGTCTCACAAATGGAACCTGTATTTCAATGTTCAAAATGTAAAGTGCTGCACATTGGTAAGAAAACCCCCAAAATGATTACACAATGAAAATGGGTGATTCAAATCAAATGATCCAAAAATGTGTTGAGGAAAAGGACCTTGGAGTTATATTTGACTGTGATCTTAGTTTTGACCCACACATACAGAAAGCTATTAGTAAAGCCAACCAAATGATTGGGTTGATAAGACGATCTTTCTCGTTTATTGACAAAGATATGTTTTATAAGCTATACAAATCACTCATCCGACCACATGTGGAATACGGTAATGTCATCTGGTACCCTTTACTTAAAAGGCAATCCTCATCAATAGAAAAGGTTCAAAGAAGAGCGACCAAAATACTGCCAGAATGCAAAAATATGCCTTATGGTGAAAGACTTAGATATTTTGGATTAACATCCTGAAGGCCAGGAGGGTGAGGGGTGACCTGATTCAAACCTACAAGATATTCCACCATGTTGATGACATTGATTTCAACTCACTATTCCAGTTAAGCAAATCTAACATCACAAGAGGCAATGCTGGCAAATTATTTGTTCAATATTCTTGCACTAACCTGAGGAGAAATTCATTTGCTAATAGAGTAGTTGGCAGGTGGAATTCTCTTCCGAGTTACATCAAACTAACTAACAATATCAACAGTTTTAAGAGCCTCCTTGATGTAGATGCAAATTTCAAAGATATAGTATATGATTTTGATGACTGAAATTGTTCTCATCCCAATTTATACAAATTATATGCAACTGTAATCACGCTGCGCTAAACACCGGGAAAAGTACTGTCACTTCAATTGATGGAGCACATGAAAGCCGCGAGGCTATATAATAGCTCCTACCTACCTACCTTGAATGAACTTAGCCGTTACAGTTACAGTGCATATACGATATGCTTTTCTGTCGGCTACTTCTGTCAGACAATGTAACATTGCCCTGTAGCATGAATATCTGTTCCTAAACTGTACCCCTATCAGAAAGAGCCATTGCCTATACTGATCAAAATATTTTGTTCGTTCATTCGTGTGTTCGTTCGATCGATTTATCATTCTAATACATTACCATAACACATTTTCTCTGGGTACAGGCAAACAGGGCAAAGAAAGAATACTTATTTGCCGGTGAAACCTTCCTTGAGAGTTTGAACTAGAATACGAGAGAACAACTAAAACGCACAGCAAATATTAAAAACAAATGAAACGCCTTCATTATATGAGCAGAATGACCAAGAAGCACAGTGCAGACCCAGCAAGAATGAAGACTAAAAATTGTTCACTTGGTATCTCAGAACATAGTGTGCGGTAGGCGGAGAGGCCGGGGGGGGGGGGGGGGGGGGGGGGGGGGGGGGGGGGGGGGGAGGAGGGGGGGTGAAGAGAGGGAAGGGGGAAGAGGTGTATATGGCGAGGGGGGTTGGGGGGGCATCAAAACCTACGCAGTACAGCTCTCAAAGCTTTTTTTGGGCCCTTTCCAGTTGGGATCTAACGAATACTTTATGTAAAAAGTTGTAGATTTCTTTGTCCACGAAGGAGAAAGAACCTATAATTATTCCAGCCAATATGTTTGCTTTGTATATTGCACTTTGAGTGGTGTTTTTTTATTTTTTTTTATTTTTATCAAATGATAGGTTGCAATTCAAAGCACACACACACACACACACACACACACACACACACACACACACACACACACACACACACACACACACACAAAAACTATCCCAAACCATTTTCATTTTCAGTCAGGAACTACAATAAACATTATATCATCTGTGAGCTTTGTTTTACTTTGTGTTGGTGAGATTTTTTCATGCGCGCGCACACACATACACACACATGCGCGTGCGCACCTACGTAATGGCAACCTTGAAGGCTGCTTTACATATAGGCCTATACCTCGAGAATAACTATCATTTTAGTACATTCGGGTCGAGCTCCGACCAACACACACACACACACACAGACACACTGACACACACACGCACGCACACACACACGCACGCACACGTATGCACACAGACAGAAATTAAAAATACAAATAAAAAAGGGGGAAAAAATAGAAAAGAAAAGTAATATTTGTCTTCCAGCAAGGAGAGTGTGTACTGATATCGGTCAACAACAACAGCACCCCACCCCACCCCCCCCACACACACACAAAGAGAGAAAGAAAGAAAGAAAGAAGAAGAAGAAAAAAAGAAGAAAAGCTGGTCAAAGACGCCAACCCAGCCTTGTCTGGTAATGGCGGAAGAGGGTGTTAATTAGAATTCATAGCTTTAAGACCGTTTAGTGCAGGGTAATTGCCGTTTCCTGCTTGCAGAAAAGAAGTCGGTGAACAGCGACGAAGAGAATAGGATTGTACAGGCATAAAAAAAACAACAAACAACAACAAAAAAAACCAACAACTCCACCTGTTACTTCCATTTGAGTTAGATCGCTGGAGAGCATTATCACCGGGTAATGCAAGTTATTCGGCGAGTTTGTTTTCCACCATAAACCTACATTAAAAAAAAAATTTCTTTATTTTGAGGGCTACATATCCGAGTAAAAAAAACCACGACCGAGCATCTGCAGCTTCTTAAATCGTACTTCATGGAAGACTTCTGATATCGAAGTGCATAACAGCTATGGCTGGATGCATAACTTGGAGAGACTTTGTTCCCTCAGATCCATGTTCTCCAGACCTGGTCACACACACACACGCACGCACGCACAAACACGCACACACACACACACACACATACACATTGACCTGCATCTTTCTTTGTTTTAAAGGCTGTCTGGCAAAGTACTCCCAAAACTTGTCCCATGGTTTGCCAGTTTGATTGTGAGAGGACTTTTATGATAATGAGGACAATTTTCTACAGCACCCATCCAAACAGTGTAGGCTACAGGGCACCTTACAAGTTCTAGCAAATCAATGTATAACACACACACACACACAGCGCGCACGTGTGCAAGCACTCAACTCTGCGTTCGCAAGTCATGATTATATACACGCACTCGCATGTGCTCACTCTCACACACACACACACGCGCGCGCGCGCGCGCGCGCGTACGCACATGCACACACACACACACACGCACGCACACACTGGCACATAAGATAAGATAATGTTGCTTATAGCCAGCCGACCGCAAAGGGCCACATCAGGGCACACTGGCACATAGTGTCACATACATAGACATATACACTGTATAACACGGTGAACAGGTCATTCGTACACGAGCAAAGTGTGCGATTAACACATAACAATTTAGCAATGTATTTTAGGTGGTATTGTGCAACTGACGTTCAAACAGATAAGCTTTAGGTGCATAATTGAAAGCTGGGAAGGAAGGGGCATGACGTAGTTGGAAAGGTAGCGAATTCCAGAGTATCGCCGCAGAAAGTGAGAATGCCCTAGAACCATGCTGCTTTCAGAGGAAGAACGTGTAGGAATGTATAGATTTCAAAGAGGTCAGAGAGATAGGCAGGCGCTTCGCGTGTGTATTGTTTACTTGGAAATCTTCCCGTGCCATCGACTTCCAGACCTCCGGTCAGTGTTGTTTTCCAGTCATCCCTGCAGCCCGAAGGAAGAAACCATTGGGAGAGTTTGGTAGCAGGTCTTTAAAGAACCTCCACATAACTTTAGACCTGAACTTGCTCTCCGAGACGTCAGGCTGCATCCAGGTCATGAATCCTAGATGCCCCTCCGTCGTTCAGCCCCCCCCCCCCCCCCCCCCCCCCCAGCTTCCTGGCCCTGCAGGGATTCGAACCAGGAAACTCTGGATGGGTGGCCCACTCAAGGAGTTGCCTTTTTCAAACGGTTGTCTTACACACATCGCTATATAGGCTACTTCATATTTCACATCGATTTGTTTCTGTCAGTCTCTATTGCATGTGTGTGGTGCATGTGTGTGTGTGTGTGCGTGTGTGTGTGTGTGCATGTGCGTGCTTGTACATGTGCGCACGTGCACGCATGTGCCTCTGACTGGCTGCCTGCGTGTCCAAAGGTCACTCATGATTGCTACTACGATGACGTTTAGATTTGACGGCTCTAATTCTGTTCTGATGCAGTTTCCTTCAGAAATTCAGTACCATGGGGTGCAGAATAGTGCAGCAAGCTTTGCTTCAGTCAACGGGAGACATGCATGCGATGACATCCCTGGGGGACAGATCATCACTGCTCCATGCTTTATATGGTTCCCAAATACAAGACTGGAACCACAGGTTTCACCTCGTCTTCATGTGGGTTTCCTGAATGCAAGTATGATCCAGTGAATGGGCCGAAATATCTTTGGAACAAATGGCCAAGCCAGGTCATATGTTTGTGGCCCAGACATGCACTGAGGCCCAAATCGGTAACATTAATTCATATTGTTAGTCCAGCCGACCACAAAGGGCCGTATCAAGGCTGTCAGTGGTCAAGTTCAATTCCTAACGATCAGTGTGCTAGCAAGTTAAAAACGCAACTATGTAAAACTTGCAATGCCGGGGATTTAAAATTCAAATCAAGTTTGAATTTAAAAAAAAAAAATCTGAAACGAGGTTTGAAACTAGGCATCAAAATATTACACTAGTATTTCTTCTGTACCCCAATATTCTCTCTCTCACTGGTCTCCTTTTCTACAGAGCATTTATATGCTCAAGTTCATTCCATCCAAAAAGTGCTGTCATAGGCTCCTAGATGATCGCACCCACCATTTACTTTCTTTAAAAATAGTGCTCATTCACATCTACTGTATTTTTTTTAATGAGACAGAGAGAGAGAGAGAGAGAGAGAGAGAGGAGAGAGAGAGAGAGAGAGAGAGAGAAGATAGATAATGTTGTTTTATAGCCCAGCCGAGAACCAGAGAAAAAGAGAGAGAGAAAAGAGAGAGAGAAGAGAGGGAGAGAGAGAGAGAAGAGAGTAGATAATGTTGCTTATAGCCAGCCGACAGACGGGAGAGAGAGAGAGAGAGAGAGAGGAGTGAGAGAGGAAAAGAGAGAGAGAGAAGAGGAGAGGAAGAGAGGAGGGAGAGGAGAGAGAGAGAGAGAGAGGAGGAAGAAGAAAGAAGAGGGGGGAATAGAAAGTATGGAAAAACTTTCCCAGATGCGGAGATTCCGTCATGTTCATATATGCACATGCATGTAAACCGCATCTAGTGTGTGTGTGTATGTGTGTGTGTGTGTGTGTGTGTGTGTGGGTGTGTGTGTGTGTGTGTGTGTGTGTGGGGTGTGTGTGTGTGTGTTTGTGTGTATGTGTGTGTTTGTGTGTGTATGCGCGTGTGTGCACACTGAGTTGTTACCAAAAGTTTTCTTAGGAACAATTTTCCCTAATAAAATGTGCAGTAAACATGTCCTTTCTCGACTGAATATCTCGAATATAACTCGCAAAGCTAAAGCTGACTGACCATGGTGTATATTTGCACTGAAAACTTTTATGCCTTTGTATCCACAACAAAAACATTGTACAATGAAAGAAAGTATCATATTCAAATTTTATTTTTATTTCTGCCGAAGTCACGAAGTCATTTTTATAAGAAGATCCATACAATACAAAAGTGATAAATTGTTTCTGTGAGAGAAATATAACTAAAGACGAAATAAATATCAAAAACCATGGATGTTGGACAAGGAACAGAGAAAAACATCTGGTTTTTTTTCCCCAAAGAAAACTAATCCCCAAAGACAGTGCTGAATATAGCTTGCATGGTATCCAGAGCCCAACTGCACTCTGACGATTAACAAAACTGCGCAAAAATGGTCTTCATAGGACATGTTGAATTTTTCCAGGTTTCATATGAATCCAATTTGTCATAAACATGATTTTTTTTCCTCTCTTTTTGCTCTCCAAGGAAAGCATACTCTCTATCTCTACTTCTTCTGCTTCCCCATGAGAGCACACAACTCCATCCCCTATTCTTCTGCTCCTCTTTAGAGCACACAATTTTCCCTCTACTTTTCTGCTCCTCCCAGAGCACACAACTCCATCCTCTACTTCTTTGCTCTCCTAAGGCACCCCACCTCCATCTACTTCCTTTGCTCATCCCTTTGAACGCACCCTCTACATTCTCTACTTTTAGGGAACGCCTGGAGCGCAGACACAACCAGCCGTTGTCTCCCTGATGAGTCCCGATTCGCGGGGAAGGCCTCGGAGCAGGCAATAGAAATATATCTGCCCTTTAAAAGGGATTGCGATGGTTCCTTTGCAGCTAGAGAAAAGGGTTTTTATATCTGTTTTTTTTTTTTTTTTTTTAAATTTCATTTTCCCGTTTCTCCATCTTCAAACTCCCCTCCCTCAAGTCCAAATCTTTGCCCGACAGTTCAGTTGTTTGGCCTGCGCTTGTTTCTTCCCCCACTATTAGATGTTTGTCTATGTATTTGTTGACTTTATTCAAGTTTAAAAGGCTGTGCCAGTCTTGAATAAAAGTTACTCTGTGTTAGGTTTCCTTATGGGAGCAAAACATACCCCACTTGTTTTCTGTTTATCGTTTACTGTTCCCTACCTCATTTCATTTCCGATTTTGCTTTGATTAAATTTAGGTTATTTGTATTTGTTTCTGTCCGTTTTGTGTGTTTATCTTTTGATCTCCCCTTTCATCTTTGGGTGGATACTTTAGGCGTAGGCTCAAAGACTGTCCCCTACATTTTATATTATTTGCATAATGTTTTTGTTTTACAGCAATTTTTTTTCCCACCCACACTTTCGTTTGGTTGCATTTACACTTTCTCTTCGCTGGCTGCTCTGGGGGTGCTATTGGATTCTTTTTTGCACCCATGGTGGTGAGAACACCACAGTATTATGGACTGTGGTGTGTCTCTATTTGACGCCTGGAGCGCAGACACAACCAGCCGTTTTCTCCCTGATGAGTCCCGATTCAGCGGGGCGAAGGCCTCGGAGCAGGCAAAAGAAATATATCTGCCTTCAAAGGGATTGCGATGGTTCCCTTATGCAGCTAGAGAAGAGTTTTCATATCTGTTTTTTTTTTAATTTCATTTTCCCAGTTTCTCATCTTTAAACTCCCCTACCTCAAGTCCAAATCTTTGCCAGACAGTTCAGTTGTTTGGGCCCGCGCTTGTTCTTCCCCCACTATTAGATGTTTGTCTATGTATTTGTCTGACTTTATTCAAGTTTAAAAGGCTGTGCCAGTCTTGAATAAAGTTACTCTGTG
>CM031615.1:47850235-47852735 GCA_018398815.1 Conus ventricosus | reverse complement strand
AATTAACAATTACTATGTACTGAAAAGATGGGGGGGGGGGGGGGGGGGGGTTAATAGTAAGTGCGGCTCCTGAGGAAAGGAGATCTTCTTTATCATCCCTGGTCCTTAAAGACGATAGTTATTTAGTTTTACATCTTTTGCCTTGGCTCCTATTACAGTGTCATCTTCTCTCATCATTATCCCTGGAATTCAGAAGAAACAAATCGGGAGCAACAGGGTCGCCCTGTCTACAGTCTCTTTTTCTTTTTACAACTGTGAAGCCTGGCGCAGCCCGACGGTTGAGAGTGACAGTTGATTGAATGTTGTACTGAGAGAGAGAAAAAAAATGAGGGTTACATTATTCAAATAGATTTCCTCTCTGACCTCTGGCTCTGGAAGCTTACTTTCAATCGTTTGTATCAAAGATTAGTTGGATAATTGATAATAGATCAACAGGCTGGCAGACAGAGAGACGGTCGGAACGTACGGTCGGACGTAAGCGTCGGACGGACGGACGGACAGACAGACAGACAGACGGGTGGGTGAGTGGGTAGGGGGTGGATGTTTGGATGGATAGATAGATAGATAGATAGATAGATAGATAGATAGATAGATAGATAGATAGATAGATATAGATAGACGGACAAATAGATCGAAAGACAGACAGATAGATAGATGGGCGCGTTTGTGCGCGCGTATGTGTGTGTATGTGTACATGTGTCTGCACGTGTGTGTGTGAGTGAGTGACCGAGTGAGTCAGTGCTTTCGCGTTCGTGCGCGCCTGCGTGCATGGATAGATAGACAGACAGACAGACAGACAGACAGATAGATAGATAGATAGATAGATAGATAGAAAAATATACAGATAACTCTCACCATCATACTTCTCCACAATCACCCCTTTTCTCCTTCTTAATCCATTTATTCATTTGTCTATTTATCTGTGTGGAAACGTGTCTGGCTAATCATTCATTCATATGTTCGTTTATTACATGTTTATTCATAAAACACTAGCGCGCGTGCACACACACACCACCCACCCACCCACACACACACACACACACACACACACACACACACACACACACACACCACACACACACACACACAGACTGACAGACAGACAGACGGACGGACGGACAGACAGACAACCAGATTGACAAACAGACAGATAGACAGGAAGAGTGATTGATCAGTCGGTCGATCGATCGATCGATCGACCGATCGATCGATTGATTAATTGATCGATTGATTGATCGATCGATTGATTGATTAATAAGTTTGAAATGTTCCTTACCGTTTCTTAAGCCAGAAGGAGTCACTGGACAATGCAAGGCATACAACACACAAAAACGATTATAAATTCAGATCCTGATACCTTCAATGTCCTGAGAGAAAACTGAAGCAACCACAAAAAAAAACCCGTCTGCTAAAAATTGGTTGCCTTAAATGACGAACTTGTCGTCTTCTTCTTTTTCTTCTTCTCCTTCTTCTTCTTCTTCTTCTTCTTCTTCTCCCCTTCCTCCTCCTCTTCCTCCTCCTCTTCCTCCTCCTCCTGTCCTTCTTCTTCTTCTCTTCTTCTTCTACAAAGCGCCACCACTCTCACGGTTTTTTTTTTTTTTGTACTTTGGGATTGAGACGCGAAGAAAAAAAAAAAAAAAAAAGAGAATGGTGGCCCCGCCAGTCATGGCCGATCCACTGACCTCAGGATACTGCCGAATTGTAAGGTAAGGTAAGGTAGGGTAAGGTAAGGTAAGGTAAGGTAAGGTAAGGTAAGGTAAGGTAAGGTAAGGTAAGGTAAGGTAAGGTAAGGTAAGGTAAGGTAAGGTAAGGTTGCGAATTGCCCAGCCAACCGCAAAGGGCCATATCAGAGTTGTCGCCACGTTGAAGTCAACTCGCAAATCATTCATTCACGCAACCCTTTGAAATACACCTTCTAAAAACACGCCAGAAATTTGGTTGAAAATCTTTCTCCTGTAAAATCTCAGATCAGATGAATCGTACCACAAAACCCCCTAACCTAAATTTACTTAACGTAAACAAGACAAACAACCACAAAAAAGAAAGAAAAAAAAGAAAAAAAAAAAAAAAAAAAAAGAAAGAAAACCCAACAAAGAAAGAAAAAAAGTAAGAGTTGTCTGCAGAATTATTTCCCCTGTCTAGGCGGGAAAGCTTCAAAGAATGGTGTGACCCTAGGCCGTGTCCACAAACTGGTCCTTGCCTCCTCTGAGAGTTCTTGGAAAGAATGTATTGTGCTAATACTGTGTGTGTGTGTGGGGGGGGGGGGGGGGGGGGGGGGGCTGTAGGCAATCGGTAATGAAGAACAGGAGCCCCTTCTGATACTTCTTGAGGGTAGATATGCCATCTGGTCTATTTTACTCGCCCCCCCCCTCCCCTCCCTCCCCCGGGGCGATATTGTTCCGGATCTTGAAGAGAATTGTTAATCATGCCACGTGCCTACGCTGCTGGAAAGTGAGTCATCATCAGAGTCTGATCAACGTGGCGTTGATGCTACAGACAT
>CM031615.1:47759685-47837567 GCA_018398815.1 Conus ventricosus | reverse complement strand
GTTGACAGCCGTGACTATAACAATTTATTATGCCAGAGTGGTTTGTGGATGACTGCATGTAATATTTCATGTTGCCAAGATCAGCAGATGACAGTAACTGTTTTTAAGTTGCCAGAGTGGTTTGCGGATGACTGCATGTAACGCTTCCAGCAGATGACTGTAACAATTTATGTTACAGAGTGGTTTGCAGATGACTCTGTGTAACGCCTCATGTTGTCAAGATTAGATGATTGTAACACCTTATGTAGCCATAGGGGTCCGCCATTTACTATGTATAACTCTTAGTGTCATCAAGACAGTCAGCGAGTGACCGTACATTATGCTTCATGTTGTCAGGGTGGTCGGCCGATGACTGCGCCGTGATCCAGGGCCACCACGCTTGCTCCCAGCTGATCTCGGACCACCTGTTGCGTCAGCAGCGAGGCAGTGCAGCCAGCACCCCCCGCAGTGCTGCAGGCAGTCGGTCAGCCACCCCTCGTGGCCCATCCCCTTTCACTCTACCTCCGCCCTCACCCACGACCCTGACAGCGCCACTTTCGGCCTGCCTGCTGCCGACGCTGGAGGTGAGTCTGCTTTATGGGGACAGGGATTAGGGAGCAGGTGCTTGACCTTTTAATTCTCAAAAGTTTTTTTTTAATGTTTCTTTTTTTTTTTTTAGCAGTAACTTTTTAACGATATTAAAATTTTGCAGATGTTTATTTTTTGGTGTGCAAATGCATTTGTTTTTTTTTTTTTTAGTAAACTATTCATTAATAACAAAAACTATGTTTTTAGATGTGATAATTTCCACAAAAAAACTTTGATCACAAGTGCTCGAAAATCAGGTGAAAAGACAGCAGGGAGTTCATAGTTCTAAACAGCGTCGCTATGCCTGATCTGTTATTAAAAGCTATATTCGTGTTTAGAAGTAATGCAGGTAACAAGCTGGTATACTGCTGGGGTAGGGTTTCTAGAATTAAAACACATGCGCACACACCACGACACACGCACACACACACACACACACACACACACACACACATCACACACACACACACACACACACCTCTTTGCTGACGCACACACCACACGGGTGTTAGGTGATACCCTTCCTCTTCTCCCCCACCCCCCCCTCCCCATCTGCCCATACTCATTTCCCATCCCAGACAGGCCATTGATTGTACATTCTAAGAGTTGCAAGCCTTGGGTAAAGTGTGTGTGTGTGTGTGTGGGGGGGGGGGGGGGTTCACATCTTGTAGGGGTAGAGCTATGCTTTTAAACTGGAATGATGTACGGCAAAAATATCAGTGGATACGGAAAAATAATCCAATTGTGTAAACAGTTAGTATGCCTTTAGAAAGTGTGTGTTGTTTGTATTGTAGTTAGTATGGCTTTAGAAAGTGTGTGTGGTTTGTGTTGTAGTTAGTATGGCTTTAGAAAGTGTGTGTTGGTTTGTATTGTAGGATGAGTTTTGATGTAGTGGCTATTTAGTATGCCTAAGAATGTGTGTGTTGATTGTAGGATGGTTGTGTGACGTGTAGCGGTATAAACCTTAGTAGCCTAAGAAATGTGTGTTGTTTGTATTGTAGGGGATGAGTCTGGTGATGAGACCTGAGTAAGCAAGGGTATAAACCATTAGTATGCCTTAGAAAGTGTGTGTTGGTTTGTATTGTAGTTGGATGCAGTCTGGTGATGAGACCTGAGTAAAGCAGGATAACTTAGTATGCCTTTAGAAAGTGTGTGTGGTTTTATTGTAGTTGGTATGCCTTTAGAAATGTGTGTGGTTTGTGTTGTAGTTAGTATGCCTTTAGAAAGTGTGTGTGGTTTGAATTGTAGGGGACGAGTCTGGTGATGAGACGCTGAGTAAGGCGTCAGCCAAGGGAGCTGGCTCTGACTCCTGGGGAGATGACACAGACGTCAGTCTGGCTGAGGACAAGAAGGGCAAGGTAAGGAGCTCTTAAGTTACACTGGCATGGCTGTCTTGTGTATCTTTGTGTTGAACTAAGACAGAGAATTGTGTGTTGTGTGTGTGTGTGCGTCTGCATGTGATTCAGTATGTGATGCTCTCAACCACCCCCTCCCCTTGAAAATGGTTTAAAAAATACAAACAGCACACACACACACACGCACACACCACACACTTGCATCACAACACACAGCACACGCGCACACACACACACACACACACACCACACACACCACACACACACACACACACACAAGCAGTTGCACATGCACGCACACACACATGCTTCATGGACTTAACAGAGACTTAAACAAAACTGAGACAGCATACATCTTTGGGCTGTAGGTTTATTATGGCAGAAAATGTCCCAGGTCAGTAAGGAGAAGATGAAAAAAGATGAACAAAACTTGCCAAAGACAATCGTGATTTAGCTGCCTTGTCGCCAGGTTTCATTGCTGGTCATTGTGGTTTTTCTGTCTGTCAAGTCAAAGCCATGCGATCACTTGCAAGATTTCCTTCTTCATAGTCCACCATCATGTTGTATGTGATGAGCTAAGTGTGACTGAACGTGCTGATGAGCTTGGCCTGTTGCATCGCATACAAGGGCCATGTTTAGATTTTAAATGTCACATTTGAAATGTGAAAATGCTGCACTTTATGCTTTTTGGACCTCAGCGGCTATGCACTCTGTGTAAGTGTGCACGTGTGTATATATGTGTGTGTGTGTGTGTGTGTGTGTGTGTTGTGTGTGTGTGTGTGTGTGTGTGTGTGTGTGTGAACGTGTGCACGCACATGCTGGTGTGTATGTGGGTGTGTATTTTGCTTGTGTGTGTTAGTATGTTGCGTAATATCACTTTGTTCTATTTTAGTACATTGCATAATATTGCTTTGTTATATTGTTTTAGTATGTTAATTTTGCTTTGTACTGCTATTTAAGACGACGAAAAATATTACTTCTTAAAAATGTGGTGTCCCAAACACACATTCCTTGTAGTATGTGCTCAGACCTGTTAACCCATACAAAGAGTTGAAAAAAGGAGCTCATGGACATGACATAGCAGAGGCTTGAGCCATCTATTACCCGAACACATTGGTTCAGCCTAGAGTGCTTTATGCAATCTTTGCTTCTACAGTAGTAGTAGTGTGTGTGTGTGTGTTGTTGGTGTAAAGTGCTTAGAGCTTGGTCTCTAGCCGAGGATAGGCACTATATAAGTATTCACAATAATAACAATGATAATAATGGGCGCGCATATGCGTGTCTGTTCATGTTTGTGTGTGCTTGCATGCGCGCATGCTCATGTGGATGTAAGTGTGTGTATGTGCAAGTGTGTGTCTGTGTACACATTGACCTCATTCATGTGGAAAAGGCTGGTTATTGCCGAGCATCTGTTACAACATTTCATAATGCAATGGGAGAATGCTGGGCAGTGATGACTGGAACGAGTTAAAGGTGCAGTGGGATCCCCTGTTAAAGAAACAGCTTTGTGAGACTCCATTCCTTGGTCACTTTCAGTTTTCTTTGCAGTAGTTTTCTCTTTGTCCCTGCTGTATTTGTTTTCCAGTTGAGATTCCTTCCTCATTTAGGAAAGAATTTTTAAAGATTTATGGAGTTCATTAAAGTCATGTCCAAGTCAGGATGTAGTCTCGGTTCTGCAAGGAACCACGTGATTGTGTGAAAGCTAAAGGACTCCGATGTTACCATGTCACTGAAGCATCAATGTCAACCAGTGATTGTGAAAGATTGAAACAGATTACAAGACACACATGACACGTTTCGACCTCTTTGATCTTCTTTTGGCAAGGCAAACAACATTCAAGACAATGAAAACGAAAGAACAAACAATCACTTGTCTCCCAGATTGGGTGCAAAAACATCCAGTTTGTGCCCAATTTGAGGAGAAAAGTGATCGTTGGTTTGCTTGATTGTCAAAATGTGTCATGTTTGTCTTGTGATTTGTTTTTTTCTTTTGTTCAGGGCATTGTAATTTTTCTTTCAAGTTATTTCAATTTCCGACTGCAGACGCCTGTCTTTGAAACTAACAGTGATTGTGAGTCAGATTAAATGTAATGTTATGTCTGAACACCACTTACATTGTTCGGGTTCTGTGGTTCACCAGATGGTACTCTGTGTCTTGTCATACACAACCAGCTCCAGATCTGTTTGGCGGAAATCCAGCATTATTGTCTGTGCATTTTGTATTCTAGATGATATTCTTGTCTATTTGTTCTTCATCTGTTGTTTGCGATTGCTCTTCTTTTCTGTTGTTGTTCGCTGCTTGAAAAGGAGGGTTCACCGTTTGATAATGAAGAGCCAGTGTTAGAAGAAGACAAGGTTTGATTTATGTCCATTTTTTTCCCCTTTTCTGTCTTTGTAGGTTATTTAGCAGAGCACTGAATATTTTACACTTCCCTTGGTTTAAAGTTTTGTGTGTGTGTGTGTGATCGGATAGTTCAGATTGTTGTATTTTTTAGCAGTATTCATCTCTTGCAGTGGATAGTAATGGTTTTGTTGTTGTTTTTTCTCTAGATGTGTAAATAGCTGTAGTAGTAGTGACAGCATGTTATATGGGGAAAGTGTTTGTATGAGTGTTCATGCATGTTGGCATCCATGTGTATGAGAGAGAGAGAGAGAGAGAGAGAGAGAGAGAGAGAGAGAGAGAGAGAGAGAGAGAGAGATCATCAGTGCAAAAAGAGCTGATTTGTTGTCTCTAGCATTGTTGTGTTCTTATCTTCATTACACATTTATGCACGTGGAAATCATTCTGATCTGTTCTTTTGATTAGCTCATGTATTACTAACACATAGAATCTTCACTCCTTGTGAACATATTACACAATTAGCTATGAAATGTTGTTAAAAATATGAATGTGTCTATCTGGGGGAGTACAGTGAAAATAGAAGATGACAGTGTAGGCCTGTTCCCATGTTTACAGGTGGTTTACAGGTGTATGCTTTGCGATTATATGAAAAACTATACAAGGACAAGGTAGAAGGTCGAGCTCATGGATAGGATTTGACAGATGCCTAACATGTACCTCAATAAGACAACAGCATGTACAAATCAGAGGGAAATTTTTCATTTTTCTCAATCAGTTTGCCTTTTTTGTGTGCTTTTTTTCTGTATAGTTCTTATCATAATTTTGATGATGTAGTTGTACCTATTTGATAAAGTATAACAGAATGTAAACTTTTTTTTTTCACTTTGTACATTTTCCCATTTTTGTTGTGCCTACATCCCATTCATGACTTGTGTGGGTGTTTCTTACTTTGGATGACTTTGGTAGATCATGTGTACGTATGTGTGGATTATGGATGCACAAGCAACACTGAATGAACACCTGTCTGTATAAGTGTACAATGTCTCTGTAGGATAGTACATGTGCTTTTGTCTCATTCTTACCTGTGTTTACAAGTATCTGTATTCTACTTGGCATGGGCAGGCCAAAATGATTGGGAAACCCTGAGGTCAAAGAGAACTACTCAACCTCAGTAAGCTTCCTCACTGACATTCAGTCCAGAGCTGCCAGTTTATCTGCGTTTTGTTGTTGTGTTAGTATAGTTGTCACTTTAAGAAAAAAAAAATTTCTGATGATGACATGTGCGTTTGTGTCATGTACCTGGTATGTTGATGGGGTGCAGAAGATCAAAAATGAAGTATGAAAAAAATAAGAAATCAAATAATGTTGTACCATGCATCAGACAGATCTATTCTAGAAAGAAAGAAAAAAAGTTGAAGATAATGATTTCTTTCCATTGCAAATAGAGTTACCTTTTCTTGATTTGTGAGTGAAACAAGCAGATCTAGAGAGTCAAATTTTTTATTTGAACCCAGAATGTGATCAAGGTATCGTCTGTGCATTGCAGGTCTCAGACACACTTTTTCACATCCATATTTCAGCATTTTCTCTCTCTGATTGAACTTTTAAACTAACTGCTGGGGCAGAATTGTTACAGATGTTTCTACCAGCGGCATGTGGGGTCACTCTCGCCATGCAAGCTTTAACACAGATTACTTCCCATGCAGATTTCCCAGCATGGTCTATTACAAGGGTAGTAGTCACCTTGGTAGATTGGCCATAAATACACACATTCATGAAGTTATTCCTTGCTGGCAGATTGTTCCCCTTATTTTAAGGGAAGAAGTTGACCTGGCCAAGTGAACATGTCTTTAAAAAAAAAAAAGAAGAAAAAAGAGAAAAAAAGAAAACTTCGAAGAAGGAAAAGGAAACACGCAAGCTTCTGAAAGTCTCTGATCACATAATAAATGACTGTCAAAGCAAACACAGGACAGTAAAGTCAAAATGCAGTTATTTGTTAGTACAGTAGATATGAAAACAAATCATCCTTATTCTTCAAGTCATGTGAAAATATGGGTAATGTAAATAATATGAACAAATATTCACACCCACAGGTTTTTTTGCACTGGAATGATAATCATCTATCAGAAATTGAATACAGAAATGAGAGTAATGGTCATAATGGTATCATACACAGCAACTTTTCAGTGATTAAGGTTTCTACTTAGTATGTCTCTGGCAGACTGTGTCCCTTTTTGCCATGCAGGAGTGGTGGGCTGGTACAAAGCAAGCTGTCTACTTGGGAGTTGACGTCTTAAGTAACAGTATACCCACACTGTGATCATTGTGCAGAAGCTGCCGGTAATAGTTTCGTACAGGTAGTTTTATCACCTGGTGAAAAAATTCCAAAATTTCAGATGGAAGATCAGGTTCTTTGTAGACAAGCAATCTGTAAGGTAGGACCAGTTAATTTTAGCTTTGTGAAACGAGAGTTAAAGTAGAAAAAGATAATCATGAAGCTCAGGTGAGACCAACAGGAAAAAATGTGTCCAGATTCAGGATTTGAATGTGTATACATTTCCAGGATAAACTACTTGATTGAAAAGCTTGACGCTTAGCAAACCACTGGAAGACCACAATGAAACTGATTTCAAACATTATATGAAATCACTGTACATCTTTGTCTTCTTTACGGCTCAAAAGTAGTAGATTTTAAGAAATAACCTCAGATTTAAAATAAAATTCGTAATCTGTTTTTCAAAACTTTTTGTTCATCGGGAGACAGAAAACACACCATTTACATTTGACTACTTTTGAGAGGGGAAAGAAGACAGGTGACACTGTCTTTTTAATGAGAGACAGAAAGAAGACAAGAATGATTGTCAGAAAGTGATATATATGCAAAATGGATCATATTTTATTTAGAAAATGCTTGTATTAACATTTATAGTCGTCAGTAGATAATGGAAGTGATGTCGAGGTGACAGGTCTGGTCAGTGTGGTTGGCCTGTTACCTGTTGTGCAGGGGGCAGCAGCTGCCAGGGTGAACCTGGCCAAACATGGTTGGCCACCTGCCGTCTGAGAGTGATTATGGGGGTGAGTGCTTCTTCGCTTCCTCTCTATACTAAATGTCCAGCAAGGGAGATCTGGTACATGAAGAAATTCCATGGATCTTTGCTGACTAGGGGCTTTTTTTCCTTAGTTTCCTGCACCTTGTATCCCCTTCTTTCCATCTTACTGCTGTGTGGGCCTCAAGTGAAGGTCTGGGTGGGCGTCCTCCACAACAAAGAATGACAGAGCAGTGTGATGATAGCCATGATGGTGATGATGATTGTCTCATGACAGTCGGTGGTAGGGGATGTTGTGATGGAGGCTGGGCATTCAGGAATCTCCACAGTCCTTTGTCCTCAGTCATGTGCAACAGGCTAGAGGTGGAACCTTCCAGTTCTTTTCATTGCCTGTCTTAGGTCTGCTTCTGGATGTCTACCCTCCACTGTACCCTGTACGATGATCCTGGACATGGACTTGTCAGAAACATGGTATGTTTATCAGAAATATGTAGGAAGAAAATAGGGAGAGCTTGACAGCAGAAGGTCCCCAGAGAAGAAGCCCCCCTCAGACAACTGTTTCAGCCCTGAACTCCTTACACTTCATGGGGGCCAGGACACATCCAGATCATGACTCCCAGATGTCCCTCCTGCTGCCAACTTTTTTTATTTCCCTTGTTTCCTGGGGCTGCCAGGATTTGAACCAACAACTTTTGCATAGGTAGTCATCTCAAGGCGTGCCTTGTTTAGATGGATGGCTTACCCACATTGTTTTTTATCCTACTGGAACTCTTTATCAGCTGCCTCTGCCATTCCCTACAGGATTCTGATCCTCTTCTTACTTGAACTGAGCTGTTTTATGAGGTCATAGGCTGAAGGGCCTAACCCCCCCCCCCCCCCCCCCCCCCCCTCCCTTTGCTCCAAGGCCTGTGGCAAGGACTTTGGCCTGGAAGCCTAACTCCCTCAGTCCTCTATGTTGCCTATCTTAGTCTGCTTCTGAGAAGTCTGCCCTCTGCCATGCCCTGTAGAGTGTCTTGGACAGGGACCTGTCGGTCAGGTTCCAGGGTGAATTTTGACGATTTTTCTTTATTCTGTATGATTAGCTAGGCTCATGTGGAAACTCGAAACCGATGGCCTTTTGGCGAAAGAACAGTGTGGTTTCCGCAAACATCGTAGTACAGTTGACCATTTGATTCGTCTGGAATCTACACTTAGGAACGCTTTTTTAAACAGACAGCATGCAGTGGCAATTTTCTTTGACTTGGAGAAGGCCTACGATACCACCTGGAAGTCGGGGATACTTCATGATCTCCACGATCTGGGTTTTCGAGGTCATCTTCCGCTTTTTATTCAAAATTTTTTGGCAGAACGACAGTTTCAGGTCCGGGTTGGCACCACTCTCTCTGATGTCCACGAGCAGGAGTTGGGTGTTCCACAGGGGAGCATACTATCTCCTGCCCTCTTTAGTATTAAGATCAACAACATTGTGAAATCAGTTCAGCAGGGTTCAGACTGCTCATTGTTTGTGGATGATTTTGCTGTCTACGCAACTGGAAGCCTGTACCCGAGTGTCCAGCGCAGGCTCCAGCTTTGCGTAGATAAAATCCATCGGTGGGGGATGAAAACGGTTTCACCTTTTCTGCTACAAAAACCCAGTGTATTCACTTCCATAATTTCCGTCAGTTTTTTCCAGATCCGGAACTTCAAGTAGGGAAATCTCCCATTCCAGCTGTTAAAGAGGCCAAATTTCTGGGAGTCATTTTTGACCAAAAACTTAACTTTCTCAGCCATATTAAAAACCTCAAAACTGGTTGCCAAAAGGCATTGAATATTCTGCGGGTCGTAGCACACACCGACTGGGGCGCTGATAAGAAAACTTTGTTGCACCTCTACAGAGCCCTGGTCCGTTCCAAACTGGACTACGGTTGTGCTGTCTACGGCTCCGCAAGATCATCTTACCTCAAACTCTTGGACCCTATCCACCATCAAGGGCTTCGTCTCTGTCTTGGAGCGTTCCGCACCACCCCTGTGTACAGCCTGTACGCAGAGGCAGGTGAACCTTCACTGTCCAACCGCAGGCTGAAACTGTCTTTGAATTATTACATCCGACTGCTCTCAGAACCGCAGAATCCTGCCTATGACTGTGTTTTTGACCCTCCGTTCCAAAGTAAGTTTGAAACAAACCCGAAATGTATTCCGCCGTTTGGGCTTCGTATGCAGCCTCACGTGCGGAATGCAGGTATAGACCTGGGAGTAGTTTCCGATTTTTCCAAGTTTCCGGATCAACCTCCATGGACCTTTTTCACACCAGAGATTCGTTTTGATCTCGCAGCTTTCCGTAAGGAGTCTACCAGCTCTCTGGCGTACAAGGCTTTGTATGCCGAGCTCTGTTCCAAATTCCCATCCTATCAAAAAGTTTTCACTGACGGTTCCAAGTCTGAGGATGGAGTGGCCTGTGCAGCCTACTGCCCTGGGGCTCCTTCTCAGATATTGTTGGAACATATACATTCAGATGCTTCTGTCTATTCTGCTGAACTTACTGCTCTAGTACTGGCTTTGAAGATAATCTCCCATTCTTCGAGGAGGGACTTTCTGGTTCTGTCGGATTCGCTGTCAGCTTTGGAGGCCATAGCTGGCCGCAACCTTCAGCATCCAGAACTTTTACTTTTTTTTGAACTTTTTAGCAAGTTGAAGGCGGACGGTTACAACATTACTCTTGCTTGGGTTCCTGGTCATGTTGGCATCGGCGGGAACGAAATGGTTGATCGTTTAGCCAAGAACGCCACAAGAGAGAAACTGTCCAACACTTATATCCCCTGCTCAGATGTGAAACCCAAAATTAATGATTATGTGAGAGACCTCTGGCAGGAGGATTGGAACACACAGACGAGTAACAAACTCTTTCAGATCCGTCCAAACCTTAAGGACTTCCTCCCATCCACGTCGGGAGGTCGTAAAGAGGAAACGGTTTTGTGCCGGCTGCACACCGGCCATTCGTATTTTACCCATGCTTACCTTTTAAAGAGTGAAGAAGCTCCGTGGTGCATTCCATGTCATGCGCCACTCACAATGAAACATGTTCTTTTAGAGTGTTGGGACTTGCACGATGTGAGACACAAACATTTTACAGCGGAGTCCATGAAGATCCTGTTCAGGGATGTCCCGCCTGATGTGATCCTTGAGTTTTTGAGAGAGATTAACATTTTTCATCTGATTTAAGATTTTACGGAAGAAAGATTTTTAACAAAGTTTCTGGTGCGTTTGTAGACGATGTCATTTAATGAGATGTATGAAAGTGGTGTTTTTTTTTTTTTTTTTTTTTTATATGACTGGTGAGTTGATTTTAACGTGGTGACAGCCCTGATGTGGCCCTTTGCGGTCGGCTGGGCTATAAGCAACATTATCTTATCTTATCTCTAGCTTTGTTAATTAAATATTAATATTTTCCTTAGAAATTTGGCAGGTAAACAGTTTGAAGTGTCTACTTTGAAGTGATATCAGTAAAAATCAGCTGTCTCTTCTCTTGTTATGTGATAAAAAGGCATAATTTTAAGGAAGCGGAATGGTGATATTGAAAACGGTTATGTTACCATTGTCACTCTCAAATAAAAACTTCTGCAGATATCAACTTGTTGTTGTGCATGGACATTGAGCATTCTTAGGTGAATGAAATCAAGCACTTTTAAAAGAATATTCATATTAATTTTTTTTAAACTGACAACTGAAAATTGGTTGAAATTGTAAAAATATAAAATTTAATAACTGTTTATGCACACAGTTGAAAGTGCTTGATTTCAAAGCTTAGCAATCACAGATGATGCACACAAAATTTCATGCAAATCGGACATATAGTATTTGAAATATGTTGACAATTGTGCGTCACCCACGCAAATATATGAAATTGGAGAAAATCGCGTTTTAAAGTTTGAAAACAAAAGCACAGCAGCATGACTGCAGCAGCAGACACTTGGTTCAGTCACAGACACTGACAAACACTAACTGCACATGTTCCCACTAACCTGCACCATCAGTGAGCCCCTGACAGGTAAAAAATCCCCAGAATTATCTGCTGCAACAGCTCCCGCTATAGCACGTTGACGTCTAGCCTTTTGGGCTGCAGGGACGGCTTGAGCCTGGGCACCAGCTATCCGTACACCATCAATGTCTTTGAAGGCTTGCCTTGTGTGATATCCCACTGTCATTTGCAGTTCAGTAAAAATAGGCAGTCTTCCACATTCACCTTCATTAAACACAATTGTTGCATCATCTACTGCCAGGCACAAGCGTGAACGTCCAACAAAAGAAGTTTTGGGGCACCGTGCCCAAATAGTGTTGTGAAAACTTTCATTAGTGTTCTGCGTGCCACCATGGGAGCATTTTTCAAGCAAATCTGCCGTGTGAGATTCACAAATACTGGCCTGATTGCAGCACAAATATATTGGGGAAAGGCGTTCACATCTGGGTCTCCTGGGGGGTCCTTCTTCGATGGGCACCAGTTGCCACAGTTTTGATGTTGCCGGGTGCGGTGCTCCCAAATAGCCCATATGTCCTTTCTCATTTGCTCCACATTGTTGACATTGTTCCTTATGGCAGCTCCATAATGTCCCTGGATTTTCTTTATGGCTTTTGTGGTCAGCCCTCCTCTTCCCCCTATACCTTTCACAGTCTTTCCATTATGAACAAAGCTTTTTTGTTTCAGCTCTGTCACCTTGTTCATAAGTTGTCTCCCCATACGTTTTTTGAACATGGCCACAACACTCGTATTTCTTTATTTCAGTGTCATAAATTGCAGGCTGAGCATCATGAACACTTGTGTATGATTTACTGTCCCCATCACCTAAGAAGCCTGTATAGCGCAGTCCATATAGTTCCTGTGAACGTCGAAAGATCATTTCAGTGCCGACTGCTTCCATTGATCCTGCTGAGCCTTCATGATTTTTTTCACAGTCTTCTTCATGGCCTACATACCATCTATCAAATTCATCTGCTGTCAGCCTTTTTCTCTGTTTTGCACAACTATCACAGTGATTGGAAAGAACATGGGTGTCAATTACTTTTGATTCTTTTCCATTTACTGTCAATGTTGTGACAACACCATTTTTGCTTTGAAAGCCTCTTCTTTGCCAGCTCCCATCATTGGAAACAGTTACATCTCTTCCTTTTTGTTCACAAACTGCTACTGCTGCCCTTCTCTTACTGTTGGCTGCGACTTTCTCTGTTGCCTTTGTTACTTTCTTTTTGTGCTGGTACCACACATTTTTGTTTACTTTATATGGCATGTTCATGGAGCCTAACAATTTTTCACCATGCTTCAAATTTCTTCCTATGGAGAGCATACTCAGTATAAATCTTCTGCTGACCTCAGTGGTTTTACCACACTGTTTTGATGTGTTCAAAGTTAGCTTGTGTTGACAATGACAAGTAAAAACAAATTCAGAAGAAAGAACTGACCTGTTCTCTGTGACATGTGACAGTCTTGTGTTTGCTCCAAAGGCTGCCTGCAGTTAGGACACAACAGTGACTGAATAAAGTCGACAAGCAACTCAGCATCAATAAATCTGAAGCCTGTTAGCTCAGGATCTTGATCAAAATTGTCTTCTCCCTGAATATGTTCATCCGTAGCAAGGCCGTTTTGAAGTTTCACTGTCGACGCTGTTGAGTGTTGTCGATCTCCTACAACTACACTACTCTGCACTGAACTCTCCCCACGATCACCACTTACTGGCCTGGATTCAACACTTTCAGTCTTCAGTCTCTTATTTGTGTACTGATTACCAGAAAAACTTCTTTTTCGCTTCCTATCTGCTCGAAACTGCTTTCGTTTACCCATGATAGGCACTGAGAAACAACACGTTTTGATTATGGCGACAGGAAGCTAGGATGCGCATTAGTCGTTCGGATGGGACTATAAACCGAGGTCTAGTCTGTGTCACATGCCCCCACATGCACTAAAGATCATACACGGACTCTAAAGATCCCGATGCTCATGTCCTAAGACTGGTGAGTACCGGCTACACGAAAATACACAATGTATGCAACCTGTGTGCCAGAATAGTCTACTTGAAGACTGTGAGCACGGGGCAGGTTAAACATCCCCATCTGGAAGAAGAAGAAGAAGAGCTTTCTGTTCAGCCGTGAGAGCAATAAGAGGCGCGCGCTGATTGGCTGAAACTGCCATTCTAAGCCATTTTCGTTTCTCCACAGCCAATGAAATTGCATGTTTTAAAACATCTCGGGATGTTTTTCTAGCAGACAGATTTTGTTGTGATGATCATTTTGATAGTTCATACTTTTATGTACGCCACTTGATAGTGGAGTTTCGATCTATCAAAGTTTATGAATATATAATTAGGTAAATAAATCCGACAAAATGCACACACATAGGTAAAAAATGACAACAAAACACATGTTTTTGGTTTTTATTTCAAAAAGACATTCACAAAATTTGAAAGATCAATAAATAAAGTTGACATTCCTAAAAAAAAAAAATCATGAAAAATAGAAAAAAATGTCAAAAATCACCCTGGAACCTGCAGAGATAACTGTTAAAGAGAGGTAGGTGTCTGCAAGCATGTGTATTGTTTACTTACTGTTTGACGTAGTCAGGTATCATATGCGTGCTGTAGACAGGCAAAGAATCTGAAACATCTTAGGTCAAACGCCTGGATTTTTTGCTTTTAGATCAGCTGTTTGTGTCCACTCTTGCATGCCAAAGAGAAGAATGGATATTGCAAACATGCTTTCACTTTCGGTTTCACCTTGATTATTCCACAGTTTAGCTGTTAACTGAGGTGTTCTGCTTGAAGATGATAGAATCCATTGACAAGGAAAACCAAAAAGGCAACAGTGTCCTGTGGTGCCATTGTAGCAGGGTGTTTTCAAGGTTTCACGAGTGGATAGATGCAGTGCAAAAGGGTGATGACATAAGGTTTATATGCCTTCTTCTTTTCAGCAGTTTTTGGTCCATGAATCAGCCTCTGTTGAACACCTAGTCAGCCCATGAAATTCATGAAGATATTGCTGCTGTTGCTCCCCAACAAAACATCAGCATGCACATTTGCAATGACTGCAGTCTGCTCTCTACCACCTTCTTGAAATTGTTCAGTCATACTGATTTTCATTCTTAATCCAGAAAACTTGGTGGGAAAAGCATAGTAATTCATGCTTGCTGTCATGCAGACAGTGGAAGTGTGTGATGTGCATCATTGTGGGCTGCTACTTTCACTACTGGTACATTTGCAGTGTTCACAGAGGTCTTTCCCAATGTTTGAGCAGGCAATGATCCTATAGAGGGCCAGTCTCTTTGATCTTCCCACGTTCTATCTTCCATTGGGTATGGCCCATACACACTGACTCATGTTCTTAGGGTGATTAGATAGAACAGATTCCTTTTGTTCGTTTGTTTTTGTTTGTTTTTATAATGTTCTGCCATTTTCCTCTGAACATTTGTTCATACTTCTGATGCTCCAGCATTCCTTTTTTCTATAAGTTTGGACTGGCTTTTGCAAATATCTTTGAAACAAGATGAGATAAGATAATGTTGCTTATAGCCCAGCCGATCTTTGAAACAAGGATTCACACTAATGTACAAGGTCACTTATACCTCATGGAAAACTAATAAGGTCGGAAAAATCTTGGGAGTCTGAGGAAACAAAAGTTACAGCACGCACACAGGCATGCACACAGAATAATATATTGCATGACAAATAGCCTTGCAAAATTGACCTTCAGTATTGATGACAGACTGCTCAGCTTACTGAACGTCAGTGCCTGAAATTCCTAGTCTGAATTATAAGCAATGACTTACACTGTGGTATGAAATGATATAGTGGAATGAAATTTTATACTGTAGCTTGAACATTTTTAGAGATGACATTATAGATCAGAGACTCAAATAAAATAATGATAATGATGCAAAGGTTGGCATACCTTGATGTGCATGCATATGTGTGTCTGTATGTGTGTGTGTTTTTTTGTGTGTGTGTGTGCATGTGCGTGTGTGCATATGCGTGCATGCGTGCCTTTATGCATATGTGAGAGTGTGTGTGTGTTCGTGTGTGTGTGTGTGTGTGTGTGTGTGTGTGTGTGTGTGTGTGTGTGTTCGTGTGTGCGTGCATGCCTGACAGATGGAGGGAGGACAGGTGAGGGAAAAGAGGACAGCTCGTGGAATGGCGGTGCAGGCATCACACCCAAGCGCTCCTCTTCCAAGTCCTATCAGTCAGACATCTCCCAGGACGACAACTCGTGGGCGGCGGCTGACTCTCCCGTCTCCTCTCGCCGGAGTGCTGTGCGTGTGTCCTTCAAAGGGGACCAGGAGCTGTCTGAAGTGCATGATATCGTAAGTGGTTGTCAGTAAAGTCCTTTGGTAGAGCACCATTCATTTAATGGTTAAGCAAGTTCCCACAGGACGTGAAATTCTTTGGGTTATCTTGACCCTTTGGCTACAGTTTGAGGGCTATCATTTCAGAGAGTTGGGGTCAATGGATTTTTTGTGTGTAAAAGTGGGCAGAAAGAGATGAGGGCAGGACTGTGGAGGTGAGGTCAGACATCAACACTTTGTGAAGTTTTCAACATTGTCAGGTGTGGGTTTGCTAACTGAAGCAGACATAGTTGAGAGTGTAGGTTGAGTCACCTGAACAATCGTTTTTGTCTGCAGCAGACTCAGGTGACCCATACTTTTGCATTTCGGAGCAACTTTTGGAGCTGACAGCTTTTGTGAACGCATAAGGGTAGAGAAGGAAAAAACACCTCTTGTGGTTTTCCTGTTGTGTAGTCCCTATGTTTATTGCCATGCAGTAAGACTAACAGTCCAGCATATTTGATTTAAAAAATAGTATATTTCACAATGAGGCACAGAGTGATATTTTTTTGTGCATCAGGTTTGTCGTTGCTGTTATCTCATGATGACATATTTCAGTTTTCAAAATGTCCAAATTTGGTAAATTTCTGCAATTTGTAGAAAATCATTTCTGTGAATTCAACAAGGAAAAAGTAGTGAAAGTTACACCTGGTTACTGTGCTCTGTGCTTCGTTTGTATTGTTCATCAGCAGTTGCACTCAGAAGAATCAAAAAATTTTTCTGTTAATGTTTCCTTTGTGATATGGAAATGTTCAGTATTGAATCCTTCACCTTTCACAAGTTCTGTCCAAAAAATACACTGTTTTCAGGTATAGAAAAGAACTGCATATAATGGCCTGAGTAGTTTTGTATTAAACCTCAAAATGTGCATGAAAATGTTCTGCATTCTGCTAAAGGTATAACTTGAATACGCCATTGTGTGTGGGTGGGATCTGAACTTAAAACTCATTACACTGATTTTTTTGTTTCAGCCATTCTCTAAGCAAATGAAGATTCTTCTCCAGCACTCTTCTTATTCTTACTTGCTTGCAAATGGTTTTTACCTTTAGTATTTCATGCTCACGTGCAAAATATTTTTTAACCTTCAACATTTTGTCAGTTGTGCACCTGGAGTTCTCAGAAGTGAACAGTTTCTAGACATCAACCCTCTCGACAACAAAAAAACTTTCAGATTTGAATGATGATGCAGTCAACTGCATATTTAGTCATCTAGCAGAGGGATATGAAAAAAAGAAAAAGGGGGTTATTCTCTGGTGTCCAGTGTGTTTCCTTTCATGAGTTACCAGCTAGAGACCTCAGTGTCGTTCTGTTGGCTTATCCAGTGCGTGAGTGGCATGACCTCCATGCTGCCTGTTCCCCCCTTTCCATGCACAGCCATACCCAGGATCATCCCGTCACTGTCTCAGTACTGTCTGAATACCCAGGGTCATACCCAGGGTATACATACCCATACACAGCCATACCCAGGATCATCCCGTCACTGTCTCAGTACTGTCTGAATACCCAGGGTCATACCCAGGGTATACATACCCATACACAGCCATACCCAGGATCATCCCGTCACTGTCTCAGCACTGGCTGTCCTCAGGGAGCAGTCACTGTCTGGGGACAGTTCAGTCGACAGATGGTTGAACTGTCCAATCACCATGACTGCAACTGTTTGCCGGGCGTCCTTTTTTCAGTGTAATAGGCAAACGACCGTGGTTCATTGAACTTCATGATCACTGGACATCACAGCACTTCTATGTTACTGTTTTTGGTAACAAATGACCTCAGCATCCCCGCCAGAGACAGTGGTTCGTTGCACAGATTTGGGCTGGCCTGTAGATTGACAGTCTCTGTTTCGTGTTGTTTTCAACAAAAGGAAGAAAAGTTAGTAAGATTTACCCAAACAAAGCAGCATTTTCAAGTTCATTGGAAAAAAAAGATTGACAGTCTCTGTTTTGTGTTGTTTTCAATATTAAGAAAAAGGTTAGTGAGATTTACCCAAGCAAAGCAGCATTTTCAAATTCATTGGGAAAAAAAACACAAACCCAACAGTCCTGCATGCTTTGTTTTGTGTGCAGACGGCCACAGAATCTGAGGGGGAATCAGACCACTATACTGTGATTCCTGATTCAGCGGTGAGTTCAGTGACGATCTTTTCTTTTGCTTTTTTCCTCTGCTTATATGGTTTCCTTGTAAACAGCAGTAATGATGCAGGTAAAAAAAAGTCTGATGTGTGTGTAAGTTGTATATATGTGTGATGTGCCTGGTTGTATGTTTCTAGTATATTTATCAGCTCACTTGGTCAAACTTTATGGATGTAATTTAAAATGTCTAGTTTGGAGTCTCTGAGATCATCATCCCATGCTTCCTGAGCAATCATGTTTGTGTGGTGAATCGAGGAAATACAGTTTTGGATCAAGATTGTTTGTGATTTTACTTAAAATCATCCAAGTATTTTAAAAATTAGATAGCATTTGCAACATGCCTGTGACTGTGTCTGTATGTTTGCAAACAGGAGTAACAGCAGTTCTGGTGTCTTAGTTGTTGTGTTTGGGCCAGTACTTGTGTTTAATGTCCTTCGATTGATCGCCAGCTTGGTTCCTTAGCCTTGGACTGAACCCCTTCAGATTTTTGGTGTGCAGTGTCATGCAGTCAGAGTTGTCAACCTTTTATTTGTTAAGGAAGAGCAGTGATTGTTTATCCAGTTTATTTTGTTTTTTGAATGTTAGATTTGGGTGCTGACCTGATACTTGTACGTTAATACTGGTGGTTGAAGCAGCTGTGGTCTGTCTGCAGCCTGCAGTTTGTCTCCTGCTTGGACGTTGTCAGTTAATCTTAATGACTGGAGAATGTCACATTTGCACCTGTATACAAGTGTGCGTCTGTTTGTGTGTGTTGAGCTGTGAAAGAAGTCCAATATAATGTGAGTGTTGTTTATTTCAATTGTTCTTGCAGAACTTGAAAAGCAGTCTGTCTGTCTCTCTGTAACAAAAAAAAAAATCAAGACATTCTCTCTTACACAAAGGTAGTTAACATGTCAAACTGGGTGGAAAACTACAGATGTGGGAGGGGATGAGGAGGGTTGTCGCAAGATAGGTCGGGGTAATTGGCCAAGAAGTCAGGATGGTTGGCTCTGAAAGGTTCAGGGTAACGGGCACAGAGGTTACTGTAATGGAAACAGACAGTTTAGGACAGTGAGCACAGACAGATGGGTAATGGGCACAGACAGATTGGGACAACGGGCAGAGAGAAGTGTGAGTTACGGGACAAAGAGGCTGGGGTAGGAACACAGAAAAGGTTGGGCAAAGGGCTCATTCTCAGAGGGTCTGAGGTTGTTTTGACCGTGTACTGTGCCGTCACAAGATGTTTTCATCAAATATCCTATCCAGTTTTCATGAGGATATTTCTCCTTTTAGCAGAGACTTTTAGGTTTACGGGGGCTATGTTGGAGATCAGTTATTTTCTTTTTTTCCAAGACAGAGTGTTGTGTTGTATTTCTACTTTTTTCTTCCACCCCAATAATTACAGCCCTGATGTGGCCCTTTGCGGTCGGCTGGGCTATAAGCAACATTATCTTATCTTATCTTACCCCAATAATTTTAAGATCGTGAACATTTAGTTATATCAGGAATGGAAAAATATATCATCTCTTTTTTTTTTCTCCTTTTTTTCTTGTATAAACGGGTTTACAGTGTCTGACACTGACAGCAGGAGAGATCACATATCCTCTATGCACTCTGAGCCACCGTGTGGTGAATGGTAATATGAGAAAGGCAAATGACGGGGTCCACATCCCTGATTGCAGGTGCTGACAGTAAGAACTTGTAAAGGGAGGAGGTAAGAGCGGGGCAGAGGTGTCATGAGGACTAGAGTGTGAAAAGACTGTGGTGTGTTTAAAACAAGAAAAAAAAAGACTGCGATAGAATGGATATGGGCATCTTGGTTCTGGGCTGGATCGGGGAATGGGAAGGCGCTTCTTTGAGTTGGTTTTGTCCTAACAGCTGGTTCTGAAGGGGGTGCGTGTGTGTGCTGTGTGCTGGAATGGATAGGTGTGTATCTGTCTGTCATATGTCTGTCCGTCAGGGTAAAGGTAAATGTGTGTGTGTGTGTGTGTGTGTGTGTGTGTGTGTGTGTGTGTGTGTGTGTGCGCACATGCACACACACGTGTGTGTGTGTGGACTCTTTTTATTAGGAGAAAGATTAGCATAACACACCTTTATTGCATTGTACTAGTGTCGATGAATAGCAGAAAGGACCAAATTATGTTGTCATTGTTGCTGATTTACATGGGAGATAATTGGAAGTTAAGTCTTTGATTATGGACTCTAAAATCACAATGCCTTTTCGGTACGCTTTATTGGTTGCCACTAATGTCTCAATGCTTGGGTCCCTCTCTGACAGTTATTCATGCTAGCACAGACATGTTTAACACTTGGAGAATAAAAACTGTTCAGGAGATGTGCATGGACGTTATTTCATTAATGTTAATTTATATGTTGATAGCAAAACTATTGTAGACAACACGTTATACACACACACACACACACACACACACACACACACACACACACACACAGAGGCATATGCACACGCATACACACACACACACACACACACACACACACACACACACACACCACACACACACTTCAAAGAATTTATCAGTAGCAAAACTATTGTGGCAACACATTCTATCAATAATCTGATCTCTCTCTCTCTCTCTCTCTCTCTCTCTCTCTCTCTCTCTCTCTCTCTCTCTCTGTGTGTGTGTCCTGAATGTTTTTTGATTACATCCTATAACATGTTTAAGTAATAGTTAATTCATATGGATGAATTTTTGTGAAGAATTCTTCATTGCATATTGCAGAATGTAACAACTGCTAGAAATCTGTTTTGTTGTGCTTTGTTTTTTAAGGTAGGGCTGATGATAGCATTTTGAATGAAAGTGAAAGCTTTCAGGTTTGTGTAATGATTGCAGTTCATGTTTTTTCCTCTCTTATCCTACCAAACTGTCTGCCTGTCTTGGAAAGTGATGAGCATTGTCAAGAAAAATGAATAGCTTCAAGGGAAGTCCCTTACTGAGGTTTAATCATACTGAGCCTGCTTGCTGGGTATGTCAGTGTGAACAATGCTGAGTGATTTTTTCTTGCTTTTCTTTCCTTTTTTTTCTCTTTCTTTTTCCTTTCTAACTAATGATTTTAACAAATGTGGAAGACTTTCAAATTTGGATGAGACTTGTAGTTTTTGTCGCACACACTTGAAGCAAGGGCTGAGTGAGAAATAATGTTTTTCGCTGACTTCCCTTTGTGATGGTCAAGTCACATGTATGTGTGCTGTTATCTCCCCATTATAGCCAGGAGTGGGCGTTAAGGGTTACATACCATCAGCCGCTCCTGCCAGTGCTGCTGTGAGGCTTTCATCCGAACAACAGAGAGGTGAGTGACTTGTCACTTCTTATACTGTCGATTGTTTGGTCTTGTTGGAATAACGGGAAGTCATTTCACACTGCTGTTTTTCCCCTGATCCTCGCCTGCCCTCCTCCCGCTTTATGCGTGACCCTGATGCTCTTGTTGTCCTCCCTTCCCGGCTGAATCAGTGATAGGCTCCAGCTGAATGGAATGCCTTGTCCTGTTGATCCCCGTATTTGTATTTTTTAAAATTTGTTTTGTCATTTGTTCTTGGATTTAATTGTGCTTGCAGTTCAGTTTGCGTTAAAAGTAGGCCAGATTTTTTGGACATGGATGATGGAAGTTAATCAAGGTAATGTCTTACAAAAAGAAAAAAAATCTATACGAATAGATGTGTGAAAACTCCATGATTTAAATTGTGTCATTGATTTGGCAGGTGATGGATGCATCACCATCTGATCATTAGAGTTAGCAGCCAAGTCAGCAACAACTGAATGGTTATTCAAGATTTTGATAGCGGCCGCACACAGAGACACACATGCAGATACACACATAGACACAGATACTCACTCCAGCACTTGCACACTTACACACACTCATACACACAAACACACGTGCACGCACGCACATGCGCACACACGCACGCACGCACGCACACGCACACACACACACACACACACACACACACACACAGAGAGAGAGAGAAAAGGACACACACCACAACTAGATCTTTTATTCAAATGTTGGTGTGAATCACATGAACATTTTGAATAAAAATCTAGTATGGTTGTATTTTAACCGTGCATATACAGGGCTGCCACATTTCCGGCCCAGGCCGGAAATCCGGCCTCTGAAAATGTTTACAAGTGCTTTTCTGGCCTATGAAATTTTTGAAAATCACTTTTCCGTCACAGCAAAATTTTACGCTATTTAATTTCCGGCCTCCGGCTTTTTCGGGCCTGAAATCACGACGTCGTCTGCCAAGAATTCTCCCTTCCGCACAATAAGCACTCTTCGGCTTCTGATTGGTCAAAACTCGTCATAGTGATAAGGGGAGGTCACTCCCACTCTATAACCAGCGATGACTGCGAGAGGGAACGCCATCGAAGTTTCAGCCTTCGTCAATCAAGTTTATCAACGCTTTTCTTCAAGTTCTGTGTCTAGGCCTGGGTGTCACGGTTCAACGATGACGGACAATTTTCTAAAAGAAAAAGAAGACATTACAGCACTCGAGGTTAGCGTGAAAAACAAATGGAAGTGGTCATGGCTTGAAGAAAGTAATGACGAAGGAACACCACACAAGTATTGGTGCAAAAAAGTTCCGATTGCAGGTCAGTGCTTCTGTGTCCCATGTAAGAAATTTCTGAATTACGGTACATCGGGAAAAAAGGCTTTGACAAAACACGCTAACGACGAGAAACATATAAAATGTTTAGCTGTTGTGCGATCTAACACTGTTTTGGAAAATGCAACACATACTACTGCGACTGCCAGTGCTTTCGCTGACCGAGTTGCGGAACAGAAAGCCATCGTGTGTGCGTTTCTTGCTGAACATTGCCTACCATTTTCAATCTCGCCTTGCTTAATTGAACTTTGCCAGAAACTCGGTGAAGACAAAAAAGCACTGTGTCAGATGTCAATGGCACGGACTTGTGCCACATACACAACTACATATGGAGTTTCCTTCGCTCTGAAAGAAGAAGTGAATGCAAAGCTGCAGGAGTCGGCATTTTCAATCAATGTCGACGAAGCGACAAATGAAGCCAATAACAAGATCACGAATGTGTTAGCCCAGTTTTACGATGACGATCTACAAAAAGTTGTCATTGAACATCTGGGATCTCGAGAAGTAAACCAAGCCACTGCAGCAAACATCTTATCAGCCATTGAAGACATCCTTGAAAAAAGACATGCAGATGGGACCAGATAGTGTCGGCACTCTTTGACAATTGTAATGTGATGAGAGGTAAGAAAGGTGGTGTAGAAACTCTGCTGCGAAAGAAAAACCCACATCTACTTGATATTGTGGTGACACCATCCACCAGATACACAATGCTACTCATCAGTTCTTCTCTGTGATGGAAGAGTTTGTTCCTCTGCAAGCTCTTGCCAGCGACATGTACTATGATATTGAGGAATCGCCAAAAGCAAGTGCCTTGTTCAAAACGTCCAGGAACATCTTGGCAAGAAGGGCAAGCCTCTCATCCGACCAATATCCAACAGGTATGTAGGCCTATTATCTTTCTATATAGCCTAAATCAATTTAACACTACAGTAGAGCATTTTCCTCGTGTTATCCACACAACCGTCGTTCCGATAACATCTGGCGCAAGCCAACTGGCGCATAGCCTAGCCGATCCTACTTACTACTTGTGTACTTACTACTACTAGTAGTAGGCCTACTACTTAATCCGCATGATGAGACACTCAACGCTAGGCTAGGTCACAGCAAAACTACAGAAGGGACAAAACACAGGCTAGAGTGGACAAACCCCTCCTGGCATGATCTGGCAATTTTTTGGCCGTTATTTTAAAAACATTAACTGATTAAGTATGTCTTATTAAAGTCATTGTGATGACATTATTATGGGATAAAGACCAAGCATGCAAACTAAAGCCCTTGACTCATACTTAGCCTTATTGTTCTCTTTGCCTCCCCCCCCCCCCCCCCCCCCCCCTCTGGCCCCTCCCTCCCCACTGGGTCTATGATTCTATTTCATGCATGCTGACTTCCTACTTTTAGTAAAGTCTGCATAGGCCTATTCAATGTTTCTAGCCCTAACTCCATGCAATGTTTACTTAGCTTTAGGCCTAATCTAAACTCGCAAAATTCTCTCTCACCCCCCTCCCCCTCTCTCTCCCTTTACCACCCTCCCTCTTCTTCCTCTTCCTCTTCTTCTTCTTTTTCTTTTTCTTCTTCTTCTCTCTCTCTCTCTCTCTCTCTCTCTCTCTCTCTCCCCTCTCTCTCCTCTCTCTCTCTCTCTCTCTTCTTTCCTCTCTCTCTCTCTCTCTCTCTCTCCCATCCCCACCCCCCATAATTATGGTCCTGAGGATGGCTAAAACTGAGGCTTCGTTTGTGCATGCATGCGCTAACAGTAACATCTGCCATACGGTAAACTAAAAGTAAACAATTCCCAGTCTTCGGAAAGAGTAGGCTATTTTCGTGCCAATGGTGATGGACTGGAGTGACACAAATATACCCAGCATGCACAATTAAGGACAAATTGCAAGAATAGCCCACGGCTCAGGTCTAAATCCTAAAGAAAAAAAAATCACTCTCCCTTCTTAAATGAAAAAGGCCTAATTATTCTCTCTCTCTCTCTCTCTCTCTCTCTCTCTCTCTCTCTCTCTCTCTTGTTTATGTCTCTTTTTGTGCCTGTCTCTCAGTCTGCTTCTGTCTCCTTGTCTCTGTCCCTCTGTCTCGTCTCAGATTCTGAATCCAGACATCGCACCTAAAAGATGAAGAAAACATGTCGTTATAAATGGATTGCGCGCACACACACAAAACATACATGCGCGCGTGCGCACATATGAACATATACATGCTGCAAATGTGCACGCACGCATGCACAAACACATACACCACACACATACAGATACATACATACACGTACACACGCACACATTCAGACACACACACAAATTGTCAGACACATATAGTTATACACATGCATGCATGCACACAATTAATTTGCTCATTCATTTTTTTAACAGACTGTAGGCCTACTCTTTAATAATCTCCCCCAGACCCCTTTTCTTTGGTATCAGTTTATATAAAATCTGTGATTTAACTACTTGGTTTTCAGATTCCTACAAATGCGCCAGGTGGCTGACAGACTGGATGAACTGAGTGAGGCTCTTTTCGTCTATTATTCATGTTTTCTGACACCAGAAGAAAGAACAGTTGGAGGTCAAATCGATGAAATCTTCACAAGTCGGGAGTGAGTGATGAGTCTGCAAAGAAGGTGAAGGGGATACTTCATGCGCAGCACCAGCAAAGCAGAACATGCACGTCCAGCAGCTCTGATAGAAAACAACGGATTTTACTCTATCTGATAAACAAGAAAACTCAGACTAATATAGCAATACAGCTATGCAGAGGGATTCTAAAGCAGTTTGATGAATATGCCCAGCTGTTCCAACATGTGAAACCCATGGTACACAAGCTTCACGGGAGATATTTCATTTTGTGAAAAACTTCCATTCACTGTTTCTGAAAGCAGAAGCAATACCTGAAGAGGATGCTACAGCTCTTGCAAGTTTGAACATTGATAATGAAGATGCCCAGCTCAGAGACAGTCAGCTTGGTGTGGGGGAGTATTGCTATTCTCCACTTCTCATGTGCAGGAGGACAAGGCAAAACATACATGGATGCCAAAATTCTTCACCACCTTGCGATCTGCCTACAAAGCAGGTTCAAAGGCTCTGATGAAACTACCGATAATCAACAAGACTCTGATTAATCTTGCTGCACTTGATCCTGGGCTGCAAAGAAGTGAAGGAACGGCGCATTCCTTAATGGCCATTGCACAAGCACTGCCTAATGTTGTCCCAACTGGAGATCTCGGCAAACTGGACGGAGAGATCAAGAAATATGGATGTGATGACCAGATAAGCCACCTCCCTGCTGATGAGACCAGCAAGGCCTTCAGGATCGACAGTGACTGGTGGTCTAAGATAATGGTTATGAAAGATCACCGAGGACAAGAGCGATATCCTATCTTGAGCCGACTGGTGAAAGCTGTTCTGACCATCTTCAGTGGGCCTCTTGTTGAAAGCAGCTTTAAAAATCATGGGAGACATTGTGGAAGAAGATAGAACATCATTGACAGTGGAAAATTATGAAGCTCTTGCCCAGATCAAGCAAAGACTGAATGCCACAAAACACAAGGCGACAACAATGCCCGTCACTCAAAGCATGAAGAAAGCAGTGAAAACAAGCAGAGAGCGGTACCATGAGGCTCTTCAGAAGAAATCTGCATGCAGGATATGGGAAAAGTCTGCTCTTAAGCAGCCACCCTCCCCCTCCTCCTCCTCCTCCTCCTCTACCTCCTCCTCCACCTCTATTGGGAAACAGCCACCCTCCACATCCCCCTCCACCTCCTCCCTTGGAAAGAAGCCAACCTCCTCCACTTCCTCCTTTGGGAAACAGCCACCCTCCACCTCCTCCTCCTTCACCCATACCTCCATAGGAAAACAGCCACCCTCCACCTCCACCTCCTTCAAGCATACCTCCATAGGCAAACAGCCACCCTCCACCTCCTCCTCCTTCAAGCATACCTCCATAGGCAAACAGCCACCCTCCACCTCCACCTCCTTCACACATACCTCCATTGGGAAACAGCCACCCTCCACCTCCTCCTCCTTCACCCATACCTCCATTGGGAAACAGCCACCCTCCACCTCCTCCTCCTTCACCTCCTCCCTTGAAAAGGAGCCAACCTCCTCCACTTCCTCTATTGGGAAGCAGCCACCTTCCACCTCTTCCCAATCCTCCTCCTCTTCCTCCTCCTCATCCAGTGGGAAGCAGTCACAGTCCACCTGCTCCTCTACAAGCACTGTTCCTATCGAAAGGAAGACCTTCTTCAGTCAGCTTCAACAGAGAATTCAGCGAGCAGCAAATTTCAAAGAGATTGAAGACATTGCCAGGGAAGTACAGCACACTGTTAGTTCATGGCCTCTAACATGCAAACCTAATCTCACATCATCTGATTATGAGGCAGACTTGAAAGCTCATGAACTCTATCCAGCTGACGGGCCCAATCTTGTGCCAGTCATGATATGTGGAGATGGTAATTGCTTACCACGAGTTGCCTCCTTGTTATGTAGTGGAACAGAGGATCTTCACGTGGAAATGCGGGTCAGAATTGTCTTGGAACTCGTGCTGAATGAAGAGACTTATCTGGCAGATAGAGATCATTCAAAAGTCTATGCACAGTATTCAGATCATTACTGTTTGGAAGAACTCACCACAGACACGATAAGCAGTATATTTAGAAAAGAAGTGCGAGCTATTGCTGTCAGTGGGACATACATGGGTATGTGGGAGGTGTGTTCTGTTGCCAACATCCTGCAAGTACCTGTCTTCTCCGTATACCCAGAGTATGGAGGACACAGTGTCAGGAAAGACCTGCATCGTCTGATCCAGCCACATCAAGAAGTGCCATCATCACAGCCTGTGTACGGAATTATGTGGACTAGATTAAATGGCAAGGACCTTCCAGAGAGAACTTGGAGACCAAACCATTTTGTAGCATGCCTTCCTTGCATTGAAATTTCATCACAGTCACAGCAACAAAAAAACAATCGGAAAAGGACATTGGTCGATGCTGACATCAGGACCATGTTCGGGAAGACAATGAAAATGGAGTAACAAAATCTATCAAAAAAATATTCAGATTGAACAGAGGTTTTTGTTTTGTTTTGTTTTGTTTTATATTGGACAGCGTTGGAATTTAGGTTTAGGCCAGGACATTCGGGTTTCAGGTCTGAGGATTTCATAAAATCGAGGTTTCAGGCCTGCGGAATTTCTGGATCCAATTTTCAGGCTTAAGGACTTGAGGATAGTGGCAGCCATGCATATATCTATTTCCATGTTGTAGAAGCTTCGAACCAACCATTATGGTCAGCCTCCTTCATACCAATGATCTGGAATTTATCCTTAACCATGCAGCTGACTCCACACTTTTTAGTCATCTCACACATTGCCACAGAATTTTTAAGCAAGTGCAGATGTACCCTTGCAATCTACACAGTATATTGCTGCAGAATTTTTAAGCAAGTGCGGATGTACCCTTGCAGTCTACACAGTGTATATTGCTACAGAATTTTTAAGCAAGTGCGGATGTACCCTTGCAGTCTACACAGCTTTCTCAGTGTTCATTGTTGGTCTGGTATGGCCTGGACACTGAACTGTCCACTATCATGTTGAATAGACAGTCATCTGTCACTGTTGTCTCATGTAATCACACTTGACCTGAGCTGCAGTGAAAAAATGATGTATGGCCAAATTGAGAGACTTTGCAAACAGGATCCACTTTTACACCTGTTGTCTTCAAATGGTGTGTCTGAATGTACAAAGCTTTCCAAATGTTCTGCTTGGGAATATGTATTGTCGCACTCAGTGGGTGGAACAGCGTGGAATGGTAGTTGACTGGTAACAGTGGACAAATGGTAGGCCCTCAAATGGCAGAATGACAATAAAAAGGTGATAAGCATTCCAGTTTAACTAGGCCTGAAACGGAAAATGGTCGCACTGTATTTCCTGAACCTATCCCACTTGATTTGCCCATCCCTTGAGCTGTTTTAATGCTTTCCTCTGTTAGTTTTGTCAGAGTGTATTTCAACCAGTTTTCTTGTCATTTATTTCTTCTTTTTTCCCCTCTGTGAATTTTCATTTTTTTTTTACTGTTGGTCACATACCAATTTATTTGCAGTTGAGTACACTTTGTTACAACAACAATGAAAAAAAACAAACAGGGTAAATCTGGATTAATTCATTACGATTTGGCTGACCTAAAATTTGGTTAACCTAGACCTAAAATTTGGTTAACCTAAAATTCAGGTAATCTGAAATAAGAAAACAAACAAACAAAAATACCTTCAGTTCAGTGAGCTGTACACAACTGTCTTTACCTTTTCAAAAATTCTCATGCAAGGAAAGTTGATAGTGTATGTGCTTCCATCCCAAACCTTGTGAATGATACTCCTCATGATGCCTATGTTTAACACATGATTTGACAGGACCTAACAAGACAGGTATGTATCTGCAAAGAGTGACTCGTAGAAGTGTGCTAATTCTGGGTTGGGTGTGTGTTTTTAACCACTGTTTTTTTTTTCTTCTGTGTGATGTAAGATCTTCTTTCTTCCTAATGTGAAAATTGAAGCTAGTAATCTTGTGACTTACAGTTGTACACCTTCTATGGATCATGAACAGATAAAGAACAATAATCAAATGTATGATACAGTGGGAACATTGAGAGAAAGAAAGAAAATTGAAATGCTTGTGGTTCTGTTGCTGATCATTGGTAATGAAGCCTTTGTCTATACTTCAGTGTTAGAACTAATTGCAAAGTGAGGCGAACTGCAGGTGGAAATCTAAAGAAATTTGAAAAATTATTTATGAGGCTCTGACGAAAAACATAGGCAATCGAAACATGGACAAACGTATTTTGTCTTGTGATTCATTTGCCTATGTATTTTTATGGAGCCTTATAAAAAAAAAAATTTAATTTATACTTCTGTGGTCACTTTTCGTTTAACAAAAAATTCTTGATGTAAAACACCTGTCATTTGAGTCGGTGAATTAGTTCTATAAATAATTCTGAACAAAATTTCAAGAGCATAACACTGTCAGCACAGACCCTCGTTCTGCTCTATGTGCCCAGTTAACACTGCAGTCACAGCACTGAAATTCCCTCAGGACACCTGATTTTGACCATGTTTAATTAATTTTCTTTAAAAGCCTAAATCCGACATCGACAATTTTTTTGTACTGTGAAATAGAACTATCTTTCATCTTCTTAATGATGAATGTTTTTAAAGTTTGATTGAGTTGGAAATGACATACTCGAACAAGGAGCACCGATTCAGTGCTTGAGGACGCCAACGGTTGGTTGCTTTCTCTTGAAATTAACCATGAAATTGACTACTAGTAGCTTGCTAATATGCATGATATGACAAAGGAAGGACTGAAATACCGCTGACACCACTGGTTAAAAATTCCCAGGAAATTCGGTCGTATTTATTTTTAGAAGACCGTTGCTACCATTCTCGCGACATGTCCTGAGTGACAGATCGCTGGCCACAAATATTTTCACCCCACATCACTGAGTGTTATCTGGCGGCGTGTTACAAAAAGTTAGATTTTCATTTCAACCACTTTGGCAGTGCAGCAAAAAGAAACAAAGAAAGAAACAACAACGACAACAAAAAGCATCACTTTTCTGGCATCATGACTCTAAACACTGATGGTAGTTATTAACCCTTTCACTACCATATGTTTTAACCCATTCACTACCAGCTGTCCGTATGTGGCAAGTAGTTTGTAGGCAGTTCACTTATGAGCACAGTGCAGCTGAAAACCAGTCAGGCAGCAGAGCTGTGATTGTGAATAGGGGCTACTCCTGTTATGTGGCAAGTTACTTCCTCACCATTGAACCAGTGGTTTTCATTTTCATCCATGTGTCATTTTGAAGAAAGATAAACAAACATTCATATATCACTTTTTTATGTTTTGTTCAATGCACACATTGACATATTCCCTTTTTTTAAATTTTGTGATGGTGCATACATTCACCTGAAGCATTCACTTTTGTCAGGTGATTCAAGAGTGACATCATGTTATTGTACTCTTGATGACTGCCACATGACATGAGCTCTTCGCTGCTGTCACTGTCAACAGCTGGGTCCCTTTCTAGATGTCACTTTTTCATGTTAACGTCCAGCTTGGTGCCCTGTGTGTTGAGCTTTAAAATGAGAACGATGATAAAAAAACCTTAGTACTCTTCATTGCGCAGGAAATCAGTCTCCTTTATACATGGCAGGAGATTAGGCTCAGTGTAATGTTATCACAGCAGTACATAACAGGGTTCAAGCTCTGTGTAATGTTATTCACAAAAGTACATAGCAGAGTCCAGCTCTGTGTAATGTTATTCACAGAAGTACATTGCAGGATCCGCTCTATGTAATGTTATTCACAGAAGTATTAAGCTAAAACAAAGTACATGGTAGGGGTCAAGCTCTTTTAATGTTATTCACAAAAGTGCATGATAGGGTCAAGCTCTGTGTATTGTTATTCACAGAAGTACATGAGGGGTCAACTCTGTGTAATGTTATTCACAAAGTCATGGCAGGGTTCACAGCTGTGTAATGTTATTCACAGAGGTACGTGACAGGGTCACACTCTGTGTAATGTTATTCACAGAAGTAATGGCAGGCGTCAACCTGTGTAATGTTATTCACAGAAGTACAGGGATTCAGCTCTGTGTAATGTTATTCACAGAAGTACATGGCAGGGTTTCAAGCTCAGTGTAATGTTATTCACAGAAGTACATGGCAGGATTCAAGCTCTATGTAATGTTATTTACAGAAGTACATGGCAGGGGTCAAGCTCTGTGTAATGTTATTACAGAAGTACATGGCAGGGGGTTCAAGCTCTGTGTAATGTTATTCACAGAAGTACACACAGGGGTCAAGTTCTGTGTAATGTTATTCACAGAGGTACATGACAGGGGTCTAGTTCTATGTAATGTTATTCACAGAGGTACAATGACAGGGGCTAGTACATGACAGGGTCAAGCTCTGTGTAATGCTTTCACAGAAGTACATAGCAGTGGTCAAACTCCGTGTAATGTTATTCACAGAAGTACGTGTCAAGAGGCCATGCTCTATGTAAAGTTACTCAGAGAAGTCCTGCAAGCATGTTTAGTCTGAATCCTCAAGTTCCACAGCCATTTGCCACATACAGCAATGCACACTTGAAAGTTGCGAAGGAAAACCTTCAGCCTCCAAAAGGTTGAAATGTGTATTCTGAAAAAAAGAGAAGCAGTTCACTGGAGTACAATAACTATCTTGTCATGTCTTTTACTCTCACTGTTATTCTACCTCTGTCTCTTTCCGTGCTGTTTTCTTTGTCTTTCTTTCATATAAACCTTTTTTTTTCATATTGTATTCTATTTATCTTGCATAATTCTTTCTTCTTTCTTTTTTTTTCATTAAGTGCTTTGATGACTTTTCCAAATTCATATCCTTTCACTTTCAACTGTGTCACTCAATAGTTTATGATTAACTGCTATGTTTTTAAAACTTATTTATGATGAATTTGTGTGTGTGAGAGAGAGAGAGAGAGAGAGAGAGAGAGAGAGGTGATGGTTATTTAATATTTTGACATCTAGTTTTACGTTCCAGTTATTTGAAGCTCAAGAGATCCATTAAAAAGCTTTATGCAGATTGTCAATTTCTGGGCTATGTACAGCAGTCATAAACAATTCATTGTGGTTATTACCATGTTTATTCTGAAAGATGTCACATTTCAGAATTTGTTTAAGGATAGATACGCGATGATCTAATTATCTTACGATCAATCAGAATGTCAAAAGACTTTCTTCCAAAAATGTAAAGTTCCTTGGTAACAGAGCCATTGGTTTGGAATGTTCAGTTTGTATATTCACTGGTGCGGTGTTCCATTTCAACAGAACGACGATCCTTTTTTTGTGTATGTGTGAATTTGTAATTGTGTATGTGTGAATTTGTATAGTCAAGCATGTTGAATCTATATTTAGATGTGAAATATTGTTGTGGTGATTTCTGATGTGTAAGTAGCTCTTTAGTCATGTTTCACCATCGATTCAGTTCTATCCTGAACCTTTTACATGTATACTTGATAGGCCTATGCTAACATATAGAGTTGAACATGTAGTATTGGTACATGAATCATATGCTGAGAGTGACCCTTTGTACCTGGTTAGTTTGGATGAAGGACATCATTGTACACCATAGTAGTGTGAGGTATGGTATGAATTCTACATGAGTGCGTACGTGTGTGCATGTCTGTGTCTGTGTTATTGTGTTCATGCATGTATGCTACACATCAGTGTGTTAAATTTTCACACCTGTAGCAAAAACTAACATGCACTGGGAACAAGTGCAACCTTCTATGAATTGTGTTTGTTCACACCAGATTTTTGTCTAGATCATTTTGAAAGGTCTCTCCACCCCCTCACCCCCCAGTCTTTTTCTTTCTCTCTCTTGCGGTGTTCATTTGTAAGTTTTTGCCATTTTGGTGAAAAACCAAAGAGGTATTCATTTAAATATTTTCAGCTTTTTTGAAAAAGAAGTACTTTTGTATAAATTTATGTGTAAATAATTTTCAGCCTGTCTGGACATAAATTGTTTTCAGATATGGTAAGATGGGGTTTCCGTGTTGGAAGTAACATTTTGACCATTTGTGGGTGACTCGTAAACTTATGTGTCGAGAGGATGCGTTAAGAAGATGTTTAGAATATTTAATCAGTGCATACTAATGTTTTGGCACACAGTGATCTTTTTTGTCTAAAAATTGAAATATTTGATATGTAAGTAAGATCTGATTCACTGTGGATAGTAATCACAATTTTATTTATTTATTCATTTATTTTTGTTTCCTTTTCTTGTTGACCTTTTCTTTCATTCCCTAGAGAAGTGTATCAATTCCCCACTCTACCACCATTCCCTCCACCCCCATCCCTACTCCCCTCACATGTTAGAGATTTCTGTTCGACTGTCCATCTACAGTATGTGGTGTTTGAAAGGGGTCAGTAGAGTGTAGTGAACACCTTGCCCCTCCCTCCCCCTTCCCTCACTCTCCATCCCATAGTCTAGAAGTGAAAAGCCACTTTTCCACCACTGAAACTTGTTGCAAACTAAGTGGTTATCAGGTCTAGGATCCACCCTCTTGATTTGAAGTGGCATTGACACACAGAAAAAGAGTTAATTAGCTAAATAAAAAAATGGTGACTGTAAGTTAGTTACATGGTTAGTTATGCCTTGTAGACTGTAAGTTAGTTACATGGTTAGTTATGCCTTATAGAACGTAGAAAAAGTTATTGTTACAAATGGTTGCTGATGACTAGTAAACTGATAATTATTACATATTTGTTATGTCTTTTCTTGAAATCGGGACAAGTGTTACATTACGAAGATTGCTATGCAGTAAAAAATTATTTTTCTTTTGTTAGTCGTTCATTTTAAATGACTCAGTGGTTGTGAAGTAGAATTTTCCATTCACGTCATGTTTTGTTAAGCCTGCACTTAAAATTATACTGTTTAGAATCCCAGTTGCCCGCTATCCCTGATTTTAAGCTGTTAAAACTTCACTTGCAACATTGCTTCATGTATACGTTATGACATGTCACTTTCATCTTTGCTATGTACGACTGAGCTGTTCACTTGTGTTATATAGTGTGTTTATGTATGCGACATTGGTTCCCAGTGTGTGTGTGTGTGCGCACGTGTGTGCATGCATGGGTGCGCGTGTGTGTGTGTGTGAGTATGAGTGTGTCCTGGGTATATTTTCAAATGTTGATTTGTTAAAACTTGTAAAGCGCCCTGTAACCTGCGTTGTTGGGATTGTTATTATTGTTAATTTGGGGAGTACCAACCAGGGGTGATTGTCTTCCATTCCATTCTCCTAGCCTTCATGGAAGACCTGGGCCTGTCAGATGTGGATGACATCAGTGGGTTCAGCGATGGGGGTCCGAGTCCAAACCGGCCGTCAAGCCTGCTGGCTCTGGGAATGCCGCTGCTGCTGCTTCTGCTGCTGCTACCAACTCTGACAGCGAGTGGGACTCCACAGTGAAGTCGGATCAACCCAAACATGGCATACTGAAGAAGTGGGGCAAGGTACAGTGAAACGTGTTCACCCAAAAACCCCTCAGATGTCTGTAAGGATTTTATCTGAGTGGGACGGAGGCTTGGGGTAAATCTAGCTTGAAAATTTGAAGAAGAAAATAAAACGAAGAGGAAAAAGAAACAAAAACCAAAAGCAAAAATAAACAACCCCTGCTTCCCAACCCTGCTCAGATCTGATTGATTTGATTGATTGATTAATTTAACGTCTGTTCACAACAATGGTGATATTAGACTAAAAATAAACCAATAAAAAAAACAAACAAAAAAACAGCAACAACAACAAATTAAAACGGGCTGCGTAAGAGTTTGTGCCTGTGTTTGCGCGCGTGCGCGCGCACGCGCGCGTGTCTGTGTGTGTGTGTGAGTGTGTGTGTGTGTGTGTGTGTGAGTGTGTGCGAGTGTGTGTGTGTGTGCGTGTGTTTGTGTACTGTGCGTATGCATGTGTGTGTAGAGTGGTTGTGTGTGTGTGTGTGTGTGTGTGTGTGTGTGTGTGTGTGTGTGTGTGTGTGTGTGTGTGTATGTGTGTGTGTGTGTGCGATCTTAAAGGGAACAGATTGGTAATGGGGAGAGTCTGCTGCCATTCTAAAATACCATTTTTGCTTGATTTGAGTCTTCTTCAGAGTTATAATCTTTCGATGACATGTAGTCCTGCTCAGATCTTAAAGGGAACAGATTGGTAATGGGAGAGGTCTGCTGCCATTCTAAAATACCATTTTTGCTTGATTTGAGTCTTCTTCAGAGTTATAATCTTTCGATGACATGTAGTTGTATATTCACTCGCATGCAGAGTGTACAGTTACAGGGACAGAGACTCCATATGGGCATACAAAAACGTGCGTACTTCAAATACACAGACACACAGAGGCATGCACACATTGCACATTTGCACTCATGTCTGCCCATGTCCATGCATTCTCACACTCATGCATGCATACATGAATGCACACACACACAACACACACACACACACACACACACACACACACACACACACACAAAACACACACACACACACACACACACACACACACACACACACACACACACACACACACACAGAGTTGCTATAGAGGATTCTGGGTTTGTTCAAGTGTGTCTTTTGTTTACCTGCCTAACAATTTATGGGAAGCTGTAAGTACCATTGGCTTGTACGTGTGGCTTGTTAAAGAGAGAAGTTTAGAGACAAAACTTGCAGGAATAGCTAGCCTTCATAAGTACAGTAGTAGTATTCTGATCTGTGACTGGGAAGCCACAGGTTCAAATCCCATCAAAGGCATGTATTTTGGAGATTTTTTTTAGCTCCTTCTTATCTAGCATTGTTAAGTGTGCCATTGGTTCAAACGGAAAACAGTTGAGTGTTCATCCTCTTAATGGACACGTCTCTGAGCGTTGGTTCAGAGATTAAATATAAAAGGAAATGTGGAGTACAGCCCTGTCATTTTGTTCGGGGACCAGATGGATCTCTGTAACAACAATCTCATTCTGATCCTCACTGCCATATTTTTTCCAAGCATCAAAACACTGTGACATTTCTGCCCTGCTCTCTTGACATCAGTTTTGATTTTGTTCTTAAGATCCATGCCCATGGCAAAGACTCATCATTCTCATTCTGATCCTGCTGACCATCATATATATATATTCTAAGTGTCAAAATACTGTGACAGTTTTCTGCCCTGCTCTCTTGACATCAGTTTTGATTTTGTTCTTAAGATCCATGCCCATGGCAAAGACTCAGTCTCATTATGATCCTCGCTGACCATCTTTATTTTTCTGTCAAAATATTGTGACAGTTCCTGCCCTGCTCTCTTGAATCAGTTTTGATTTTCCCCATGTAGATGCATGCCCATGGCAAATTCTCATCCTGATCCTCGCTGACTATCATACATATTCTAAGCATCAAAATGCTGTGACAGATTCTGCCCAGCTCTCATGACGTCAGTTTTGAGTTTCCCCGTCTAGATCCATGCCCATGGTGAATATGTGCTGAGGTCGTGACCATCAGTGTTTGGGACGTGATGGCAGTCCGGCCTTTGAGGGGAATAACTCGTACTGGCTCGGCAACAAAACGGTGACCGTCATCAGGAAGAGGTTTTGTAAGCAAGCAGTGTCCTGCATGCCTTGGATCAGAAGAGAACACCACTGAAATGACTGAACACCAGTGTGGTGTCTCCTCTGCTGGGTTGCCTCATGATGACCTGTAGTTATGCCCTTTGAACTCCTGGTACTTAGACTACGACAAAATGAACCTGGTCATGGCTGGGTACTGGAGAGCCAGAAACACTGGCAGGGAAGTAACACACTGAGAAGGTGGAATGGCAAAACAAAATGAAGACTTCATAAAAGTGTGAACTGTTGATGTGTGGTGAAGCGTCCTTGGTACTTCTGTCAGGTGGATGAGGGCAGCGACTGGGACACCACAGAAGCGGAAGATGTCGCCCCTCCTGGTCGTCTTCACCCCAACCTACAGCCATCAAAGTGAGTCTGCTAGTGTGCTTCCTTCACACACACCACACACACCATCGCACATGCGAGCACGCACTCATGTACACACACACTCACACACACACACCACACACACACACACACACACACACCACACACACACAACACACGATAAGATAAGATAATGTTGCTTATAGCCCAGCCGACACACACACACACACATTCACACACACACACACACACACACACACACACACACACACCACATCCACCACACACCCACCACTACACACCTCACTCCACTCTCTCTCTCTCCTCACACTCACACTGAAAGAGAGATTCAGCAAAAGTGAACTCATTCTTGATAATTTTCGGGAAAAAAAAGATTAGAGAGAAAAATGATACTTGAACACTTGGAATAAAATTTGCACCCTGACTAACAGAGGAAGGCTATACCTACATTACGCCATTGCGCAAACAGTATAAAGCATTACCTGCAGCACAGAATGAATGAGCAGTGGTGCACCAGTGATAACTCTGCTTATGGGAAGAATGCATGCTGTGTGTGTGCAGACAGTCGAAGAGGAGACTAAGGCAGAGGAGGTGATGGCTCTGGATGCTCCGACAACCATCCCTAAAGAGGTGAGTCTGATTCGTTGTCTTCAGGTGTGCATTTCACCTCAACAGGAAAGTCTGTCAACTGTACAGAATGCTTAGAGCCTGGTCAGACCTTTTTCTTTTAAGGCTCTCGAAACGGGTTCACTGTTTGGAAAAATTCACCTGTGTAACCTCTCATCTTAGCCAGCGTTTACTGTTGGGTTAAATCGGTTCAAAGTTGAACATCTGTCAAGCAAATCAGAGTGCAAAGGTGATTGATGATCCAGTCATTAATGATGAAAATCACAATGTTTAATGATAAAGGGCAAGAGCTTGTTTTTCTTTTTTTAGAAATTCACCCATGGAACCTCTCATCTTGGCCAGCGTTTACTGTTGCGTTAAATCAGTTCAAAGTTGAACGCCTGTCAAGTGAATCAGAGGGCAAAGGTGATTGATAAATCCAGTTATTAACGGTGAAAATCACAACATTGTAATGATAGAGGGCAATGTAGATTGTGTATTTCCTTTCATGCATTAAAGCTGCTACAGTTTAAGGCTGGGCGAGTCCGTGAATGACTTGGCATGTTTGTCTCGTTAACCAGATCAACTGAGTCACTTTTTGGCGTGTTTACAGTAAGCTAGTATACAAGATTGTAACCCGTAATACTGATTGTTCATCTGATGTATGAGGGAGGGAGGAATGGAAAAGAAATCAGGATGGGAGTGAGGGGGGGGTGGGGTAGGGAGGAGAGGATTCATGGTAAACCTGGATGACTCTGTCATCTGACTTGGCGCCTGACATCACGGCTCTGAGGCAAATTAAAGAAGGTATGCAGTACATAGACCTCATTCTTGCACTGATTCAAACGTATGAAACAGCCTTATTCCTGCGCTTACTCAGAAGCATCAAGCAATCAGATTGGGACTTTCTTGATATCCTCAACCCAGACAGCAGAGCAGAAAACTGGGATGCCTGGTTTTGGAATTCACAGTCTGGGGGCAAAATCTGTTGGATGTTCGCTGTTTGTGATAGAAACCGTCATGCTGCCTCCAGAAAATGCAGCACTTTTATTATATACCATATTTCTATTTACATATATTACTAAACATGTGTTTCTAGTTTATTTTTGTAATGATGTTTACATATTTATTAAAGTTATTACTAGTTACTTGTATGAAATTGATCATATCCTGTGAACAGTCTAAACTGGCAACCAATTCTCTTTGAAAGAAAAAAAAGATCAGTACATGAGAATGGCTTCTTCATTGCACAGTGACCTAGTCTGGACAGTTTACTGGTTACAAAAGGATTCTTTATTTGTTTGTTTGTCATTTGTATGGGTTTTTTTTTTAATACCATTGTAGAAATCATGTATAAGGTGTGACATTGATCAGTCTTCTGTTTGAGAAATCTTTTTCTTCAGTGTGTGTATGTGTGTGTAGTGTGTGTGTGTGTGTGTGTGTGTGTGTGTGTATGTGTGTGTGTGTGTGTGAATTTTTCTTTCAAAAGTTCTTGCATGGTAGTCTTGCATAGTAGCTGACAGCCTTTTTTTCATCTTTTCTGTTTTGTCACACACACATGGTAAAATGCTTGTAACTTGTGTGTCTGTGCTAGTTTTGCCTCTGTGGTTCTTGTTTATACAGTGTAACTGTGTAGCAAGCTTTCAGTAGATAGCAGTTCTTTATGGTCAGTGTCCATGTCTGCATTTATTTCTTCCCTTCTGTCTCTACATTTTATCTCTTCGACTTGTTCTCTGACAGGTTTGTTTTTTGTCTGTTTTTTGTCTCTCTGTTCATAAATTTGCTTTCTTTATATCTCCAACTTTGTCTTTTTGCTGTCATGCATATGTGGCACGCGCACACACATACACACACGCAGGCACGCGTACACGCATGCACACATACACACATCACAAGCACATACAAACACATGCACACACACACACACACACACACACACACACACACACACACACACACACACACACACACACACACACACTCACACACATACACACACACACACACACACACACACACACACACACACCACACACACACACACACACACACACAACACACACACTCATCTCTCTCTCTCTCTCTCTCTCTCACACACACACAAACACCACACACATTGTGAAGCTGTCCTGTCCGACTGTCAAACACTAAGATCAAAGTGGTACTGGAAGCAGCCTGCAGGAGACGGATGGTTTTAGGAGGGACAGCAGCCCTGCCTTTGACCTTGCCTGTTAGTTTGTAGCGTAACAGAGCTTTGGCCGCCTGTGGTCACGTGTTGGAGAGGAGGCAGCGGGCTGGTGCTTTGAGTTCTTCGTGTTTTGTCTAGTCTGCTAGTTTGTGTTTGCTGTCAGCTGGTCTGTGTTTTGTTTGTTTTTCTTTCATGTTCTCTTCGTTACTATTTCTGTTTGTTGGGGTTTTTTTTTTTTCAAGTCTGTTCATCTTTTGTTTCTTTGCCTATGCTATCTGTGGTTTTGTTTCTGTCTCTGTTTCTGTCTGTCTCTCTGTCTCTGACTTCCTCTCTCTGTCACTGTCTCTCTCTTTTCTCTCTCTCTCCTCTCTCTCTCCTCTCTCTCTCTCTCTCTCTCTCCTCCCTCCCTCCCTCCCTCCCTTCCTCTTCTTTCTCTTTGTCTCTCTTTCTCTCTGTCTTTCTTGTGCTTTCTCTCTGCTCTGTCTGGTTCCTCTCTCTCTCTCTCTCTCTCTCTCTTCTCTCTCCTCTCCTCTCTCTCTCTCTCTCTCTCTCTCCTCTCCTCCCCCCCTTCCTCCCTCCCTCCCTGCCTCTCTGTCTGACTGTTTCTCTGTTTTTTGTCTCTACCCTTTGTGTGTGTCTGTCTCTGCCCCCTGTTCTCTCTCTCTCTCCTCTCTCTCTCTCTCCTCTCTCTCTCTCTCTCTCCTCTCTCTCTCTCTCTCTCCTCTCTCCTCTCTGATGCTGTTTGTCTCCTCTGTCTCTGTCTGCTTTCTGTCTCCTGCTAGAATCTGCCTGCGTCTTGCTGTCATCCTTGTTGTATATCTTTATCTTTCTCTCTCCATCCCTCTCTCTATTTATCTTTCTCTTTCTCCCCCCCCCCCCCCCCTGTCTGTCTGTCTGCCCCCCCCCCTCCTCTCTCCTCTCTCTCTCCCTCTCTCTCTCTCTCTCCTTCTCCTCTCTCCTCTCTCTCCTCTCTCACTCTCTCTCTCTCTCTCCTCTCTCTCTCTCCTCTGGTGCTGTTTGTATCTTCTGTCTCTCTGTCTGCCTTTTGTCTCTCAACAAGAATTTGCCTGCATGTCGCTATCTTTCTCTTTGTTTATCTTTATCTTTCTCTCTCCCTCCTTCTCTCTGTCTCTATTTACCTGTGTCTTTCTCTCTCTCATCCTTCCCTACCTCTGTTTGTCTGTGTGTTTGTCTGCCTCTCTCTCTCTCTGTCTCTCTCTGTGGTGCTGTTTGTATCTTCTGTCTCTCTGTCTGCTTTTGTCTATCAACAAGAATCTGTCTGCATCAGCCCTGATGTGCCCTTTGCGGTCGGCTGGCTATAGCAACATTATCTTATCTTATCTTATCTGTCTGCATGTCGCTATCTTCTTTTACTATCTTATCTTTCTCTATCCCTCCTCTCTCTATCCCTCTATTATCTGTATCTTTTTCTACCCTCCCTCCCTCCCTCTGTCTGTCTGCCCTCTCTCTCTCTCTCTGTCTGTCTTCTCTCCTCTCTCTCTCTCTCTCTCTCTCTCTCTCTCTCTCTCTCTCTCTCTCTCTCTCCTCTCTCTCTGTGGTGCTGTTTGTATCTTCTCTGTCTGCCTTTCGTCTTTCAACATGAATCTGCCTGCATGTTGCTGTCTTTCTCTTTACATATCTTTATCTTTCTTTCTCCCTTCCTCTCTCTATCTCTCTATTTATCTGCATCTTTCTCTCTTCCTTTCACCCCTAGTCAGTCTGTCTGTCTGCCCCTCTCTTCTGCTGTTTTGTCTCTTCTGTCTCTCTGTCTGTCTTCTGTTGCTCTGCAAGAATCTTCCTGCATGTCACTGTCTTTCTCTTTATTCATCTTTACATTTCTCTCTCCCTTCCTCTCTCTGTCTCTTGGTCGGTCAGTCTGTCTGTCTGTCTTTCTTTCCTCCACTCTCTTCTCTCTCACTCTTCCTTTCTCACTCTCTCTCTCTTCTCTCTCCTCACTCTCTCTCTCCTCTCTCCTCTCTTGTTTGTATACGTGTGTGTGGTGATGACTTCCCATGTTGCTGCTTGACAAGGTGGAGGTGATGATGAGAAAGAAGCAGGCAGAGGCGGAAGATTCAGAGGAAGATGAGGACTCCAGTTCCCCACACACTGAAGTCAAAGTGCTATCCAGCTGCGACCTTCTCAGTGTCACTATAGAGCAGTCAGCTAAAGAGTACCTGGTATCATGCATTCCTCACTGGTGTGCCACTAGACGTTTGTTTTGTTTTTTAGCCACACTGCCGCCTTAATTTTAGTTTCAGCCACTTTTAACTGATGTGTCAGTTGCTGCGACAGATCTTCAGCCAGGTTTAACACAGTTAACCCCTGGAAAACTTTGCCTTGAAGCAGAAGCCCTGTTTTCGTTGCTTTATATTTCTGTCCGTTCCCCCTCCCCCCCCCCCCTCCCCCAGCTTAACCCATTTAACAGCACTTCTGCACAAGTTAGGATGGATTTTTTTGTTGTTTGTTTAGAGCACATTTACACGGGTTTGTTTTTGGTTTGTTTCCATCTGTTAACTTGTATGTACAGTGTGTGAATATATGTTGATGAATATGAATAGTTTAGATAATGAAGAGGGAAAAAGTTATACAGTTAATCATTATTTCTTTAAAGATTGAAAAGAGTTCCTTGAATGAAAAATCTAATCGTGTCATTCAAGATTTTTTTCCTGTTCACTTTGGTTTTCTTTTCTTTCCATTTGCATACTGTGCCTATTATAATGAGGACGGCACAGAGTTTCTGTTTGTTTATATCATGGAAAAGATCTGTGAAGAACTGAAGGAAGAGTGAAAGATTGCGTGTAAGAATAAGAATATATCACACAATAGAGAAAATGTTTCTTCAAACAATACAAAGGACCACCTTTCAAAAGGATCTTTGTCACTTGAAACAAGCTTTCAGAAAGGATCTATCATTCAGGTACACATACATGCATGAGACTGAAAATCACTTATCCTGTTTTCAGTGTCAGAAGACCTGCTCCAGTGAAGATAAACATCAAGGGGGGGTGGGAGGGAGAAAAGGCACAGGAGTGAAGTAACCAGTCAGATTGTCCCTATCCCACACCCCAGCCTTTGCATCATTCCCTTCTGTCCCCCTGAAAGTTTACCACCAACAAATTACTGTATTAGCCATTATAAACAGTAACATATGTCTTCTGATTTTTATTTTCCATCGCTTTTCAAATTGTAAGCTAAGCTTTCAATTCTCATTGTCAAATTTTTTTTAAATCAATTTTTCATTGCTTTTCAGATTGTAAGCTAAGTATCCAATTCTCATCGTCAGATTTAGAAAAAAGAAAACTCCAAGGTCTCTTCCTTTGTTGCGGCCAAAAGTCATACAAGTCTGTCAAATGGATCGAAGCTTTCAAACATTTTGACTGAGATGCTGCAGCAAAAATTGATGGCCAGCCAGACTCACATTAGAATTAAGTAATTTGTTTGAAATTCAAGAACATGTCGCACAGACGATGAACAGACGAGCCCTCTGGCATGTGCACGAAGAGATTGAATATCAGTGACGTCATTTCTAGTCTTTACAGGCAGGCTTTAGTGAGCGACAGCGTGTGGTGTTTGTGGTGGGAGATGTAACTGACATGCTGCGTTGTACCCGTTTGGTCTCAGGGCAACGACTCGCTGGACGTGACTCCGCAGCAGGACCTGTTGGACAAGCCCTCGCAGGTACTCCCACACACACACACTCCTCACTGACCATGTGCTGGAGACCCACTACCCACGCGCTTATAATCATGAGTGAAAACTATACACTGATATACATAATGATGTACATCTCTTGCACTTGTGCATGTTTTGCCCTTCATCTCTCTACATCCCTTGGTTCAGTGACACTGCGCTCGTATGCCAAATCTGTGCCATTGACTCTTCATAGAATTAATGGTGAAAAAGATAACTTGATGAAGGAAAGCAAAAAACATAAACTGAAAGCAATAGAATGCATAGATTTTTGTGTGTATGTGTGCTCTAGATAGGTTAGTTGGTTTGGGGTGCTTGCTTGCTTTTTTTCAGTCTGTCTTCTTTTTCCCATTCTAAACATATTCAGCTTCCAGATGATTATTAGCTTCTTAGCTGCTTCTTTTTAAAGTTTTATTTCCTTTTGATTATTCTGTGTGGCTGATTTGAAGGTGTTTTTATTTTTAGATTGTTGAATGTGAATTTGTGAATATGATTGTTGTTTGTGTTTAATGTTACTTTTTTTTTTCTTGTGTGTGTGTGTGTGGTTGTTGGTGGTGGTGGTTTCAAAACCAGTAGTTGATAACGCAGAAGTATAGTCTTCAGATTTTGCTGCTGGGTAGAATAAGTATCCATCTGTTATAATTCAGAAAAAAAAGTGAAAGATTTTGTCTGTCTGTCTGTGTTTCAGTAGTTAGTTGCTCTGGGGTTGTTTTTTTTCATTTTGTGTTGAATTTTCTTTTAGTTTTTAGGTTAAAAAAATGACAAAAATAGTTGGCTTGATGCTTGTTTACTTATACACTAATTTGTTCATGTATGAATGTGTCATAAGCTGCTTGCATTTAGGTAAAGAGGTACTTTGTGTGTGTGTGTATTGTATCAGCATTGTTTGTGAGTACTTTTGGAACATGTGTCTATTAGATACCTATATACAGCAAACCATGTTTTATATTCATACATATTAATTTTTTTTTAATGAAAGTAGTTTCAGTCAGCTCTCTTCCTCTTTCTGTTTAATGCTCATGTAAACAGCTGTAGTGAGAAGAGTCTTTACTCTACAACTCTCAGCATGTCAGTTTTTACTTGGGGTTTATGTGATGTTTGTGTCTGTATCAGTGTATGAGCTGTCGAAGATCAACAAGCTCCAATGTTGAAAAATATTCTATAGACAAGAGAACAGCAATACATATTAACACTCCAAGGAAGAGTCTCCCAGTAAAAACTTCCTGGTTTTAAAGACTCCCCCCCCCCCCCCCCCCCCCCCCCCACCCATGGAACATTCTTCCTTTGACTTCACATGTACCAGCTTTACATCCAAAAAGTAAGACTTGTTTCCATTAAGACGCAGTTGTTTAGAAATTCCAGTATTGTTTTTGAGGGCTTCATTTTCCTCTGGTGCAGAATTTGTTGTCAAAAAGATTTGAACTAAAAGTACAGAAGAGGGGTTAGAACGGGACAGCACAGTGATTGGACACTCTTACCTGCAGGTCAGAGGTTAGCACAAACGAGTATGTTTATCAGATTCATGCCCATACTTGAACACACCACCCCCAGTCCCTCTTGCTGTCAGTGGGGACCTGTTCCTCTTTGAGGATGGGTGAGGTAAAGCAATGAAAGAGAGGAGATGGGCTGATCCTGTGAGAAGCATAGCTCACTAACTCTCACTGCTCAGTGAGCACTTTTTTTTTTCCAAACCGTTCATTTTGTTTAAAGGTTTTAAATTTTGTTTTGAAGATTTTTCATTATGGTTTAGCATATAATCTGCACACAGACATGTCAGACTCTCAAAAAGCATTGTGTCAGCCTCACCCATACTTTAATGATGGCTTTTTTTCTTTGTATTATTTATTGCATGTACATGTGAGCATATGAAATTAGTGTTTATGTGTTCTTGTGTGTGCTTGTCAATTATGTGAGAGTTAGTGTGATTGCACAACATGAACACAACGATGTGCTGAGAGTGTGTGTGTGTGCTTGCATATGTGCGTGCAATGTGTACATTTATGTGTGTTTGTGTTAAATGTTTTCATATATTTCTGTTTTTAACCTGCAAAATAGAGATTGAAAGGGAGGGTAGCAGTTTGTGGGAGGGAGAGAGAGAGACAGATTTTGGAGATGGGATGTGGGGCTAGAGTGCATGAAAAAAGGAAAGATATGAGAGAGACGGAGAGACTTTCCATGTTTTATACTTTATCAGATGTGAATTGATGTTACTCTTTGCCCCTTTCTGATTCTTTTTTTTTTCTTTTCTGAATACTTCTGTTTCTCAAATTTGACATTCTGTTGCTATGTTCTCATGGATATTAGTAGAGGCAAACATTAATCTTGACAAAAATTGGTTTCAGTCAGACAGTCAGTGACCACTAGGGTAATAAGAACAACCTCACCATCTCTGTTTGCATTCGAGAGTTTGGAAAACTTGGTTTTGCCGATTAGTTTGAACATTTTGACTACATCAGCTGCTCCAGCTCTTCATTTTATTCACATTTGGAGGATCAGAGGACATGTCTATATTTCTGATTGTTTGGGAGCATAGTTAAGGTGTCATAGCTGATGTTGTTTTTTTTCTTTTTATGTTGTAAATGGTGGAGGAGTAACAGTGTTGTGTATCTGTCTTTTTTGCAGGATAGTGAGTGGGATTCAACAGCAGATGCAGCCACCCCAAGGAACATTGCCACCACTGCTATACAGCTGCCTCCTCACAGGTCAGTTCACTGAGTGGGAAACCTGCTGTTACCATGATTCTTGTGAAGCTGCATGTAGAATGTTGACTGACTTTAAACATCACGTACGCATGCGCGCACACAGCACACACACACACACACACACACACACACACACACACACACACACACACACACACACACACAGCGCGCACAACATGTACGCGCACACAGATTCACGTACACATCACACACGCACACACACAAATACACACACACACACACACACACACACACACACAAAAAACACAACACACACACACATATGCATACGCACAGATAACACACATGCACACACACACTACACACACACAACACACACACACATGACACATACACACACACACACACACACACACACACACACACACAACACACACATGTATGCACACACAGGATACACACACACACACACACACACACACACACACACACACACACACACACACACACACACTACCACTTCCTTATTCAGTGGAACAACTCTGTCAGTTGAGCCAAGGAGGTTATATTTTCATTCACCTCTGTTGGTTTCTTGTTTGACTATTTGTCAGCAAGAATGCACAAAAAACTTCAAAACTAAACATAACAAAACTTGGTGGATAAAATGGACTGTGGCCCAAGGGAAAGGGGACTGTGGACCCAAGGGAAAGAGGGACTGTGCCAAGGGAAAGGGGACTGGCCCAAGGGAAAAAGGGACTGTGCCCAAGGGAAAGGTGAACTGTGGCCCAAGGGAAAGGTGATGTGCCCTAAGGAAAAGATGGACTATGGCCCAAGGAAAGAGACTGTGGCCCTAGGGAAAGGTGGACTGTGGCCCAAGGGAAAGATGGATATGGCCCAAGGGAGGTGGACTGTGACCCAAGGGAAGGTGGAAAATGGCCCCAAAGGAAAAAGTGGAACTGTGGCACCAAGGGAAAGGTGGACTGTGGCCCAAGGGAAAGGTGGACTGTGGCCCAAGGAAAGGTGGACTGTGGCCCAAGGGAAAGTGAATGTGGCCCTAGGAAAGGTGGACTGTGGCCCAAGGGAAAGGGACTGTGGCCCAAGGAAAAGGTAGGACTGTGGCCTAAGGGAAAGTAGGACTGCAGCCCAAGGGAAAGGACTGTGGCCCAAGGGAAAGGACTGGCCCAAGGAAGCTGACTGTGCCAAGGGAAAGGTGGATGTGGCCCAAGGGAAAGGGACTGTGGCCCCAGGGAAAGTGGACTGCAGCCAAGGGAAAGATGGACTGTGGCCCAAGGAAAGGACGTGGCCAAAGGATGGCCAAGGAAGATGGACTGGGGCCCAAAGGAAAGATGGACTGTGGCAAATTTTGATCTGAATCGGGATCAGAGTACTGATCCAAGATCTGTTTGACCTATGCAGAGGTTTCTGCTGTCTCAAGCGCCCGTTTAGTCAGCCATATTGTGATAAAGGTAGTTTTGTAGTTGAATAAAAGCAGACATGAAACTGCACTGCTTTCAGAGGAAAATCCGCATCTTGTTTTGATGAACTGTGCTGAAAATGAAAATGATCCACAGAAAAGAAGATATTCCGAAGAGAAAGGCCAAAAGGAGCGAAGTGTTGTCCTTTGATAGTCTGAATGGTGAAAGCATCTTTTTGTGGTAGGGTCATCATCTTGTATATCATATCTACCTCATATCCCTGCTTTATTGCCGTTCCATATCATACCTACCCCCTTCCCTCCCTCCCATTTGACAATTTCAGCTTGTTTTTGCACTGTTGTAGTTTCATGCCTGAAAGCTAAGTATGTCAAAGGTTGTGTGTCGTTTTCATCCGGTTCAGCGCCACTTCTTAGAAGAACACCTGTTAAAAAAAATTGTCCCAGCGTCTGCTTCTTCATGAAGTCTAGGTTTTATGAGAGAGGTTTTGCTGCATGCAGATTAATTCATGCAACACTGCAAAGCGCTTAGACTAGAAGATGAAATACTTTTTAAAATTACAAATGTATCAATGAATTAATTCAAGGTATGACGATGGAGAGCACAGAAATGAAAGTTTTTAAGGGGGCATAAAGCATGAGACTTGGCATGTGCCTGACCTGCACATGAATCCAGTGTGCTGGCAAGGTCTTGAGGGACCTTCAGGGTCTGCCTGTCTGGTGTGGTTCTGCACCATTTCTTAAAAGGATGAAGAGGATGATAAAGAAGGAACAATACTTTTTGTTTCCTTCATATGTTGGTATTTGTTCACGGATTTTAAAAGGTATTAGAAATAACTTCACCTGTTTACATGGACAAACGAATCACAAGACAAAACACCACGCGTTTCGGCCACGTAGGTCTTCTGCAGACAAGATTAACAACACTAAGGACAATGAAAATGAAGAACGAGCAATAACTTATCTTGTCAGATTCAGTGCAAGATGGGCGTTGAATTCAACATGAATCCATCTGACTTAAATGGGGTCAAAACGCACCATGTTTTGTTTTGTGATTCATTTGTCCATGTTATCTAGCAGAGTTATTTCAAATACTTTTAAAAATTTGTTTGAATTTCCACCTGTAGTCACTTTGCAACTATCCCCATTTGTTCACAGGAAAGTGACTGGGATTCCACTGTGGAGGCGGTGACCCCTAGAGCTGGTGATGCACCCGGTGTGGAGACATCAAAGGTATGGTGCTTGTCTGCTGAACGTGGTGTTGTGTAGTCCATAGCAGGTGCATAACACCAGTCACTTCTTATACCATAGTGGATGGAAGAGTTATGATAGTTTCAGTAATAAGTGGAATGAGTAAGTTATTGATACTCCATTGCTGGTGGATCGTGCCAGTTAACTGGTAGTCTTTTGCTGATGGATTGTGGAAGTGACTGATACTCCATTGCTGGTGGATCGTGCCAGTTAACTGGTAGTCTTTTGCTGATGGATTGTGGAAGTGACCTGATATTCCATAGCGTGTGGGTTGTGCAGGTGACCTAGGTATTCCATAACAGAGGGATTGCACAAGCTTCTGATATTCAGTAATGGATGGAGTGTGCAAGTTACGGACAGTCCTTGGCAGATGGATTGTGAAGTGACCTGATATTCTATAGCAGATCAATTATGTAAGAATCCAGAGATTCCACAGCGGATGGTTGGTGCAAGTTGCCTGATATTCCATTGCAGACTGATTGTGCAAGTCATCTGGTTCCCTAATGTTCCATTGCAGATTACTGTGCATTTTGCCTGCTATTCAGTAGCAGATCGATTGTGCAAATTCCAGTATATTCCATAGTCAATGGGTTGTACCAGTTGCCTGATGTCCCATAGCAGATGGATTGTACAGATAACGCGAGTTTCCATGGCAGGTGGATTCTACAGGTTACCTGAAATTCCACAACAGATGCATGGTATAAATTGTCAAAATTACAACAGGTGTGTTGTACAAAATATCTGATAATCCGTAGCAGGCACTTTATACATGCTGTTCTATATTCCATAGCATGTGCATCTTACCTTATATTCCAAAACAGATCTATTGTGTTATGGTCCTATATTCCTTAGCAGAAGTTTTGTACAAGTTGCATGATGCTCCATCATATCAGATGTATTTTAGATATTCCATGGCAGATGTACTGGTTAATTTAAGAAGCAGTATAATGCATAGCACATGTTTTGTACAAGTAATCAAATAAACCATGCGGATGTACAAGTTTCCCTGTATACCATAGCAGATGCATTGTTCAAATAACCTGAGATTCCATAGCTAATGAACAATTCACCTTATATTCCACAGCAGATATACAAACCAACAAATCCAAAGGAGATTCAAACCAGGGACTAAAGATTGTTTTCTTTGTCAGTCTAGCGTGTTTGTTACTCACTGGGTCATCACTGCACCGGTGATGTAAGAACTTATCTGCTGGCCACGGTTTACAACAGTCATCTTTTTGAAGTTTTTAAGTCAGCTCTGTTCACACAATCACGTAAGTGATGCTGGGTCTTTGCAGAAAGGAGCCGATGCCATTCAGCCAATACATGAAGAAGACGATGACGACTTTGATGAAGTGGAAGACGCTGTGCTCCCCCTATCCAGGCAGGACTCTGGTGGCACGGGGACCCCCCGTGTCCAGGAGACGGTGGAGAAGATGACCCCGGCTGTAGCGCCTGGACTTCAGCACAAGCCTGCCATGGGACCTGATGAGGAGGAGGAGGAAGATGAATCGGCCTGGGATTCTGATGTAAGTTCTTATCAAATAGGGGTATAACAGATACTGAAATCGAAACTAATGACCAGAAAAAAAAATGTGGAAAGCTGTAACAGAAAAATTTATCATGGGGTACATATGCGTTCAGAAATCATTGTAACAGTTTTCTGTTCTTGAAATTGGTACCTCTGAAAGAAACAATACATTTTTTATGGGTTTGTTTTGGTCAGAAATGCTGCGGGCTGTCAGTGCTTTCCCTGTGTTAGAAAGAATACAGTCAGCAGCAAATGAAAGTCTTGCACCCAGATTGTCAGGAAAAAAAGAAAATGTTTAATGTGCTTGACAACTTAATTTGGACATTAACCATTTACGCTGTTTTGGGGAGGGGGTGGGGGGGGGAATGTAATATGTATTAAACTGCCATACTAATTTTTTTAAGAGCTTAGACAAACTCGTGAAACTTGCATACAGTTGTATAAAGAATACTTAAAAATGTCATGCGGGTCCAAACTGCATCAAAGTTCGCTTGAAAATCTAAGAGCATGTGTGGTTTGATTTGCATTTATGTGTTGCATATGTTTATGGCTGACTGTTGCAGTCAGTTGCCTGTGCTGAGAAGATAAAAAAATCAGATGCTTCTGTTTATGATGACTCACCATGGTGGTCATTCACCTGTACTGGAAACAGCCAAACATCAGCAGAACATCAACACAGACTCACCCCATCTTGGTAACCTATCTCATTGCCACTAATGTTTGAATCAGTTTCTAACAAACCTGCCCATACTGCACGTAAGTCTGAAGACATTGTCCATGTAGCTGCACATGGGCTGTTAACCTTCATTGTCCTGTATTTCGTATGACAGAATCTCCCTAGACTACTAAGTTTATATTGGAATTTGCTGCCCGAATTGGGGTACCAACTTTAAAAAATTGTAAAAAATAAACTAATGGATAAAAAGACTTCAAATTTTCAGCAAAAATCTATGGAAAGCTGAACTTTGGTTTGCACTTGTTATTTTTGGGGGATGTGAAAATATTTTTATGGCTCAACACTCACACACCTGATTTTACCTGGAAAACACACCTACGTCAGTGAAATAGATGATAGACAGGCAATACAACACCCATCAACTTTATAACACCTACCTTTTTGGTGGCAAGTGGTCAGGTTCACCATCTGAAAAGAACTGATGGGTGTTGTGAGGTGTTAGTAGTTACACAGGTAGCTAGGAATATACGTGAAATTTTTGTGACGCTTTTAAGTCACATAGCAGTTACATAGCAGGAAAAAAATAAAAATATAAAAGATAACAGGTCAAAATCATACCATATTTACTGAAAATGTATTGGAGTGCATGCTTTTTGATCTGCATGAGTTAGTTTGTGTTTGTGAGAAAAAGAATTCCTATGACTGATAATATTTCTAACTATATGCAGGTGTTAGTAGGAAGGAAGAAAGGCAGGCATCACAACACAAAACAACACTCAAATATTTTTGTTGTACTCACCATATGGTTCCAGATGTAATGAATTATATAATCCAAATATGATCACACACAAACAACACAGTCACTGGAAATATTTTTGCTTTTGATCACTTTTGTCACACACGGATCACTGACATGAAATTTTCTGGAAGACCAGCAGCCATGCGCGTTTGTCTTGCATACCGGTTGGTTTCCCTGACCATGAGATGGAATGCGTCCAAAGGAAAAACAAGTGAAAAATAATCAAAAGGTGTTCGAAGATTCACTTGTGGATGTGGGGGGGCCCCTGTATGCATCAAACACACGAACTTCAGTCCGAAAGTCGTTGTTTGACCACTGCGATGACTGTGCACATCCACCGACATCAGAAGCACCTGCGTCACCTGCGTCGCCTATGTCCGAGTCACTGTCACTACTCGCATTCACTCCTTCTGCAAGTTCAAAGTCACTGTCGCTGTCGACAGAGTCAAGATCAATGTCTGATTGATTCCAGTCGTCATTTTCGGTCGGAAACACATTCATATTGAACATTTGGTCCACAGTCAAGCTCATGTCACTGTCACTGTCAGAGCGCGACATTTCGATCGTAGTCGGAAGTCGATGGGATGACCAAAAAAATCGATTAAAAATAAAAAAAGCCACAAACCGCTCTTACAAATGGCGCTGAGAAAGGTATGAAAGGCCCGGATAACGACCGGTTTGTCTTATTACTGTGGTCAACCCAAATAAGGGAGGCACACCGAGACAATCAGCCAACTGAGGAACGGGCGGTATAGGGCGGATCAGGAGCCTGATGGGTCGGGCGGAAAAGGGCGGATCGGGGACAGAAAGGTTAAATCATCTCCACTTGTGGACTTTACTGGGTACCAGTTGAAAAAAATATCTGTGAACCTCATGGAGGGATTTTCCATGAATTTTAAACTGTCAGTGCTGGTTGTTCTTGTGCTGATGGTTGTGATGGTGATGGTGAAACAAATAACCATCAGTTTTACAAGTGATGTACAAAAGTGCCAACAAGGTCACTGAAATAAAGAAAACCAAGACACAATGAAAACAGTACTGGGACAACAAAGTGTTATCCTCACCAACAGCACAAATTCCTAACTGTAGGGAATACCAGTTCTAGAAAAGAAAAAAAAAGGACCATTTTCATTTCGGTGGTGTGTAGATCTCTCCAGATCCAAATCACCCAGAGATGTTGAGTGCCTTACATTTGTTTATGTAAGTAGTCCACACAGGCTTAATCATCAAAGAGGCAGTTGGCAGTGAATTCTGTTCCTGGAACTCCCAAAGAAGATCGGTGTTATTACTGGCCATAAGAAGATCGGTGTTATTACTGGCCATCTTAACTTGTTGCTCTGATGGTGTCAGTTAGGTGCGTCTTCTTCCCCATGTTCTTTCAAAACAATTGAATTGTTCAACTATCCTTCCTGAAGTGGATGTAGACATTCAGCTTGAATGTAACGACAATGTTATTAATCAAATGGCAATGGAGTTGTTGTTCTTGGTTCCAGGGAGACATGCTGCCCTCTGACGCTGCTCCAGCGTTGCCTCTGGACACAGAGGTCAAACCACAGGCTTCAGGCGGCCAGCAGAAAATGGCTGCAGCAGTCGGCTCAGACACAGACGATGACATGGAGAAGACGGAAACTGTCAGCGAGTGGGAAGTCGACCAGAAACGTCGAAAGGTCAGTGACTGTGATACACTTGTCCTTTCCTCGTTCAAGTTCAGAGTCATATTATTTCGTTCTCTGCGGTGAGCAGAAGAAGGAATATATGTTTTGCTGCTTGTTGTTTAGTAAGTAGAATTTGGCGTACTATCCGAAAAGAAAAAGACTGCTATAATTTTAAAGAAAAAGAAATGCCCTTTAGGAGAGATCAGGGAAAAATAGTATCATGATATGCAGAATTGCATGTGGTAGCTTACACACACACACACACACACATACACACACACACACACACACACACACACACACACACACACACACACACACACACACATAGTGTGTTATATGATGATGGCCTGCATTTTACTCCTTCACTCTTAAGTTTAGATAATGAAGGATTTTTGTTTTATTGTTATATGTTAGATCTATATCTTCTGTTCATTTTATCCATTAACTGTTGTATTTAAGATTTCTGGGGTTGTTGTTTTTTTTGTGTGGGTGTTTTGTTTTTTGTTTAGATACATATACAGATACATACACATATACACTCACTTACAAAGGCCTACATGCACACTTATATAACATATAGGCTTATTCACTTAATCATTCATTCCTTCAGTCATTCTCTTCATTAATTCACGTCTAATATCACTCAAAGTGAACAGATGTTAAACAGAAGAACGAATGAACATGCACACACATGTAAGGTGAAAGATGTTTTGGGAAGATTATAGAAAGTTAAATTTGTGGTTTAGGTTCACTTTCTTTGTTTCGAGGGGATGTTTGTATCGGGACAGTGTACATCGAAAGAAACCCGCTTTTGGTTTTAGGAGGAAAAGCTGTTGGCCGAACAAGAAGAGAAGAAGCGGAAGGAGGAAGAGAGACTGCAGCAGGAACAGAAACGACGAGAGGAAGAGGAGAGAAAAAGACGACAGGAGGAGGAGGAAGAGGAAGCTCGTAGAAAAGAGCAACAACAGAAAGAAGAGGAAATACGACGTCAGCAGTGGGAGCGTGAGGAAGCAGAACGAGCTGAGCGGATGAGAGCTGAAGCAGAGAAGGCGTTAAAGGTAAAGTGTTTTTCTCTTATTTCGGTTCGGGAGGCTGGGAATGGGGGAGGGTGCGGACTGAATGGACTTGTCTCGTTGTTAAATTTTACAAGAGCTTAAAAATATTTCAAAAAGTCTTTTTAAGTGCCAAATCAAAGCATTCTCATCATCAATTTTGACATGAGCTGAAAAATGTTTAAAAAAAAAAATCTTTCCAAGAGTCAGACCAAAGCATTTTGCAAACAGCAGCCATTTTTACAACAGCCACTGTCCTTGAATTGCATTAATAACACTTGCAAGCTTCACAAACATCGTTACTTGCCAACTGGAAATGACTGAATGAAGCGCCAGCTGGCAGCTCTTCAGTGAGCACTACCCAGGTAGCCAGCCCGTTGTGTAAACGAGTGTGGATTGTAAAGTGCTTAGAGCTTGGTCTGTAGTCGTGAATAGGCGCTATATGAGTATTCATTATTATTATTATTAACTTCCCAAGTACCCTTTATTGATGAAGGTGGATTTGTTGTTAAGTGGAGTACAGGAGACAGGTTGTATAGAGCTAAATGGTCTTTAAAAAATCAGTAGGTGGTCTGCTTGTCAAACCCTAAACTTAATATTCTGGATTTTTTCTCACACTCCCTCTTTTGGTAATGTTCCTTTTCTTTTTTCATTTCAATAATGCCCTTATGTGGATGAGAACTAGCACAGATCTGTTCAAAAGTAATTTAACTGTGGATGAAATTGACTGTGTGTGTGGTGCCTCCCTGCAGGAGGAGACCCTGCACCAGCAGGCAGACAGTAGCGAGGAAGAGTCCCTGGCCCACGAACAGGTTGACGACAGACCTCCAGCTACTCCCGAAAACAGATCACCGCTTGCTGTAATACACACATTTGCCTCTTCCTCTTCCTTTGTTTTGATATCATATCATCCTGATTTTGATTGGTCATAGTGGCATGGGGTTAAGTACAGGAGCAGTATCGTGCGGTCTCAATGAGCAGTGACAGGGTGTATTTATACTCATCCGCTCTTCATGTATCCAGGTGCGTGCTGGGTATTTTAGTGTTCTTACCACTGTTATTGCAACACTTGTGCTTTGTACTTCCATCACGGAGGCTGCATTCTCATCATCTGTTGGTTGCTATGTCCCTCAGGAAGATTCTGAAAAAAAAAAAAATAAGTCCAAAGAATCATTTTTAACCAAATTTGATGGAAAGATAGAACGTGGCCCAAGGATAAAGTTGTTGAGGTTTGGTGCATGTCCTTGTCTTACAGCAGATCGAGGATCTGTGAAGCAAGAGTCATGCGACTGATACTACACATGTGTTAAGGACACCTGGCTGAGGGGTGGAAGGTGGCCCGAAGATGAACAGATGAAAGTTTGGTGTTGATCCACAGTGCAGATCACAGGGGTCCACAGTGCAGATCACAGGGATCCACAGTGTAGATTGCAGGGATCTAAAGTGCAAATCGCAGGGATCCACAGTGCAGATTGCAGGGATCCACAGTGCAGATCGCAGGGATCCACAGTGCAGATCACAGTGCAGATCACAGGGGTCCACAGTGCAGATCACAGGGGTCAACAGTGCAGATCACAGGGATCCACAGTGCAGATCGCAGGGGTCCACAGTGCAGATCGCAGGGGTCCACAGTGCAGATCACAGGGATCCACAGTGCAGATCACAGTGCAGATCGCAGGGATCCACAGTGCAGATCACAGGGGTCAACAGTGCAGATTACAGGGATCCACAGTGCAGATCGCAGGGGTCCACAGTGCAGATCGCAGGGGTCCACAGTGCAGATCACAGTGCAGATCACAGGGGTCCACAGTGCAGATCACAGGGGTCCACAGTGCAGATCACAGGGGTCCACAGTGCAGATCACAGTGCAGATCACAGGGGTCCACAGTGCAGATCACAGGGGTCCACAGTGCAGATCACAGGGGTCCACAGTGCAGATCGCAGGGGTCCACAGTGCAGATCGCAGGGATCCACAGTGCAGATCACAGGGTGGATCAGTGGATCTAGGATCCTTTTCACCTTGGCAGAGATCTTCCTTCTCTCAAGTGCCCTTCTGAATCATCTTTGTTTGTTGCAACACGTTGTAAAGGACTTGGAAGGGGGAGTCATTTTCTCTACTGCTCTTTGGAAGAACAGGAAATTCTAAGGGTTCATTGTTCTTAACGTTTTGCCATGGGAAACGCTGCCAGGGGTTGAAATTTTGAGCTGAATTCTTTGTCAGCCTGCTACACTGACATAGATGTTTGACAGCGTAACATGAATTACGTATTCACTGTGATTGGCAGCATGCATGTTGTTAGCATATAATAAAAAGAGCAGTACAGCTTCAAGATGCAGAAACCAAAAAAACCAGGACCTTGTCATGAGCTTTGATACATGAATATCGCGTGATATTGTTTTGAAGTCGATTGAAAAAGGGAAGTAAGTTTTCATTGATTGCTATTTTTTTGTGTGTGTTCAGTTGTTAGGGCAATGGTCAATGAGAACTTAATGCTGATTATGTTCTCATTTTGTTTTTGAGGTAACTTAGCTGCAAAATGCTATAGAAAGGCGAGCAGAAGCTAGTGCAGTTAGACCACACAGAGTTATGATATTGGTGCTGGTGGTGATTTGGTGTGTGAACAGGGTTTTTTTTTTGTTTATGTGTTTGTTTTAATTTAATGAGCTTATTTCATGAAAAAAAAAACTCATTGTTTTCTGCATCCTACATTTCTCTGCTCATCCCAGTCTGTTTATATATGTGCTGGTCTAGTTTATCAGTCTGTCTCCCTCTGTCTCTGTCTCTCTCTCTCTCTGTTACTATCTTTTACTTCCTCTCTCTCTCTCTCTCTCTCTCTCTCTGTCCCCCCCCCCCCTCCCCCACCTCCCTCCATACCCCAGTCCATTATGATACATAATTTTCAGTTAATCTGCAGGTGATAGAAGACATGGACCCTCCAGTCTCCCATCAGAAGAATTCCAGAGTGGACATCCACAGTATGACCACCACCCAGACCGAAGTCGTCATAAAGTGAGTTTTCACTGTTGCAGTTCAATGGTTGTCCATTTATCATAGCTGCCAACCTGCCCAGAAGTCCAGCAGTTTATGCCATTCAGAGTTCTAACTGAGGATCTTTCCATATCCCCCCATCTGTCATTTGAATTTGTACATACTGATCTCTTTGCGTCCACCTGTCTTGCCGTTTTGATTGAAGTAATCATCAGCCAGTATCTCTCCCTCCCCCTCCCTGTTGTCTATATCCATCCAACTGCCATTTAGACTTAACTTCTAATCGATCCATACCACCCATCCACCATTTCTTACTTAACTGCTAGTTGATCCGTATCCACCCATCCACATTTTGACCTAACTAATAATTGATCCCTAGCCACCCATCCACCATTTTGAATGAACTACAAATCGATCCTTAGCCACCATCGACCATTTTGAATTAACTACAAATCGATCCCTAGCCACCATCGATCATTTTGAATTTACTACTAATTGATCCCTAGCCACCATCGACCATTTTGAATTAACTACTAATTGATCCCTAGCCACCATTGACCATTTTGAATTTACTACTAATTGATCCCTAGCCACCATCGACCATTTTGAATTTACTACTAATTGATCCCTAGCCACCATCGACCATTTTGAATTTACTACTAATCAATCCCAAGCCACCATCGACCATTTTGAATTTACTACTAATTGATCCCTAGTCATCATCGACCATTGTGAATTAACTACAGTCCATTGATATCTACCCAGCCACCATTTTGACTCAACTAATAATCCTTTTGACTCAACTAATAAAATTGACCATTTTGAATTAACTACTAATTGATCCCTAGCCACCATTGACCATTTTGAATTTACTACTAATTGATCCCTAGCCACCATCGACCATTTTGAATTAACTACTAATTGATCCCTAGCCACCATTGACCATTTTGAATTTACTACTAATTGATCCCTAGCCACCATCGACCATTTTGAATTAACTACTAATTGATCCCTAGCCACCATTGACCATTTTGAATTTACTACTAATTGATCCCTAGCCACCATCGACCATTTTGAATTAACTACTAATTGATCCCTAGCCACCATTGACCATTTTGAATTTACTACTAATTGATCCCTAGCCACCATCGACCATTTTGAATTAACTACTAATTGATCCCTAGTCATCATCGACCATTGTGAATTAACTACGGTCCATTGACCCAGCCACCATTTTGACTCAACTAATAATCCATTGCATATCCACTCATCCACCGTTTTGATCTAACTACTGATTCATCCATCTGTGTCCATGCGTCTGCCATATTAGCGTCTAATCCATTCATATCCACCCATCCGCCCTTTCCATTTAACTACTGATCCATCTGCATCCACCTAACCACAATTTTAACTTAATTACTAGTTGGTCCATATGCACCCATTTGGCATTTTGACTGAAGTACTGATCCACCCATATCCACCTGTCGGCCATTTTAACTCAACCACCAACCGTCAATACCTGCCCATCTCCTAATGTTAATTAGTTGGTGTAGTTAGGCATGCTGGCTAATGGGATGTAAATTTCACCGTTCACAAAGCAAAAGTTCACCAGCAATTCCTTCTCCAGAATGTTGAGTCTGTAAGGCTTGGAAACTGTACACGGCCCTATTGATGATGTGTGTGCTTGGTAGTAAAATCAACAGCCTTGTGATGGAAAGAGGCAGAGGGATCATATCATCAAGTATAGTTGTATGTTATGACTTCTCATTTATGACAGCATTACTGTACTCAGCTGAACCAGTTACGCTGGTAGGTACTAATCTGTCCTTCAAATCCCATAGCTGCTAAGGGTTACCGTTTTTTTTTTTTCAAACAAATTTTAAATCTTAGCGCACAGTTACCTTTTTTCTCCAGCATTTTACTGATGTAAAAGAGACAAAAAAATTGGCATTGTTTGTTGCTTAACCATGAATTCTGACCTGATTATACCACTCTGTACATGTGTGCATCAAGCAGTTTCATTTCCGTAATGAAGAGACCTTACTTGCTGATAACAGTGACCCTGATATGTTGGCAAAGACATGCCTTTTTCCCCAAATCCTGCCCCCATCCTGATGTTTGGGTTTAATTCCGTGAGGTTGGCAGCTGTGAAGTCCATGCACATTGCTCTGTTTCATGACGACTAGACAGTCCAGGGTGAATCGCTCCTGTTAAAATGTATATATATATATCCCAAGACTTGCCTGTCTTTAGTATGAGTATCATGGTCTCACCTTACTCTGCAGAATGTCACCAAATTTCACAAATCCTAGAACAGTCAAGAAAGTTGTCGGTGATCTAAAATCAAAGAATTTTGAATGGATATAGAGTTTTTCTTTCCTACCAGTGCCGATTCTCAGTATTTCTCTTTGTTAAGACTTCCCTGTGCCCCCCAGTCTTCACTTCTTTACTGCTTGTTGAAGATCTTTCTGAAAGCTGTTGGTGCTCGCGAGGAAACCTTCAGTCTCTGCCGTCACAGTGTAAGACGGTCAGAGTTGTTGACACAGCCGAGTCTGCAGCGTTGCACAGGGACGCTGTCTGAGCCTTCAGTTTCTGTGCCTCAGGTCGACCTCCTCCGGCTGGAGATAAGATAAGATAATGTTGCTTATAGCCCAGCCGATCGCAGAGGGCCACATCAGGGCTGTCTCCTCCGGCTGGAATCAATGTCTGAGGTCAGCACAGCATAGGCATGACCGAAGGATATGCTTGGGGGGCTTGGGTGCCTGTGTCACAGTGGGCACTCCCCTTTAGTTAGGAATCTTTATCCTATGAAGGTGATCCAGGAATGGGCAGTGTATCGGTTCAAAGCCCTAACATAGTAACCTGGTGTGACTGGTCAGTATGGAGGGGGGGGGGGGGGGGGGGGGGGGGGGGGGCATTATTTTTCCGCCGAAGTGCTTATAGGAGGAGAAACAGAAATGACAGTAAACTTCGTTTCTGAGTAGACAGAGACATAGCCATTGATTACACATGGCATGACAGACACATTTATTTTGAAATTTGTGTGTGAAGGAACATCATGCCTCCCAGGAAGTTAATTTTTGTCCCTGTTTTTTTTTTCCAATGAGTTTGTCCCTGGAAGTTGAAGGGAGGAGTGGGAGTAGGTACTCCTGGTAGGTTGGAATCAGCAGTCACCGAGAACAACTGCGATTTCTATGCAGTTGTAGGAATGGGTTGAACTGTGTTACCTTGCTGTTAGAGATACTGTCGAGTCTGTGATTTGAACTGCAGCCTAGACCTTGAACATCCATTCATTCAACGCATTTTTTGGTCGAATGAAATTTTGTCATGTGCGATGACAAAACCATAAAACCAGACTTATCTTATCTATCTATCTATCTGCCTATCTATCTATCTATCTGTCATTATCTATCTGTCTGTCTTTCTATCTATTCATTTGTCTGTCTATCTGTCTGTCAGTCTCTCTCTCTCTCTCTCTCTCTCTCTCACTCTCACTCTCTCTCTCTCTCTCTCTCTCCCCTCTCTCTCTCTCTCTCTCTGTATAGTGTATGATGTATAATCTTTATCACTTTAAATCTTTTGAAATCTGTAATTCTCATGGACTGAATACAAACATACAAGCTGCAACAACAAGAAGTCATAAATAGGTGCACAAATAGCTTAAAATATAAATATTACAAAAATTGATGTATAAATGGTACCAAAAAAAAGTCAAAATGAAGATTAAAACAAAGTAAACATGGCATCAGCGCCTCATTAAGAGCAGACTCAAAACGTGCACACAATAGTGTATGCCTTACGCCAGTCCGCCTACAAACAGCGTGACCCAGACTGCTGGAGAAGCAGAGAGTGAGAGAGAATCACAAAGCGTGACTGGCTAGCCAGAGAAGCATGACCAGTAGTGATTCCAGGGATTAAGCAAGGCACCTGCCAGCATTCCTCTTTCTTTAATCTCTGGGGACTCTTATTTTCCCCCGCCGCCCTGATCCAGCTAATCCGTGGCCTCCAGCGACCAGAGAGCCTCCATTGCTGACATTGGAGAAGTGGAGATCAGGGGTCTGAAGTCTTCACTTTGTGGCTGTGGGTTAGGAATGGTGTGTTTACATTTCGCCCCGATGGATGTGGGTTGGTTGTTTGTTCCGTGTGTCTTCCGGATGCTGTCTGGCCAGCTTGGGATCAAGTGAGGGGGTGTCAGGGTGGGGTCATGAATGACCAGGTGTACCACCAACTGCTGCTGGGGGAGCTGGGTAGAGTTTTTCTCAGGTGAAAACAATTTTGTGTTGAATGAAGTAAAAAGAAAAACAAAAGGACATGTATATTTGTAGTTTATGTTTGTTATTAATCGCACAAGGACATGAAAATATCAATGTCATTGTTCTTTGGAATGTGCTCGAGCATGGAGCTGTTTTCACTCAGTTTATTAGGTTCATACATACATGCAGACACACAAATACACAAACCACACACACACACACACACACACACACACACACACACACACACACACTCTCTCTCTCTCTCTCTCTCTCTCTCTCTCTCTCTCTCTCTCTCTCTCACTGTCACACACACACACACCCATACCCACTTAGGATAATGTTGCTTATAGCCCAGCCGACCGCAAAGGGCCACATCAGGGCTGCCATACCCACTTACACACACACATACAAATACACACATACGCGCACGCACACACACACACACATGCATGCACACTATGCAAACATACTCATTCACATATGTGTATGTGGACAAGTACAACCGCACACCTGCATCCACATAAAGAAGCATACACGTTATAATTTTTTTTTTTAATACTGGATTTATAAGAAATGCAGCTTGTATTCAATATGCATGTGCTACAATACACAAAATGTCTTAAGATTTTGTTGTGTTTTCTTCCATTCTTCGTCAAAACAGAATAAAGTTTAGATATAAAAGAAACAGATTTTGATTTTAATGTAAAATGTACATTTTCATTTCCTGATTAAGTTGATAGAAACTCTGCATTGTTGTTGTGCTGATAGGCTGAATCATTCTGTTGCCAGTATTATTGTATGTGTGAATCTATATTTGTAAATTTGCAAATTTTGTGAAATTAGCAAGATTTTGCTAATTTCAGGAAATGTGCAGAACATCTACCTGTTTTGTGAAATAGATAAAGTCTATACTTATTCCATGAATTGAGGGGGGAAAAGCCAACTGTTTATTTTGTTAAATGAGCAACAACAACAAAATTGAAGAAGTATCTGAATACAAGATTACCTATCTTATGAAAAAAAAGCAACCACAGATGTATGATGTGTGTGTGTGTGTGTGTGTGTGTGTGTGTGTGTGTGTGTGTGTGTGTGTGTGTGTGTGTGTGTGTGTGTGCGCGCGCGCGCGTGCATGCATGCGTGTGTGTGTTATAGTGGCAGTACCTGAACAAATAGTTCATGATGCTCTTTTCCTTTACTGTCCCCTGATGTGAATGGTTCGCTTGATGCCTACTTAACTTCAATGCAAAAGCCTTGAAATTATGTTTGGCCCTCACTGTCATTCTGTGTGTCTTCTGATTCTGTTCTTTCACATTTGGCGGCTGCTGAAGGTTCCAGATCATTGAAAGTTTTGGTGATCGATATTTCTTTTCTCAAAAAAAAAAAAAAAAAAAAGAAGAAAAAAGACAAGGTATGAGTCTACATGTTTTTGGTTTCGATGGGATTTATGACTCCTGAGTGAAATTGTGAAATAGGATTTTCAGAATAAGTGTTAATATGAAAATATAGAAAGAGTGTGCAGAATGCTGGGAAATTGTCCAGGTAAGCAACTTGCTTAACACAAGGGTGTTTGCAGCAAGGCCAACGGCTGTCCGATCCACAAACTTGGAATCTTTTGAACTCAATTCCTGTCTTTTTTTATATTCCTCATAAACCCACATGGGCTGTGCCGATTTGTTAATCAAACCTTTGGATCATAGGCTGACTGAACAGCAACTTTTGCTGCAGTTTAAAAGTATGTTTGGTGATTTGTTGAGGCATCCTTGGATGTCTTATCAGGGGCATAAAGGGAAAAAATATATCACAAATTATTCAGTCTTATACTGCACACATGTGCACGCACGCACACACACACACACACACACACACACACACACACACACACACACACACACACACACACACACACACACACACACACACACACACACACACACACACACACACCACACACACACACACACACACACACACACCACACAGCACTGGTGTCTGCTTATTTCATGAAATAGGCATACTTGCACATAACTGTTTTTCCCTAAACATTCATTCGCTCATTTGACAAATTAAAGCTGCTTTTCGCTATTTTTAATGAAATAGCAATGATATGTGCTTATTTCATGAAATAGATATACTTGCATTCAGATATTTTTCCCAAAGTATTTGTTTGGTTATTCAATGAAACAAAGCCATTTTTCAAACATTTAATGTAAATGAGTTTGCTCATTTCAACAAGTAGGCAGGTTTTCTGCAGATTTCATGAATTAAGCCAAACTTGGCTCATTTTTATAAAACGACCAGTTTCACAAACACAGCATGAGATAATACACAGCCTGTTGCCCAACGAGTCCTTAGTTTGGTAGTAATGAGAGACTGGCAACCACGACCCCCCCCAAAACCATGGTGAAGAGCTGGACACATTGACGTTGCACTTCCAGAGAAGAGCTGAAGAGGGTGGAAGAGCAGATCCGAGAAGAATCCATCACAGGGGCCAGCAGCAAGACCCGGGTGAGCTTTGGAGCAGAGAACTATGGGTCCCTGCAGCCTCTGCAGTCGCAGGGGGTCCCCCAGCCGTCGTCCAGCACTTACCTGCCGGGGCCCACGGCGCAGCAGATCAAGCAGCGTCTACAGATCGGGACCTCTCCGTCGGCTTACCACAGCGATGGCATGGAGTCGGACGATTCCCTCGCCTCGGACATTGACAGGTCAGAGACTGGATCCGTGAGGACGTGGTTGCCTTGCGCGCTCTGTCCGAGTCATAGTGTTTAGGAGACGGCTCACACCTCACGTGATCAGTTTGTGTGGAATGTATTGTGTGGCATGTGATGCTGACAGAAGTGGAGGATCTAATAGTAGAACGCCGCATGCCGTTCGGACTATTATTGTGGTGGGTTGGTGGGAAAGTTGGATGATGTATGACCCAAATCTTACGACATGAAAAAAAATGTTTTCTTCTGTCATTTGATTTGACATGAGTTTGTTTAAAGCTTGGTTACACTGTCTGTTCTCACTCGTTTCTGCAGCTCTATGTAGACCAGATGTCAGCCGTTATTTCTAGATTAGTGGTTGTAGATTTTAGACGGATGTTTGTCCATGATTTGGACAAAAGGTTTCGTCTGATTGGGACAAATCCTGCTGTGTCTGGATTGGACACCTTGGTCATTTCAAACATTTGGCTGCAATGCCATGATCCAATTCAAGCTCTGTTGGAACAGGTCTCCTCAGCCATGTTCCGATGTTGCAGTTGAAATAGCTTTACAGCAGTGTTTTCAGTCATTTTGATTTTTTTACAAGGATTGTGTACATTGTTTTCTTTCACTGTTTATCCCTCTCTGTCATTCCTCTGCTTGTTGGACCTGACCTGTTGGAATGTGTGAATTATGTGAGTGTGGTTACTGGCTGTAAGCTTTACACCCAGATCACTGAAAGAGACAGCAACAGGCTGAATTGGGACGTCATAACTGACAGTGTGAAAAGGTGTGTCAGTCTTGATATAAAGCAATGATCATCAGGCATGTGGGTCTGTGTATCTGTTACCATGTGGGTTTGTGTATCTGTTACCAGTCACATGGATTGTATTTGGTATGATAATCTATTGTCATTTTATCTTATGTATATTTTTTTTTTTTGCCTTATGATAGTTTCATATTTGTACAGTAATGATGTATGTTGAAAAAATATTCACCAGCTGCCATGATGAAGTGGTTAGAGTCACAGAGTCCCAGCTGGAAGTTTGTGGGTCTGATTCCCATCAGATTTTTCTGCCCAACTGGCTCCTATCCAGAATTGAGGTAGCTGTGGGAAGACTGAGTTTCATCCACTAAATGGATGCATCTCGAGTAATGCTAAAATTTCCTGGCCAACACTGCAGGTGTAAGTATCTCTTTGGCCATGTTGAGGGCAGGATATGTTATGAAAAAACGCATAGAGTACAGCCCTGTCATGCAGTCTCAGACCTGAATGGAAATCCAGAGTATCATTTTCATCATCCCCATCTTCATCAGTCAGCATACAAAAAGGTCTCAAATTCTGTGGCCCTTCATACCCTGCTCTCATGGTGACCTCAGTTTCAAATGCCTCTCTGTATCTATGGCCTTGGTTTGATTCTGTCGGAGTCACTAATATTGGCAAATTCATGGGACTGTCATTGGACAGACGTTATGGTTCCCTCTGGAGAGAGAGTTCACTTATGCCAGCTCTGTGACTTAGCAAGAGATTGGCCGGGAGTCACAACAAGACTGTGAAGAGACAAAAAAAAAAGGAAAGAAACAGGTATGTCATAGATCAGATTGGAATCAGGAAGAGAAGGATGGCAAAGACTTTTTTTTGGACAAGAAAGCATAATGAGTTTATAGAGTCAAAGGTGACTCAGAGTACGGTAGGAACATGAGACCTACTCTGTTACTAAAGACAAGTAATCAAGGTGAAAAAAAGAAGGCGATGATAGAAACTATTGTTCCTGCTGATGTGGCCTGGTTTCAGGAATGATTTAGTTGCAAAGTGAGACGACTGCAGGCGGAAATCTAAACAAATTTAAAAGTGATTATTATGACTCCAGTAAAGAGCATGGACAAACAATCACAAGACAAGACATGACATCTTTCAACTTCTTAGGCCTTCTTTAGGCAAGATAAACACCATTCAGGACAACGAAAATGAACGAGCAAGCACTTATCTTTGTCGAATTGGCCGCAAGATGGGCATTGAATAAATTCAACACCCATCGTGTGCCAAATTCAACAAAAATACATTCAACTCCCATCTTATGCCGAATTCAACAAAGATAAGCGATTGCTTGTTCTTCATTTTCGTTGTCCTGAGTGTTGTTTATCTTGCCTGAAGAAGACCTAAGAGGTCGAAATGCATCGTGTTTATTTTGTGATTCATTTGTCCATGTTATTCGGTACAGTCATCAATATTACTTTTGAAATTTTTTTTTCAGGAATGAGGTCCAGTCCTCCTACCCAGCACTCTTGGGCAGCACACAAAGTTTCCGCCCAGACTTCAACATGGCCGACGACGACGTCCTCTCCTACACCTCCACGGAGTTTGAGGGCAATGACCCTGTGCCCTCCTCTTCAGGGCCTTTTGTACGAGACGTGCTGCTGAACATGAATTTATCTGGTGGGTTTATAACTCTGTGTATGTGTGTGTGTGTTGTTGTTGTTGTCTTCAATTTAACGTCTTTCCACATTAAGTGATATTAGACGAATGTCTCAGGTGTGTGTGTGTGTGTGTGTGTGTGTGTGTGTGTGTGTGTGTGTGTGTGTGCATGTGTGTCTGTGTGTGTGTGTGCACCTCAGAGAACTCAAAGAGACTGTTGTAAGGATATTGTGGCAGACTCCATTTTAAGTATGCTTTCTTACTTGCTTTAGCTGGAGGTTTCTTTGCCGAGTGGGCTTTGTGTAGTTACTAGGAATGGAACAGTCCGTCTCTACAGATCGGAGAAACAGTCATTGCCATCAGTAGGGATTTTACAAGAGTCGGCCTGTGTTTACTTAATATGAACAGGCACTACAAATCTTCAGACTGACTCGGTAGCAGTACTGGGTTTCCTTTGTTGAGCTGTCTCAGGTAAACCTGACATTGACAGAACTCTGTTGGCGCCAGACACTAGGACCACAACAGAACTAACATGTGTGTGACTGTGAATGGGGGAGTCATAATGAGCAGTGAGGGAGAAATGTTACAGAAAGAGTGTAGAAGATAAGACATTGAAAAACGAAAAGGAAAGAAAGAAGAGATCTCAGAATTCACATTCTCTGTGGATCATATAGTCACCAAAGCTGAAAGAACTATAAAGTCCCAAGAATCACAGTGAAACATTGAGAGACGAGAGTCAGAACCAGCCATCTCTCGTGAATCATAAAGCTGGCTGGAAACTTGAAATATCTGTTGGCTTTTCATCCTTATCACAGATGTCAAGCAAGCAGGGTTGTGATGACTTGTGAGAGTGCTCCCGTTAATTTCTATGTGTCATCTATGGTGCTCTGTCATGCCAGCTATAGTGTTGATGCATAAGTCTGGATGGGTAAGTCTGAGAGAGAGAGAAAAATGTGTGTGAGAGTAACTGTGAGGTTTCCATGATGTTGCAGACCCGTCCACCCTGGTGCAGGTGCAGGACTACATGCGGGAGACGAAGCGCCACATGGAGCAGGAGAGGAACCAGCGCACGGTGCTGGAGAACAAGCTGCGGCTGCTGGGCAAGGAGAAACAGGACCTCCTCAGGTGTGGGGAAGGGCTCTGCCCTGCTGGTGTTGCCCTGAGTTTGTACTTACACTGTGGAGTGAAGTGTGTTTGTTGGTCGCCCTGCCTACGTTTGTGCCCGTTCGACTGTCCGCAAGATAACAGAAAAACAGTATTATTACATTTTCCTGTGCGTTTGGATCATCATTATGGTTGTTTCAGTTTCATCAAATAGTCGTCACTGCATGCAGACTATTCATTATACAATACACCACCTAAGCCATGTGCCATAATGCGAAGAGGTCAGGCTGTGACTCATACCACACTAATAAGCCTGATTACTTTAAAGCATGTCCCATGCGTATGTCATGTGAGACTTGTTGACATTGCAAAGTTCACAGATCCAGAGCTTACTCTAGAGCGCGGGATTTGTACAATCCCCCGAAAATCTGTTCCTTCACGCAGTTATCGAGTCTTAACGCGGGCAGACTCCGCACAGTTGCGGGACTGCCCGCCCTCTTCACTGATCGTTGCGGGCGCTCGTTTGTCATCTGCTTGAAAAACTGAAACTAGAACTGAGCAGGAGCGAACGATTTCTTGATATTTCATTGGCTGTTAGTGTAAATCAACCAATCGGCGGCGTTCATCTCCTCCTTCTCGATCACCGACGAGAAGTTGCGAGAGTTTAAGACGCCATATTGGATATTTTCCAAAATGAAGCGTGCACCCACCCTATTTGACTTTGACTTACGTGGAAGAAAAGTGACAAAAAAGATTCTGTGCCATGCGAGGGTGGGGAAGATCATGAAGAAACCGCGACTACATCCAAAAGCTCGGAGAAGCAGCCCGAAAAGAGTGCCAGTGCAAGGGAACACCGGTTTCAAGACGATTGGCTGAAGAAGTGGCTGGGGGGGGGGGGGGGGGGGGGAGTGCCCCCCTTTTTTTTTTATATGAGGGGGGGACTGCCCCCCTTTTTGAAAAATCCTAGATTAAGCTCTGCAGATCCAGTTGGTCAACCCAAAAATGTTTTATCCAGCAGCCAACTATCCATAATGTTTCTGGACTTTCCCTACATTAGAAATTATTCCAGAAATATGAATTTAGTGAAAAAATCCAGAAATTCTCATTAAAATTTAATAGGAGTGATAAACTATTGCAGAAGAAAGCCCAAATGATGTCATGTGGATGTTGGCAATTCTGTGTATGGAAAATGCATTTTCTTTTTAAAAACCACATTTGTCTACTGAAACATATGGGGGTTAGAAACACTTTCAGTCAAACACCAAACTGCCCCCGCTTCCTCCCCCCCCCCCCCTCCTCCTCCACTCATCAACCCTTTCTCCCCCTTCATCCCCAGGTTCTGGAATTTTTACTCCAGAATGTTGGCAGCTATGGCTTTAGATTTCCATGCCCATTACAGCAACAAATCCATGTCCCAGTGGGGTAACGTTTATTCATGTTGCTGTTGTTTAGGAAGCTGGAGAACGTTACTGAGACCAAACAGTCCTTGGAGCAGAACAAACTGGATCTGGAGGCCCGCATCCGGTCCTTAGAGTAAGTGGTCGTTTCTTCTCTCTCCTCTGTCGCTGGTTGTCTCCCCACCAGGGGGCAGCGCTGGATTCATACTGAAGGCGTGGAGTCTGGTCTGTGACAATCCACAGTGTCATTGGTAAGTGAAGGGGAGGGGGGGGGGGGGATATTGATTGGATGACTGTTAGTTGTGGTAAGGTTTAATGTTGACAAGCATCTCAAGTGACATGGGTTATGCAGATGAGCTGCCCTTGAGAACAATGGGAGAAGACCTGTGTAACATTACACTTACACTGTGTGAATGACAATATCTAAAGGAAGGCATTGACAACAGCTTTTTTCTCTGTTTTTATCTGGAGGATCAAATTCACGGCCTTCTACATACCAGTTAGATTCTGTGTAAATGGTGTTGATCAGGCCACCAGACTCATGGAGACAGAGGAGAGGAATTGGTGTGTGCATAAGCCAGGTAGATGAACTGAAAATGAGGCCTGACACACGGCGTATTGGGGTTTCCTACCATGATTATGAGAAACTGATTCAAGAAATCGTGCTCTGTATTGTGGGAGGTTTTGTGTAGAAAAGTTTGTGATTGTTTACTTTACCATGAGTATGCCATGTTTCATTTTGTCGGACTGGGACGTAACTTGGTTTTGAAAGCTTACCATTGTTCTGCTTCATAATTCATTCTACCTTAAGTTTATGGAGTTAACTACAGTTTACTTTATGATGAGTTCAGTTGAGGGGGGGAGGGGGGGGGGGGATCTCTTGTAGATAGAACTTGAATCTGTCTTAGCTTTGACCTTTTTTTCTTTTTCATTCTGTCACAAGTATAACCCATCCAGGAAGTTTTTAGCATGAGCACACCATCATTTGTTTTGTTATAGATATAATCTATCAGGAAGTGTTTACCAGAAGCACACCATCATTTTTGTTTGTTTGTTTGTTACAGAAAAACCTATCGAGAAAGTTTTTACTATAAGCACACAATGGTTTTTTGTTTTGTTACAGATATAACCTATCAATGAAGTGTTTACCAGTAGTACACCATCATCTTTTTTTCTGTCTCAGGTACAACCTATCAGAGGAGCAGGAGAAGAAACGCAGTGCTGAGTTATTGCTGACCAAAACCAAGGAGCAGCTCGGTCGCAAGGAAGATCAGTTCACAAGGTCAGTCAGTGTTCTTTGGATGTGTCTTCCTCTTAGCTGAGTTATGTGCTATGTTCAGTGTAAAGGAATTTTTAATTGATGATAATGATATAGAAAAGAGCAGTCAGCAACTGCATTTAGCAGAAGCTCAGAGTTTTACATCACTTTTAAAAAAGGATCGACAAATACTGCATGTGCGTTATTCAAAGAACATGTTTGCACACAAGTTTTGAATGATCACTCATTCACAAACCCATTCCTTCATAACATGCACACATGTCTCCACAGATAAGTAAATGATTTGGATTTGGAAATTAATTGCACTTTATTTATCAGTTTTCATCACAATTTACAGAGCTAAGCGTGTGCAGAATCAAGCTTTTAGTTTGAATCTTTAAGCTTGAAAGTTGTATGGAATTCTGTACCACAGTATGATATGAGAAGCCTCGTATAGTTGGCTCTTTCTATGAAGGAGATGAGATATGGTGTATGCTCATGACACAAATGCTGCATAAGACAGTGCATGTTGTATGTAAAGCATTGCACATTCAGTGACAAACATTTGTCAGTTAAGCGTATGCCTAAAATAGAAAGCTCTTTCCCGTTGTTGATCGTATGTTTTGATATGCCATCAAAGCGCTCATCATCAGTAGATGGTGTTCTACAGATATTGAGTCGGAACAGATGTCACTGAATCAGCAACAATGCAGAATCTCCTCTTATGGGTGAGCTGACGGCATCTTATTATCTCCACCTGGGTGGTATCATTACTGTGACAGGTGGTGGTTTATAGGACGAAAGTGGGGTGAGCAGTGCTGGTGTAATGCCACTGAGTATGACAGAGGATAGGGTACACCACCATCCCCTCTTCAAAAATATTTTGCATATATGTATTCTGAAGCTGCTGAAGCAAGAAACAGAAATTTGAGAAGTGTGTTTTTTCGCTCGCTCTCTCTGTCTCTGTCTCTGTCTCCCCACCCTCTCTCTCTCTCTCTTTCTCTGCCGAGTCTCTCTCTCTCCCTGTCTCTCTCTCACTCTCTCTCTCTCTCTGTGCTGAGTATCTCTTTCTCAGACGAGTTCTCTCTCTCTCTCTCTCTCTCTCTCTCTCTCTCTCTCTCTCTCTCTCTCTCTCTCTGCTGCACTTTCTCCCTCTCTGCTGCACATGTGGTCACATATAAGTTTGCAAGTGCAATCACAGTATGTGTGCACATGTAAGCAGGTCCATTGAATTGCTCAAATGACCCAAGACGTCATTTTGAAATGATTAAAACTCTTATAATATATGCATTTTTTTTATCTTCTTTTCAGTGAACTGGAAGGAAAGCAGAGAGCGGAGCTGATAAAGCGCAACATTGAGCTGGAAATGAAAGCAGCACAGAACACCATCAAAGATGTCAGTATACATTGTTTTATAGCTGTTTGTCATGATTTTGTTTCACCTTTCTAAAGAGGAATTTTCTCGCGCACCCCTGTTCAAACATGTGCCATTATTCTTCTTGGCGAGAACATAACCCAAGACAGTCAGGATGGCCCCACAAATTTTGGGAGATAAGGGAGGTAAATCAGGCTCCCAGTACTGCCCCGATGCTTCTCAGACGCCTAGAGTGACTTCCTTTGATGCTCATGTTACTTCAGTACAATGAATTGCTGGTCAGAGTCCTGCTCTAGTCATGATTCTCCTTCATCTTTCTGAAGGCGAAACATTGGCACTTGTTGTTACATGTCATAGTCATTATTCTGCAACAGCTGGCAGATTTGTGAAACTGTCAACTCCCGAGCTTTACTATTTATACATAGTTTGAACCCTGTATCAAAATGCTGTCAACTTTCACTGAACTTAGTTGTCTTGGTCTTTGTTGGGCTTACATATTGAGATCTTGGGCTCATAATGTGTCGCTTTGCTTACCCTATGCAGAGTGCAAACAAGCATACATGAACGCGTATGCCTTCACAAACTCTCAGCTGGCCAACCATACAGCACTTCTTCATATTAAACATATTTGTTAGCAGGGAAACTGAAGCTAAAGCTGAAAAGCTGCGAGTACATATTGTCCACAAAGTATGTAAGTTGTTGCGGAATTAAAACACCGAAAATGTGACCCAGTCCAGAACCTCATCAAAGAAGATGAATTTGATTTATTAAGTTCTTGTCTGGACTGTTCAGAAGTGATGATGAACTTGTGGAAGAGGCACATCAATAGTTGAAACTGCATGGCTGAAGTTTTTAAATGGGGAAATCCATTCTAAGGTAATTGTTTGGACAAGAGAAAGGAAAAATTGGACAAGAGAAAGGAAAAAGCCACAGTTTCAATTTCTTTGACCAAAGCTACAACTTTAGCTGCTGCAATTTGCAAAATTTCTACAGTTATGATTACTTTACTATCACCACTACTACTACTATGAACACTGCTTCTACTACTTCTACCACTACAGTGACAAGGACTACTTCTGCTACTATTGTTACTGTTGCCACTATTGTTTTTTGTATTATTGCTACTGCTGCATTTACCACCCACAGCTGCTGCTCTGTTGCTGCAGCTGCTACTGGTTAGAAATAGAGTGAACTGTGTAAAAAAGTGGAACAGCTGCTGTGTCTACTTCCCTACGAAATAGAGTGAAGCTGTCCAAAAGAACAGTGGTGTGTAGCTCTGTGGTGACGCTGTGTGTGCAGCTGGAGGAGGAGAAGGACGAACTGGAGCGGCAGTTACAGGTGCAGATTGAGCACGGCCGGTGGCTGCAGGACCAGGTCAACGAGGAACAGTCCCGCTTGTCCTTCCAGAAGCACCAGGAGACCTTGGCCAGCTCTGCTGCCGCCACTTCAGCCCGGGTTGGTGCCTGTGTGTGTGTGTGTGTGGTTGTGTGTGTTTGTGGGTATAGTGTGTATACATATGTGTGTGTCTGTGTGTGTAAATTTTCATCCAGTTTCGGTCCCACTGCCAACAGCTTATTTAAGTGTGATTACTGTCTTTTACTGACCCTTTTCCCATTGTTTCTTCATTGCCTCGTATTCTTTATATATCTCAATGTAAATTCTGAATCGGTAGGTGCTGTCGTTCTTGTTTCGTACTAGTTTATTATTCGATTGTTCACTCTGACCTATTGTTTCACACTAGTTTGTAATTCATTCATTCACTCTGTCATGTTAGTGGCTCTGCTGTCATAGAAGCAATTTTTTTTCTCCTTCAGAAAAGCAGACTTCTGCTGTGTGTGATTTGAGGCATCTTGTGAGATTTTCAACAGATTCATCAAAGACAAGGCACGTTTTACTTGGTCATGAAGTGACAGTGCAAACTTCAACATGCCTGACACTCGCACTAAAACCAGCCAGGTTCCTTGATACAGCGGTGCATTGACAGCCAGTCAAAGTGCACAGTCTTAATGGAAATCAATGAACTAACCTATATTTGAAAAATGTTGGCCAGTCATAAATGAAATTTGGGACTTTGTGTGTGGAGGAGGAGGGTGGGTAAGGTTGTAAAGATTGGCTTGAATGTTCTCGTGGTCAACAATGTCAGCACATCTGTTTGTTGTCAGTTTTTTTAGAAGGAGGGAGGAGGGGAGGATTGTGTATTGTCATTGTACAGTCACGGTTTACAATGCGCTTGCTTGTTCGATTTTTTTTTTTCTCCAGTGTGAGCATAGAACCAGTTGAGAAATCTGATTAAAAAAATGGACAATATCGGATTCCACTAGGTCAGTCAGAGATGAACAGAGGCTCTTTCTTCAAATTGTCCATGTCTGAGTATAAAAAATGTTGTTTTTGTGTGCATGTTTATACATGTGTCTATGTCTGTAAGCATGAGGTTGTGTCTTCAAATTCTCCATGTTTGAACATAAAAGAAAAATGTAATTATGTGTGCATGTTCGCGCATGTGTGCATATTTGTGTACATGTTGCTGACCTATAAACTGTCTACAGTTGCAGGACAGATACATAGAGGATGACTCTGGAGAAGGAGAGGACCGCAGTGAGAGAGACAGGCTGAGCACTGAACTGTACGCCGTCAAGGTGAGCCTCTCATCAGTCATGGCTTCATCATCATCCTCATTGTCTTCATCGTCATCATCACCATCTTCATCATCATGGTGACCAGTCATCAGGGTGCGTTACAGACGCTTGGGTCATCAGGGGTCTCCACAGCTTCCTGGTCTCAGTCATGCACAACAAGATAGAGGGGTTAACAAGAATTCCAGTCCTGCATGCTCATCACTGTTTTCAGTCTGAGCTGCTTGTTGCCAGATGTGTGTTGAGGGGTACAGTGATTGTGTGTGTGGTGTTTATTTTGTGTGTGTGTTTTTTGGGGGGGAGGGGGTAGGTACAGTATTGTTAAATGACAGCTATCTCATCTTCAGTTACTTGTTGAAGGCTTAGTTTTGGCAATGAAATTAAGTAACCATACAGTATATAGCATAGGTGTCAACCTTCCTTTTTTTAAAGGAATTTCTGGGATTTTCAATACCATTTGTTATAATTTCTGATTAAGTAAACTAAGAAAGATCAGAATTTCTAAATTTTTATGTCAAGCTGGGGCTTGGTATTATTTGGTTGTCAGAAGAATGAGGTGAAGTCCTAGCCAGTAGAGCTAGAATGATGTGTATAGAAGGAACTGGATGAAGCAGAAGGTACTTTCTCCTTTATGATGTCCAGGTGATCAGGCTGCAGCCTCTAGAAATGTTTTCAGTTAAAACTGAAGTCTTCCCCTTCATTCCTAGACTATGGCTGGCATGATATGTTGTTAAAGATACCTTCTGTATGCACAGGTTTTTGCTGTGATTGGTTGGAGGTGAAGGATATTTTTTAGCTTGCACAATTTTTGAATGAATGTTTTTTTTTTTTTCTTTTTGCAAGTGCTTTAGGATTGGATTATTGATTTAAGGAAAAGATTGTTTATGCAGCTGGTGCGCACAGTTCGTAGTCTGTTTGCTTTATGGTAGATTATCAATGAAGGTAGGAAAAGCTGCCTAACTGTGCATCTGTGTATCATTGAAGAGGCGATTGAATATTTCAGCAAGGAATCCTCAGTCGTATATAGATTAATCGTTAAAAATTACCTGTCAGTTATCGCCAAATCCTTGAAGGGCAGGTTTGGACGTGCCTCATGACTTTTGACACTTCATGAGAAGGAATTTTCTATCAGTGTAAGAGATTCAGTGCTCTTTCTCATGCCCGAAATGCAACAGTAAAATTGTCTTACTTTGCCAGGGAAGTTTGTTTATTTTACTGGTGATTATCAGCCAGAACAAAGTGCCAGTAGATTCTGAAACAGCAATGGCTTCAGTAATCAGTAGGACAGCAATCCAGTGATTAACAGTAAATTACAAGTGGATCATCACTTCTTTTTTTTGTTTTTTTTAAAGAAGAAAAGTGGATTAGTAAACCTAAAGCTATAACCTATAACATATGTGGCACATTTGATCTAGTTTTCTAGATCTGTTTCAAAGAAAGACAGAGCGCTTTGCCACAGTTTGTTGTCGCAGCACATGAGTGGTTTGGGGGGTGGTTGTTTGTGTGTGGACCAGATGGAGCTGGAGAGGCAGAGGTCTCGCTTTAAGGACGAGATTGCGTATATGACCAAAGAAAACGAGGAGCTTCAGAGTCGGGTGGAGGAGCTGAAGAATGATATTGTGGGTTGCAGCTGTCTCCAACGTGTGTTGTGTGTGTGTGTGTGTGTGTGTGTGTGTGTGTGTGTGTGTGTGTGTGGATGCATATGTATGTGTCTGTCTGTATGTGTGTTTGTCTTTCTGTGCCTGTATGTGTGCACATATGTTTTGATGTGTGCATATAACCTGTTAGTATGTAAGTAAGAGATAAAGAGTGGAGCATGTTTGCTCGTGTGCCAGTAAATCTATGAACAAGGTTGTGTATGTGTGTGTGAGAGAGTGAGAGAGAGAAACATAGCAAATGTCAGTGTTCTGGTAAAACTGCTTGTTTTTGGCTGGCTGATTGTTTATTTGGTATTGGAAGTTTTTTTTGTTTTTGCTTTCATTTGGGAGGGAAGGAGAGTTAAAACGAGAACACTATGCTCGGTGAAAGGTAAAATTACACTAGGTACTGACATCTCTAGATTCTTTCTTTCTTTCTGCGTACGCAGGCTGATACTCCTGCGGACACTCCCTGTATAGCCAGGCAGTGGAGTTTTGTGTGTATGACCTTTTTTATCCCACCATTAAGGCAGCCATACTCCATCTTCGGGGAAGGTGCATGCTATGTGTCACGTGTCATCCATACCAACGGCCAAACTGGCCTTCTCTTCCGAAAGTTGGTGATGGGATTTTACGTGTGTGCAAGATGTTATGCGTGCGTTCACACACGGAACCTCGGTTTATAGTCTCATTCGAAGGACTAAATAGGGAATGGAGTCAGAACCATGTTAACTCCGAGGGAAAAATCCCCCTATACCGAAATTCGAACCCGCAACCCCAGGATCACGAGTCCGGCGCTCTACCAACTGAGCTATCCGGCCCCCCGACATCTCTAGCATGAAGTATTTTTTGACAGATCTTCTTCACGCAAAACTAACACACCCCAGGATGGATGCATAGAGAGAAAGGAAACAGGTGTACATATTAGATCATTCTCAGAGAGATTTAAGAAGAGAATGGGGGAGAGGTGTGCTATCCGTGAATTATTCCTGCTGGTTCCTTGTGCCCATCCTAGTTCAAATATTGGCATAGATCAAAGATCAAAAGATGGGTAGAGAAGGGGAATGTGGGGCCATCTAAGAAGATGGCCTTTGGGGAGTATTAAGGATGGTAAAAAAAAATAAAGGAAAAAACAAACAAAACAGAGAATACCATACAGATTTTTTTTAGTCACCATACATAGATGATAGAAGGCATCTTTGAGTAGTATTTCCCCATTCTCAAACATAGTTTTATTCATCCTGGCGTAGCCTTGGCGCTGACAGTCCACAGGGAGCAGTCAGTAGCAAGTCATCTGAGGTAACTTGCCAGAGGAGACACTGCCCTGCTGCCGTTTCACTTGCTGGATATTCAGTGGTGCTTGTTCCGATTCAGTTCACTGCTGAGCTGCCTACTGATGACAGTATCTGCGCAGTCATGAAGCCAGCACATGTTAGCGTGCCTCTCTGGAGGATGCATCTGTGTTCATCCGATGACAGGATGCACTGTGCTGATCAGTGACAGTGTCCCTGAACGCTTACCCACAAAGTTGACACCAACTGATCATGGACATGGGTGTGGAGAGGAAATGGAAACGGAGACCATCGCGCAAACAGAGCTTGGATGGGCCACAGAATTTAAGATATTTATTTAACATTAGCATCAGGGAGAATGGGATCATGAAGTTGATGTTTTGGGTTGTGTTCCCTGAGGCTAAATGA
>CM031615.1:47721643-47754143 GCA_018398815.1 Conus ventricosus | reverse complement strand
TTAAAAAAAAATTGTCCAGCGTCTGCTTCTTCATGAAGTCTAGGTTTTATGAGAGAGGTTTTTGCTCATGCAGATTAATTCAAGCAACACTGCAAAGCGCTTAGACTAGGAGATAAATACCTTTTTAATTACAAATGAAATTAATGAAATAATTCAACGTATGACGATGGAGACCCAAGAAATGAAAGTTTTTAAGGGGGCATAAAGCATGAGACTTGGCATGTGCCTGACCTCACATGAACCCAAAGTGTTCTGGAAAGGGTATTGAGGGACCTTCAGGGTCTGCCTGTCTGGTGTGGTTCTGCACCATTTTCTTAAAAGGATGAAGGATGATTGTCACGAGTTGTCACGAGGCCTACGACGTTTGACCCATCTGGGGTGGCGGAATTATTCTTTTGTTTATGGTCGTGCTGTTGTCGTGTATCCGTCCCTTAATGTGGCTTGGGTGGGGTTTGCACCTTGGTGTATTTTCAGCTCAACTTGGGTTTGTTTTTCTCTCTCTCTCTCTCTTATTCCACTGCCCGTGCTATTCATCCTGTAGGTTCACGGGTGGCTGGTACCTTTCTCTCGAACTTGCTGTCTATCGGCCTCTCGCCTGTTTTTTTACCTGTCGCACATGCTTCATTTTTTTAGTTTGAATTTATGCTCACTCTTGACGCAGCAGGCATGTTGGCCGCCATTGCTGAGGGAGGTTAGCTCTTCCCCTCAGGGAAGATGTCTCTGGAGCCTGCCCCGGTCTTGGTTCTTCACTGTATCATCGAAGGTACAGTCGGTATCTTCAATTCCTACAGTCGGCCTGTGGGAGAGGGACATCACTTCTTCTTTTTCCCGCACCTGTGCCTCTGTCCTCTCGACTGGACAGAGGGCAGGGGAGGTCGTTTGACCCGCCTTTCTGGGTCACCCACGGGTAGCTGGTAAGCATCAGTTTCGTGGTTTGTTTGTTTTGGTTTGTTGTTGTTACCCGGGCTTAGTCTTCCTTTGCGAAATTTTCTTTTTTTTTCGAAATTGTAAGAAAAATTTATTGTGGGAGACCTTTTTTCGGGTTAATTCAATCTTTAACCTGGCCATTCTAAATTATTTCCAAAAATTCTTTCTCCTGTTTATGCATCTGGTGATGCGGTAGTCGGTGGGATGGGAGAGAACCTGGTGATTCAGGGTTGGAACTTGCTTGGTCTCGCTCGTCCGCCCCTGTCCATTCGCCGGATCTTATCCTTCGGCCACCGTCTGTTTGTTGCAAGGAGAACGAGTTTATGTTCGCGAGCGTGCGTACGCATGATTTGTCGTTGGGATGCGGGGTTTGGGAGGTTTGTGTTATTTTGAAATGTGGCTATAAATGTGACAATTATGCCATTGAATTATTATTTGCAAATGTGGTGGCGGGTATAAAGCGATGGTCGCTGTGTTGGTTTTTTCCCTAAAAAAGGCAAATGTTAAACGTGAGTGAGAGAAGGGTGAAGATAATTCATAGTTTGTTTTATTAACCTGTTGATTTAATGCAGCCCTTTTACCTGCATCGTGTGAGAAGACCCTAGTGAACATTCTTGATTCGAGGGGTTTACTGTGTTATGCCAGGTCTGTGTTGAGCTGGGGTTATTGGTGTATTTAGTAGACTTCCCCTCGCCCATCATGCGAGTGGCTGTTAAGATTTAACAGCATGGGTCAGACTGTATGACGGCGGGTTCCATACCCTTCCTCCTTCCTTCTCCTTCCCTCCCTTTCTTCTCTCCCCCCAGCCTACGTTTCCCCCCCCTCCCGGGGGCTTCACCGGAGTCTGGACTGATGGTGCCACATGCTGGTTGAGGCCACGCTCTGGCTGGGACCACGGACTGGTTGGTGCCACGTGCGGTTGAGGCCACGCCTGGCTGGGACCACGGACTGGATGGTGCCACGTGCTGGTTGAGGCCACGCTCTGGCTGGGACCGCGGACTGGATGGTGCCACGCGCTGGTCGAGGCCACGCTCTGGTTGGGGGACCGCGGACTGGTAGAGGAGCCCGCCGTCTTGACGGGCCCGGGCCCTGACCCCCGTCCAGGACCTTCCGAAAACAGCGCCACGTTTCCCCCCCCCCCCTCCGGGACGCGCTCTTCACTGCCTGCTTGTGTGTCGAGGGTGTCGGCTTTGAGCGACTCCCTTCAAGAACCGACCCGGTTCGGAGCACCTAGTGCGACAGGGTGCTCCAGTAGACTTGACAGAGGCAGGGGTGTGGAGGCACTCCAGGGTGTGGGAAGGGATGGATGCTGGAAATGTTTCTTTATAATTGGGTGTTTTATGTCATATGTGCTGGAATGCTGTAATTGTGATTGTGTACGTCGTATGGTAAAATGTTTATTTATAATCGTGCATGTTTTGTGTGTTGGAGTGCTTGATTGTGATTGTGCATGTTGTGTGCGTTGGAATGCTTGATGGTTTTGTGCATGTTGTGTGTGTTGGAATGCTTATTATGACTGTGTGTGCTGGTGTGAATAAATGGGGTGTTGTATCGTAATCTTTCGTGTGGGCTCTTGCGAGGCGTGCGAGGTCAGCCATTCCCTTCACTCCCATCTAGACCGATCCTGTCAGGCAGACCTCCAGGGGTGGTCGTGACAATTGTGGGGGCTCGTCCGGATGTGAAGGGCTCTGGCTGTCTCTCTCGTTTCGCGGAGTACCTGTTTAGTTTTGTCTGTTTTTATATGTTAGTCAGTTTGTCGTGTTTGTTTGTGGGTGGTTGGCTGGGTGACTTAGCATGAAGGGAGTCTTTTTTTGGCCTGAGGGAACATCCGGTGTGACCGGGGGTCGGGGGTGAGACCGAGGGAGTCGACCGCGTCCAGACCTCCTTCCGCCGGGTACCTCACGCAGGTACGGCCGTAAGTCTTGCCTTTCTGTTGCCGCTCAGTCTTCCATTCCTGTTTTGTATTTAGCCAGTTTTTTTTTTTTTTTTCTACCGGGTTATTGAGTACAGGGGGTTTGTATCGGACGTTATGTCCATTTTTTTTTTTTTTTCCCTCTCTCCGGATTCCGTCTGCCTGTTTGTTTTTCCGGCCAGCCCCACCGCACTGTTGCTCGTGCTGTGGAGCGCGGTGTTGCCAGAGTGGGGGCAGCCGGACATAGTTTTTTTTTTTTTTTTTTCGGTGAGCCCACCGCACGTTGCTCGTGTTGGTAGAGCGCGGTGTTGCCAGAGTGGGAGCAGCCGGAATTTCCGCACACACGCACACACACCATACACACATATACACCACCCTAAAATATTTGTTTTTCAAGTGGAATTGTCTTTCCCCTGTATTTGATAACTGTAGGATATAGTTGTCATGGCAACGTCCGGTGCTGTGGTATGGCTACTCGAGCGTCGAAGAAGAAGGGTCTTCAATGTAGTCCCCCTATTAGTACCAGCACATCGACTACGGTGACTTCCACTTATTCCAGTGCTGTAGCCGATAGTCCAGCGAGTACTTTCACTTCTTCTTCGCTAGGGGTTTTTCCTGCTGAGACCCGACTGGCATTTTCCGCTGGGAAGCGTCAGAGTATAGCGAAGCAACTGTGGGCTTCTTTGAGTCGCAGAAACCAAACCCCCTATTCTCCATGCTTCCCCTCGTAAGGAGTATGCCCCGGGGGACTTTCCTCATGGGAAAGTCGAGACCCAAGGACGGGTCAGACGGCTCATCCTCCCGTGTCGGGGGGGTGAACCCCGCCCAGGACATCACCTCCGTCCTGATGTTTCTGGAGCGGCAGCGTAGTGAAGAGGCTGCTCAGCGTAGTGAAGAGGCTGCTCAGCGTAGGGAAGAGGCCGCTAGGCGGGAAACTCAGCGTGGGGGAAGAGGCCGCTAGCGGAAAACTCTGCGGAGGGAAGAGGCTGCTAGGCAGGAAACCCTGCGTAGGGAAGAGTTGGATAGGATGGAGGCTCTGCGCAGAGAGGAGACTGACAGACAGGAGATTCTGCATAGGAAGAGGCTATTGCTGGCAGAGAAGAGGCTGCCCGACAGGAGGCCCTTCGTAAGGAAGAGGCTGCTCAGCGTAGGGAAGAGGCGCTCAGCGTAGGGAGGAGGCTGCCAGACAGGAGGCTCAGCGTAGGGAAGAGGCTGCCCTCCGTAGGGAAGAACTAGACAGGATGGAGGCTCTGCGTAGGGAGGGGGATGGAACAACTTCTTTCGCGTCTCCCGCATCTGTAAGTCAGGGGGTTAATCCCCAGGCAGGTGATAGATTTTAGAGGCCCAAAGTTAAAGCTTCCAGAGTTCAGACCTAGTGAGGACATTGATATGTTCCTAGAGCATTTTGACAAGGTTGCTAGTTCATACCAATTGTCTGAGGAACAAAAGGCTATGAAACCTTTTTTCTGGATTATCTGGTGCGCAAGGGAGTGTGTGCTCACTCTAAATGAAGGTGCGTCTTATGCAGACATGCAGTTGGCTTCGTAAGCGTTTCCACCTACCCCAGAGACGTACAAAAGGAAGTTCAGGTCCATGAAGAAGAATAACGACGAGCCCTTCGTGCAGTTTGGAGATAGGCTGCGCAAAACGCTAGGGACTGGGGGTCAGTTGGCTAAGTTGGAGCTGGAGGATCTGTCCTCATTGAACAGCTCACCAACACTGTGTCCCCAGAGTTGAGGATCCGGATAGGCGAGACAGCACCTCAGGATTCGCGGCTGCGATTCACACCGCTGAGGTGTTTGCTGAAGCTCGCAGGGCTTATGGGCATCGCCCAGATACGGAGAGGAAGCCCTCCACGGGATTAGTGGCAATAAGGCGCCGACAACTGCTAGCGGGGTGAACGGGAAAGGCAGTTCATCGGGATTTCAGCACCCCGACTGTGTTTTCTTTGTGGTCGTCCTGGCCACATTAGGAAAGATTGTCCTAAACCCGCTGGTAGTCATGGGGCTAGTCCTTTCCAGCATCCTCGCGCCTCGGCTAACGTGGGGTCCATCCAAGTTTCTGGTGGTACAGAGTGTCCAGTGTTTCTTTCTGTTGTTGGTTCATCCTTGGTCGACACCATCGGGGATTCGGAGCATCAACACTCTTTGTGGATAAGGGTTAGTTTCCCTAAGGCCCGGGGGGGCGCCAGTTACGATGTGTGGGGGTTTGGGAGGCTGGTTTTACCTCCACCCGTCCTTCTGTACTTTTTCCTATCTCCACCCCCTACTTCTGTGGCGAAGTATGGGCCATCGCGGTGGAGCGACCTCTGTATTCCCTTATCGTAGGGAATACTATCCCCTTTCCCGCAGACGGACGCAGTCAGTCCGTGTCTACGGATTTGCCCGTACGGGGCGTGTGTGGGAGTCACCACACGCCCCAAAAGCTAAGAAGCAGGAACAGGAATTGCTTCCCTTTTCTTCAGCCGATCTCTGACGGGGTTTTCTGGCAAGGGCCGATCCTGCTAGCATTATCCGTCTTCAGGCCAGGGACTTGGATGCCCAACGCCTACGACAACTTGTGGATCGTCCCGCTCAGTCTGCCCGACACGCCAAGGTGAGCTTCAAGCTCCACAAGGGGATCCTCTTTTGGGTTTTCACTAGGCAGATCGTGTGGCCAAGCAACTAGTTGTCCCCCAAAGCTTGAGAGAGTCTGTGCTCCGGCAGGCCCACGATTCCCCATGGCAGGTCATATGGGCTCCAAGCGGACTCTCGAGCGAGTAAGACAAGACTTCTTTTGGCCAGGGGTGAACTCACAGGTTAGGCAGTACTGCCGCAGTTGCGATGTCTGCCAACGGACAACGCCTAAGGGTCGCTTGAAGCGTGTTCCCTAGGGTCAGTGCCACGGGTTGGGGAGGCATTCAGCAAGGTTGGGGTCGACCTGGTGAGACCCATTAATCCTCCATCCGATCGCGGTCACCGCTACACTTCGGTAGTGGTAGAATCTGCGAGTCAAATACCCAGAGGCGGTCCCGCTTAGGACTATAGATACCCCTACTATTGCTGAAGCTCTCCGGCAGATTTGGACGCCCCACAGGCGTGCCCAAGAAGAAGTAGGGCCCCGGAAGTTTGTACTGGAGAGCGATCATCATCCTCTCCAGTGCCTGGACCGGATCCGGCCATCAGTCGTCGACTATGGGTTGGGCAGTGGAGCTGCAGAGTCATGCGTTCACTTTCCGCATATCAAGGGTTCCTGAAATACGGATGCTGACTATCTTAGCCGAGCTCCGTAGTCAGCACATTGGAAAATCGGTCAGAGGACACTTCCCCTAACCAGGGTTATATCCCCTTTTGGTCTCTGTATTAGGTGTAGTGACAGTTTTCACTTTAGTGATGTTACGGTAGTGAATCACCAGTGGTTCGGATTGTTACTTTCATGGTTGGAAGGTTCGCTTAGTTGTTTGATAAATGTAGTATTATGTATTTCTCGGTGTGATTCTATGTGGAATGTTTGTATTGGATTCCTCGTACTCTGTCGATCACAGAGAGTTGGGTTCGGTCCCACTGTTGTGAATTTGCACATGCGTCAAGGTTAAAAGGGCACTGTATCTCAGAGAAACAGAGGGCTTTTAGAAGGGGGGTTTGTCACGAGTTTGTCACGAGGCCTACGACGTTTGACCCATCTAGGGGGGCGGAATTATTCATTTGTTTATGGTCGTTGCTGTTGTCGTGTATCCGTCCCTTAATGTGGCTTGTGGTGCGGTTGCACCTTGGGTAGTTCACTCAACTTCGGTTTGTTTTCCCCTCTCTCTCTCTCTTATTCCACTGCCCCTGCTATCATCCTGTAGGTTTTACGGGTGGCTGGTACCTTTCTCTCGAACTTGCTGTCTTCGGGCCCCTCGCCTGTCTTTTTTTCTGTCGCACATGCTTTATTCTTTTAGTTGAGTTGCTCACTCTGTTTACCGCATGGGGATGTTGGCCGCCATTGCGAGGGAGGTTTGTCTTTACTCGAGCGGAAGATGTCCTGGAGCGCCTGCTCCGGCTGGTTCTTCACCGTACATCGAAGGGACAGTCGGATCTTCAATTCCTACAGTCGGGCCCGTAGGAGAGGGACATACTTTTTTTTTCCGCCCTGTGCCTGTCCTCCGACTGGACAAAGGGAAGAGAGTTTGTTGACCCGCCTCTTCGGGTCACCAGGGTACTGGTAAAACATCAGTTTCGGGTTGTTTGGTTTTGGGTTTTTTGTGTAGCCGCTTAGTCTTCTCTTTTGCGCAATTTCTTTTGTTTTCGAAATTGTAAGAGAAATATTGTGGGAGACCTTTTTTTCTGGTTATTCAATCTTTAACCTGGCCATTCTAAATTTTTCCAAAAATTCTTTCTCCTGTTTATGCATCTGGTGATGGGTAGTCGGTGGGAGGGAAAAGAACTGGTGATTCAGGGTTTGGGAAATTGCTTGGTCTCCTCGTCCCCCCCCTGTCACATTCGCCGACTCTTATCCTTCGCCACCGTCTGTTGTGTGTGCAAGGGGAACGAGTTTTATGTTCGCGAGCGTGCGTACGCATGATTTGTGTTCGGATGCGTGGTTGGAGGTTGGTGTTATTTTGAAATGTGGCTATAAAATGTGACAATTATGCCCTTGAATATTATTTCAAAAAGTGGGGGAGGTATAAAGCATGTCGCTTGTGTTGGTTATTCCTAAGAAAGGCAATGTTAAACTGAGTGGAGAAGGTGAAGATAATTCATATTTGTTTTATAAACCCGTTGATTTAATGCAGTCTTTTACCTGCACGTGTGAGAAGACCCTAGTGAACATTCTTGATTCGAGGTTTACTGTGTTTTTCTCAGGTCGTGGGTTTAGCTGGGGGTTTGGTGTTTAGTAGACTTTTTCCCCCCGCCCATTCTGCGAGTTGGTTAAATTTAACAGCATGGTCCCGGGCTGTACCGGACGGCGGGGTTTCCCGTACCCTTCCTCCTTCCTCTTTCCTTCCCCTTTCTTCTCTCCTCCCACTACGTTTCCCCCCCCCCTCCGGGGGCTTCACCCGAGCTGGACTGGATGGTGCCACGTGCTGGTTGAGGCCACGCTCTGGCTGGGACCACGGACTGGATGGTGCCACGGCTGGTTTTAGGCCACGCCTGGCTGGGACCACGACTGGGTGGTGCACGTGCCGGTTTAGGCCACGCTCTGCGGGACCCGGACTGGATGGTGCCACGCGCTGTCGAGGCCACGCTCCCGGTCGGGACCGCGGACTGGGTAGAGGAGCCCGCCCTCTTGCTGGGCCCGGGCCCCGACCCCCGTCCAGGACCTCCAGTAACAGCGCCACGTTTTCCCCCCCCCCCCCCCCCCCCCCCCCGGGGGACCGGGTCTTCACTCCCGCTGGTGTCGGGGTGTCGGCTTTGACGCTCCTTCAAGAACCGACTCGGTTTCGGAGCACCTAGTGCGACAGGGTGCTCCATAGACTTGACAGAGGCAGGGTGTGGAGGACTCCAGGTGTGGGAAGGATGGATGCTGGAAATGTTTCTTTATAAATTTGGGGTTAAAGTCATATGTGCTGGAAGTGTAATTGTGTTGTGTACGTCGTAGGTAAATGTTTATTTTTAATCGTGCATGTTGTGTGTGTGGAGTGCTTGATTTTGGGTTTTGCATGTTGTTTCGTTTGGAATGTTGATTGTGATTTGGGGCATTTGTGTGTGTTGAATGCTTTTTTAAAACTGTGTTGCTGGTGTGAATAAATGGGGTGTTGTACCGAATCTTTCCGTGTGGCTCTTGCGAGCTGCGAGGTCAGCCATCCCTTCACTCCCATCTAGACCGATTTCCCGTCAGGCAGACCTCCAGGGTCGGTCGTGACAATGATAAAGAAGGAACAAACTTTTGTTTCCTTCATATGTTGTATTTGGGTTTAAGATTTTAAAAGGTATTAGAAATTACTTCACCTGTTTAAAATGGACAAACGAATTTACAAGACAAACACGACGCGTTTCGCCATGTAGGTCTTCTGCAGACAAGATGAACAACACTAAGGACATGAATGGGAAGAACGGGGCATAAACTTTTTGTCAGATTCAGTGCAAGATGGGCGTTGAATCAACATGAACCACGACCCTTAAGGGTCAAAGCGCACCATGTTTTGTTTGTATTCATTTGTCCAGGGTTTTTACAGAGTTTTTTCAATACTTTTTAAAATATGTTTGAATTTTCCCCCGAAGTCACTTTGCAACTATCCCATTTGTTCCAGGAAAGTGACTGGGATTCCACTTGTGGGGGGGCGGTACCCTAGAGCTGGTGTGCACCCGGGGTGGAGACTCAAAGTATGGTGCTTGTCTGTGAACGGGTGCCCTGTAGTCCATAGCAGATGCATACACCATCACTTCTTATACATAGGAGATGGAAGAGTTATGAAGTTTCAGAATAAGTGGAATGCGCAGTTTTATACTCCATTGCTGGGGGATCGTGCCAGTTAACTGGTAGTCTTTGCTGATGGATTGTGGAATGACTGATACTCCATTCTGGTGGATCGTGCCAGTTAATGTGTAGTTTTGCTGATGGATTGTGGAGTGATTGAATTCCATAGCGGTGGGTTGTGCAGGGGACCTAGGGATTTCCCTAACGAGGGATTGCACAAGCTTCTGATATTCATAATGGATGGGTGCGAGTTCGGACAGTCCTTGGCAGATGGTTGTGAAGTACCTGAAATTTTATAGAGATCAGTATGTAAGAATCCAGAGATTCCACAGTGGATGGTGGTGCAAGTTGCCTGTATTTCCTTTCAGACCGATTGTGCAAGTCTTGGTTCCCTAAGTTCCATGCAGATTACTGGCATTTTGCCTGCTTTCAGTAGCAGATCGATTTTGCAAATTCCGTATTTCCAAGTCAGGGTTGTACAGTTTCTTATGGTTTCCCTAGCAGATGGATTGTACAAAAAAACAGTTCCATGGCAGGTGATCTACAGTACCGAAATTCCACAAAGGTGCATGGGATAAATTGTCAAAATTACACAGGTGTGTTACAAAATATCTGATAATCCGTAGCAGGCATTTATACATGCTGTTCATATGCCATAGCAGGTGCATCTTACCTTATTTCCAAAACAGATCATTGTGTTATGGTCCTATATTCCTTAGCAAAGTTTTTACAAGTTACTGTACTTCTCATATCAGATGTATTTAGATAATCCACGGCAGATGTATGGTTAAGAAGCAGTAAACGCATGGGACATGTTTTGCCAAGCTATCAAATAAACCAGCGGATGTACAATTTTCCCATATACCATAGCAGTCATTGTTCAAATAACCGGATTTCATAGCTAGGAACTTTTACCTTATATTCCCCAGCAATATACAACCAACAAATCCCAAAAGGGGGATTTCCCAAAACCCGGACAAAGATTTTTCTTCTTTTTCAGTCTAGCGTGTTTGTTTCCACTGGGTCACACTGCACCAGTATGCAGGAACTTATCTGTGGCCACGGTTAAACAATCCAACTTTTAAAAAAATTTTTTGTCGGCTTGTTACACAATGACACAACTGATCTGGGTTCTTTTTCAGAAAGGAGCGATACTATTCAGGGCCCAAAACATGAAGAAGACGATGACGAAATTGATGAAGTGGAAGACGCTGTGATCCCCCATCAGCAGGACTCTGGTGGATGGGACCCCCGTGTCCAGGAAACGTGGAGAAGATGACCCGGCTGTAGGGACCTGACTTTTAGGGACAAGCCTGCCGTGGGACCTGATGAGGATGAGGAGGAAGATGAATCGGCTGGATCTGGGGTAAATCTTATCAAATAGGGTATAACAGATATTGAAATCGAAACAATGACCGAAAAAAAAATGTGGAAAGCTGTAAAAGAAAAATTTATCATGGGACTATCGTATAGAATTATGGTAACAGTTTTCTGTCTTGAAATGTGTACCTCTGAAAAAAAACCTACATTTTTATGGGTTCTTTGGTCAAAAGCTGCGGGGTGTCAGTGCTTCCTGTGTTAGAAAGGATTCTGTCAGCAGCAAATGAAAGTCTTGCACCAAATTTTTCAGAAAAAAGAAAATGTTTAATGTGCTTTACAACTTACTTTGGACATTAACCGTTTACGCGTTTTGGGGAAGGGGGAATAGTAGTATTAAACTGCCCTACTAATTTTTTAAAGCTTAGACAAACTCGTGAAACTTGCATACAGTTTAAAAAAGAATGCTGAAATGTCAACGGTCCAAACTGCACAAGTTGCTTAAAATCTAAGAGCATGTGTGTTTGATTGCATTTAGTGTGCATATGTTTATGGCTGACGTTTCGTCAGTTGCCTGTGCTGAGAAGATAAAAGACAGATGCTTCTGTTTATGGTGAAATCACCATGGTGGTTTATTCACCTGTACTGGAAAAAGCCAAACATAGCGAACATCAAAAACAGACCCCACCCATCTTGGTAACCTATCTCTTGCACTAACGTTTTAAAACACTTTCTAACAAACGCCCATACTGCACTTTTGTCTGGACATTGTCCATGTAGCTGCACATGGGCTGCTAAATCATCTCCAGTTGTGGACTTTACTGGTTCCAGTTTGAAGAAAACATCTGTGAACGCATGGAGGGATTTTCATGAATTTTAAACTTCGATGCTGGTTGTTTTTGTGCTGATGGTTGCAGTGATGGTGATGGTGAAACAAATAACCACAGTTTTTTCAAGTATGTATAAAAGTGCCAACAGTCACTGAATAAAGAAAACCAAACACCCAAAGAAAAAATCGGGGGAAAAAAGTGTTATCCTCACCAACAGCACAAATTCCTAACTTTTAGGGAATTTCCATTCTAGAAAGAAGAAAAAAGGCCTTCATTTTGAGGTGTGTAAATCCCAGATCCAATCACCCCCGAAATGTGAGTGCCCTTAACATTGTTTATGTAAGTGGTACAAGACCCTTTCTCATCCAAAGAAAGGGAGTTGTAGTGATCCTGTTCCTGAACTTCCCAAAGAAAAATTGTGTTATTATGGCATCTTAACTGTGCTCTGATGTGTCAGTTTTGGTACTCTTTTCCCATGTTTTTCAAAACAATTGAATTGTTCAACTATCCTCCTGAATGGATGTAAACATTCGCTTGAATGTAACGACAATATTATTAATCAATGGCAATGGATTGTTGTCTTGGTTCCGGAGACATGCAGCCCTCTGACGCTGCTCCCGCTGCCTCTGGACACAAGGTCAAACCACAGCTCAGCCCAGCAGAAAATGGCCCGCAGCATCCCTCAGACACAGACGATGAAAAATGGAAAGACGGAAATGTCAGCGAGGGGAATCGGACCAGAAACGTCGAAAGGTCAGTGACTGTGATTTCACTTTTCCTTTCACGTTCAAGTTCAAACATATTATTTTGTTTCTGTGGTGACAGAAGAAGGAAAGGTGGGAGGATAAATCGATTTATATATGTTTGCTGCTTGTTGTTTAGAAGTAGAATTGGCATACTATTAAAAGAAAAGGATTGCCATGATTTTGAAGAAAAAGAAATGCCCTGAAGAAGATCAGGGAAAATAGCATCAGATATGTAGAAATTTCTGCATGGTAGCTTACACACACACAGACACACACACAGAAAAGACACACACACCACACACACACTCCACACAACACACAAACACACACACACACACACAACACACACACCAAAACACACACACATGTAAGGCGAAAGATGTTTTTGGAAGATTATAGAAAGTTAAATTTGTGGTTTAGGTTCACTTTCTTTGTTTCGAGGGGATGTTTGTATTGGGACAGTGTACATCGAAAGAAACCCGCTTTTGGTTTTAGGAGGAAAAGCTGTTGGCCGATCAAGAAGAGAAGAAGCGGAAGGAGGAAGAGAGACTGCAGCAGGAACAGAAACGACGAGAGGAAGAGGAGAGAAAAAGACGACAGGAGGAGGAGGAAGAGGAAGCTCATAGAAAAGAGCAACAACGGAAAGAAGAGGAAATACGACGTCAGCAGTGGGAGCGTGAGGAAGCAGAACGAGCTGAGCGGATGAGAGCTGAAGAAGAAGGCGTTAAAGGTAAAGTGTTTTTTCTCTTATTTCGGTTCGGGGGGGGGGGGGGGGGGGGGGGGGGGGGGGGGGGGGGGGGGGCTGGGAATGGGGAGGGTGCGGACTGAATGGACTTGTTGTTAAATTTTACATGAGCTTAAAAATATTTCAAAAAGTCTTTTAAGTGCCAAATCAAAGCATTCTCATCATCAAATTTGACATGAGCTGAAAAATGTTTTTAAAAAAAATCTTTCCAAGAGTCAGACCAAAGCATTTTGCAAACAGCAGCCATTTTTACAAACAGCCACTGTCCTTGAGTTACATGTAATAACACTTGCAAGCTTCACAAACATCGTTACTTGCCAACTGGAAACGACTGAATGAAGCACCAGCTGCAGCTCTTCAGTGGGCACTACCCAGGTAGGCAGGCCGTTGTGTAAATGAGTGTGGATTGTAAAGTGCTTAGAGCTTGGTCTCTAGTCGTGATAGGCGCTATATAAGTATTCATTATTATTATTATTAACTTCCAAGTACCCTTTATTGATGAAATAAGGTGGATTTGTTGTTAAGTGGAGTACAGGAGACAGGTTGTATAGAGCTAAATGGTCTTTAAAAAATCAATAGGTGGTCTGCTTGTCAAACCCTAAACTTAATATTCTGGATTTTTTCTCACGCTCCCTCTTTTGGTAATGTTCCTTTTCTTTTTTCATTTCAATAATGCCCTTATGTGGATGAGAACTAGCACAGATCTGTTCAGAAGTAATGTAACTGTGGATGAAATGGACTGTGTGTATGGTGCCTCCCTGCAGGAGGAGTCCCTGCACCAGCAGCAGACAGTAGCGAGGAAGAGTCCCTGGCCCACGAACAGGTTGATGACAGACCTCCAGCTACTCCCGAAAACAGATCACCGCTTGCTGTAATACACACATTTGCCTCTTCCTCTTCCTTTGTCTTGATATCATATCATCCTGATTTTGATTGGTCATAGTGGCATGGGTTAAGCGCAGGAGCAGTATTGTGCGGTCTCAATGAGCAGTGAAAGGGCGTATTTATACTCGTCCGCTCTTCATGTATCCAGGTGCGTGCTGGGTATTTTAGTGTTCTTACCACTGTTGTTGCAACACTTGTGGCTTTGTACTTCCATCACGGAGGCTGCATTCTCATCATCTGTTGGTTGCTATGTCCCTCAGGAAGATTCTGAAAAAAAAGAAAAAAAGTCCAAAGAATCATTTTTAACCAAATTTGATGGAAAGATAGAACGTGGCTCAAGGATAAATCTGTTGAGGTTTGGTGCATGTCCTTATCTTACAGCAGATCGAGGATCTGTGAAGCAAGAGTCATGCGACTGATACTACACATGTGTTAAGGACACTGGCTGAGGGGTGGAGGTGGCCCGAAGATGAACAGATGAAAGTTTGGTGTTGATCCACAGTGCAGATCACAGGGATCCACAGTGCATATCACAGGGATCCACAATGCAGATTGCAGGGATCTACAGTGCAGATCGCAGGGGTCCACAGTGCTGATCGCAGGGATCCACAGTGCAGATCACAGGGATCCACAGTGCAGATCGCAGGGATCACAGTGCAGATCACAGTGCAGATCACAGGGGTCCACAGTGCAGATCATATGGGTCCACAGTGCAGATCACAGTGCAGATCACAGGGGCCCACAGTGCAGATCACAGGGGTCCACAGTGCACATCACAGGATTCACAGTGCAGATCACAGTGCAGATTCAAGGGTCCACAGTGCAGATCACAGGGGTTCACAGTGCAGATCACAGGGATCCAGTGTAGATCGCAGGGATCCACAGTGCAGATCACAGGGATCCACATTGCAGATCACAGTGCAGATCACAGGGATCCACAGTGCAGATTGCAGGGATCCACAGTGCAGATCACATGGGTCCACAGTGCAAGATCACAGTGCAGATCACAGAGTCCACATGTGCAGATCGCAGGGGGATCCACAGTGCAGATTCGCAGGGATCCACATTGCAGATCACAGGGATCCACAGTACAGATCACAGGGGTCCACAGTGCGATGATTCACAGTGCAGATCACAGGGGTCCACAGTGCAGATCACAGTGCAGATCACAGGGGTCCACAGTGCAGATCACAGGGGTCCACAGTGCAGATCACAGGGATCCACAGTGGAGATCGCAGGGATCCACAGTGCAGATCACAGTGCAGATCACAGGGATCCACAGTGCAGATACAGGGTCCACAGTGCAGATCACAGGGGTCCACAGTGCAGATCACAGGGTCCACAGTGCAGTCACAGTGGCAGATCACAGGGGTCCACAGTGCAGATCACAGGGTCCACAGTGGTCCACAGTGCAGATCACAGGGATCCACAATGCAGATCACAGGGATCCACAGTGCAGATCACAGGGGTCCACAGTGCAGATCACAGGGGTCCACAGTGGTCCACAATGCAGATCACAGGGATCCACAGTGCAGATCACAGGGGTCCACAATGCAGATCACAGGGATCCACAGTGCAGATCACAGGGATCCACAGTGCAGATCACAGGGGTCCACATGCAGATCACAGGGATCCACAGTGCAGATCACAGGGGTCCACAGTGCAGATCACAGGGGTCCACAGTGCAGATCGCAGGGGTCCACAGTGCAGATCGCAGGGATCCACAGTGCAGATCACAGGGGTCCACAGTGCAGATCACAGGGTGGATCAGTGGATCCAGGATCCTTTTTCACCTTGGCAGAGATCTTCCTTCTCTCAAGTGCCCTTCTGATCATCTTTGTTTGTTGCAACACGTTGTAAAGGACATGGAAGGGGGAGTCATTTTCTCACTGCTCTTTGGAAGAACAGGAAATTCTAAGGGTTTATTGTTCTTAACGTTTTGCCGTGGGAATACTGCCAGGGGTTGAAATTTTGAGCTGAATTCTTTGTCGGCCTGCTACACTGACAAGATGTTTGACAGCGGAACATGAATTACGTATTCACTGTTGTTGGCAGCGTGCATGTTGTTAGCATATATGAGCAGAACAGCTTCAAGATGCAGAAACCAAAAAAACCAGGACCATGTCATGAGCTTTGATACATGAACATTGCGTGATATTGTTTTTAAAGTTGATTAGAAAAGGGAAAAAAATTTTCATTGATTGCTTTATTTGTGTGTGTGTTCAGTTGTTAGGGCAATGATCAGTGAGAACTTAATGCTGATTATGTTCTCATTTTGTTTTTGAGGTAACGTAGCTGCAAAATACTATAGAAAAGTGAGCAGAAGCTAGTGTAGTTATGACCACACAGAGTTATGATATTGGTGCTGTTGGTGATTTGGTGTGTGAACAGGGTTTTTTGTTTGTTTATGTGTTTGTTTTAATTTAATAGCTGATTTCATGAAAAAAAAAACCATATATTTCACTGCTCATCTCAGTCTGTTTATATATCTGCTGGTCTAGTTTATCAGTCGGTCTCCCTCTGTCTCTCTCTCTCTGTGACTGTCTTGTACTTCCTCTCTCTCTCTCTCTCTCTCTCTCTCTCTCTCTCTCTCTCTCTGTCACCCCACTCCCTCCCACCCCCACCTCCCTCCGTACCCCAGACAGTTATGATACATAATTGTCAATTAATCTGCAGGTGATAGAAGACATGGACCCTCCAGTCTCCCATCAGAAGAATTCCAGAGTGGACATCCACAGTATGACCACCACACAGACCGAAGTCGTCATAAAGTGAGTTTTCACTGTTGCAGTTCAATGGTTGTCCGGTTATCATAGCTGCCAACCTGCCCAGAAGTCCAGCAGTTTATGCTATTCAGATTTCTAACTGAGGATTTTTCCATATCCCCCTTCTGTCATTTAAATTTGTACATACTGATGTCTTTGTGTCCACCTGTCTTGCCGTTTTGATTGAGCTGTCATCAGCCAGTATCTCCCTTTCCCCCTCCCTGTTGTCTATATCCATCCATCTACCATTTAGACTAACTTCTATCGATCCATGCCACCCATCCACCATTTCTTACTTAACTACTAGTTGATCCGTATCCACCCATCCACATTTGACCTAACTACTAATGGATCTTAGCCACCATCGACCATTTTGAATTTACTACTAATCGATCCCTAGCCACCATCGACCATTTTGAATTTACTACTAATTGATCCTAGTCATCATCGACCATTTGAATTAACTACTAATCGATCCCTAGCCACCATCGACCATTTTGAATTTACTACTATTGATCCCTAGTCATCATCGACCATTTTGAATTAACTACTAATTGATCCCTAGCATCATCAACCATTTTGAATTAACTACTAATCGATCCCTAGCCACCATCGACCATTTTGAATTTACTACTAATTGATCCCTAGTCATCATCGACCATTTTGAATTAACTACAATCCATTGCATATCCACTCACTCACCTTTTTGATCTAACTACTGATTCATCTGTGTCCATGCATCTGCCATATTAGCATCTAATCCATTCATATCCACCCATCCGCCTTTTCCATGTAACCACTGATCCATCTGTATCCACCTAACCACAATTCTAACTTAATTACTAATTGGACCATATGCACCCATTTGACATTTTGACTGAAGTACTGATCCACCTGTATCCAACTGTCGGCCATTTTAACACGACCACCTACCATCAATACCTGCCCATCTTCTAATGTTAATTAGTTTGTGTAGTTAGGCATACTGGTTAATGGGATGTGAATTTCACCATTCACAAAGCAAAAGTTTACCAGCAATTCCTTCTCCTGAATGTTGAGTCTGTAAGGCTTGAGAACTGTGCACGGCCCTATTGATGATGATGTGTGTGCTTGGTAGTAAAATCAACAGCCTAGTGATGGAAAGAGGCAGAGGGATCATATCATCAAGTATTATAGTTGTATGTTATGACTTCTCATTTATGCAGCATTACTGTACTCAGCTGAACCAGTTACGCTGGTAGGTACTAATCTGTCCTTCAAATCCCATAGCTGCTAAGAGTTACCTTTTTTTTTCCAAACAAATTTTAAATCTCAGTGCGCAGTTACCTTTTTTCTCAGCATTTTACTGATGTAAAAGAGACAAAAAAATTGGCATTGTTGTTGCTTAACCCATGAATTCTGACCTGATTATACCACTCTGTACATGTGTGCATCAAGCAGTTTCATTTCCGTAATGAAGAGACCTTACTTGCTGATAACAGTGACCCTGATATGTTGGCAAAGACATGCCTTTTTCCCCAAATCCTGCCCCCATCCTGATGTTTGGGTTTAATTCCGTGAGGTTGGCAGCTGTGAAATCCATGCACATTGCTCTGTTTCATGACGACTAGACAGTCCAGGGGTGAATCGCTCCTGTTAAAATGTATATATATCTCCCAAAACTTGCCTGTCTTTAGTATGAGTATCATGGTCTCACCTTACTCTGTAGAATGTCACCAAATTTCACAAATCCTAGATCAGTCAAGAAAGTTGTCAGTGATCTAAAATCAAAGAACTGAATGGATATAGAGTTTTCGTTTCCTACCAGTTGCCGATTCTCAGTATTTCTCTTTGTTAAGACTATTACTTTGTCTTCCCTGTGCCTCCCAATCTTCATTTCTTTACTGCTTGTTGAAGATCTTTCTGAAAGCTGTTGGTGCTCACGAGGAAACCTTCAGTCTCTGCCACCACAGTGTAAGACAGTCAGAGTTGTTGACACAGCCGAGTCTGCAGCGTTGCACAGGGACGCTGTCTGAGCCTTCAGTTTCTGTGCCTCAGGTCCACCTCCTCCGGCTGGAATCAATGTCTGAGGTCAGCACAGCATGGGCATGACTGAAGGATATGCTTGGGAGGCTTAGCCGAGTTATGTGCTACGTTCAGTGTAAAGGGGAATATTAATTGATGATAATGATATAGAAAAGAGCGTCAGCAACTATATTTAGCAGAAACTCAGAGTTTTACATCACTTTAAAAAAAGGATCGACAAATACTGCATGTGCGTTATTCAAAGAACATGTTTGCACACAAGTTTTGATGATCACTCATTCACAAACCCATTCCTTCATAACATGGCACACATGTCTCCACAGATAAGCAAATGATTTGGATTTGGAAATTAATTGCACTTTATTTGTCAGTTTTCATCACAATTTACAGAGCTAAGCGTGTGCAGAATCAAGCTTTTAGTTTGAATCTTTAAGCTTGAAAGTTGTATGGAATTCTGTACCACAGTATGATATGAGAAGCCTCGTATAGTTGGCTCTTTCTATGAAGGAGATGAGATATGGTGTATGCTCATGACACAAATGCTGCATAAGACAGTGCATGTTGTATGAAAAGCATTGCACGTTCAGTGATAAACATTTGTCAGTTAAGCGTATGCCTAAAATAGAAAGCTCTTTCCCGTTGTTGATCGTATGTTTTGATATGCCAAGAATAGTCACTAAGTCTCATTTTACATCAGAGCGCTCATCATCAGTAGATGGTGTTCTACAGACATTGAGTCGGAACAGATATCACTGAATCAGCAACAATGCAGAATCTCCTCTTATGGGTGAGCTGACAGCATCTTATTATCTCCACCTGGGTGGTATCATTACTGTGACAGGTGGTGGTTTATAGGACGAAAGTGGGGTGGCAGTGCTGGTGTAATGCCACTGAGTATGACAGAGGATAGGGTACACCACCATCCCCTCATCAAAAATATTTGCAACATTGAGCTGGAAATGAAAGCAGCGCAGAACACCATCAAAGATGTCAGTATACATTGTTTTATAGCTGTTTGTCATGATTTTGTTTCACCTTTCTAAAGAGGAATTTTCTCGCACACCCCTGTTCAAACATGTGCCATTATTCTTCTTGGCAAGAACATAACCCAAGACGGTCAGGATGGCCCCACAAATTTTGGAGATAAGGGAGGTAAATCAGGCTCTCAGTATTGCCCGATGCTTCTCAGACGCCTAGAGTGACTTCCTTTGATGCTCATGTTACTTCAGTACAATGAATTGCTGGTCAGAGTCCTGCTTTAGTCATGATTCTCCTTCATTTTTCTGAAGGCGAAACATTGGCACTTGTTGTTACATGTCATAGTCATTATTCTGCAACAGCTGGCAGATTGTGAAACTGTCAACTCCCGAGCTTTACTATTTATACATAGTTTGAATCCTGTATCAAAATGCTGTCAACTTTCACTGAACTTAGTTGTTGGTCTTTGTTGGGCTTACATATTGAAGATCTTGGGCTCATAATGTGTCGCTTTGCTTACCCTATGCAGAGTGCAAACAGCATACATGAACGCGTATGCCTTCACAAACTCTCAGCTGGCCAACCATACAGCACTTCTTCATATTAAACATATTTGTAGCAGGGAAACTGAAGCTAAAGCTGAAAAGCTGCGAGTACATATTGTCCACAAAGTATGTAAGTTGTTGCGGAATTAAAACACCGAAAATGTGACCCAGTCCAGAACCTCATCAAAGAAGATGAATTTGATTTATTAAGTTCTTGTCTGGACTGTTCAGAAGTGATGATGAACTTGTGGAAGAGGCACATCAATAGTTGAAAACTGCATGGCTGAAGTTTTTAAATGGGGAAATCCATTCTAAGGTAATTGTTTGGACAAGAGAAAGGAAAAATTGGACAAGAGAAAGGAAAAAGCCACAGTTTCATTTCTTTGACCAAGCTACAACTTTAGCTGCTGCAATTTGCAAATTTCTACAGTTATGATTACTTTACTATCACCACTACTACTACTATGAACACTGCTTCTACTACTTCTACCACTACAGTGACAAGGACTACTTCTGCTACTATTGTTACTGTTGCCACTATTGTTTTTTGTATTATTGCTACTGCTGCATTTACCACCCACAGCTGCTGCTCTGTTGCTGCAGCTTGCTACTGGTTAGAAATAGAGTGAAACTGCTGTAAAAGAACAGTGCTGTGTACACTTCCACAGAAATAGAGTGAAGCTGTCCAAAAGAACAGTGGTGTGTAGCTCTGTGGTGACGCTGTGTGTGCAGCTGGAGGAGGAGAAGGACGAACTGGAGCGGCAGTTACAGGTGCAGATTGAGCACGGCCGGTGGCTGCAGGACCAGGTCAACGAGGAACAGTCCCGCTTGTCCTTCCAGAAGCACCAGGAGACCTTGGCCAGCTCTGCTGCCGCCACTTCAGCCCGGGTTGGTGCCTGTGTGTGTGTGTGGTGTGTGTGTGTGTGTGGTGTGTGTGCGTTTGTGCGTGTGTGTGAGTATAGTGTGCATACATATGTGTGTGTCTGTGTGTGTAAATTTTCATCCAGTTTCGGTCCCACTGCCAACAGCTTATTTAAGTGTGATTACTGTCTTTTTACTGACCCTTTTCCCATTGTTTCTTCATTGCCTCGTATTCTTTATATATCTCAATGTAAATCTAAATCGTGTACGGTGCTGTCGTATCTTGTTTCGTACTAGTTTATTATTCGATTGTTCACTCGACCTATTGTTTCACACTAGTTTGTAATTCATTCATTCACTCTGTCATGTTAGTGGGCTCTGCTGTCATAGAAGCAATTTTTTTTCCCTCCTTCAGAAAAGAAGACTTCTGCTGTGTGTGATTTGAGGCATCTTGTGAGATTTTCAACAGATTTCATCAAAGACAAGGCACGTTTTACTTGGTCATGAAGTGACAGTGCAAACTTCAACATGCCTGACACTCGCACTAAAACCAGCCAGGTTCCTTGATACAGCGGTGCATTGACAGCCAGTCAAAGTGCACAGTCTTAATGGAAATCAATGAACTAACCTATATTTGAAAAATGTTGGCCAGTCATAAATGAAATTTGGGACTTTGTGTGTGGAGGAGGAGGGTGGGTAAGGTTGTAAAGATTGGCTTGAATGTTCTCGTGGTCAACAATGTCAGCACATCTGTTTGTTGTCAGTTTTTTAGAAGGAGGGAGGAGGGGAGGATTGTGTATTGTCATTGTACAGTCACGGTTTACAATGCGCTTGCTTGTTCGATTTTTTTTTTTCTCCAGTGTGAGCATAGAACCAGTTGAGAAATCTGATTAAAAAAATGGACAATATCGGATTCCACTAGGTCAGTCAGAGATGAACAGAGGCTCTTTCTTCAAATTGTCCATGTCTGAGTATAAAAATGTTGTTTTTGTGTGCATGTTTATACATGTGTCTATGTCTGTAAGCATGAGGTTGTGTCTTCAAATTCTCCATGTTTGAACATAAAAGAAAAATGTAATTATGTGTGCATGTTCGCGCATGTGTGCATATTTGTGTACATGTTGCTGACCTATAAACTGTCTACAGTTGCAGGACAGATACATAGAGGATGACTCTGGAGAAGGAGAGGACCGCAGTGAGAGAGACAGGCTGAGCACTGAACTGTACGCCGTCAAGGTGAGCCTCTCATCAGTCATGGCTTCATCATCATCCTCATTGTCTTCATCGTCATCATCACCATCTTCATCATCATGGTGACCAGTCATCAGGGTGCCGTTACAGACGCTTGGGTCATCAGGGGTCTCCACAGCTTCCTGGTCTCAGTCATGCACAACAAGATAGAGGGGTTAACAAGAATTCCAGTCCTGCATGCTCATCACTGTTTTCAGTCTGAGCTGCTTGTTGCCAGATGTGTGTTGAGGGGTACAGTGATTGTGTGTGTGGTGGTTTATTTGTGTGTGTGTTTTTGGGGGGGGAGGGGGTAGGTACAGTATTGTTAAATGACAGCTATCTCATCTTCAGTTACTTGTTGAAGGCTTAGTTTTGGCAATGAAATTAAGTAACCATACAGTATATAGCATAGGTGTCAACCGTTCCTTTTTTAAAGGAATTTCTGGGATTTTCAATACCATTTGTTATATAATTTCTGATTAAGTAAACTAAGAAAGATCAGAATTTCTAAATTTTTATGTCAAGCTGGGGCTTGGTATTATTTGGTTGTCAGAAGAATGAGGTGAAGTCCTAGCCAGTAGAGCTAGAATGATGTGTATAGAAGGAACTGGATGAAGCAGAAGGTACTTTCTCCTTTATGATGTCCAGGTGATCAGGCTGCAGCCTCTAGAAATGTTTTCAGTTAAAACTGAAGTCTTCCCCTTCATTCCTAGACTATGGCTGGCATGATATGTTGTTAAAGATACCTTCTGTATGCACAGGTTTTTGCTGTGATTGGTTGGAGGTGAAGGATTTTTTTAGCTTGCACAATTTTTGATATGAATGTTTTTTTTTTTTTCTTTTTGCAAGTGCTTTAGGATTGGATTATTGATTTAAGGAAAAGATTGTTTATGCAGCTGGTGCGCACAGTTCGTAGTCTGTTTGCTTTATGGTAGATTATCAATGAAGGTAGGAAAAGCTGCCTAAACTGTGCATCTGTGTATCATTGAAGAGGCGATTGAATATTTCAGCAAGGAATCCTCAGTCGTATATAGATTAATCGTTAAAAATTACCTGTCAGTTATCGCCAAATCCTTGAAGGGCAGGTTTGGACGTGCCTCATGACTTTTGACACTTCATGAGAAGGAATTTCTCATCAGTGTAAGAGATTCAGTGCTCTTTCTCATGCCCGAAATGCAACAGTAAAATTGTCTTACTTTGCCAGGGAAGTTTGTTTATTTTACCTGGTGATTATCAGCCAGAACAAGTGCCAGTAGATTCTGAAACAGCAATGGCTTCAGTAATCAGTAGGACAGCAATCCAGTGATTAACAGTAAATTACAAGTGGATCATCACTTCTTTTTTTGTGTTTTTTTTAAAGAAGAAAAGTGGATTAGTAAACCTAAAGCTATAACCTATAACATATGTGGCACATTTGATCTAGTTTTCTAGATCTGTTTCAAAGAAAGACAGAGCGCTTTGCACAGTTTGTTGTCGCAGCACATGAGTGGTTTGGGGGTGGTTGTTTGTGTGTGACACAGATGGAGCTGGAGAGGCAGAGGTCTCGCTTTAAGGACGAGATTGCGTATATGACCAAAGAAAACGAGGAGCTTCAGAGTCGGGTGGAGGAGCTGAAGAATGATATTGTGGGTTGCAGCTGTCTCCAACGTGTGTGTGTGTGTGTGTGTGTGTGTGTGTGTGTGTGTGTGTGTGTGTGTGTGTGGATGCATATGTATGTGTCTGTCTGTATGTGTGTTTGTCTTTCTGTGCCTGTATGTGTGCACATATGTTTTGATGTGTGCATATACCTGTTAGTATGTAAGTAAGAGATAAAGAGTGGAGCATGTTTGCTCGTGTGCCAGTAAATCTATGAACAAGGTTGTGTATGTGTGTGTGAGAGAGTGAGAGAGAGAAACATAGCAAATGTCAGTGTTCTGGTAAAACTGCTTGTTTTTGGCTGGCTGATTGTTTATTTGGTATTGGAAGTTTTTTTGTTGTTGCTTTCATTGGGAGGGAAGAGAGTAAAACGAGAACACTATGCTCGGTGAAAGGTAAAATTACACTAGGTACTGACATCTCTAGATTCTTTCTTTCTTTCTGCGTACGCAGGCTGATACTCCTGCGGACACTCCCTGTATAGCCAGGCAGTGGAGTTTTGTGTGTATGACCCTTTTTTATCCCACCATTAAGGCAGCCATACCCCCATCTTCGGGGAAGGTGCATGCTATGTGTCACGTGTCATCCATACCAACGGCCAAACTGGCCTTCTCTTCCGAAAGTTGGTGATGGATTTTACGTGTGTGCAAGATGTTATGCGTGCGTTCACACACGGAACCTCGGTTTTATAGTCTCATTCGAAGGACTAAATAGGGAATGGAGTCAGAACCAATGTTAACTCCGAGGGAAAAATCCCCCTATACCGAAATTCGAACCCGCAACCCCAGGATCACGAGTCCGGCGCTCTACCAACTGAGCTATCCGGCCCCCCGACATCTCTAGACATGAAGTATTTTTTGACAGATCTTCTTCACGCAAAACTAACACACCCCAGGATGGATGCATAGAGAGAAAGGAAACAGGTGTACATATTAGATCATTCTCAGAGAGTTTTAAGAAGAGAATGGGGGAGGGGTGTGCTATCCGTGAATTATTCCTGCTGGTTCCTTGTGCCCATCCTAGTTCAAATATTGGCATAGATCAAAGATCAAAGATGGAGTAGAGAAGGGGAATGTGGGGCCATCTAATGAAGATGGCCTTTGGGGAGTATTAAGGATGGTAAAAAAAAATAAAGGAAAAAACAAACAAACAGAGAATACCATACAGATTTTTTTTAGTCACCATACATAGATGATAGAAGGCATCTTTGAGTAGTATTTCCCCATTCTCAAACATAGTTTTATTCATCCTGGCGTAGCCTTGGCGCTGACAGTCCACAGGGAGCAGTCAGTAGCAAGTCATCCTGAGGTAACTTGCCAGAGGAGACACTGCCCTGCTGCCGTTTCACTTGCTGGATATTCAGTGGTGCTTGTTCCGATTCAGTTCACTGCTGAGCTGCCTACTGATGACAGTATCTGCGCAGTCATGAAGCCAGCACATGTTAGCGTGCCTCTCTGGAGGATGCATCTGTGTTCATCCGATGACAGGATGCCACTGTGCTGATCAGTGACAGTGTCCCTGAACGCTTACCCACAAAGTTGACACCAACTGATCATGGACATGGGTTGGGAGAGGAAATGGAAACGGAGACCATCGCGCAAACAGAGCTTGGATGGGCCACAGAATTTAAGATATTATTTAACATTAGCCATCAGGAGAATGAGGATCATGAAGTTGATGTTGTGGAGTTGTGTTCCAGTCAGAGGCTAAATGACTGTATTCTTCACTTCCTTTCATTTTGCATTGCACCATCAACCAACCTGAGAGATACTGACACTTGCTGTGTTGGTGACGGAATTTGAGCAGTGCATAGAGACCCATGTATTAAGGGGATGAAACTTGACTCTACAGTCCTTTTTCCATTTGACCCCTGAGTGACACTCAGTTCTGGGTAAGAGCTGTCCAGGGCCAAACAAATCCCACAAATCGCTGTTGCCAATGGAAATCCAACCCACGACCTCCCAGCCCACAAGACAGCTACGCTAACCATTGCATCATAGAGGCTGGTGGTGGTGGTTTTTTTGTTGTTGTTGTTGTTCCCCACTTCCTTTTCCATATTCTGGCATGTGTCTGGTCAGGTAAGAATGAGGAAAAGGAGTGTTCATTTCTAAAGAAAATTAGAAATATTCACGCAGCCAGACAGCCCTGAAAACCCCTGAAATCTTGGTGGCATGCGAGTTAACAAGGGCTTGTCAACACCAAGTAAATCATGTAAAGTATTTGTCTAAGTACCTGTTTCTAAAATGCAGTATATTAGCAAATGTCCTTTCTGTTTGGAATGGGCGGGTGGTGATCAGATTGCTTCACATTCGTTGCAGAAACTGAATGAAGAGGCCATGGCCCATGCTTCCATGCAGTATAACGTTCATCTCAGCACGCTGCGCTCAGAGGTGTCCAACTCTGCTGCCACCCTGGACAAGGAGCATGCCATGCGTGAAAAGCTGGAAACGGAGGTAACACACGTTGGCACAGCTCTGGTGTTATTAGTATTAAGAGTACTTATGTAGTGCCTGTCCTCAGCTAGAGATCACGCTCTAAGCGCGTTACAATCCACACTCTCTTTCACACACTGGGCTGCCTACCCTGGTAGAACTAACTGAAGAGTTGCCTGCTGGCGTTTCATTCAGTCGTTTCGTGTGTCATTCAGTCAATATTGTTCACTTCAGTTTCCTTCCTTCATTCTTGCAATTTTTCATGCAGGGTGCATTTTTACGTGTAATATTTCTCCATACCAACAGCCGAACTGGCTGGCCTTCTTTTCTGAAAGTTGGTGATGGGATTTTACATGTGTACAAGATGTTGATAGGCAGTGATATGGAACCTCAGTTTATCATATCAGTCGAAGGACTTTTTGGGAAATGGAGTCAGAACCAATGTTAACTTCAAGGGAAAAATCTCCCAGTACCAAAACAGCCAGGTGGAGACTCGAACCCGCAACCCCAGGATCACCAAGAGTCGGTGCTCTACTAACTGAGCTCTCTCCACACATTGCCCAGCTCTGGTAAAGTAATTCTGGCCTTGGTGAACCTTGTGAGGGGTTTGGGGATGTTTAGAGTCTTGACCTCTGTTTTTCTTCTGGCTGATCTTCAAGCCTACATGTTGAGTGAAATGTTGAGGCGACTTGTATTCTCCTGTGTTTGGTGGGGATGGTAAGAAAATAGTGCAAGATAATCCACCAAGTCATGATCCTCAAATGTTGTCTGCATCAGGCAGACTATGACCGCTTGGAATAGCTGTGCAGACATCACACATCCTTGCCTTATTCCTATCCTGACTTCGAAACTATACTCACTGTTTTTTTCTCAGCATATGAAGTTGGTGTAAAAACTCTTGAAGGGATAATTTCATGTGGCATTCAGTATGCATGGAGAATAATGCTGCTCTAAGAACGATATCGAAAGCCTTATTCTTAACCTGACTTCAAAACTATCATATCTGCTTCCTACTCGAAATGTGAAGTTGGTGTAAAAACTGTTGTAGAGAAGGACGATTTGATGTGGAAACCCTTATGCGCAGAGAATTTGTCTCGGACTGTCTCTATGAATAGTATTGAAAGCCTCTCAAAGTCTACACACTGGTTGTAGAGCTGTCTCTGCCATTCTGTGCATTGCTGGATGATGTTACACAGAGTGGAAATCTGGTCAGCATGTCTTGTTCCTTTTCCAGACGTCTGCTTGATGTTTTGTCAGTTATTTGTCATGTGTATTTGAGATTTACAGAATGATGATCTTAGTAGCTGGAAATTTGCTCAGAATCATCAAAAGGATAATTCCCTGATCAGCTGTTGCTGTTGCAGATGGACACTGTACAGAGGTAACTGTGACGTTATGTTGTTGTTTTGCAGATGGACACTGTACAGAGGTAACTGTGACGTTTATGTTGTTGTTTTGCAGATGGACACTGTACAGAAGTGACTGTAACGTTACGTTGTTGTTCTGCAGATGTACTTTGTACAGAAGTGACTGTAACACATTGTTGTTTTCCAGATGGACTCTGTACAAAAGCAACTGTAACGTTATGTTGTTGTTTGTGCAGATGGACTCTGTGCAGAAACGTCTGCAGGTGGCAGTGACAGAGGACCGAGCAATGCATGCCCGCAACGACCTGGAACGACAGTGGCAGCTGGAGAAACAGAGCCCACGCCGTGATTTGGAACACAAGGAGGAGGAAGTCAACATCCTCAAGGAGAACAACCAGGTGGAGGGGTGTGGAATGTGTTGGGGGGAGGTGGTGGTGGTGAGTGTGAGGGGGGGGAGGTGGAGACAGGAATCCTCAAGAAGAACAACTCTGTGCAGATGTGCGAAGGGGATGCCTTTAAGGAGGATGTGTGTGTGTGTGTGTGTGTGCGTGTGTGTGTGTGTGTATGGTGTGTGAGTGTGTGTGTGCATGTGTGTGTGTTTCTTACATACTTTTGTCTTCGAACAACTTGTCCAAATGAGATTCACGCTAATATGACATTTATCTTGCCATCTATGGTGTGTGTAAGGAAGACTCTATCATCTTGTAGAACAGACACACCAGAGAGCTTGTGTGGTTGACTGTGTGTTTGTGAATGCTTTAGAGTCCGAAGAAGTGTATCAGAATCTGTGTGGGTAGATGAATGTAAGATCGTAGCGGGGTGTATGTATGTGTGATAGTATAGGTGTTTTTTTTGTCGGGGGGTTTGCGTGTGCAAATATGTTTGTGTTTTCTGAAAAGAGTTAATATTGCATTTAATAAAAGGAGTGAGGTCTTGCATCAAACATACGGCAACAAGATCTTTGACCCTCAACAAGGCCCATGAATTAAGACAGTCTGACATCCTGTACACTCTGCAAGTTCCAGCTTTTAAGCCAACATCTTGCTTTAAGTCTCGCTCGTTATGCAAACTCTGGTGCACGTGAATATCAAACAGACATTAGTGTTTTAAGAGTTCTCTCCATATCATTGTAATACTGCTGATGCGTTCTGTTTGAATTCTGTTTCCAGCACTTGAACCATAGGATACAAAGTTTGGAGACCAAACTAAGCTCAATGGAAAGCGAGGTAACATATGTGTGTGTGTGTGTGTGTGTGTGCCAATCTCCAGGCACACATCTTCAGTGCGGTATGTTTATGAGGGCATGTATCAAGAATTTATTGAGGTTACTAACATAGCACTGCAGCAACTTTAGTAATAAATCACAGCCACAGAGCTTGCTTTACCATCAGATACACTTTGCTGTAGGGTGCTTTTGTTTGTTTATTTGTTTGTTTTTTTTTTTTGCTGCGGAGTATAAACCGTTGAATGTTGAATGCACTGTGTTGATCTACATGAAATATATGTGCTGTACATATGAAGAAAAATGTGCTGCAGAGTGCAAAGTACATTATTCTATAGAATATAAACATGTCATGCTGTAGATGTAAGGTTTGTTGGGAAGAGTGTGTTAAAGTTTTTGTTGAAATACATTGTAGTGTAGGTTATAAGATCTGTTTTACTTATGGTGAAAATTATATTGTGCCTCAGTGTACAAAATGTGTCGAATTATGCTATGCTTTAGTGTGTAAAATGTATAGCATTGTTTGGTTTGAAACATCCTCTACTATATGTAGCAAAACATGGCGTGCTATTGTTGCAGCTACACTGTCAAGCACGTCTTTGCTGGAAAGATCAAATCAACTGCAGCTGCTGCGACAGGATGCAGAACGCCACAAGTCAGCACAGAACAACTTTGACACCAACTACAGGGGTGAGAAGGTGAGTGATGCTTCAAAGATTGCCGTGATCTCCACACAAATTTTTTGTTGTTGTTGCTGTTGTCACACGCAAAGTGCATAGTGCACTGGTCGGTGTCCTTGGCTTGTGGACTGGGTGTTTATGGCTAATGAACAAAGGAAGACTGAGTGATTGTTCTTTGACTGTACTTTCCAAGCATACTTGCCAACATTCCAATTCAGATAACTGACAACAAACAAACATTTGCCTTTACCTTATAAATCTGTATTGTTGCTCTCTTTATGTGAGTCGTTTTTTCTTTTTCAGGAGCTGAACACAAAACTACAAGTGAAAATTGAAAGCCTGCAAGAAAGGTACAGTTCATGTTTGTCAGACTGTGTCTTATTCTCATACTTACTGTTTATACAGGTGCCATATTGCTATGAAATTGAAACCTCGCCCAGTATGATCAGGATCCTGCAAGAAAATAAAAGAGAAGGAAGCCCAGTTCAGTCCTCGGTTTGCCTCAATATTACCAGGACTCCCAGAGTGACTTCCCTTAGTTCTCATGTGGTTGTTGGGTTGGTTAGCTGTATCTTGGTTTCCACACCATTCCTCACAATAAACAGGGAGTTGCCTGACTGTTTGTTTTATTTTTCTCACTATTTCTTTTTCAAATCAGCGTGAAGAATGTAAATGTGTAATCCTCTTTCATGTACTACTACACCAACCCATGACCAGTAAGTTTGGGGGGTGCCATGTCACAGTTTGCTTGTTGGGAATGCAAGCTTGTAAAAGCTGTTGAGGGGATCAGTAGCTTGGAGAGAAAGGTGACTTGAAACTGAGAGCAGCAGGAGGGCATATTCTTTGCTAAGGAAAGAGAACAAATTGAGTAGCAGTTCATAAGTCAGAAGTGCTGTGTGTGTCAAGGGAGATCACTTAAAGAGACTGAGTTGAGATGATAGGAGGGACGAATTTAGCTCCCATACCTCAAAAAAATACTTTGGCTGGTTAGACGGGTGTCGTGACAGAACAGCAGGCTGCAAGTAAATGATTCACAGAATAATCATGGCTATTGGTGTTACCCCTGCAACCAACAAGTCACAGACTAATCATGGCTATTGGTGTTACCCCTGCAACCAACAAGTCACAGACTAATCATGGCTATTGGTGTTACCCCTGCAACCAATAAGTCACAGAATAATCATGGCTATTGGTGTTACCCCTGCAACCAAGCCACAGAATAATCATGGCTATTAGTGTTGCCCCTGCAACCAACAGGTCACAGACTAATCATGGCTATTGGTGTTACCCCTGCAACCAACAAGTCACAGACTAATCATGGCTATTAGTGTTGCCCCTGCAACCAGTAAGTCACAGACTAATCATGGCTATTGGTGTTACCCCTGCAACCAACAAGTCAAAGACTAATCATAGCTGTTGGTGTTACCCCTGCAACCAACAAGTCACAGACTAATCATAGCTGTTGGTGTTACCCCTGCAACCAATAAGTCACAGACTAATCATGGCTATTAGTGTTGCCCCTGCAACCAACAAGTCACAAAATAATCATGGCTATTAGTCAGGGATGAAAACTCCTCCACCGTTTCCGCCGTTATTTTTTCGCATCTCCGCCGAAAAATTATTCGAAGAGTGAAGCTCAGAAACGATCTCAACTTGTCTGCACAGCGAATTTCTTCTCTGTCGGTAATGTTCTCAACGGCGTAGTTCTCATTCTGCTTCCTTCCAGTATCATTTCTCATCATGGCGTCGATTCACAGCGAGAGTTTTCCCGCCAGTGAGTGCAAACAAAACGAAGAAAAAAGAAAGAAAGAAGTATGTGAACCACTAGAAGACCGAGTGGCAGCAGAAGGACGTGTGTGACCGCAGAGTCGCGGATGTAATAAGAAAACATGACAAAGACGTAAACTGGTGAATAGGCGCCATCGTATCTATAGGAAGATGAAAAAGCAGGGATCAGAGGAACTGAAGATGGAGTGTAGGCGCCTACGTAGGTTGATACAGCGCAAGATTCGCCGGGCCTATTGGGACTATGTCAACAAGACTATCATCAGCGACCCAGAGACAGCTGAAGGTCCCTACTCTCTGAAACGCTTCTGGACATTCATCAAACACCTTGGCTTTCTCAGGCGAAACATTAAGATCAGTTCCACCCAGATAAAAGAAACCGCTTACAAGACTTTGGTCCGACCTATCCTGGAATACGCTTGCACTGTGTGGGATCCGTACACGCAGCGAAACATCGAGAAGATTGAGGCCGTACAACGGAGGGCCGCTCGGTTTGTTATGAACAGGTATCACAACACGTCAAGTGTCCACCGCAACGATAAACAGGCTGAGTGGCCCTCCCTTCAGAACCGCAGGAAAGAGGCAAGGCTGGCGATGCTTCGCAAGATCTTGTGTGGCCAGGCTGTCGTCCCCATATGTAGGGACAAGTTGACACCAGCTCCTGCCAGGCAGAGAAGAGTCACACACAGCAGCTCAGCCTCATACAGTTCAGGACACAATACCGACAACATGCGTTTCTCCCAAGGACCATTCGGGATTGGAACGACCTGTCAGAGATGATGATGGATGGCACCCCAGGCGCCTTTGGGTCAGGGGTTCCACACAACTAAACCTGAAATGACAAATCTAGTTAGATAGTATAAGTAGGATTAGGTCGACACCCCATCCCACTCCTTCCTTAGCACTTTTGTGATTTAATTTATTTTTGGGCCGGTTCACTCTCAGAGAGAATTTGGATCAGCTAGTCTGGAGCCTGTCTCCGATGAAGAGCGAAAAGTAGTAGCCTGCTGATAAAACCCACATAGAGTAGGTATCTCTCCTGTCATTTAAATGCATTAGTTGCCCTGTTTTTCTCACTATCTTAGGTCTCTATCTTTCTATCCTGGCCTTTCTAACTCAGCACAACCTCCATAGTACGGCATAATAATCAGCTTGTTGATTGGGCGTCATTGGATGAGATGAGACGGCGAATTGAAGTGTTTGCGAGCCTTGCCAAAAACGTGTCTACTTTGGTA
>CM031615.1:47710493-47720643 GCA_018398815.1 Conus ventricosus | reverse complement strand
TGCATTAGAGTGGGAAGTGATCATGAGTGTAGTATAGGTGTTTTTTTGTCGGGGGTTGCATGTGCAAATATGTTTGTGTTTTCTGAAAAGAGTTAATATTGCATTTAATAAAAGGAGTGAGGTCTTGCATCAAACATACGGCAACAAGATCTTTGACCCTCAACAGAGGCCCATGAATTAAGAGAGTCTGACAGCCTGTACAGTCTGCAAGTTCCAGCTTTTAAGCCAACATCTTGCTTGAAGTCTCGCTCAGTTATGCAAACTCTGGTGCACATGAATATCAAACAGACATTAGTGTTTTAAGAGTTCTCTCCATATCATTACTACTGCTGATGTGTTCTGTTTGAATTCTGTTTCCAGCATTTGAACCATAGGATACAAAGTTTGGAGACCAAACTAAGCTCAATGGAAAGCGAGGTAACATATGTGTGTGTGTGTGTGTGTGTGTGTGTGTGTTGTGGTGTGTGGTGTGTGTGTGTGTGTGTGTGTGCCAATCTCCAGGCACACATCTTCAGTGCGGTATGTTTATGAGGGCATGTATCAAGAATTTATTGAGGTTACTAACATAGCACTGCAGCAACTTTAGTAATAAATCACAGCCACAGAGCTTGCTTTACCATCAGATACACTGTACTGTAGGGTGCTTTTGTTTGTTTTTTGTTTTTGCTGCGGAGTATAAACCGTTGAATGTTGAATGCACTGTGTTGATCTACATGAAATATATGTGCTGTACATATGAAGAAAAATGTGCTGCAGAGTGCAAAGTACATTATTCTATAGAATATAAACATGTCATGCTGTAGGATGTAAGGTTTGTTGGGAAGAGTGTGTTAAAGTTTGTTGAAATACATTGTAGTGTAGGTTATAAGATCTGTTTTACTTATGGTGAAAATTATATTGTGCCTCAGTGTACAAAATGTGTCGAATTATGCTATGCTTTAGTGTGTAAAATGTATAGCATTGTTTGGTTTGAAATATGCTCTACTGTAGGTAGCAAAACATGGCGTGCTATTGTTGCAGCTACACGTGTCAAGCACGTCTTTGCTGGAAAGATCAAATCAACTGCAGCTGCTGCGACAGGATGCAGAACGCCACAAGTCAGCACAGAACAACTTTGACACCAACTACAGGGCTGAGAAGGTGAGCGATGCTTCAAAGATTGCCGTGATCTCCACACAAATTTTGTTGTTGTTGCTGTTGTCACACGCAAAGTGCATAGTGCACTGGTCGGTGTCCTTGGCTTGTGGACTGGATGTTTATGGCTAATGAACAAAGGAAGACTGAGTGATTTGTTCTTTGACTGTACTTTCCAAGCATACTTGCCAACATTCCAATTCAGATAACTGACAACAAACAAACATTTGCCTTTACCTTATAAATCTGTATTGTTGCTCTCTTTATGTGAGTCGGTTTTTCTTTTTCAGGAACTGAACACAAAACTACAAGTGAAAATTGAAAGCCTGCAAGAAAGGTACAGTTCATGTTTGTCAGACTGTGTCTTATTCTCATACTTACTGTTTAAACAGGTGCCATATTGCTATGAAATTGAAACCTAGCCCAGTATGATCAGGATCCTGCAAGAAAATATAAAAGAAGGAAGCCCAGTTCAGTCCTCGGTTTGCCTCAATATTACCAGGACTCCCAGAGTGACTTCCCTTAGTTCTCATGTGGTTGTTGATTAGTTAGCTGTATCTTGGTTTCCACACCATTCCTCACAATAAGCAGGGAGTTGCCTGACTGTTGGTTTTATTATTCTCACTATTTCTTTTCAAATCAGTGTGAAGAATGTAAATGTGTTATCCTCTTTCATGTAATACTATACCAACCCATGACCAGTAAGTTTGGGGGGTGCCATGTCACAGTTTGCTTGTTGGGAATGCAAGCTTGTAAAAGCTGTTGAGGGGATCAGTAGCTTGGAGAGAAAGGTGACTTGAAACTGAGAGCAGCAGGAGGGCATATTCTTTGCTAAGGAAAGAGAACAAATTGAGTAGCAGTTCATAAGTCAGAAGTGCCGTGTGTGTCAAGGGAGATCACTTAAAGAGACTGAGTTGAGATGATAGGAGGGACGAATTTAGCTCCCATACCTCAAAAAAATACTTCGGCTGGTTAGACGGGTGTCGTGACAGAACAGCAGGCTGCAAGTAAGTGATTCACAGAATAATCATGGTTATTGGTGTTACATCTGCAACCAATAAGTCACAGAATACTGTCACAGAATAAGTCAAAGTTACTGCTGGGCGTGTTCAGATTGGCCCAGTCCCAGATGGAGGTGACGTCCCTCAAGCAGCAGGTGGAGAACTTGCACACAGCCACTCTGAACGCGTCCGCCTCCGACCCCCATGAGCAGCTGAGTGCTGTCATCAACACCCTGCGTTCTGACAGCGACAGGGTAGGTTTGTCCTGTGTCTGTCCAGTTGCTGAGAAGTAGTAGTAAAAAGATATGGAGCAAGATGTTGGTTGTTGAGTGGATATGTAGGTGTGATGAGCAGGTGATTTGTGTATGTGTGTGTGTGTGAAGTGTGAGAGGGTTTATACATGAATGCATGTTTGTATGCGCACTGCATGTGCATGTGTGTTTGTATTTATGAGTAGGCATGAGCATCGTGAGCGTGTTATGTGTATGTGATATCTGAAAAACCAAATAGTACTGGAATGTGTCATGGACAATGTAATATGATATTAAAAATCACTGTTTGCTAAGTGTGGTTATTATTTTGATAGTAGAGCAATGTCACATTACCCACAGTCAACAATGGTTCATCTCATTAATAATAGTTTGATGTTGTATTGTATGGTAAAACTTTAATGTGATACCCAGGTTAAAAAAAAATTGTGAGAGCATAGAACTCTTTTTTTTTCTGTTCTTTGTCTGTATGATTGGTGCCCACAGAAGGTGGTTTTCCGTGGCTTTTTTGCCTTAAACAGCTCCTTTTCTGCCATGGATTCTTTAACATGCACCAAGTTCTTGCAGCACTTGAGACTGTTTTTAAACATTTCATCTAAAAGGCTATCATTAAGATTACTCAAGTCTAATGAGAGAGAGAATGAAACATGTTCAGAGTGAGACTCGCACAACAGATCAGGGAAGTTCTCCGCCCTTTAGGCAAACATGTTACCCGCTGGGCCACCAGCCCACTGAGCTGAACAGTGCTGACGGTTCCAGACCAAAGCCATGCTGGAGGAGCGCAACAGCAGCCTGATGGAGCAGGTGCAGCACCTGAAGGAGGAGCTGCGGAATGCGGAGAACCGTCACGGCACGGTGGACTCCGAGCTGCGCGGCATGCACTCGCAGCATGCCGAGCTGAACCACAAGCTGTCCTTCGCTGAGGCTCAACTCCAGCTGCTGCAGAAGGTTTAGCTCTTTGATGCTGTTTTCACACCTACTGCAATTTTCTTCCTTTTTAAAAAAAAAAAAAAAGAAAAAAGAAAATTGGTGGTTTCTGCTCTCAGGTAGATGAGATAACTTGCGCGGTTAGAATATTGGATCCTCAGCCCAAGAGTAGTGGGTTCCTGTCCCAGTGTCTCCAGTTAGGTGAAGTGTAGAGTTGTCTATTCTCATCTTCCATTTCTGCGTGTATGAACATCCCCCCTTTCCTCCTCCCCCAATGTCTGCACTCATACAGAAGATGTATTTCCAGTCCTGTGGTTGGTGTCAACTTTTGGTGGGAAATAGAAACTTGAAAGTAACCAGCACACTCCAGGCTGCTTGGAAAGGGAATTGGGAGACTGCAACAACAGACCTGTATTTCACTAGTCTAGTACTGTTGGATGCTAAAGGTCATGCAGCACAGGTTTGGAAACATGTCTCAGAAATTGTGCCAAATCTTCCATATATAATCTGTACCATAAAGAGGCCATTTTTTCCCCCTATAGTGTGAATTGTTCAGAGCATCATTTTTTTGTGTGTGTGCACATCGTGGATTGAAGCTGATAGACATCAGACAAATGTAGTCAAGATATCTTCAGCAGGGAGGGAAATATCTCAGCTGAGCCATCTAGCAAGAGAGATGGACTTCCATTGTGAAGATGATTACACTGACAGCAGTTATCTTTCTGAGGTAGTATTGTGCGTTCATTTAGATCATTCCTTTTTGTGAAGGACCAGTCTGGAGACATAGGCAGGACCTCCTTGATCTTCAGTGATTGTCATATTCATCTCTTTTGTGAAACCAGCAGTATATAAAGAGCCAAGAAAATCGATTTTTGTGCTTATTGGATACAAGATTATAAAAAAAAAGGAATAAACTGAACATTAAGATGTCTCATTGTGAAGTGGGTGCAATGATGGGAAACTCCCCATTAAAAATGTAGGAATATGCAAGGGCAACCACTACTACCCACTGTTGAAATGAATGAGAAAGGCCCATTATTGATGTTTCAGATCCAACGCTGTTCTATGGTAAGAAATATTCACTTCTGGAGAATTTTGCATAGCTTTAGGTTTATTGTGCAGCTCTGTGTTATTTGCTTTTTGGGGCTCTGGAATAACAGATTTGATTTAAACTCATGTTTTGGAGATTGAAAGAAAACAAGGCTGAAAATGTCACTGTGCAAGATGTTAGATAGTTTGCATCACACTTACTGTATGTACATATAATACTGCGCAGAATGAAAATAAGTGCAGCATTAAAATGTCATTGTTGCATTAGGAAAGTAACTGTATTAAACATTATTTTCTTTTATACCATCTTGTCATTAAATCCTTCAGAAAATGTATTAGACAGTTGACATTAACTCATAGCGGGTTTTTTTTTTACTGAAAATAGATTTGTGTCAGGATGGTCTATTTTGACAATATCTCAAAAGTTCAACAAATTTGCACGAATTGACCAAAAAATGGCATACAAACTGTACCAGATTCAAAAGCGTATTGTGTTCATTTTAAAATTTCCAAACAGATTTCTGGTGAGTGGTGTATACAACTTTGGCACTTTGCTGAACTTTGTCTGTGAATTCTAGAAAGGAACATCTGTGCAGCACACCTCTGTATACTTTAAGATATTTGTGCTGTCCATCAGCAAATTCACTGGGAAAAAAATCAATGACATTTCCATTTGAGTAATATTCTCTAAGTCGTAAGTATGTTTCATGTCTAATCCTTCACATATTACAAATTCAAACATTTCCTGCAATGAACATGCCTTCACTTCATCATTCTGTTTTTGGAAGCAGTGAACTGCAAGGCATTAGAAACAACATACAAATAGGTTGTGCAGTTTCCTGTGGATTGAAGCTTACATGTGCAACAGAAAAATTCTGCATTGTATCAATACTTAAGGTATGGCATGTCACAATACATGATCAACGTGCCTAAAATGAGCTGATAAAGTATAATGTTAAAGTAAGCTTTTCCACTCTCTGGCATTTTGTTTGAAGGACTAGAGTGGAAGAAGATAAATGCACAAACAAGAAAATTGAAATTGCCATTGTCGATAATTGCTGAAATCCATTTAATATTTGAGTTTAACATACACACTGTGCATGCGCTCCTGTTAGCCCACATGCATTTCACACACACACACACACACACACACACACACACACACACACACACACACACACACACACTCTTGCCTGGGTGATGGTGTTTGGGGATTTTTTTTCTTTAATACCTTTTGTTGAACTAGCCTCACAACCATTGGTGTTTTTTTTTTGGCGGGGTTTTTTTTGGCTGGTTGGTTGGGTTTTTTTTTATAAGGACTTGTGTGCTTTGGGGGATATGGCTGTTGGAAAGCACTCTCTCTCTCTCTCTCTCTCTCTCTCTCTCTCTCTCTCTCTCTCTCTCTCTCTGTCTCTCTGTCTCTCTGTCACATACATGCACCCACATGCACTCATTATATCTCTCTCTCTCTCTCTCTGTCCACACACACACACACACACACACACACACACACACACACACACACACACACACACACACACAAATGAATGGCTCTGACACTCGGTGGAAAGATTGAAGATGACCCAAGGATGAACCCATTAAATTTTGGTGTGAATCTGTGGTGCAGATCTGGGTCAAAGGTCAGACGCAGCCTCCATTTGACCCTGGTAGAATTGGTGCTTTCCCAATCGCTCTTATAATTCTTCCCCCATTTTTTCTTTTCTATGTGGATTTTAGTGAATTTTGTTTTTAAAGCATTACTTTATTGATCAGTGATGTGTACATAAACAAAACTATTGCACTGAAGCACCAACAAGCAATAGCTTATGGTGTGCTCAGTGACGAAAAATCTTACAATAAACACATCAACAGAACTGCATTATCAACACAAAAAAGAGAAAGAAAAATGCTAACTATTGTAAGAGGAAAAATGGTACAAAATATTAAAATGAAATTGAAAAGAAAGGAGAGAAGATAGAATGGAACAGAAGAATCCAACAACAATGCAATCAGGCAGTCTACACAATAGGTATCATGATTCCCCCATGCACCCAGACATACACAAATCTGCACAGAGAGAGAGAGATGCATCCCATCTCCCAAGACACCACAGAACCCAGCCCCATGTCATACTGGGTCTAATGCAAAATGAAATCTGACATTGAAAAAAAGGGAATTTTAGTGAATTAGATGCAATGATTGGCACCTCTAGCTCTGTCTAATGGGTAAGTCTCAGGAACTTAGTGGTGAGTCAGGTATCTCCTCATTGCATGTTTTCCAGTTTTGACTGGGTTTTTTTTTCTGGGGGAAACGGATGGGGGAGGGGGGAGGGAGGTGAGTCCAGTTTGATCATTCCAATGTTTTGCAGGGTTTCCAGGTTTTGTGTGGCTCAGCTGAGTTAGCTGAGCTGTCAACACTGGAAAATCAGTAACACACATATGCACTTCTCTCCACAGACCAAAGAGCAGCTGGAGCAGGAGAAGAGCCAGCTGAAGGCGGAGCTGGAGAAGGCTGCGGAGAGACACCGCCTGTCCCAGGAGAAGTGCCTGGAGGCTCAGGCCCGGCTGGCCGACATGACAGATCGGCTGGACCGTGCCGAACGAACCTCTCAGCTCTCAACTCAGCACCTGGCCAACACCTCCGCCACCTTCACTGCCGTCGCTCGTTCCAAGGTAGGTCTCCCAGTATGAAACGAAACTTTTTTTTTAAAAAAAGAACAAAAAAGATCAAAAATTGATTCAGTGCCCATCTTGCGCTGAATTGGATGAAGATAAGTGATCGCTCGTTCATTTTCGTTGTCCTGAGTGTTGTGTATTTTGCCTGAAGAATACGACCCAAGAGGTCGAAACCGTTGTGTTTTGTCTTGTGGTTCGTTTGTCTACGTTTTTTTTTTTTGCAGAGCCTTATAAATACTTTTTTAAAAAACAAAACAAAAAAAGGTTATGAAGAAAACATTTCATGTGTTTAGAGTGCTGCCAGCATGATCTTCTACAAGGATTATATTTCATTCCTCATGCGATTAGAGTACATGGTATTGTTTTGCTGGAACAATGAAATAACATTTGTATGTAGTTCTTGTTAACTTAACATGTAACTTTCCATCATCTGAAGATATTGATGATAGTGCTTTGGAATGTAATGCAAAACTAGGGGGTGTTTCTAAATTACATGTTGATAAATAATTTCAGATATTACGTTGTGGAGTATGAAAAATTTGTATGACTTTAAAGTGTACTCAATGTGAAAATTATGGGAAGAAATTGAAGCTTTGCTGCCACGACGGAAATGATATCTTTTTCTTTTTCTTTCTATCTTTTCCCTTTTCTTTTTTTTTTTCCTTTTTTAAATTTTTTATAGTTTGCTGCCCCCTCATTGGTAATTCTCCCACACCGTCATTCCAGCTACCACACATGGATTTGCCCCGTCACACTCTCAGCTCTGCAGGGCGAAAGGAGGGGGTTGAGGGAAGGGTGGGTGGGAAAGGAGAGGGAGGGTGGCATGGAAGAAAATGTCGAAAGGTCAGTGTCAACAAGTAATGTAACTCCTCTGACAGGGAATCAAACCCATGATGACCTCCCGTGGATCAGGGTCTGCACTTGATGGTCTGTTTCCATGTCTGCAGGAAGAGACGGAGGACACTGTTCCTCTGACAGGGAATCAAACCCATGACCTCCCGTGGATCAGGGTCTGCACTTGATGGTCTGTTTCCATGTCTGCAGGAAGAGACGGAGGACACTGTTCCTCTGACAGGGAATCAAACCCATGACCTCCCGTGGATCAGGGTCTGCACTTGATGGTCTGTTTCCATGTCTGCAGGAAGAAATGGAGGACACTGTGCCTCTGACTGGGAATCAAACCCACAACCTCCCGTGGATCAGGGTCTGCACTTGATGGTCTGTTTCCATGTCTGCAGGAAGAGACGGAGGACACTGTGCCTCTGACTGGGAATCAAACCCACAACCTCCCGTGGATCAGGGTCTGCAGTTGATGGTCCGTTTCCATGTCTGCAGGAAGAAATGGAGGACACTGTGCCTCTGACAGGGAATCAAACCCATGACCTCCCGTGGATCAGGGTCTGCACTTGATGGTCTGTTTCCATGTCTGCAGGAAGAGATGGAGGACACTGTGCCTCTGACAGGGAATCAAACCCACGACCTCCCGTGGATCAGGGTCTGCAGTTGATGGTCTGTTTCCATGTCTGCAGGAAGAGACGGAGGACACTGTGCCTCTGACTGGGAATCAAACCCACAACCTCCCGTGGATCAGGGTCTGCAGTTGATGGTCTGTTTCCATGTCTGCAGGAAGAAATGGAGGACACTGTGCCTCTGACAGGGAATCAAACCCATGACCTCCCGTGGATCAGGGTCTGCACTTGATGGTCTGTTTCCATGTCTGCAGGAAGAGATGGAGGACACTGTGCAGCGCCTGCAGATGGAGAACACACGCTTGGAGACTGACCTCAGACACGAGCGAGAGCGGACGCAGATGCTTCAGGCAGAGGTGGCCGATTCCAGAAAGGTTGGATCTGTTTGGCTTCACTCTTTCCTTCTGTCCATGTCTTGGGTTGTATGTGTCCCTGCCTCTCTGTCACAGTGTCCATCTCTGTCTCTCTCTCTCTCTGTTCTTTTCTCTCTCTCTCTCTCTCACTGTCTCTCTCAGTCCCTATTCCTTGCGTATGTGAATTGTTTCATCTGTTTTACCTGTCTCTGTTTTCCATTCTTCTTCTTCTCCTTTTACTTCATCTGCTTCTTCTTCTTTTCTCTCTCTCTCCCTCTCTCTCTCTCTCTCTCTCTCTCTCTCTCTCTCTCTCTCTCTCTGCCCCCACATCTCTGTGTTTGTCTCTCTCCTCTCTCTGTGTCTGTGTGTCAGTCTGTCTGTCTCTGTCTGTCTGTCTCTCTCTCTCTCTCTCTCTCTCTCTCTCTCTCTCTCTCTCTCTCTCTCTCTCTCTCTCTCTTGTGCATGCAAAGGGCAAGCATCCATGATTATCATATATAAACTAACAAATCTTCATTTAAGGAGAGAATAATTATGACAGGCATTGTCAAGGTGATCTGTGATGGGTTGGGCGAGGGAGGGGGGGGGGGGGGGGGGTTGGTGTAAAGAAGAAGATGGGAGTGGGGGATGTGGAGGGATGGGAGGGGGTGAGGGCAGGGGTTGCTGGGTAATATAACCCACCTTTCTCCACAGCACAGTGGAGTGGAAGAGACTGAGAAGAAACAGCCGGAGTTGAAACTGAACAAATGTGTTGATTCTTTGTGGCCCTTTAGTGTCAGCTTGTAAAGACATCAGCGACAAACAAAATGTGTGAATCGAATGTTGACAGATTTGCAGGATGCAGACAAGGAATTGGATTTTTGTGATAGTGCTTGGCATCAACTAAGCACTTTTGGCATGATTTTTTTTCCCCCATCTTGCATGATATTTAGCAGGTCCGGCATAATATTGGATATACAGTATAATTCAAATACATGTCAGGCATCTTATGAAGAGCAAAATTTTAGGGTAATTATGGCACCACCACCCCCCACCCCCACCCCACCTCCCCAAAGAAAAAATCCAGCAGTATAAAAACTAATATAACTGCAGAAAGGACAAGTTAAGAACAATAGTACATGCAAAACCTTCTTGAAGAAATTTGTGTGTGTCGAGAACTCAGTGTGAAGTCTGGATAGGAAAGTTGAAACTGGAGCTCAACATACTTATGAAATAGATATGAGTGTAACTTGCCATAACCTCTTGCTGGAAATGCTAATACAGGATAAATAGTCT
>CM031615.1:47642993-47705493 GCA_018398815.1 Conus ventricosus | reverse complement strand
AGTGAACTGTTAATAAATCTCTGAACTGTGAGAAACACACCATGCAGCAGACTGAGGACTCTGCCTTTGTTCCAGAATGATGTCGGTGCTTTTTTCAGTTAACACCTTGCAGGGGGGAAGATGCATCTAGGTCCAGGGAGTGCCCACAGCATTACGTAATAACTTCGTTCCGCCCAAGGCGTTCTAAGAAACCCTGTGGTACAATACACATCTGCTTTCATCATGCTCTTTTTTTTTTTTTTTTTTTTTCTGTTCCAAACTTTCATTTCAATTCAGTGACATTGATATTTGTGCCATGTGTCCCTGTTTCCCTTTTACAACCCCACACCTGGGTTTATCCTGTCACGGTCCTAAGCACCTACAGTCCATGGCGGAATGTCAGCGTTGGTTGCCGTTAGGTCACCCACCAGAGGGGACCGTGCTATGCTGCTGAATTAGTTTGGTGTTCTGGTTTAGCTTGCATATGAGACAGTTCACCAAGTCACTCCCATCCATCCATCCATCCATCCATCCTTTCACCCACCACTTTTATTCTTTTTCCCATCTTGCAGGTGACAAATGTTTATGAGTGAAACTTGACACTGAGTGAGTATCCCCTCTAATGGGATTGATGCATTCGTACGATGAATTTGAAGCGCATTTTCAGTTGAGTTGAACACATCATTTTGAAGGGACATCTTGCTAAACTTATGAAAGCTTGTTGGCTTTTTTATTTTCTTTTGTGACCTGGTATTTCTTAAAATGGTAATGAGTGTTTACCTCTGAACTTTAATTCCAGAAAATTGCTCCAGGACGTTCAGACCTGTGGCCTGTTAATATTGTAAACACTGCTGTTAAATAGTGGAGTTGGTAGAGGGCTGGACTTGTGATCCCAGTGTTATTGGGATTGTGGGTTCAAATCTTTGTTGGACCATTTCTGTACAGGGGTATTTTTCTCTTATAGTTAATACTGGTTCTGACTCTATTTCCTGAAAAGTCCTTTTAACGAGACTAAACTGAAGTTCCATGTGGGAACCCACGTGTAACATTTTTTATGCTCATAAAATACTATTATCACCAACTTTGGGAAGAGAATGCCAGTTTGGCCATTGATGTGGATGACAAGTATACATACTGCATGCATCCTTCATGAAAAATTGAGGGAACGAGTGAAAAAATAAGAGACTGATATTCAATTGAATGACATGGGAAATGAATGATTATTGTGAGCAGGCAGCTGTTCAGTCACTCCACCCAGGTAGGCAGCCAGTGGCGTAAACAAGACTGTGGATTATAAAGCACTTAGTCTCTAACCAAGGAGAAGCACCGTATGAATACTCTCAGTAATGATTACGATAATTACATCGTCAAGATGTCTTCACTTTGAGTAACACTTTAATGGAAGGCTGTAAAACAAACTTCTTTGGGATTTTCTTCTGTAAACTGGAGAGAATGTTTCTTAGACATTATGTATGGCTTTTTGTTGTTGTTGTTGTAAATTTTGGTCAGTGGTTTGTCAGTACTTCGAGGCAGATTCAGAGACAATGAGGAAAGATTTGCTGAGCTTTGATCCCAAGTCTGTGGACACTATACATGTCACAGAACTTGTTTTCATGTCATGTTGCAAACTGAGCAAAAGGAGGAATCGGGGGGGGGGAGGGGGGGGGGGAGGGGGGGGGGGGTGTTGTTGTTGACGGGTTTTCTTGATGGGTTTTTTTTTTAATCTTTGAAAGGAAGGAAGTTCTCTTTGACACAGGTTTTGGAGAGCATTTTTCTTTTGAGATTGCGTAAAGCAGTGACAGAACTTGCTCACCTTTTCATCCCATTCTTAAGAGCAAATAAACAAGTTCACCAGATGGGTGGTCTAGAACACATGTTTCTTGCTGTGGGTTGTACCGTTGCTGGGCACCTTTCCTCTGTCGTCTTTGTCTGATGTGAGGCGCCTGCAATCCTCTGTTTCCAGATTGTGCAGCTGGAGAGAGCACAGAAAGTAAACCACAGCCAGGTGCAACAGGTGATAACTGGGCAGAGTGGTGAAATCTGTGTTCACTGTAGTGTCACTGGAGAATAGTTTGCACGGATTTTGTTGCAGATCCTTGCTAACATAGTATCACCATCATATTTCTTTTTTTTTTCCAGAGGCTTGTGTCTGTCGCTGTTTTAGAAGCACGTGTTATGTGGTTGTTTTGTTTTAGGTAGTAGCAATTTTTTGACTGTCACTTTTCCTTTATGGCTTGAGATTGTGTTGACTTCTACATTTCTTGATTATAGCTGTATTAGACAGTCCTGCTTGCTGTAGTGTTGTCAACAGGCTGTCAAGAGTCTGTGTCCTTCACAGACTGCGCTGCTATTATGTTGTGTATGCTTTGTTCCCTGTGCTGCATAGTTAACAGCAACATATTAATCGCAAGGATTCCCACATAGATTTTTTTGCACATGTATCTTTGCGACAGTAGAAATTAGGAGTGGTTGTAGTGCCTGCCGATAAAATCTTCACACTAACTGATAAGCAACAAAACTACTCTATCAAATTGGCTGCAAATGTTGCTTTTTATTTCTTCTGGGGGAGGTGGGTGGGTGAATGGGAAGAGTGGGATGACAGAATGGGTTGTGTTCTTATTCTTGTAAATCTCACTCTTATCACTATTACAACTGTATGTGTGTCTGGTGCACGTACATGTGTGCTCTGTGTGTGTGTGTTGTGTGTGCGCGCGCATGCAAGTGTGTGTGCATGCGTGCTTATACAAGAGACACTGTTTCATGGTTTGTGGAATTCAAAACATGTTTCGACAATATATTTGTCAATTTCACAGTCACTGTCTTCCTCTTATATGGGTGTGAAGAAAGGGGGAGGGGTGGGGGGTGGAGAGTTGAAGGTGTTAGCATGTTTCTCATATTTCTTTCTTTTCCTGTAACTTTCTGGTGTTACTATTTCATCTCCATTCTTTTAGTCATTCAGTTGACTGATCCAGTTAGTGTCGGTCCCTGTCAGTCTGTCTTCCACATCGTTTATATCTGCATGTTTTCCTTCTTTTTTTTTCTCCCATGTTGTGTCAGTGTTAGGGAAAGTGCTTTGGAAAAAAAAAGAAAGAAAGAAAGAAAGAGGGAAGGGAGAGGGGATGCAGATTTGCTGCAGCTGGCCTGCTGAGTTGTCGGATGACAACCCATGGACAGCATGGTAGTGTATTGTGTGATGGCCATAGAAGCCGAGAAATGGCTCTGGATGAGTGTGTGTATTGTTGTATCGAAAGTTATTTATAACAATCACCAGGGGCCGGAATAGTTCTGTTGGTAGAGCGCCAGACTCATAATCCAAGGGTTGCGGGTTTGAATCTCCGCCGGGCCGTTTTGGTACAGGGGGATTTTTCCCTCAGAGTTAACATTGGTTCTGACTCCCATTTCCTTCGAATGAGACTATATACCAAGGTTCCGTGTGTGAACGCACGCATAGCATCTTGTACACACGGAAAATCCCATCACCAACTTTCGGAAGAGAAGGCCAGTTTGGCCGTTGGTATGGATGACACGTTACACATAGCATGCACCTTCCCGAAGATGGAGTATGGCTGCCTTAATGGAGGGATAAAAAAAAACGGTCATACACACAGAACTCCACTCCCTTTGTTGGGTAGATGGGATTAATACTTGTCTGTCCATATAGGGAGTGTCTGCAGGAGTATGGTCTGCGTACACAGAAGAAGAAGAAGAATAACAATCACCATCATCAACATGATCATCACCATTGCTGAAAACTGTTCAGCAGCTTGTAGTAGTATGAGCTTCTTGGTAGGAAGGGCCCTCAACTTGCTCTCTAATGCTCATCAGAGACTGGTCCCGCATCCGTCAGGTTCTGAACTGTGTGTCTGTCATTCCAGTTAGCGACGGCTGCAGCAGCCTAACGGTTTAAACATTGGACTGTCTTTGAGGGTTGTGGGTTTAAACCCTTAGCGGTGTCTGGTGAGTGAAATCTGGGGGCAGGTCTTTCCAGTCCCTCTGTGCATGTCTGTGACTGAAGCCTCTTCATACCACAAATGCATGCCGAAGATAGATGCACATGCTAGAGATCCCTTAATGTCAGTGTTTGATGGATCATGGATGTACAAAAATTCTGAGCAAGCATCAGGATAGTTGAAGAGAAGACGAACAGACACTGCCAGTCATGGCCCACTGCCCACTGACATGGTTTGATGAACGTTCAGACAGCAGCTTGAACGTAGTGGTTCAGCCATCAGTTGCACCTCCCTGACAGTTTGATGGTTGAAAGGTGTCTTGATCATAGTTGTACAACGTGGGGCATTTCACTCTCAACAGTTTTTTGCATTTTTGAGCCATAACTATGCAATAGTTATCAGATTTCTTGAACAATTTGGTAAATGCATTTATTTAGGTTTGTTTTTGTAAGTGACTTTTAAAAAAAAAACAGGTTTTTTTTCACATGTGATAATTACAACAACAACAACAAAAAAACAACTTCAATCACCAGCAGTAAAAAATCAAGAACTGTGGGGAGTTAAAGGGAGGGAAGGGGGAAGAGGTGGGGGTGGGAGCAATCCATTACAAAGCCAGTAATAAGAATAAGGACACTCACAATGCCAACATCAAACTGATCCCGGATCCAGCTTTTGATCCAGATTGGTGAACAGATCTGCTGATGACAGGGGCCTGAATCTGAGGCTCACAGTCTGAGGTAGCAGGTTCCAGCCTGGCACACTGATGGATTAAACATGGAGCAGTAAATATCCCCAATCTATTGAAGACTACAAGAGACTGAGTGTAATGAAAATTAAAAGGAGACTATATACTCCTTAACATTTCCAACAAACGTAAGGTTCAACCATTCAAAGCTTGCCAGTTGAATCTTTCTTCTGCCAAGCGTCATTAGTGCATTTTAACAGGGAAGTAATCCTGATTCTCTTGCGATCTTCATAAGCGTTTTCGCATATAGATTTTTCACTTCATACTGCTGCATAAAGATTTTGATTACACCACTGCATTAAGAATTTTTTTTTTTTTTTTACTCTGTTGCATGATATGGTTTTGTTCTTTTCGAACCATGCCACTGCCTAGAGATGTTTCACTCTAACCACTGCGTTTGTGTTCTTTTCCACCTCAAGCTGCTGTGTAAAGATTTTCAACTTTACACCACTGCAGTAAGACAATCCAGACAAACAGATTACAGGACAACACAAGATGCATTTCGACCTTATGAGTCTTCTTCAGGCAAAACAAACAACATTTAGGACAAGAAAAACGAAGAACGAGCAGCCACTTATCTTTTCATATACAGCTCAATTGTGTTTCATTCAACGTAAGTGATTGCTCGTTCTTCATTTTCATGATCCTAAATGTTGTTTGTTTTGCCGGAAGAAGACCCAATAGGTCAAAACGCATCATGTGTTGTCCAGTAATGTTTGCCTGGATTGTCTTGTGGAACTACTAACGGTTTTTTTTTTTTAATTTGCTGCAATTTTCGCCTTCAGTCACCTTGCTTTGAAACCACTGTAGTAGTTAGCTCTGCACATTCTTGGCTGGGAGTTTGTTAGTTTGACTTCCGTCACAGCAATTTGTGAGATGTTTTGGCCTATACTGACTCTTAATCAGTAAGGGTAGAATACAGCCCTGTCATGCCGTCTCAGACCTGAATGGAAATCCACAGCATCATGTTCAGCATCTACATCCTCACTGATCAGCATAAAAACTCTCAGATTCTCTGGCCCTTTGTGCCATGCTCTCATGGCAATCTCATGGCTGGATTACCTCTCCTTTTCTACGCCCATGGTGAGTTCATAGTAAGGTCATCGGAATCGGCCAGTTTATGGGGGCTGTCATCAGGTGGACGTGGTGATACCCTCTGGAGGGCAACATGCATTCATGCTGGTTCCACAACTAAGCAAGTATTGTCATCAGTAGGAGGCTTTATGTAGTGTCCTGTGTATGTTGGACCAGAACAGACACCACTGAACTCCACCAAACTAACACTGCGGCACTGCAGTGTCTCCTCAGGTGGGTTGCCTCATGATGACTTGACAGGCTGTCACTGTGGATGGGGAACCAGAGTGAGCAGCATGGCAATAGTGCCACTAAGTGACATAGAAGATGAGAGAGAACAACAACAAAAAAAATCTCCTCTATTCCACTGTGCAAAGATTACACTCCTTTCCATTTCATGCTGCTACTCATTTTCTTTGCTATACCAGTCCATCAAGTGTTCCTTCTTTCTTCTTTTCTCTGCTGCATAGAGATTTTGTTCTTTTCCACTCTACACCAATGCATGGACATTTTCAGGTTTCCGTTGCTGCACAGGGATTTGCTTCTTTTCCTCTGCTTACCACTGCATGAATGTTTTTGTCCTTATACTGGTGTATAGATATTTGTTTCTTTTCCACTCTGCACCAATGTGTAAAAAAAAAAGGTCTTCTCTGTACTGGGGCAGGAAACTACCTTTGCCCAACTCTGCACTACTGCATAGATACTTTCTCCTTTACACAGCTGTATAAAAATTTACTTCCTCACCACTCACCACTCTGCCTCATTATATTATCTTCTTTTATAATGCTCCACCTCACTGCATAGATATATTCTCTACACTGCTGCAAAAAGATTGATTTCTCTTCCACTGCACACCACTACATGAATATTTTCCATTTTTCTTCACTGACATTGACACTTTGGTTCTTGATACCATGCATGCAGATACACTAAACATTACTACATAAAGCCAAAAGGTGTTGTGCTATGCATCACTGCATACAGTTGTTGCTCTACACATCACTGCATATAGATGTTGTTCTCCACATCACTGCATACAGATGTTGTTCTCCACATCATTGCGTACAGATGATGATCTCCACATCACTGCATACAATCATTGTTTTCCACATCACTGCATACAGATGTTGTTCTCCACATCACTGCATACAGATGTTGTTCTCCACATCACTGCATACAGATGTTGTTCTCCACATCACTGCATACAGATGATGATCTCCACATCACTGCATACAATCATTGTTTTCCACATCACTGCGTACAGATGTTGTTCTCCACACCACAGCATACAGATGTTGTTCCTCGCATCAAGGCATGCAGATGTTGTTCTCCACATCACTGTATACAGATGTTGTTCTCCACATCACTGCATACAGATGTTGTTCTCCACATCACTGCATACAGATGTTCTCCACATCACTGCATACAGATGTTGTTCTCCACATCACTGCATACAGATGTTGTTCTCCACATCACTGCATACAGATGTTGTTCTCCACATCACTGCATACAGATGTTGTTCTCCACATCACTGCATTCAGATGTTGTTCTCCACATCACTGCATACAGAGGTTGTTCCTCACATCAAGGCATACAGAGGTTGTTCCTCACATCAAGGCATACAGATGTTGTTCTCCACATCACTGCATACAGATGTTGTTCTCCACATCACTGCATACAGATGTTGTTCTCCACATCACTGCATACAGAGGTTGTTCCTCACATCAAGGCATACAGATGTTGTTCTCCACATCACTGCATACAGATGTTGTTCTCCACATCACTGCATACAGATGTTGTTCTCCACATCACTGCATACAGATGTTGTTCTCCACATCACTGCATACAGAGGTTGTTCCTCACATCAAGGCATACAGATGTTGTTCTCCACATCACTGCATACAGATGTTGTTCTCCACATCACTGCATACAGATGTTGTTCTCCACATCACTGCATACAGATGTTGTTCTCCACATCACTGCATACAGAGGTTGTTCCTCACATCAAGGCATACAGATGTTGTTCTCCACATCACTGCATACAGATGTTGTTCTCCACATCACTGCATACAGATGTTGTTCTCCACATCACTGCATACAGATGTTGTTCTCCACATCACTGCATACAGAGGTTGTTCCTCACATCAATGCATACAGATGTTGTTCTCCACATCACTGCATACAGATGTTGTTCTCCACATCACTGCATACAGATGATGTTCTCCACATCACTGCATACAGATGTTGTTCTCCACATCACTGCATACAGAGGTTGTTCCTCACATCAAGGCATACAGAGGTTGTTCCTCACATCAAGGCATACAGATGTTGTTCTCCACATCACTGCATACAGAGGTTGTTCCTCACATCAAGGCATACAGAGGTTGTTCCTCACATCAAGGCATACAGATGTTGTTCTCCACATCACTGCATACAGATGTTGTTCTCCACATCACTGCATACAGATGTTGTTCTCCACATCACTGCATTCAGATGTTCTTCTCCACACCACAGCATGCAATCTTTGTTCTCAACACCACTGCATACAGATGTTGTCGCCCACGTCACTGCACCAAGTGTTCTCCACATCATCACATGCAGATATTGTTCTTCCTTGATGGACAAACTTCATTCTTTGACCATCAGAGTACCATCAGCTCTGTGGATAGGCCTCTGTAGCCATAAAGTCACCCACGGAGGCTCTGTGTTGTGACCAAAGGGTCTGGGTAGTGTTCTCATGAGATCGAGATGATTCAGCATATACATCGGTAATGTGCAGTTACATGGCTTGATGCCGCTGGAGCCCCTTTGGAGTTGTAATGATTGAGCATCTACACATGAGTGTTCGGCATTTCCCTGTTGTGTTGTGACTCTGTCCACTTACCTGACATCACTCATTGTGACATAAACTTGCAGCAGCAGGTGGGTTGAAAGGTTTGGAGAATTTCTCTGATGCCAGCTGTGCTTAATGAATATTCACCTCTGCGTAAGTGGTGAAATGATGTGATACCTCGAAGTATGTGAGTTTTTTTGTTTTGTTTAATTTTTTTTGTTTTTGTTTTCAAAATAGATGATCTCCACTGCGTGATCGTGGATAATTCTGTGTATAGAGTTGAGGTGAGAGCTGGTCAAAGAAAAAGTAGAATAAAGTTTAAGAAAAAGAAAAGAAAAAAAAGAAGGAAAGCTGAATCGTGTTTCTAAGCCTTGCTAACATGTAGACACTGTATGCTGATGAGGCATGTTTTGTCAACCTCGGGTGATGTCGATGGAGGAAGGACTAGCGCACAGCCCAAACACACTCACAGCTTGCTTACGATCTCATTCATATATCATGCATTCGTCACATCAAACCACTAGTAAAGTCTATAACTTTACTACACATGTTCATAGAACGAAACATCAATGCATATGGAATCAACCAAAATAAAACATTCTCTCTTTCCTGAACTTCACAAAATCATTTATCTAAAACATCATTAACTAACCCGGGTATAAACAGATTTCTACTTTACCTGGCCAGGTGATCTTAACTATTCACGAATCACTGTCTTTTCTTTTCTTTTCTTTTTCTTTTCACTGTCACTTTCACAACACGACACAACTGCTGGCACTGGTTTTGGTCTGATGGCGCCTGGTCAGGTGAGACTGTTGGCGTTGGTCTGTGGTTCTGCTTGGCGAAGTGACGCTGCCAGGTATGAGGTCGAACCCCCGGTTAGGATAGAACAGTGACTATCAACATCGATCTGTTCTCCTTTCTTTCTTCCTGCATTAACGCATTGCACTCTCTCTCTTCTAGTCTGCTCTTATCAAATGGACATGGTTGCTTTTCTTTTCTTTTTTCTTTTCTTTCTTTTCTCCTTCATTAATTAGCAACTCTCTCTCTCTCCACATCTCTCCTCAGTCCTTCCTCTGCAGACTATCTCATGCTAATCTCTCAACTTGGTTCTCTTCTCTCCTCCCCTCATCTCTCTGCTTTTCTCTCAAGCAGACCTAGAACCTCTCCCTCTCTCTGTTTCTCTGTTCGTTCTCCCCTCGTTTCTCCCGTTCTCTCACTCCCACATCCTCTTTATTCGTTCCGATCTGTCCAAAAAGGGCGAGTACCATTGGTCAGTATTTTTACCGCCCTGACACCCGAAGTTATCCCCCTCTAATTCCATTGGATGTTCAAATCATGACAGTCACGCCTACACACCTTACTCTCTGTGGTGGTCAATTGGTCATTTAATTGATTAGCTAGATTTCACCCCCACCACACTCTACCTTCCCCCCTTTCCTACTTAACTGACGCCGTGTGGCTTAAGTCGTGGACACTGGTCAGTGTAAATTGGCCAGCTGAGTCTGGGTGGGCGCCACGACGTCTGATTAACAATGACGCTGGTTCCACAAAGTGGCCAGATGAGTCTGAGCCAGGCGCTAAGACTCGTCTCGCTAGACATCGAGGCGTCGGTCAAAACGGCTTAGTCAGTCTGGGTGGATCGTACCGTCTCTGTGAAGCCTCTCCACTAAGCTTAATTGGCCGGATCCGAACCATGGGCCCGGTCTACGTGGCGCCAAGATGTCTGCGTTTGGACTTATGTCCAGTTGAAGTGGCCGGCGACGGACCACACTTTGGTTGTGTTGAATTTTGACCGTGACAATTTCCCCCTTGCAAAAGACTATGCACCGCATTGTCTCAAAACAACGGTACAAAAAAGACAACAACCGAATTTGCTGAACCACAGCTACACGTGCAAAGTTTGAAAAATACTTTACAACCAACGGTTTATAAATTACAAAATATATCATTAGTGGATACCACTCCAATGAGTTATCATTGACGTGCGCTCCTGCGTTATTTCAACTCATTTTAGAACAACCTCTGTGCGCACTTATGCAATTCCCCCACCTGCGGATTTGCCACATCTTCCCTTCACAATTCTTATGAAAGGCACAATATAATATGATCACGATCCATGACACTTCACTGAGGAATCTCCATCCTCACTTATTGCAAATAATGCATCACTACACAAGCGACTGTATGCTCCAAGCATAACTACATCCACATGAACAGGTCTCACAAAGAAAATATGAACAAGTCTCACACAAAAAATATGGACCATAGCCAACTGGGAATGAACCCATATCCAATCAACATAACTGTAATCAACACATATTATCAACAAAGCACCCCGGATATGACTGACTTTCTCTGAGTTGCAGCTTGCTAGACTACACGACTTAAATAGTCAGCTCCGACATTCTGTCGACCTGGGATGTACTGCACTCGATACCTGTAGGGCTGCAGTGCCATTGCCCAACGCAGAACTCTGCTGTTTTTCAACTGCGCCTCCTGCAGGAATTTGAGTGGTTGATGATCCGTCTCGATCACGAACTCTTTCCCATACAAGTATTTGTGGAATTTCTGCACGGCCCACACGACCGCTAAACACTCCTTCTCCACCGTTGCGTACCCTTCTTCACACTTTGTCAACTTCCTGCTTGCATACCTCACAGGAAACTCGACTCCTTCATGCTCCTGCAACAATACTGCACCTATCCCACCGCCTGATGCATCTGTCCGCAACAAAAATGGTTTGGACATATCTGGTAGCTTCAAGATGGGACGGGAACCTAGTCTTTCCAACACCGTCTGCAGTGCTTGCTCTGCAGCGTCTGACCACTCGACCACTGCCGGTTTCCCTGCCTTGACCAAATCACTGAGAGGACTCGTGATTGCAGCGAAATTTGGAACAAACTCCCTGTAGAAGCCAATAAAACCTAGCAGACTCCTGACTTCTGTTTTGGTCTTTGGTCTCTCTGAATTCATCATCTTCTCCACCTTTCCTCTTTCCGGCTGCTTTGTGTCGCCTCCGACAACAAAACCTAGGAACTCCTACTGTCTAGCCCTTCATACAGTGACACATCCCTGTATGACTCTTCTGGAACCTTAGGCAACAAAATCTCCCCTTCTTCTGCTGGGTCTCTTTCACCTCATCAATGATTGCTGCTGCGCCTATGTGCTGAGTCTCACGCTGAATATATCTGCGGAGAAAATTCGCATGGAAAAGTTTTAGTTTCCCATTCACATCAATTCGGTAATCCCGACCGACCTTTTCAGTGATGGTGAATGGTCCTTTCCAATGCCTCAGCAGCTTGTTGTGACCCGTGGAAGCAGTACCAGGACTTGATCTCCCACCTTGAGGGATTGCTTCCTCACCTTCCTGTCATATTGCTTCTTCTGAACGACCCTAGCCTCCTGCAAACTTTCCCTTGCAACCTTACATGTCTCATACCTGTGCCCACCTTTGGAACAGGGCGAGATTGGGCCAATCAGATCGACGGCCACCCTCCTGAATGGTGTGTCAATTAACGGGGATGTTTAAGAGGCGCCTTCCTCTTCACCCCTCTTGTGGCTGACCTTTGACACACATCACATGACATGCAGAAACGCTTGATGTCTGCCATTGCTCCTGGCCAATGAAAGTCATCAAAGATTCGGTCAGCGGTTTTGCTGGTGCCGAGATGATCCGCCATGAGCGACTCGTGACCCACTGACATGACAGTGTCACGATAACCTGCTGGTACCTCTAACTGAGTGGTCACCTTACCTGTCTTCCCCTTGGTGAACACTCGGTACAACAGCCCGCCTTTCACAAGAAATTCTGTCTCACCTCCTCTAACCTCCTGTTTCTCTCCACCTCTTGCCAACTCCCAAGACTTCACGAGCGAAGGGTCTTGTTCCTGCGCTGCCCTAAACTCATCAGGCGACACATCTATGCCTGACTTCCTTGCCGGAACGACTAACGGTTTGTCCACCTTTTCCTCCTTCTTGCTCCGTGTTTGAACTGCTGCCCCTGTAGCAGTCAACAACTCAGGATCCCCTGGATCCTTTGCACCTGGATATATTCCAATGATCAAATCATGAAGGGGTTTCTCCATCACCAACGCAGACAACTCGCCTGAGAAGTAAGGGGTACGTACTTCTATCTTAGCAACCGGAAACTCCCTCACAGTGCCATCGATTAGAGTACAGGTCTGGATTTGCCCTGTCAAATCCCCTTTATCGACCAGCGTTGTTCGTACTACACCGCATGAACAACCAGTGTCTCGTAACACTTTCACCCTCTGCTGGCCAATCCACCCTTCTTCCACTGGTAACGAACCACTCAGCCTAGTGCCCTCCATCCCTGACCCTCCGGGGGGTTGCGACCTTGTCGTGGTCGGAGGGTTTGCGTGGTCCAGTGATCCCTTAGCTTTGCTGGCGGGGGCATCAATACTTGGAGATAGGCTGTTTTTTTCACACTGCTTCTAGGCCTGAGAGGTGCAGATGCTGTTTGGCCTAAGCGTAACGTGGTAAGGAGTTGATGCCCCTGGTAGGGCTTCCCATGTCAGATAGGCTAAGGGTGAGGATCCTGACTAACAGTAACCCGCCTTTCTCCTTTTCTTGTTTTCTGCCTCCCTTATTTGGCCCTTTTCTATCTTCGTCTCCCCTTCAAGTCTTCTTTTCCACACTCCTTTTCTCTCTGTGGTCTCCTTAAGATCCGCCGCGTTTGCCGTGCGGTGCGACCTGTGTCGGAGGGGAATGAGACCCTGGTGATTGAGAGGGCCAGCGCTCTCAACACATCACTTGGCTCGGACCTCTCCTAGACAGGGAGTACACTTTGGCCCGGGTGTACTAATCGGCTCCCCTTCTTGGGTTGGGTCAAGACGGGCAGTTCCCCAGCTGGCCAAGTAAACCCCTGCAGTGCTCAGCTCTCTGTTCCCGGGAGTTGAGCATGATCAGGGGGATAGGGTTGGTTGCTTCTGCTTGTCGTATGTCTCTCCCGAAGCCGGGAAAGGGGGTCAAGACATTGGTTTCTTGGCCCTGGCCCCTTAGTTGGACTCCAAGGTGGGTGGGTAAGGGAGGGATGAAATATACTAAAATACACATGGCTTTTTCAAACACATCCCCCCAAAAAAGAGGGAAGGCAGCATCCCTATTTCGGGGGATTTCGATTCTGACAGCGATTCGGATATGGAGGTACGACAGAAGACAGGTTTTTGGGCTTCTTGGCTCGTTATGGAAGGAACGGAGCAGAACGACCCCTTTCAGCTTTGAGCCCTTTTGCTATCCAAAAGGGCTTTCAAGGTATAGCAGTGACCCTCGGTCCATCAAGAGGTTGGGGAATGGTTCCTTTCTTATTCAATGTAAGTCACAAAAGCAATCTGAACAGCTGCTGAAAGCAACGAAACTTGTGGACAGGGAGATCAGGGTAACCCCCCACAAACAATTAAATTCATCAAAAGGAGTGATTCGCTGCAGGGAATTATCAGGTGTTTCAGAGGCAGAAATCAAAACGGAGCTGGCATCCCAGGGTGTGACGGAGGTGCGCAGGGTGACTATCAAGAAGGGTGCAGAAAGAGTGGCCACCAACACCCTCTTTCTGACATTCTGCAACCCTGTGCTGCCTCCGGTCATCAAAGTCGGCTACCTGATTGTCCGGGTTCATTTGTACGTTCCGTCCCCGTTGAGGTGCTTCCGATGCCAGAAGTTTGGCCATGTCAGAGACCGTTGTTCTGGCAGAGGTGTGTGGTATTTGCTGCAAGGCAACCCATGATGGGCCGTGTAAAGATCCGGCACATTGTGCAAACTGGGGTGGCGACCATCCCTCCTCTTCACGGAATTGTCCTCTGTGGATTCAGGAATCTGCAATACAAAGGTTAAGACAGAAAAGAAGATCTCCTTTTTCGAAGCCCGCAAGCAGGTTGTGGGCAGTCAGTCGCCGACTGCTTCTTCGTTCGCTCGGCCGTAAAGAAAGTTCCAACAGTTCCAACTCAGTCAGTCTGCTGTCAGACTGATAACTTTACGTTTTCGAAGACATTGCAAGGAAAAACTGTCAGCTCTGGTGGAAGCAGGTCCACCACCTTCCAAACCAAAGTGACTGCCCCTGGTGGAGGCAAAAAATCCGCCACCCCTCAGACTGCCCAGCAGTCTACAACATCTGCTGCTGGGCAGATTAAAAAACCAGCAGTTCCCCTCGAACTCCTCTGTCCAGTGCCCGTGCGGGCAAGGAGTTCCATCCAGTGTGGAGATGGTGGAGATAAGGAAAAACCCTCCACCATCTCCCAAATCCAGACCTCCACCTTCTCCAAATTCCAGGCCTTTGTCACCTGCGAGCAAGTCTGCCAGCGGGTCCAAAGACCAACACAGTCCAGTAAAACTAAAAAATAAGTTCACTCCATTGGCCGCAGATGCGATGGGGAGATGACCTGATCTCTCTCCTTTTCGCCCTCTGCACCATGGATAATACAATAATCCATTGGAATATCCGTGGTCAAAATTTCCCAACTTCGAGGAGCTGCAGCTTCTGTGTCAATCTATGAAACCTTCTGTCTGGCTCTTCAAGAAACCCAAATTCAAAGCCAGAAGACCTTTACTCTTTCGGGCTTTAATATTTCTTTCAAAGCCTGCACAACCTTCCATGTTGGGACTGTCGGGCGGTGTTGCCCTTCTCCTTCACAAAACTTTGTTGTATAGTCCTGTCGCTCTGTCTACCTCCCTTCGGGCTGTAGCTGCGAGAGTCACTCTCCACAAGACTGTCACAATCTGTTCTCTTTATCTACCTCCATCTGTCCCGGTTTTGTCGTCAGACCTTGTCAGTCTGTTAGGGGAACTTCCTCGACCTTTTTTGCTGTTGGGTGACTTTAACGGTCACAACCCTCTTGGGGGTAGTACCGGTTCGTCATCCAGAGGTCTGCTGATTGAGGATGTCCTTTCGGATTTGGATTTGTGTTGTCTGAACGACGGATCTGCAACTTACCTCCATTCTTCCACAGGTTTCACTTTCGGTTTTAGATTTGTCGGTTTGTGACCCCTCGCTGGTCCTGGACTATGAGTGGTCTGTCCATGACGATCTGCACGGAAGTGACCATTTCCCTGTCCTTCTACAACCTGTAATAACTGAACATGTCTCTGTCTCTCAGCATTTAAATTATAAGAAAGCAAACTGGGACCTCTTTGCAGCCACTGTTTCTAAGGAGTTCCAGGACACTGATTTTTTTCAGAGTCCTGACCCAGCTGAATCACTGACTAACATTATGATTAAATGTGCTAAGGCCTGTATTCCAGTGTCTTCCGATAAACTTCAAATGCCAAAACACCCTGGTTCGATTCAGAATGCCAACAAATTTCTAAAGTTAGAAAACGGGCTCAGCGTCAGGTATACCAACGACCTCGGGTCCCAACGCTCGAGCCCATCAGAAACTCCGTGCTAAATCAAGACACACTTTTAAAATCAGTAAACGTCGGTCCTGGAGAAGCTTCTGCCTCCAGGGTGACATCAAAAACTTCTAAGAAAAAAGTGTGGAACATCATTAAGAAAATCAAAGGGAAGAACACCTGTCCCACTGTGAACCATCTCAAGTTTTCGGATTCTTTAATAACGGAGAAGAAAGCAGTTGCTAATCTGCTTGCTTCAACCATTGAAAAGAATTCCTCCTCTTCTAATAAATCGGTCACTTTTGTGAAACAAAAGCCCTAAAAGAAAAATCACCCCTGCAACTTTTCATCCGACAACATGGAAGACTACAATCTTCCTTTCACATTAAACGAGCTGAAATCTGCCTTACTCTCTTGCAGCGATTCCTCTCCAGGTATAGAATGACATTCATTATCAACTATTGAAACATCTTCCGCAAGAAGGTCTGAACATCCTGTTACAGGTATACAACCCCCGTGTGGACTACAGGTTGCTTTCCACCCTCTTGGCGGACAGCCTCATTATTCCCATCCCCAAACCTGGAAAAGATCTTTCTAATCCATCTAACTACCGTCCCATAGCTTTGACCAGCTGTGTCTGTAAATTGATGGAAAAAATGGTCAATGCTAGGCTCATGTGGAAACTCGAAACCGATGGCCTTTTGGCGAAAGAACAGTGTGGTTTCCGCAAACATCGTAGTACAGTTGACCATTTGATTCGTCTGGAATCTACACTTAGGAACGCTTTTTTAAACAGACAGCACGCAGTGGCATTTTCTTCGACTTGGAGAAGGCCTACGATACCACCTGGAAGTCGGGGATACTTCATGATCTCCACGATCTGGTTTTTCGAGTCATCTTCCGCTTTTTATTCAAAATTTTTTGGCAGAACGACAGTTTCAGGTCCGGGTTGGCACCACTCTCTCTGATGTCCACGAGCAGGAGTTGGGTGTCCCCAGGGAGCATACTGTCTCCTGCCCTCTTTAGTATTAAAAATCAACAACATTGTGAATCAGTTCAGCAGGTTCAGACTGCTCATTGTTTGTGGATGATTTTGCCGTCTACGCAACTGGAAGCCTGTACCCGAGTGTCCAGCGCAGGCTCCAGCTTTGCGTAGATAAAATCCATCGTGGGGCGGATGAAAACGGTTTCACCTTTTCTGCTACAAAAACCCAGTGTATTCACTTCCATAATTTCCGTCAGTTTTTTCCCGATCCGGAACTTCAAGTAGGGAAATCTCCCATTCCAGCTGTTAAAGAGGCCAAATTTCTGGGAGTCATTTTGACCAAAAAACTTAACTTTCTCAGCCATATTAAAAACCTCAAAACTGCTTGCCAAAAGGCACTGAATATTCTGCGGGTCGTAGCACACACCGACTGGGGCGCTGATAAGAAAAAATTTGTTGCACCTCTACAGAGCCCTGGTCCGTTCTAAACTGGACTACGGTTGTGCTGTGTACGGCTCCGCAAGATCATCTTACCTCAAACTCTTGGACCCTATCCATCATCAAGGGCTTTTGTCTCTGTCTTGGAGCGTTCCGCACCACCCCTGTGTACAGCCTGTACGCAGAGGCAGGTGAACCTTCACTGTTCAATCGCAGCTGAAACTGTCTTTGAATTATTATATCCGACTGTTCTCAGAACCACAGAATCCTGCCTATGACTGTGTTTTTGACCCTCCGTTCCAAAGTAAGTTTGAAACAAACCCGAAATGTATTCCGCCGTTTGGACTTCGTATGCAGCCTCACGTGCGGAATGCAGGTATAGACCTGGGAGTAGTTTCCGATTTTTCCAAGTTTCCGGATCAACCTCCATGGACCTTTTTCACACCAGAGATTCGTTTTGATCTCGCAGCTTTCCGTAAGGAGTCTACCAGCTCTCTGGCGTACAAGGCTTTGTATGCCGAGCTCTGTTCCAAATTCCCATCCTAAACAAACAGTTTTCACTGACGGTTCCAAGTCTGAGGATGGAGTGGCCTGTGCAGCCTACTGCCCTGGGGCTCCTTCTCAGATATTGTTGGAACATATACATTCAGATGCTTCTGTCTATTCTGCTGAACTCGCTGCTCTAGTACTGGCTTTGAAGATAATCTCCCATTCTTTGAGGAGGGACTTTCTGGTTCTGTCGGATTCGCTGTCAGCTTTGGAGGCCATAGCTGGCCGCAACCTTCAGCATCCAGAACTTTTACTTTTTTTTGAACTTTTTAGCAAGTTGAAGGCGGACGTTACAACATTACTCTTGCTTGGGTTCCTGGCCATGTTGGCATCGGCGGGAACGAAATGGTTGATCGTTTAGCCAAGAACGCCACAAGAGAGAAACTGTCCAACATTTATTCCCCTGTTCAGATGTGAAACCCAAAGTTAACGATTATGTGAGAGACCTCTGGCAGAGGATTGGAACACACAGACGAGTAACAAACTCTTTCAGATCCGTCCAAACCTTAAGGACTTCCTCCCATCCACGTCGGGAGGTCGTAAAGAGGAAACGGTTCTGTGCCGGCTGCACACCGGCCATTCGTATTTTACCCATTCTTACCTTTTAAAGAGTGAAGAAGCTCCGTGGTGCATTCCATGTCATGCGCCACTCACAATGAAACATGTTTTTTTAGAGTGTTGGGACTTGCACGATGTGAGACACAAACATTTTACAGCGGAGTCCATGAAGATCCTGTTCAGGGATGTCCCGCCTGATGTGATCCTTGGGTTTTTGAGAAGAAATTAACATTTTTCATCTGATTGAGATTTTACGGAAGAAGGATTTTTAACAAAGTTTTTGGTTCGTTTGTAGACGATGTCATTTAACGAGATGTGTGAAAGGTTTTTTTTTTTTTTTTTTTTTTTTTTTTTTTTATAAATGACTGTGAGTTGATTTTAACGTGGTGACAGCCCTGATGTGGCCCTCTGCAGTCGGCTGGGCTATAAGCAACATTATCTTATCTTATCTTATCCATCCCTGACACTGACTGCTGTCCAGTGCTAGCCATAGGCTGCACTCCACCCTCTTCAGACTGAATCCCCTTTGTTCCACTGCAGGTCGTTTCCCTTGACGACCCTTATCCACCTCTTGCAAGGCTGCTGCCTTCTGGAACCTCATGCGACAATCCCTCGCCACATGTCCCTTCTTGTGACAAATGAAACACCTAATGTCCCTTTGCCCTTCCTTCTGCCCCACCACTGGGTTTGCAGACTTTGCAGAAAACTCCCCTAGTCTCCTTGCACTCTGCTCACCTGTGCCTAGCACCTGTTTCTCCTGCACCTTAGTGCCCAAACGTGCCTCTCTATACACCTCTGCGAACTTCAACAACTCCCCTGCTGTCTCTGGCTGTCTCTCTTTCAAATGTATGGTTAACTCAGGGCCGCAACCTGACAAAATCTGTTCTTTCATAACTAGCTCTTTCAATTCAGCGAACTCCTTCTTCGTACCACTCAACTCTAACCATTTCTCAAAATAGTGATCTAGACGTGCACCAAACTGAGTGTACGTCTCGCCTGCTTGTAATTTAGCTGAACGAAATTTTCTTCCTGAACCCCTCCTCTTGGGGTTTCAAATCCCTTCATTAAAGACTCCTTCACAGCACCAAAATCAGACTGTTGTTCTGCTGTAACGCAGTGAAATCTGCAATGCCTTACCCGTCAATAGCGCTGACAAAATGACTGCCCACTCTTCTGGAGGCCAACCCTGACTGGTTGCAAACGTTTCGAAACGACTGATGTATGCATCAATCGAATCGGTTCCTTCAGAGAATTTTGGCAACTTGGGTCGGGGAGAAATAGCTGCGCACAGAGTCACGGGAAAAAGTGAGCTACCATCCTCGGTGGTCTCCCTTTGTATTCTCACTTTCTCCAACTCTAATTGAACCTTTAATCTTTCCGTTTCCTGCGTCTCCCTAGCCTGATTATCATTAGCCTGAATCCTAATCTTTCTGTCTCCTGCTTCATTCTTTCTGTTTCCTGTGCTTCCCTTATTCTTTCTGTTTCCTGCGCTTCCTGATTAGCCTGAATCCTTAACCTTTCTGTTTCTTCTTTTTCTACCGCGACACGTCGTCTTTCCGCGCGTTCATTCCCTTTCCATCTTTTGTTGGTTTTCAACGAACGCACGCAACTCATCTCCTGAGTAGCCTAAATCACGAGCGACGCTCACAAGTTGTTCAATAGGGGTGTTCTTTTCTTCCGCCATTATATCTCTTCTTTTTTATTTTTTCTGAACAAGATTTTACTACTACGACAGCCAAACTGGTGGTTACCGACACGAGTGACGTGATAGCACAATCCTATGAATGATAATATTAGCTTGGGACAACGTAGTTAGTTTTTATAAGACGCCCAGCGCCTGACCCAACTATGAGAGCGAATTATAGGCAATCTGTGCGAAATAAGTACTCTGGGGCTGAAATGCCAAGCCTAGTATTAACTATCTTGGAAGCAATGCCAAGCCTATATTTAACTATCTTGGGAACATACAGTAAGACAACCCCTTGTCTTAGGATTACAATACTTGAATCCCACCCAGCTTCCTCTCTGAGAAGTTGAACAATTATAATAAATGGGCCAGAATATCCGGGCAGGCTCGCCAATAAATTGACAACCTCGGGTGATGTCGATGGAGGAAGGACTAGCGCACAGCCCAAACACACTCACAGCTTGCTTACGATCTCATTCATATATCATGCATTCGTCACATCAAACCACTAGTAAAGTCTATAACTTTACTACACATGTTCATAGAACGAAACATCAATGCATATGGAATCAACCAAAATAAAACATTCTCTCTTTCCTGAACTTCACAAAATCATTTATCTAAAACATCATTAACTAACCCGGGTATAAACAGATTTCTACTTTACCTTTGGCCAGGTGATCTTAACTATTCACGAATCACTGTCTTTCTTTTCTTTTCTTTTTCTTTTCACTGTCACTTTCAAACACTACACAACTGCTGGCACTGGTTTTGGTCTGATGGCGCCTGGTCAGGTGAGACTGTTGGCGTTGGTCTGTGGTTCTGCTTGGCGAAGTGACGCTGCCAGGTAAGGTCGAACCCCCGGTTAGGATAGAACAGTGACTATCAACATCGATCTGTTCTCCTTTCTTTCTTCCTGCATTAACGCATTGCACTCTCTCTCTTCTAGTCTGCTCTTATCAAATGGACATGGTTGCTTTTCTTTTCTTTTTCTTTTCTTTCTTTTCTCCTTCATTAATTAGCAACTCTCTCTCTCTCTCCACATCTCTCCTCAGTCCTTCCTCTGCAGACTATCTCATGCTAATCTCTCAACTTGTTCTCTTCTCTCCTCCCCTCATCTCTCTGCTTTTCTCTCAAGCAGACCTAGAACCTCTCCCTCTCTCTGTTTCTCTGTTCGTTCTCCCCTCGTTCTCCCGTTCTCTTCACTCCCACATCCTCTTTTTTCGTTCCGATCTGTCCAAAAAGGGCGAGTACCATTGGTCAGTATTTTTACCGCCCTGACACCCGAATTATCCCCCTCTAATTCCATTGGGTGTTCAAATCATGACAGTCACGCCTACACACCTTACTCTCTGTGGTGGTCAATTGGTCATTTAATTGATTAGCTAGATTTCACCCCCCACCACACTCTACCTTCCCCCCTTTCCTACTTAACTGACGCCGTGTGCTTAAGTCGTGGACACTGGTCAGTGTAAATTGGCCAGCTGAGTCTGGTGGGCGCCACGACGTCTGATTAACAATGACGCTGGTTCCACAAAGTGGCCAGATGAGTCTGAGCCAGGCCTAAGACTCGTCTCGCTAGACATCGAGGCGTCGGTCAAAACGGCTTAGTCAGTCTGGTGGATCGTACCGTCTCTGTGAAGCCTCTCCACTAAGCTTAAATTGGCCGAATCCGAACCATGGGCCCGGTCTACGTGGCGCCAAGATGTCTGCGTTTGGACTTATGTCCAGTTGAAGTGGCCGGCGACGGACCACACTTTGGTTGTGTTGAATTTTGACCGTGACATGTTTATAGCGCATATGTACTGATGACACGTGTTTATAGTACATATGAACTGATAAATCATATTCATAGTACACATATACTGACAAAATGAAAGGCAACTATCACCATATGCACTGATGAAACAAATCAGTGGTCTATGTATTTATTGATGGGAGCATGCCCAGGTTTATCTTTTTGTTTTGTTTTGTTTATTGCAGGCAAAGACTGAAGGGACTGATGCGAAGGAACAGAAACAGGTTAATGAAGCTCAGCTGATAGAGGAAAGTCAAAGTAAGTGTGAATCAACTTTGCACATTCTGTTTGTTTGTTTTTTAGTTGTTTTGGAGAGTGATAGTGTGTGCAATGCACATGACTTTCTTAAAAATCCAGAATCAGAAAAATGGATATTTTGCCGGTGTTGTACTTTCATTTCCACTAATATCGGTTATTTGTTGTTTGAAAGATCTTGCACAATGGGACATATGATGTACACATGCATTGTGTCTCTATTTCCCTTTTTACTTACATGTATGACAGTGCTAATGTGGCTCACAAGAGTGATTTAACTCACTCTGTGTTTCCATCTCTCTCCCATACATTCACTGTAACAGATGTGTGAATGAGATAGGTTTATCAAGAAGAAAATTATTTAGAAAAATCACACAAGGTTGGATTGCTCTGTGCGTGCAGAAACCAACAGCTGCAGAAGGAAGTCTCCAATTTGAAGAGTCACCTGAAAGCCGCCAAGAAAAAAATCAAGGTAAGCTGGTTGTGTTCTGTTCTTGTGGGTCGAGGATGCCTTCTTTAACTTAGCAAAACGATGTAAAAAAATCTTGTGATCTGTGAAAGTGTACCAGTGTGTAGAACTGAAAAAAAATGTGCTTGTTATCCTTTCAAAGCCGTACTTCCTATGTTCAGCAGTTGCCTCCATGTCTTTATAATTAGAGGTCTGGATTTCTCTCTTCTTGAAAGGTTTTGGAAAGTGGGGGAGGGAGGAGGATAGGAGCTAGACAGTCACATTGCTATGACTGCTTTGTTCATTCAGTGAAAGGATGATATGAGTATTGACTGTAAACATGCATAGGTCAATCGGGCAACGACACAAAAAGCAATGACTCGTAATAGGGACAGAGGGAATCTGTACATAAATACGGTTGTTGTTGTTGTTTTTTTGTTTGGTTGGCTGGTTATTTAGTAAAAGTATGCATTTACAGTAAGCTGCTGACATAAAGAGCTTTTAATTCTTTCTAAAGCAGTGAGGATACAAAGTACAGATTGAAATGGACAGGGAAAGTGGAAGATGAAGTGACTGGTTGTTGTTGTTTTTTTATTTCTCTGTGCATGCATTTAAAGCACGCTGCTGCAAAAACATGTACAAATGAGATAACGCTTCATGATACAATGCTGCTGTAATTGTTGTTATTGGTCTATAAAGACTGTTGTTGATGGTATGCTGAAAGAAGAATATGATGTATGCGACAAATAATTTTTACTAACATCATCCTTTCCTTTGTCATGACAATCATAGACATCTCCGTTGTCATCAGTATCATCATTATTACTGCTGAACGTATCTTGTGAATGCCTTACTTTGAGATGATGCCGCGCATGTGGAATAATGTGCATTGCTTTGACCGCTTGTGTCAAGATCAGGCTTGCAGGGGAAAAGAAACAAAAACAGTGACATGTCTAAGACGATCGGTTCATTGCAGAGCCAGTGCTGCTTTTGCTACCAGCATTAGTAGTTGACTATTCAAGGTAATTTGTTTTTGATAGTTTCAAGTTGTTCGTGCCTGTCACTTCTTGTGGTACAGTCAACCTCTTCTTTAAAAACGTTTTTTTTTATTGTTACCATGCAAATAATTGAAAAGAAAACATCAGAGTCATTTCTGTTTTCTCTCCCATTTTCTAGATCTTAGCGAATGCATTTTCCCCCAGGTCTCATCCTCACCCCTTCCACGATTCATAGCCACAAACTCAAGCAGCGTAGGTTTTGACATGATGCAGAGAGCTGTCAGTATAAGCTGGCCCTTGGGCTCCCCTGCAGAGAAGACACAGCAGTGCTGCTGAGTTACTTTTGGTGATGTTTTGTAGACCTTTTCCCATTCAGCGTATGCGGAATGCCACCTGCTACAGATCCAGTATGGTGTGAAACACCCAGACATGGATGTGCCCAACGCTTACTTCATCAGCCTGTACAGCTATCAACCATGCTTGCGATATGAAGACACCTGCTGTATCAGTTCAGCAAATTTTGCCAGAATGCTCAGAAATGTAGCCTTCAGATTGACATGCTTCTGTGGTCCTGAGCCTATAGCTCAAATAATTCTTCGCGTGAGAAGCTGGGCCTGAGAAAAATTCCTGCAATCTTTTGTTCTGGGTGGAAAAAAAGCTCCACAGTATTTTGTTCATCAGTGTGTTGAATGGACTGCTATGCCATATTCAGTGATCTCACCATCATTTTGAAATAAACCTGACTTACGTTAATGACTCTAGTGGAAATTGTTAGAGATTCGGCTTCAAAAATCATCATTATGTGCATAATTCATTGAAGACAGCTTGCAGACATTCCTTTCTTTTCACCCTAGTGGAGACTAGAAGATTCATCACCCATGGTACATGACTGAGCGGAAATTGACCATTTGGGGAGAACTTGTTTGTGATCACAGCTCCTTAAAAGACAATAAGAAAAAAAGACAGCAAAAAAGGGCGGGAGAGAGAGAGGACGGGAAAGGAATTAACACTGAGGAATGGATGGAGGAAAGGGGTGAAGGGCGTGGGAAGACGTACTAACCAGCAACGCGCACTGCTTCCTTGGCTGCCTCATTGCCCCCCTGCGGATGGCGGTTGTGGTGGCACGACAGGACTCTGGTGGTGGTGGTGGGAGTGGCAGGAACACGTCGGTGGAGGAGGGGTCTCACTACGCAGAGTTTAGGCAGCATGTGGCCACCGAGGGGGGCAAGATGTCCACCCCTCGCGGTTCGGACGGTAACAACCACCACCACTTTCACCACGTCCTGCAGGTACCGGTCATCCTCGACCTCTGCCCTCTCACCCTGCACTGCTGTGTGCTGTGTAGTTTGGCCGGCTGTGTGGGCAAGGACTCATCAGCTTTGGTTGTGTGTATGTGTATGTGTGTGGGTTTTTTTCACTATACTACTGGAGTAAGGTTTTGCCAGCCCACTGCTTGTAGATAGAAACAACTTAAGCTTGCAGTAATCTTTCATGTTTTATTTTTGGTTCTTATTTTCTTTTGCTTTTAGTTTTGTAGCAGGCCTTTTATTTAAAGCTTTTTTTTTTAATTGTGTATGTCAGTGACAAATTTGCAGATATATGCAAAACATTTTAATGTGAAAGGGGGGAAAATAATGGGAAAACGGTATTTTACCTTCATATTGATATTTTTCTTTCTTAAATTCACCAAAGTGTAGTTATTGCTCTGTTTATGGTTGACTTCATGCACAAAATTTTAATGGACAGATTATAGTTAACTTTCTCCGCTTCCAGGGAGTGAGCTCCCTTTATGTGTGATACTGAACTCATCCTGAGCACGGATGCGCTGCCCAGGTGGAGCATTCCGTAGCCAGTTGGGCACTCATGCTCCACAACATCATGTTTGCTGCAAGTGCTTGAAGTGTGCTCTTGCTGCCCTCAGAAGATGTTTGTGGAGGGAAAGGAGATGACGATGGTTATCATCAAATTATACATTTCAGTGTTCGCGTGCACTGTGGATTTTATTTGCACTCTTTGTTTAGCTGCAACAAAATGACCACCATATAACTGATCATTTACTGATCATTTTTAATCGTTGGATTGTTGGAAGAACAAAGAATGTTCGCTAATTGATTGCATGCCAGTTCTCTGCTCTTTGGAAACTCACTGTAAGAAATACTGTTTGGTAGATAAGCAAACCACTCATGTCAAACTTCAGCAGAGTGTTCTGTGTGTACGCCTTGCGGTTAAACTTCAGTTTTTCAAAGGTATTTCTAGGAAGGGTTCTAAGCAGGGTGTTGGGTAGTATGAAATCTTTAGTACAGTGGGATGTGTATAAGAAGAAATATTTTAATCAGAGAGGAAAATTCCTTTTTCTCACTTTTCCCAACTGTTTGGTGCAGACTGTCAATTAGGATGGAAGGAGTTTACGGAAACAGATCTTGTCTTAGCACTGAACTCTTCCCAAATAACCAGTATGAAACAAATGTAGTGCAGTCCACAATGGGAGTGCTGTGGAAGAGTTCAGCAAATAAAGATAATACAGTTGTGCTGAAGAAGTTGGCCAGATTGCCGACGAAAGCTATGCACACAGTGAGTAGCCTTCTTTAACTGAGTGACTTGTTTAGTCAGGTAGCCAATACTATTTATTATCCACCAAACGCAGAAGATTTAAGCCTCAGTATTTAGGTTCAGTAATTGTCTGAAGATGGAAGCAGCAGTCTTGATAAAAGATGAAACCCTTGTTACACTTCTGTACTTTCAACATGAAATGCAACACCACAGCGGTATCCATGAAATATGTGACAATGCAGCGAGCAGTTGGACGACCATTGTAGCAGTTCGTCATGACTGCGGCAAGGCTGTATCAGGGTTTTTCACAGCCTTCTATTCGGTATCATACACGGCATAGCAGAGGTGTTGACAGTAGTCTCTGGGGGCCAGAATAGCTCAGTTGGTAGAGCACCGGATTTGTAATGTAAGGGTTGCGGGTTCGAATCTCCACTGGGTCATTTCGGTACTGGGGGATTTTTCCCTCGGAATTAACATTGGTTCTGACTCCATTTCCCATACAGTCCTTCGAATGAGACTATAAACCAAGGTCCCATGTGTGAACGCACACATAACATCTTGCACACACGTAAAATCCCATTACCAACTTTCGGAAGAGAAGGTCAGTTTGGCTGTTGGTATGGATGACACGCTACACATAGCATGCACCTTCCCCGAAGATGGAGTATGGCTGCCTTAATGGCGGAATAAAAAAACGGTCATACACACAAAACTCCACATCCTTTGTTGGGCAGATGTCTATACAGGGAGTGTCCGCAGGAGTAACGGCCTGCGTACGTAGAAGAAGAAGAAGAAGAAAGTAGTGTCTTCTTTCCTGGTGTCCACTCAGGACCATTCTGTCTGTCTGGCGTGGGGTGGTCTTGGACAGGGAGTCATGGAGGGATGTATACACACCTGTCTCAGTCTTCGGCATCCGACAGTTGGAAAAGAGATCGCCCTTGCTATCCAATCTGTGTATTGATTGCTACATGACATAGTCATAAATTGTCTGCTTGGTGATGTGGTATAGGTGGTTGGAGGTTGTAGGGTAAAGGCAGATGGGTTGATACAGGTGGATTGGTATTAACAAGGATGATCTGAAAATGACCTGACATGGACTAAATACATGCATCGGAGTACTTGGTACAGGGGAAGAAATCCCCAAGTTTTGACAGAATTTTGTTATTTAACCGTTCCATAAATCCTCTGCCATTGTTCTTATTGACGGAGGGGGAATGATTTTATCTAACCTGTTTTTTTTTTCATTTTTATTTAATTCTGTGCGTCTTTTTGTCTTTACACAGTAATTGATAGACCAGACATTTTCAGGAATTGTGGATGTACTGTTAAGTTTGAATGAGCATCTTCTTAAGAGGTAAACAAGTCATCATACACCGTTTTGTACTATTTTTGTATGTTTTTTTTTTCCATAAAGTGTAATTCAGCATTTATATGGTTAATGAAGAAAACTAAATTTGAAGGAGCAAGTTTTAACAGGTGTAAATGATTCTGATCAGTCACCAGTTTTATGTACATATACATTTCTGGTATTTGGCCCATAGTCAGATGGTTAGAGTATTTGTCTCTGGAGCTGAAGGTCATGAGTTCAAACCATTCATGACACTTTGCAGCTTGAAAACCCTCCAGTGCAAACCGGTCATAAAATCCACCCAGTAGTGAATAGATACCTGATTAAGGTCAGGGAAGGTTGGGGCTGCAGAAAAGGAGGATTGGGATCCGCCTTGGATCATGTCATGCCCCAGACACAGAGAACCTCAAACAGTTCATGGCCCTTAATACCATTAATCTACTGGATTTTTGCCGTAAGAACATTTCTGTGCGTCCACATGTTTTCATATTGTGTAACTAATGATTCAGTCCGTTTTGAGGAATCATGAATACGTTTTGAGGAATCATGAATATGATTGAATTTTGATGGACCTGTCCCAAGGTGGAAATCCCCTAGGTCGTTAAATTTTACAATAACTATAAGCTTTTCAGAAGCAAGCAACTGATTGGTTCTTTCTCACACACCTTGAGCATTTAAGGGAAAAGATGCACTCATAGTGCCAGTAGACACAGCTGACCACTGTGCTTCTCTGAGTCCTAGTCCTACTTTCACCTTCAGGTGAATCTTTTTCTTCTCTGAGGAAAAGGTCATTGAATGAGGATCTTACTGTAAGCTTTTCAAAAACAAAACAGCTGACTGGTTCCTTCTCACACACCTTGAGCATTAAAACGAAAGTCCCTTCTTTTACCAGAATTTGAAATAATGCTAGGATATAATGCCTTTCTCGTTCTACTAAGTGTACGGTGGAATTGTTCAATGCCAGCCTCCACAAATTCTTTAAAATTTGATCTCAAATGGAAATCAGTGTTGATTCCGATGTAAATTTAGAACACACTAAAGAGAAACGATTTTTTTTAAAAACTACCTCGCAGCCACTATAGCTGGCAGAGTTGGGAACAACATAACATGTTTGAATATGTGTATCAATGTTGGTGTGGAATGTTTTGTATGGCATTAAGGTTACACTATACCCATAAAATCTTATATGAATACATATTGTGTGTGCTTTACTCACATGTACGTGCTTATCAGTTTAAAAAAATCACTAAATGGTAAAAGTTGTTTTTTCCCCACAGTAGAAGCAGTTGCTTATGCATTGTTTGGAGCTCCCTCACAACTGACTGTTTGATACATGTGATTGTAGACCAGATACAGATGTATATCCGGGTCTAGGGCCATACAAGAGCTAAAACAAATGGTCAGACACCCATCACCATAACCAAACCTGTGTCAAGACGGTGATGGAGGTCCTGTTGAATGTGTGAAAACTGGTGTACAGAAATCTGGGACTAGAGCGTTAAGTGCCAACAGAGTAAAGTCCCCTGATAAAGGCCTTCCACATGGAAGACCCACTCCTGGTACAGACCTGTTTGTTTGCAACATGTTTTCTGTGTGTCTGTATCAGTTGTACTCCCCAACACAGTCGCCTCCCCCCCCCCCCCCCCCCCCCAAAAAAAAAAAAAAAAAAACCACAAAAATTCAGGTTCTGAAGGTGATGGTATAGAGGTTGTATTGTAACCATCGTAATATAAGTTAAAAAAAATAAATAAATAAAGAATGGCCCTTTGTATTAATTGTCAGGCTGATTTCTCACAAAAAAATTAAAAGGAAAGCAAACATATGTATTAATTGCCAGGCTGATTTATCACAAAGGAACTAAAAGGAAAGCAAACATAGTTATACACTTCTTATATCAAAGAACTCCATTTTAACTAAATAATAGTGTAAAATATCACGTCAGGGCAAAGGAAAAATGATTTGGTATTTGCTAGGAAGAGAAAGTGAGAAAGAAACCAGTGTGAAGAAACCAACATGTCAAACAAACGAACAGCACACAGACAAAGAAGAATTAGAGAAAGGAAAAGGCTTTAAGAGGCAGAAACAAGGACTTTTTTTTTTTTTTAAAGGAAACTTCAGGCAAAAAGATTGCCAGAAGATGCAGATTCTAATTGAGAAAGGCCGCAGTATCTCCATGGGGGTATAGATTCACCTGACAACCATAGCACAAATGAAGGCATTGTAATGTGAAATGGTTGCTCATGATACCTTAGCTTTATAGTTGCTTGAGTCAGATTGTCATGGTATGCACATTGAATACCACTGTCAACTGATTTTCATGGGTTTCAGAGAAAACGCTTGACAGTTGATGTTTATCGTTCTAATGTACTTCTGCCATTAAACTGAAATTTCATCTGCTAGTGCGTAAGAAACATTATGTATAGACTCTGTTTCTAGCAATATGCAAAGCTTGCTATTTGGGGATATGCAGGATTTCAGTGTTTTCTGCTGTGCTGTGAATTGTCTCTCCATTTACATTGCATTGTTTGTTTTGGACATGTAACAGTCCATCTTTGTATTAAACATTGCTCATACTACAACATTTTTTTTTATATATCTGCTTTGCATAGTTCTAGGTGAGGCGAGCTTTCTGTTTTTGATATGCAAGATTTTTTTTTAATGTTTCACTGTGCCACACACATTATCTTTCTTTCTTTTTTTTTGTTTCCATGTTTTGCATTTGTTTTTGACAATATTTGTTTCCAGCAAATAGTGAAGGAAAGAACAGCAGCAGCAGATCGGTTAAAAAAACAACAGGCTACAGATGAAGAGCTCGCTGCTGTTCACACGTCTGTTCGAAACCTTGAGTGTAGTTTCCAGCAGCTGGATTCCAAAGTTGCCATTGTTTCGGTAGAGTACGTTTTTTAGATATGTGTGAAGGTGACTGAAGTGGGACTGTGGCTTTTTGCTATGCTTGGAAACGGTCACAGCGGCGTGTTCAGTGGTGATGGAAGTGTGAGGTACAAAGATAGACTCCAGTTCAACATTTGATTCTGTGGTGATAAGATTAAAGTGTTAGTCATCTTGATGTGGCTTACTGGGATGTTGCGTTGTGTGTTGAAAGATCACAAAGTTGTTTAACTCCTCAGTAATAAAGTGTAAGGCAGTATGCATTTGAGTGCAAATTTTTATTTCAAATGTGATTGGTATCTACTTAGTGTAGAGCCATTTGAAGTATTTTTAGAAGGATGATGATCAGTGTGCTTCTAAAATCTCACGTTTTTATACCAAACTGTTCAAAGTGTGGTAAAGAGCATCATAGATTTAACTGCACAGCTTGTGTAATGGATGCACTGTTTTTGCACCTAACTGGTGTGCAAACAAATACGTGTGTGCTGGTACTTTTTGTAGTGCTGTGTGAAAATGAATAATAGTTTGCAAAGAAAACTTATGTGCCAGTATGTGCAAAACAAAAAACAGTTGGGTGAGTTCACAAACAAAATGCACCTGTAACAGTGTGCAACAAATAGTTGTGTGCAAATGAAGATATGTGCACAAACAGGTGATTGGATCATTGTCTACTAATGGTACTTTTGCCAGTGAGTGCATTGAAATAATAGAATAAAACAATGGCCAGTGTTTGTAAACAAACAGTTGTGTCAGTGTGATTGTGTGGACATGAATAATGGTTTCATTGCTTATGTGCAGCAAATTATGGTCTCTTTGGGACTGTGTAGGGAAAAAAATATAATAATGGTGTCACCTGTGAAACTAATTTTGTCTTTGTTGTTTTAAAAAACTAACCTTTTGTCATTGCTTTACGGTCAAAATGGTGTGATCGAATAAGAAAGCCTGTTTTTTTTATGCTTTGCAGACAGTTTGTGATTGGATAAAAGGAATTTTTTTTAACTCTCCATTTTTCTTTTGCTGCTTTGAGTCACATTTTTGTTCAGCATGAAATTTTAAGGTTTGAATATGGGCAGTGACAAATTATTTTCCACTTGCCTTGTTTTCAAGAAAAAAATCACATTGTCACGAATCTTAATTTGTGTCTGCCCTGTGATTTTCTGTCAAGATCTGGATGACATGTATGTGTTTAATGACGTAAAAATATGGTTTTAGAAAACACAGAACATGAACCCATTCCTTAGAATTGATCTCCTCTCCCTCCATCCCCAAAATCTGATCTCTCTGTCAAGGCACTGAGTCAGTTTATGCTTAAGAAACTTCCCATGTGGTGCAGTGTTCATGTGGTTCAAAAGAAGTTCGGTGAATTGCACAAATGGCAAAAGATATCCAGGTGTGATCCATTTGCTTTCTTTGTTTGATCAGTCAAATAATTTGATCAGATTTTGTGATCAATACTGATTGTTTGGCAAAGCGGTATGTATTTCGCGAATTTATATTCATGTAGGTTGGTGCTGTTTCAGTCATATGTGGGGGTATATGTGTTAACAAATTGGTATGTCCATGTATGGGAACAGCTGTTTCCATTGCATTTTCATTTTTCATGAATTTTACCGACAAAAAGGTCTGTCATGATATAGAAATAAGATTTGTGTTCAGTATCTGTTGCTAATGACAGGTGCGTATGAGCAGTTTTAAAAGCAGGTGTTATATGCAGCTGCGGCTGAGAGTGACTTTTTTTCTGTTGAGAGTTGTATGTGTTGAAAAATGAAACAGATAGGAGATGTGGGCGGTATGAAATATGACCTGTGTGTGCTGCTAACAACAGGTAAAGGCATCTCAGTTTAGAAACAAGCGATGTGGGCAGTGTTTGCTCCTGACAGCAGGTCATGTGTGGCAGTTTTGACACAGTATTGAGTGTTAACGAGTTTAGAAACAGCTGTTTGCTGCAAACAACAAGAGCATGAATCACAGTTCAGAAACAGGAGTTGTGAGCAATGTTGGCTGCCATCAGCAGATGCATATATCACAGTTAAGAAACAGGTATTATTAGCAATGTTTGCTGTGAACAGAATACACCTATATCACTGTTAAAAAACTGGAGTTGTTAGGAATGTTTGCTTGGAATGTCAGGTGTGCGCATTGCGTAATTGAAACAGAAGGTATTTGCAGTATTTTCTATTAATTACAGGTATCTGTTCCACTCTAGAAACAGAAGCTGACTGCAGAATGTTCTGCTGATGACAGGCTAAAAACAAGTTGTGTGCAGTACAACTGATGCATGCATTGCAAACTAGAAACAGGAGCTGTGCACAGTGTCTGCTGCTAACAACACAGAATTGTATGCAGTATCTGCTGCAAACAATAGATTAACGTATGACAAACCAAAAGCAGATGTAGTGTTCAGTATCTGCTGCAAAAAGCGTGGACATGTATGACAAACTGAAAACAGGAGTAGTGTTCAGTATCTGCTGCAAAAAGCCAGGGCATAAATGACAAACTGAAAACAGGTGCAGTGTTCAGTATCTGCTGCAAAAAATGTGGACATGTATGACAAACTGAAAACAGGTGTAGTGTGCAGTGTCTGCTACAGAATGCCAGGGCATGTGCGATAAACTGAAAACAGGAGTTGCATGCAGCAAATGTGGGTAACAAAAGGTGCAAATATCATAAGCTTAAAACAGGACTTGTATGTAGCATCAGCAACAGCTTGAAAGCAGCAGGTGCATGTATTGCAGTCAAGAACAGGAGGTGTCTATAGTGTCTTGTCCTATGGACGGGGCACTTACCAGAGGATTTGCAAATGGGAGTTATGAAAATGTTGACTTTGATTTTTTTTCCAAAAGAATTGTGTGGGTGTGTGTGTGTGTGTGTGTGTGTGTGTGTGTGTGTGTGTGTGTGTGTGTGTCTGTCTGTCTGTCTGTCTGAGAAGAGAGTATAGTATGTATTGTAGGACAAATGTTCATACATAAACAAACATGTAAACAAACAAAGTCAGTCATTTACCTGTCACTCAGTTTAATCATTAACGAGGTATCAAATCTGAGTGAAACCCATAAAGCTTTATATATGTGGAAGTAACTCAGAAATCACAACATTTTATTAATCTCTCTCTCTCTCTCTCTCTCTCTCTCTCCCCCTCACACACACACACACACACACACACACACACACACACACACACACACACACACACACACACACCTTAAGTGAAGCAAACACTGGTAGCTATGGGTGATCCGCATCAAAATGATGTGTACAGTCACAGATGGAGAGTGGCACCATCGACGTGGAAGCCCTGAAGGTGGAGCTGGAGATGAAGTACCGCAGGGACCTCAACAAGAAGCTGGAGGAGGTCAACTCCTACCTGGAAACACAAGCCCTGGCCCGCGACCGCCTGGAGACATCCCGCACAGAGAACGAAACCAGACTGTCTACCGATAAAAGACGACTGGAGGTAGGGGGTTTTAAGTGTGGCCATGTATCTTGCCATGACCTTTTTTTCTTTTCTTGGGGGGTCTTGTCTTCTGTGCCTCTTCAGTGGCATTGCACCCACGTCACTCATTCCAGCACCCACGTCCACAGCCACAGCCTGGCTGGCAATCCACAGGGATCAGTCAATGTCAAGTCCTTATGAGGCAACCTACCAGAGGAGACACTGCACTGCTGCTGAGACACTTCAGTGGTGTTCAGTGACGTCTGCCCTGATTCAGCATACGTGGGACACCATGTACTGAGCCACTACTGAAGACAAATCGCGGAGCCAGCATGGGTGAGCTCTCCCTCTGGAGGGCGCCACACCATCCATCCCACAACGGTCCCCATGGATTTGCCTATACCAGTGACCCCAGCAGAACCAGACCAAGGACATGTATAGACATGGAGAGGTAGTTGAAACTGAGGTCACCATAAGAGAGAACAAGAATTTCATCTCTGAAAGAAGCATTAAGGTATGCATGCATAACATGGACACTGAAGAAATCATAGCAGAGAAGGCTGCAACAGGCAGGTAGATTTTGTGACTTGGTAGGATTAATTCAGTAGATTATGATCTGTTGACACTTTGTAGTGATAGACGTGCTCTTCAAACTGATATGCAAACTGTGTTCAATAAGCTATCACAGATATAACAAGTCTGTGAAGGGAGGGAGTTAAAATACTTTTGCAAATTTATTTTTCGTTTTGGAATCAGCAGTTTGTATTTGTATGTGTATGTGTGTGTGTGTGTGTGTGTACATGTGTGTGTGTGTGTGTGTGTGTGTGTGTGTGTGTGTGTGTGTGTGTTGACAGGAGGAAAACAGCAACCTGAAGCTGCAGTACGAGCAGGCGTTGGCCCAGCGGGAGAGCAGTGAGATGGAAGCACGACGCTTCAAGCAGCTGTACGAGAGTGAGATGCAGTGGAGACTTCGGCTCAGCGACCAGTTACAGCTGACAGCTGACAAGGCTATGCACCTGAAATCCCCACTGCTGTATGTTGTCTGGCCTGTCTGTGTGTGTGTGTGTGTGTGTGTGTGTGTGTGTGTGTGTGTGTGTGCTTGTGTGTGTGCTTGTGTGTGTGTGCACGTGTGTGTGTGTGTGTGTGTGCATGTGTGTTTGTGCACATGTGTATGTGTGTGCATACAGGGAGGACGCAGGTGTTGTGTTTGTCCGTGTGATGGGGTGAAAGGGGTTAGTTGATGCGTACGAGTTTATCTGTTCCCTAGGGGCAAAGGCGCACAGAAAAGTGAAACAGTTTCACACCAAAATAACCTTAGAGCACAGTGTTTCATGCACTTCCTGTTGGACATACTTTTTTGTGAGAAAAAAAAATTGTGAAATCTTTTTAAACCTTAAACATTTAACCCATATGGACTCATTTCACAACGTGCTGTAGCTTGGCTGCAGGCATTTTATTGCATTTCAGATCATGACCCAAAGAACAACACCACTGGTAGATACATGGTAGGGACTCATATGACATTCGAATACTAAACAAGAAGTAGACGGACCATTTTTTAAGAAAATTTAACATTATAAAATCTTCATTTTGGATCATTTTAGTCCATGGCAACTGAAGATGGGCAGTGCAATATTACAGACCAAAAGAAATAGACACCAAAAACTAAGCTGATTTCACTGATGATTAATTTTGTGCACCAGTTCAGCAGCTGGCAGTGCAGTGCAACAGCTGGAATGTATGACATCTTGCCATGGGTGTGTCATGGTTTAACGTGCCTGATATTGGAGATCTTCATAACACTCGCTGCTCTAAATTGTTAGGGTGTCGTTGGAATGGGGTTTTTGTGTGATATCAGCCCAAGATTGATTGTTGTTTCTTTGCATTCCTTGATGGAATGCTCTGGATATCATTTGATATATCATGAAAGTATGTAACCAGGGTATCATGAAATCTATGATGATGATACGGAATTCATTTTATATCGTTTCAGTCAGTAAAATCATGATATCGCTGGCTTTTCTTTTTTGCTTTTTTTTTTAGGGATTTCATGAACAAGTTTACAACAACCATCTCTCATTTTGCTTCTTTTTGTTTATGATCCATTTAATATTCCATACAAACACAGTAAATTTTGTCTCTGTGAGCTAGAAATCAGAAGGAAGATCTTTTGTAATCATGAACAAGCATTGTTTCCCCCTGTACCATGGATACTTACATCAGCTTGTTGGCTTTCATTTTGCATGTGATTCATACATCAGGGATTGTTGGTAAAATCCAGTGATTTCATGTCACTGACTGAGTTTGGAATTACATGGAATCCCTAAAAGGGTCAGGGATTGGTCACACATTTTAAAGATTACAGCCACACAAACAAATACAAGGTAACGCATTTCACAGGCAGAGAAGATGGTGTGTGTGGCCATTTTCAAACACCTTATCATTTAGGCAGCCACATTTAGTCTTCATGAGTATGTAAGTATCCTTTTAAGTGGATGGAGATGATTATGTTAGGAGTCTACCCTGCCTGACGGCAATCCTCCGCATTTTCATGCTGGTCTCAGGGTCCAGATGACATCAAATACTTACAAAGCTTTAGGCCAAGCCCAGCTAAAATTGATATTAGATGGGGAAAAAACGTGTGTAAGTGTGCATGCACAAGCACATGTGTGTCCACATATGTCATCGATTTGTGTCAAGTCTAGAACTTTGTGAAAACTGGATGTTGATTTTGTGCGTGTGTGTGATTTGTTTTCGTTGATTTGCAATTTATAGTGTTGTGATGGTGGTAGCATTGTTTTGCTGCAGAGGTGATCCAAAGAACAGGTTGTACAGCAGCGTGGGTCTTCTGAACAAGTCGGCCCCGTCGGAGGCCTCCCTCAACGTGAGTGGTCTGCACAATCAGAGGCTCAGCAACAAGATCCAGGCTGAACTGGACCGAAGCATCGCCAGACATCTTGAGGCAGGTGTGTACCTGTTTCCATTGATTGGACCCGCAGATTTTGCTTTTTAATGATTTTGTTGTTCTCTCTCTCTCTCTCTCTCTCTCTCTCACTCTCACACACACACACACACACACACACACACACACACACACACACACACACACACACACACACACACACACACACACACACACACACACACACACACACACAAACACACACACACACACACACACACACACAGGTCCTGAGTCTTATTGAATGAATGAATACCATTATCTTCAATAGAACTCGCTCATGTTTTTAGGAGGTGTTTGCCTTTTACAAACGTTTATACAGAAAATCCTTAGAGAAAAAATGTAAATGGATTAATTGAACAGTGCCAATTGAGAGGATTCTTTTTCATGTTTAACCACTGTCAAAGAGAAAAAGGGGGGAAGATCTAAATATCTTTTGGAAAGTATTCCAAACTGCCATCCTTTCCCAGAACAGTCACTTCAGATTCTTGGCAGAAGGTAGAAGATTTGCAAGTGATTCAGTTCAGTGCAAATACTAGATCCGGACCAGACTTGCCATAGCAATGTACAACTTTTATTTCAGATTCCCTTTCAGCTTAAAAAAAATTTTTTAGATGTCAGTGGAATCTGGTATGTGTACGTGAAAAAGAGAGAGAGAATACGCTGTTGGTAGTGTACATATATTTGTCGTTAGTTTTTAGAAATGATGCTGCATGTCTTTTCTTTTCTACAATCTTCACTTCTGGCTGTTAAGTGAATAGATAGCATAACATGGTTAATGTTCTGTTCTTCATTCTCTTAGTTATAAAGCAGACAAGGAGAATTGGAAAGGGGTTTAGACCAGTAGAAGACGGAGCTGTTAGCTCATACTAGAGAACAACTCCGTAATGACAGTATCATGCCCAGTTCACTGCTCTGGACATTGAAGTCATTCATTGTACTTTCATCTCTCTAGTGACCTGTACCTGTTGGATAAGACTTTCGGTACACTGGGGTTTGTTTAAAAACAAACAAAGCTTGTTTTCGGAAAGGAGCAAGCGTTGTTTTTCCCCCCAGCTGATATGGCTTGCAGAAATGCAACATTTGAAACTTGCTTAGTGATCATACAGACTATGGCTCTTACATTTGTAAATATGTGTGGGTGTGGGTCGATGGCTCTTGCATTTGTTAATATACGTGTGGGTGTATGTGTGTTGGTGCGCATGCATATGTTTGTATGGATGTCTATATGGGATGTGTGTGTGCGTGTGTGTGTGTGTGTGTGTGTGTGTGTGTGCTCTCATGTGTGTGTGTGTGCTCTCTTGTGTGTGAATTTTGATGTAAACGCATGGTATGCATGTGTATGTGTGTGTGTATTCTGCAGCTCCCCACAGTGACATTGTACCGCTGATTCGGAAAACAGAAGACACGCTTCTCAGCCAGTCCATGACTCGAACCAGCAAAGACTACATAGACGTCCTGAAGAGAAAATACTGTGTTCCATAGCTTTTAACTGTAAATCTTATTTTCTGTGAAGGGAAGTCGGGAAAAAGGTGACATATGTTTGGGGCTTTTTCTTTCTTTTTTTTCATTTGTTATCATATATTTTGGGAGGGCAGGGTGTTTTTATAATCAGTTTATAATAGTTCACTGACATGGAGAATTTGAATCTGGGTAATGGAGATGAAGAGTGACAAGCATGAAGCAGATCCATCAGGTGTTAGTCACTCGAATTGTAGGTGTGACTGATCCTAATTTTGAACTGATCTTTTTTTAAAATATGTATTCTTGTTTCATTTAACTCTGTGTTCATTCAAAAATGGGGAGTTTGTATTATACTCCCTGTTTGGCTAGTATACTTACCATGTCAGACAATAGCATTCACGGCAGTTAGTCTGCTCTGCCAGGCCGAAGTTTTTGTGTGGCTAATGCAGTGATAAGACAGTCACGTGGTGCCCAACCCACTTCCGCCGTAGGGAGAAGCCAGTGTAAGTCTCCCATACGTCATTCATCGAGGCCTGCGCGCAAGGTAACCCCAGAACCTTGGCGCTAGCGGGGAAGGTAGGGCGGGCATTAGAGTCTGACATGGTAAGTATACTAGCCAAACAGGGAGTATAATACAAACTCCCCATTTTGGCGTCATATACTGTACCATGTCAGACAATAGCAGAATTCATAGTAAAAGGAGGAGGGCGAGTGCCCTAGTGGTTCCTGGGGTTACCCGATATGGATGCATTAGCCGCCACAAAGGATATCCCATTAGAACCATCAGCCCTGGTCATGCGGATGTCCCTCAAATAAAATTTTATGAAGGGATTCTCCGAACGCCAGAAGGCTGCCTCCAGGAGGTGGCGCATGGGAACAGAGTGCTGGAATGCTGCCGAAGTGGCCAGCGCTCTGACCTCATGGGCCCGGGGGGAAGAACGGGGAGATCCTCGGATGCCTGGGAATAGGCAGTTCTGACCGTCTTGGAGAGCCACCTAGAGACAGTGCCAGCTGAGATGTCTTTCGTGTTACTGGGGTTGATGGAAATGAGAAGACGTCTTTGTGAAACGCGCCTGGGGCGCGAGCGTTCCCAGTAGTGTGTTAGACATCGAGAAGGGCAAAGGGCTATGTCCGAAGAGGTGTCGCCCCCTAGTGTATCCGCCAGCGGGCGGATGATGAGGTAAGGGGAGGGACTGCCGGGTTCCTGGTTCTTGGCTAGGAACTCGGGAAGGAACTTAAGAGAGACGGAGCCGTCTCTGTGGAAGGCAATGTCTCTGGGGTCCCCGCTAAGGGCATGGATCTCGCCTCGCCGTCTCGCGGAAGCGAGGGCGAGGAGGAAGGTAGTCTTCATGGACAGAAGGTCGAAAGGAATGGAGGACAAAGGCTCAAAGGGGGGTTTATTGAGGACGTCAAGAACAGTGAAGAGGTCCCAAAGGGGAACACGTCTAGGGGATTGGGCCTCACGAAGAGAAGCCCCTCTGGAGATCTCTCTGAGAAGGAAATCATTCTCAAAGGAAGGTCCGGCCATTTGGAGGATGGTCGTGCAGATGGCCGACCTGTAGCCCCTGATGGAGCTAGCAGAGAGGTTAAGTTGGGACAGGAAATTTCCTATTTGGATGTTGGTGGGGCGAATGTGAGGGACAGAATTGGCTTTGCACCATGAGACCCATTTCCTCCATCTGCAGTCATAAAGGGACTCCGTGCTAGCTCTGCGAGAGGACATGGCTAGGTCTCGGAGTTCCTGAGAGGCCCCGGCGATGGAGAGGGTATTGAGGACGGAACGGGACCTGTCCGTTCGAGAGGGGGATTTGGATGTTCGCAGCCGGGCTGACACAGAAGCCAGGCGTGGAGGTGAAGAACCTGGGGATTGGCGTGAGGGAGGCCCGAACGGGGTTGCCTGAGCATGTCCCACCTGGTGTTCAACTGGAGAGGGGGTTCGTGAGTGAGGGACTTGAGGTCCGGGAACCAGGACTGAGTGGGCCACCATGGGGCTATGAGAATGAGCCTGGGTCTCTCGAGTCTCGCCTTCCTGATCACCTTGTGGAGGATCGGGAAGGGAGGGAAGGCGTAAGCTATGAGGCCGGACCAAGGAAGGGACAGGGCGTCGATGGCGTAAGCCTGGGGGTCCGGGACCGGGGACACATACACTGGCAGACGATGGTTGAACCGTGTGGCAAAGAGGTCGATCATTGGTGTGAACCAATGTTCCCACACGGTTGAAAGGGTAAGCCGGCTGAGGGTCCATTCCGTGTGGAGGACAGACTTGGATCGGCTGAGAGAGTCTGCCAGGATGTTGTGAGTCCCTGCTATGTGTCTCGCGCGAAGGGTGACCCCCTGCGTGTGACACCAGCGGAGGAGGACGAAGAAATGGAATCCGAGTGGACTACGTGAAAGTTAGGCGAATCGGGAGTCCAATGGAAGGAGAAGGGACCGAGATTCGTTAAACAAGGGGCCGTAAAAGCCAAAACTGGGGAGAAAGGGCGAAACCGGCGATGGAGTTCCGACTTTCGAAGATCGAAAGCGCCGAATGCAAAGTCGCAAGTGCCAAGACAAAGGCACAAGGCGAGGATGGCGTGGTTAAACAAATGAATAAAGCACACCAAACCAAAAGCCCCACCGGTTCAAGAATGAAAGGGTGAAGCGCGCAAGCCACAACAAATAAGCAAAGAAGCAAACACAAGGCTATCTAAACACAACGGCAAAGAGAAGGCGAGACAGAGCACAAGACTTATCTTGCTTGGACGGCAGGCCGAGAGAGAATGACGTATGGGAGACTTACACTGGCTTCTCCCTACGGCGGAAGTGGGTTGGGCACCACGTGACTGTCTTATCACTGCATTAGCCACACAAAAACTTCGGCCTGGCAGAGCAGACTAACTGCCGTGAATGCTATTGTCTGACATGGTACAGTATATGACGCCAAACAGTTTGTTAAAATGGCAAATTGAGACTTTGACGTTATTGCCAAAGACTTGTTTTTGAAGCATTTTTCCCCTCTCAAAGATTCATTTTCAACCGTCTTTCTTCTTTTGAAGGTGTGGGTGGGGAGTGGTGGGATGGGGCTAAAGGTCAAAGCATTAATACTGTACTATGATGACATGTTTAGCCACAATCAATTTGTTGACATCAACAGATCTAAACAGTTGTCAAAGGTTGTGATTCTTTCTGTCTGTGTGTTTGTCACTGCTGTATAGTTTGCCAGCAATAGACTGTGTGGAAGGATATCATAAATCAAACCGGACTGGCAGGCCAGCCGTCGATGAGGAACCAAATTTAGCTGGACAGTTTGTATTTCTTATACCTGTGAGACTGTTGCATTTTTCAGTGTGTAAGTTGGTTCAAGTTAGACTGCAATATTGTAGTGCGCAGAACGATGGATTGATAAGAGATGGACGTTTTCTGAGCCTGTCCACACCACTTACGATGGGAGAGAAGTCTGTATGGTCACATGCATCACTTGGCGACACTTCACTCGATGGTACAGCAATACTTGTAGTGTTGTTTTTCACATTTGTCACTGAGGCTACAAGTACAGCAGTGCAATGATCATTAGTGTAGGTGGCACAGACTTTGGGATCATTGCATTACAGTGGTTTTGCACTTTGGAAGCTGGCTGTGGAATTTGGGATTATTTTTAGTTCAGTAAATGGCAGACTTGACGACCCTTATTATTTTGGAGTTTTGTTGTTGAATGGAACCTCACTTCAATGATCTTGAATATGTTGTAAAAAACTCAAGTTTTTGTAGAGAGGGGTGTTTGCATGGAGATAAGTGACTGGCGCTTCTTAAAACCTGAAAATGCTCAGAATGTATCATGATGTGACAGTCATTGATGAAAGATTAAAAGTCCATTCAGACACGCCTCACAAGGTCAAATGCCACGTTGTTTACAATAGAAGTTGTCAAGCATCTTGTGAGATCACATTCACAAACAAATTTCCATAGTTACCATTAGTTGTTAAGACAGATGAGAGGCCGGGGGGGGGGGGGGGGGGGGGGGGGGGGGGGGAAATAGGTAAAGAACTGGGTTTTCAGAAACTGATGCTGGCTTCTTTTTTTTTTCCAACATTAAAGCAAACAAGATTTTTCTTTTTAGAAGTATGGACAGGTCAACCGCTTGTTGGAGTAAGGGTTATTCTACAGAGGTTGAAAATAGTATCATAGTATAACAGAAATGATCTGTTACAAAAAGTTTTCATTTTTGTGAAGAGGAAGTTGTATGAAGGGGATGTTAACAGAGGTTCCATTCTGTTAGGCATCAGAACTGTTGAAGATTGGAGGTTCCATTCTATTAGGCATCAGAACTGTTGAAGATCGGAGGTTCCATTCTATTAGGCATCAGAACTGTTGAAGATTGGAGGTTCCATTCTGTTAGGCATCAGAACTGTTGAAGATGTCGTGTGTGTCATGGAATGCATCTCTTTTCACAGTTTATGTACGCTTTAGCCTGAAACTAATCATCCAGAATTTCATCTGAAGCCCAAAGGATCAACAGATTTCAACAGCATTATTCAGCGAACCTGAAATGTAATTAAATCAAAGTTTTGTCTTGCCCTACACGAAAATCTCAGTCGCAACAGTTTTGGGTAAAGCGCACTCATCTGTATGTAAATGACTGTTACGAATGTAAGTCTTTTTAATCTCTTGTTTTAGCAACTTTGCTCATGGAATATTCCTGCTGACTGATATTTTGGCTTCTCCACAGTTCACCTTATAGTTTGATTTCAGGCATACATGTGTGACCGAAATGTTTAGCGTGCGTGTAACATAGCAGCTCAGAGTACCAGTTAGCTAACATGGAAGAAAGTCTTACTAGGTAGAACCCCATCAGGCTGAATTCAGGACACCATAGAACTCAGGGTGGCGTGGTGATCTTGTAGATGATGTATGCATGATTATAAGAACTGATTTTAACTGTCTTTGCTAAGTTTCAAATCTCAGGGTGGTCAAGCGCCTTCATATCGTTCTGATCTTCTCTAGCTGTACGCCTTTCCCGGCCCGTGGGTTCCTCTGCTGATAAGTATCTCCTTAGGGTCCTCATTTCCATACCAGGACCTCTAGGGAGTGTTCTTTCTACTTTCAAGTGCCCTCTGCTGGAACTTCCTTTCTCTCTCCGCTGCTCTAATTCCCTTAATTTCTTCATGTCATCTCTCAAGACTACACATTTTACCGACTAATAGCCTCATTCCTTCTTGCCTTACAAAGATGTGTGTTTGTGGTGTGTGTGTGTGTGTGTGTGTGCGTGCGTGCGTGCGCGCACATCCCTGTGAGTCTGTGTGTGTAGAACTTTTTAAGCACTAAGGTCCATACATATCCATTTTATTATTATTGTTATGATTATGCATGTCAGAAAACAACAACAATAACAACAACAGAAGGTGCTAGGATCATAATTAAATCTCTCCGCCCCTCTTCCTCTCTATCCCCCTAATCCACATCATTCGTTATATCCTGAACAATAGCCTGGGTACTTGTCTTTTTAGGAAGACGATGAACCAAAATATATCTGTGGCATGGACTTATCACACAAATACTATCCATCATTTTACAGTATTATTTTTCAGCAAAAAAAAAAAAAAAAAGTAATAAAATCCTTTTCAGAGATCAACTAAGATGCACATGTGGCTAGATAAAAGAAAAAATAAAAAAGAAGCTGCAGAACACAAATGGTTGACATACAGATGTACACAGACACACATGGACCATGACAAATGATGATGACAATTCCAAAATGGCATGAACCATTTTAACATCTTTACATAACATCTGTTGAAATTTTTGTTTTGTAATTCTTGAGAACCAGGCTAAAATTCATGATGAAGAATGATTCGTGATTTACTGTTAGATCCAGACCTTGGATCCACCCCAAGATTTAGTGGGTTTGTTCCTGAGCCATATTCTCTCTCCGACGAAGTCAGGTTAATGTAGGTTCAGCAGTTTTGCTTAATCGTGCAAGCAGACAGTCCAGCTAACCAATAGAAAACAACAGCGAAAACATGATCTTTCTGACGGAGATGATAATGGGTGGTGCAGGATTGTGGCAGCACACTAGTTTGGCAGAACAGCCTGAATATTATAGTGTGTTGCAGTGAGAAAGTGTTTCATTGCGTTACAGTTCAATACAATACAGTAATTGTCTGAATCACATGCCTGTTCCCAGATTTTATATTCCGTTACTCTTGCATGCCACAGGTGCACCCATGGATGTTTACACACACCCCTCTGCCAACACCCATCTCTTGCCTTCTCCCCTTTCTTCCCCTCACACTGTTCCAGGGGGCAGTCCTGACATGTGTGTTACAGGGTTTTGAGGTACTTTGTTCAGTCTTTACAGATGTTTAATTTCTAAAGAAAGGATCACATCCTCCACACAAAGGGGGCCAACTTGATTGTTCTGACTGAGGATGGAAACCAACCTGTGATGTGGTCATCGATATAAGGAACACTTTCGCTTTTTCCCCTCGTTCCTTATTGGTCACCCCAGGGATTCTCAAACGGTGTTGTTAGGGACAGCTGCTGTAGCAAATGTCCAGTGATTCTGATGTTGTTTTCATATAGATATCCCATCTTGCTTAACATCTCCTCTGTTATTTCTAGTTGACCTATCTTCAGTCTTTTTGGCAGATTTACTTTTTTGCTTTTGCAGATCTGATGAGAAGAAAATTCTGCTGAAAGAAAAAGGAAGATTGTTCTCATCAGAAAATAAAACAGAGAGGAAAAGGAAAGTTGAATGAAACAGGATAATTGACTTTGGGAACACCGTCACAATGTGGGTCAGTTCAGTTCAGTGGTTTTATTGAGTGTTTCTTCTCATAAATGATACTAGAAGTTGGAGTTTCTAATGTGGAACAGGTGTTCTTGTTTGAATGCCCAGTATCAATCCAGTATTCAATTTCGACAAGCTGAATGAAGAAGTACATACTTTATCTATGGCATATGATTAAATGAAGACATTCAGTATCAATCAGATTCACCTTGAGATTCTGAGTAAATTTTCTCACTTCAAAATGGGCCAGCCACCCACACAAAAATGTCATGCTGGTCAGAAAAAAAAGAAATTGTGAGGATCAAGTTGAATAGGATTAGTAATGAAAAACTACATAGAAGTAGCAGGTCCAGTTATGCGCTGTAGTTTGTGTAAGATTTTTAAAGGCATAGGCCATATTCTGGCATGTTATATTTTTCCATGCACCATACAGATCTGATCACAACTTGGTTTCACTGCTGAGATTTTTCTCGCAAAAGGGGCCGTCTTCTTGAACCACTTCCACGGCAGTGCTGAAACGGGCTCAGTCATTTCTCAGGTTGACAGGCATCCTTTCTGAGTGCTGAATCCATCCCTTCCAAGTCTGTTTTGAAATAACGAATGTCCTGTAACCTTAGACTTAATCTTGCTTTCACCTTGTTTCTGTTTATACATTCGTTAACCATATACAATTACAGTAATTAGTTGTACAAAATTATAAAGTATATCCGAGTAAAGATAGATTTTTTATTCATGTGTTTTATGGTATTCGCAGAACTAATGCCGTCCAGAGTGAAATTCTGCACAAAATGTTTGAGGTCACTTTGAAATTGTTCCTGTTGCAGAGAAAATGTTTCTTTTTTTTGTTTTCTTTTTCAGAATGATATTAGATCAGTTTTAAAATGGGGGCTGGAGTAGAGCCAGACAACTTAGCTGATCTAACGGAATCTGAAATATCTGTCTGCATGTATCGGCAGTGGGCTGATAGTGGAACATGTCTCCCTCTCTGCTGCCAGCCTCAGTGCCGCCATTGTCATTTCATATGAAATTCTCAACCAGTAGGCCATAACATGCTGCTACAGGCACATGAACAATATCATTGTTGCTGTCTGAGCAGCATTTTAACCAATGATATTCAATTCTTGGTAGAGCCCTTGTCCTAACTAGATATTCCGGTGCTTGCAGGGTAATTTTGTTTCCCTTTTTCTTTTTTTTAAAAGTACTTAAAAGGTTACATTGACCGGATCGTTTTTATCAAATAATCAAACTTAACCTTTCATGCTTAAAAAAAACAAACAGACAAAAAATACTTAAGATTCTTCTTCAGTCTACAAATCGACTACTTTCTTTTTTTTTTACCTATGCAAGTTTGGTCGATGCTGCTATGTTACAGATTTGTGTCTGTGTGTGTGTGTGCACAAGTGTGTTGTGTTTATTCATATTTGCTGATTTTTTTTTTTATGTGGATTGCTTCAAACAATTACGCAAGTGTGACAGCATAAGAGGTTGATGAATAATGATTTCAGATGTGTTGGTATCTGTCTGAGTGATGAGAGTTGCTTTCGTTGTGCAGTTGTCGGTTCTTCAGCAACTCCAGTTTCAAAGTGGCCCTTAGCATTTTGTTTTCAGCATATTTAAGAGCGTGTGATGTATTTTGGTCTTCATCCTGTTCCTCAGTGCAATGTGTATGGATCACTGGTGTGCATTCTGGTGTAAGGAAACTTGTTGTGATATGCAAAGTGATATGTGTGTATTGTGTATTATAAATTGTAACATGCCAATTGCTAATAAAAATAAAATACAGTTAATTTCCATTTCTGTTGGTATTTTGTGGACTGTTTGTCAAAGTATTATCAGTGAAGTAATTTCTTAAGACATGTGTCATTGCAATGTTATGTGAACATGTTTTTAATCATCTCTCTCCCTCTCTCTCACTCTCTCCCTACTTCTGTCTGTCTCTCTCCCTCTCTTGTCTGTCTGTCTGTCTCTCTTACTCCCTCTCTCTCTTCAAAGGGAGTACCTGGAGAGGGGATGTCCAACGTTTCGTGTCGTAGACACTTCAACAGTTGAAGTGTCTACGACACGAAACGTTGGACATCCCCTCTCCAGGTACTCCTTTTGCCACCTTTTCCCTTTATTTATTTGAATACGAGTACAGCAGTCACTACTTTACTTTTCTCTCTTCAAAGCCCGTCAAAACTTTTCTTATAATAAGCTTGATTATAATGATTACAACCAACAACATAATATGCACACAGCATGACAGAGCCAAATCAACATAGCAGAAACAAAGTAGAAAGGCTTATGGGAGGGAGAATGTAGACTCATGCAGAGATGAAACAATTTGGATTATCCCTTTTATTTGGATCCACACAAACATCTAAGGCATTGGGGGGAAAAAAAGGAAAAAATAAGGATGTGTTTATACTTATATGCAAGAAAAAAATCAGTCTGTAAGTAGGCAGGCTTTTTTTGTTGTTGTTAATTAATGTTGTGTTAGCGAATCAGGTGGTGAGTGAAAAGGTTTTTTCTACCAGTGGAAATGATAGCTGTACAACCAGATTTACTCCCCATGTACACTTTTGGAAGTGAAACTTTCTTCATATGACCAGAAAGTTTTTGTTAACATCTACATTGATAGTTATCAGTTCGTAAACAGTTCGTAAACAGTTAACATCATAATGTTCATATTCAGTAACATAAAAAATTGTAACAGTCTGGCTGATAAGATCCTGGATCCACATTTTGATTTAGATCCACACCAGATTTTGATGAGTTTGAACACGGATCATGTTCTACTCGCTCACCAAGTTCCATTATGATTGGTTGAGTAGTTTTAGCATAATTTTGCTGAAAGACAAACAAGTTTTAGCATAATTTTGCTGAAAGACAAACAAAACAAGTTTTAGCATAATTTTGCTGGAAGACAAACAAACTAACAAAGGGGATGTAAACATAAACTCATGGATAGAGTTAACAGGCGTATAAGATCAAGGATATGATTTTCCATAATCCACAATGCATGAAACAGCGGGGCAGAGTGCACATTTCAGTGTGCAGACAGTTTCTAGTACTTTTGTTGTGCCTTCCCTGCTCATTCAAATTCCCCTTATAGAGCCACATCCAGGCCGGTCTCATACATCATTTACTGTCCTGATGCCAGGTGTGTAAAGGGAGCTATTGATATCAGATTTCTAAGAAGACACTTGCCAGAGGAAACACAGCACTGCTGGTGTGTGTTAGGCAGTGCTTAGATGTGTCTGTTCTACTTTAACATATAAAAAGACACTACACGTCTACTAAGCCTCCAACTGACAATAATTATTGTTTATGTAGTGAGTGTTTCTGTCGAATCTTGTATTAGAATGTTTACAAGTAACTGGCTTCTTGTCAAGGGATGGGACAAAATGCAGTTTGGAATGTAAAATACCTCTTTACCAAATCTTGGATGCTCTTTCTCTAAACTTCTTGAAACGTTGAAAAATTCTGAGTTTTAAGACACTGCATTCACAAATATATGAAACGAGAAACATCACATACACAAACACGCATGTACACACACACACATACACTGGAATTATGGGTGAATATGTTGCAACATAAGCAAACAAAATTACATTTGAACAAAAATATCCTAGGTCAAATAGATGAATATTTGAGCATTCTGCGTGAGCCTTCTCGCCTGCTTGAACTGGTCAATGGCCCATGCAAACACCACCATCACCATCACCCCCCCCCCCCCCCCCCACCTCTTTTTTTTTCTTCTTAAAGGTGGCAACCATAGGAATGATATGTACAGAATCAAGACTGCTGAGTTTGGAGTAAGACAATACAATTTCATTGCCACCTAGATTCAAGTCATTCCTATGATTACTGTGTCCATGGAAATGATACACAAACAATACACTGTAAAATAATGAATAGACACTTCAGAAAAACATTTTGTTGATTACAATATCTAGGTCTAGGAAGCCTCTTGCCTTTTTTCTGAATCGCAGAGCCAACTGAGTTAACTTCCTGCTAAGCCCTTTCCAATAATTGATGAATCGTTATCATTCTTCCCCTGTAACACAGACTACATGTACCAACATCAAAGACATCACCATGAACATGCTACTGACCAACATGCGGACAGAAAACTGAATCCCAGATCACCGTGAGAGCAGGGCATGAAGGACCCAAGATCTAACAATTCCATTTCGATTATAGAAAATATGACGAGGTTGAAATGTATCTTTACTTCTGTAATACATGTCAGTGTCGATCTTCTATAAGAGATGGCAGCTGGGAAATTTTTGAGTGGAATGGCACACTTGGAGGGTGAAATGTCCAAGATAAATAAAAACAAGATGTGAAGCATATAAACGTACTCCCAGTTTTCCAAACCGCTTATAAATCAGCCAAGTGCTTTATGAGATAAGAAATATAGGCAAAATAACGGTTTTAACGGTTATTTAACCGATGTACACTTTTGAAACTGGTATTTTAGTCCTCACTGGGCTAAAGCCTGTGTACATACCAAATTTCATCCAAATCGGACAATATGTCAAAAATAACGGTTTTTAACAGTCAGATTTTGAAACACTGCATGGAAGTGCCATTTGTGTGTGATGACCTTTCTATATACAAAATTGCATTAAAACCCACCAATATATAAAAAATAACGCCAAAATAACGGTTTAACGGTTATATAACCGATATGCACTTTTGAAACCGGTATTTTAGTCCTCACTGGGCTAAAGCCTGTGTACATAACAAATTTCATCCAAATTGGACAATATGTCAAGAATAACGGTTTTTAACGGTCAAATTTTGGAACACTATAATTATAGAAGTGCCATTTGTGTGTGATAACCTTTCTATATACCAAGTTTCATTAAAATCCACCTATAGATAAGAAATAACGACAGAATAACGGTTTTTAACGGTTGTTTAATCCATTTTCAGCATTACATCACTTACATATGGACAGAGGATCCGATTTGTCACAAGATCATCCAAACCGCTTATAAATTGGCCAAGTACTTTCTGAGATATTCCATAAAGAAGAAAAACCGTTACAGGCCGTTACAACCGTTAGTAACGGCTATAACGGGGCAAACTAAAACATCAGGCATCATCCGTGAACCATAATGAACATACCTGCTAATTTTCATAAAGGTCGGCCAAGTACTTTCTGAGATATTCCATAAAGAAGAAAAACCGTTACAGGTCGTTACAGCCGTTAGTAACGGTTATAACGGTAAAATAAAACATCGGGCATTATTCGTGACCCATAATGAACATACCTACACATTTTCAGAAAGATCGGCCAAGTACTTTCTGAGATATTCCATAAAGAAGAAAAAGCGTTACAGGCCGTTACAGCCGTTAGTAACGGCTGTAACGGTAAACTAAAACGTCGGGCATCATCCTTGACCCATAATGAACATACCTACAAATTTTCAGAAAGATCGACCCAGTAGTTTTGTCTGGAGCGAGTGGAACACATTTTGACCACGGACACACACACACACACAGACAGACACACAGACAGCATTTCTTCGTTCCCATTCTAAAGTACTCCCTGTTCTTTAAGAACTGGGAGTACAAAAAGTATCTGTGATTGAAAATTCAGTGACAGCAATAAAAGATGGTGTATTCACAGAGAAAATGGTTGAAACAGTGAAGGTAATGACCCAAGACAGCACCATGTCAACAATGAAGGTTGGCAACTTCACAGAGGAAATGACAGAGACTGTAAAAGAAATTGCTCAGGAAATCGTAGACCAAACAGGCGCGGTAGGTTGAGTAGTGGGTGACGCAGCAGCACATGTGGCAAATGTTCAGGAAATTATTGAAACTGAGAAGAAAGAACAATTCGCTGAAACTGAGGATAGAATGAGAAAGAAAACTAAATCTGGTGATCTTCAGACTCCCTGAAACTGAAAATAAATCCATCAAGGAAGCAAAAGTGGAGGATGAACAAAAGGTTAACAAAATGCTGACTGAACGAAAGACAAAGCACACGCCTGTGGATATTCTTCTTCTTCTTCTTCTTCCTAAAATACTGGTTCACTCAAAAAACGAGTAGGTCACCAGCACGCATGTTAAAAAGTAAAATAAAATAACCAGTAAACAAGTGGGGTATGTTTTGCTCCCATAAGGAAACCTAACAGTTCAGTTGTTGGCCTGCGCTTGTTTTTTCCCCCACTATTAGATTGTTCGTCTATGTATTTGTCTGACTTTATTCAAGTTTAAAAGGCTGTGCCAGTCTTGAATAAAAGTTACTCTGTGTTAGGTTTCCTTATGGGAGCAAAACATACCCCACTTGTTTACTGTTTATCGTTTACTGTTCCCTACCTCATTTCATTTCCGATTTTAAAATAAAATAACATAAAATAGTGCGACTCCGACTGTTGGCCCCTGGAGCAAATTTGGCAACAAGGGGTCGCACTCGATATTCAAGAAGTTAAAAGCAATGGCCAAATTCAGGCCCAGGTAACAGTAAAATATCTGGGGAAGTTAAAATAGAAAATCGTCAATATGCAGATCTCAAAACTGTCGTATCAATATGGTTTTTTTAATGAGACTGCATTTGTGGCAATCTTGATGGCACCCGGCAGTGAGTTCCACAGCCGTACAGAACTAGGATAAAATGAATGTAAGTGGCTGTCAATATTTGATGCAGGTATGGTATAACATTGACCGCCACTCCTGGTGCTACTTTTATTCAATACTAGTTGTTCCATTGGAATATCAATTAGTTTAGTTCTGCCTTTGAAGAAGATGTTAAGTTTGATAAAAGCTCTTCTCTCTTCTAAGGGTTTCCATTCTATTTTCCTCATGTTCTTCCTAGTATTCCCTTTTCTCTGATGTGGTTCCCTGTTACGAACCGAAGACTTGGACAATTCAAGAAAGGAAGTGAAAAGCCAAGGCTAAGAATCTCTTTTGACAATGAAAAAGCAAGAGACGAAGTCCTATCATCTGCATACAGTGTGTTAAAGAACAAGAAAGAAGAAGACAATAGACTCTGTACACAAGTGTCAGTGAGGAAGGACCTCACTGTGCGAGAAAGAGAAGAGGATAATCAGCTATATACGCTGAACTGAAGAGAAGAAGACGGGACTCCAAAGAATCGGGGGACGACAAAGCAAAGTGGGTGAGGAGGAGAGGAAGAGTGGTCAATATCGGCAACTACGAGGTAGAAGAGGAGGAGAAGGCCAACAACCAGGCCGACAGGGGTCCTCAAGAGGAGGACGAGGAGATAGTCTAAACAACAAAAACTCTTCAGGTTCACATAGTGTGAATAACAACAAAACTTCTTCATTTTCTGACCCATCTTTTGTTAATTTTCCAAATTGCAAATGCATCTATACAAACGCTGACCAATATATGAACAAACGAAACGAAATGAGAGCACTGATTGAGATAAACCAACCTGATATAGTTGGCATAACAGAAGTGAAACCCAAGCAAGCTAGATTTAAAGTACAGGAAAGCAAAATAGCTATTGAAGGATATGAACTGTTTCACAATCTCGAGGATGAGGGGAGTGGAACAGCACTTCTAGTGAAGGAAGAAATGAAACCAACACCAAATGACAGACTCAATAGCACATTCTCAGAGCATGTAGTTGTGGATTGTACTCAAGGTGATGGAACATTACTGACAGTTGGGCTGATATATAGAAGACCAGGCAGCACATCTGAAAATAACGAGAAACTTTTTGAGCTCATCAGGAACACAGCTGATATGAAGAAAGACAGTCTGCTAATGTTTGGAGATTTCAACCTCCCCAGCATCAACTTGGATACAGAATCGTGCAGGAACAATGAATTACATGAGGCATCCCAATTCCTTCAGGCTTACACTGATGCATGTCTGTTCCAATACCAGAAAGAAATCACACGTTTCAGAGAAGGCGAAAAACCCAATGCAGTAGACCTTGTGTTGACAAATAAGGAGGATATGATCAAAGACATTAGTACAGAAGCTGGACTTAGGAAAAGTGATCAGTTCTGTTTGTTCATTACACTCAATGCGACAACTGCTGTGAATACACAGTCTGCGAGATTTTGCTGCAGTAAAATTGACGAAGCTGTACTTAAAGACATACTACAGAAAGTTGAATGGAAAAAGGAATTAGAATTAAAAGACCTATGTACGAATCTAACATGGGGAAAAATTAAGGAGAAAATATACGAGGCAATTAAAGCATCAACACCTATGACACGCCCATCAGGCAGACAACGAAAACCATGGATGGACAGAGGAACCTTGGCATCAGTCCGCAAGAAGTACCAACTGTTCAGACGCTGGCTTGCTACAAGGAATGGCCAGGACTATGTGAACTATTTGAAAGCCAGAAATAAAGCAAGAAAAGCATGCAGGAAGGCACAGAAGAAACATGGAAAAAAAATTGGCGTCAGAGGCAACAACAAACCCAACGGTGTATGGAGGTAGGGCAAAGTAAAAGACATCTTGCAAGAGCGGTATCCTGGATTTGAAAAAAAAGAAGATGGCAGCAAAACCAAGTCTGACGCTGAAAAGGGACTGAACTTCTGAACAATTTTTTTCAAGAGTGTCTTCACTTCTGAAGATCCGGGCCCATTTCCCTGAGATGCCAGAGTACGACTTCAGAGAAACCAAAGGGAAACGACATCTCGATCATGATAGATGGATTGAGAACATGCTGGCTGGTCTACAACCAGGAAAGGCGCTGGCCCCGAGGGGACTACCACCCAGGATCCTCTCTGAAAGCAGCTGATGAACTGGCTGTGCCTCTAGTGCATCTTTTCAGACTCACCCTAGACACTGGAGAACTTCCTTTAGATTGAAGACGTTCAAGAGATCAGTCAGGCCGCTTCTGGAGTAGGGGTCACTGTGTGTGGAACCCTGGTGGAGAAAAATAAAAAAAAGGCCTGAAGGGAAAACGTCAGAGGAGGGCAACCAAAATGTTGGGCCCTCTGAAGGACCTCCCGTACCCCGAAAGCTACGTCGGCTGAAGCTTCCATGTCTGGAACAGTAGAAAGCGGGAGACGTAACTACAAGTACCTGCATGGCTTTAAAAGGTGTCACGCCCTGACTTCCCCGTCGCCATGAATGAGCTGAGATCCACCAGAGGCAACTCCCTGAAATTAAGAAACAAGGCATCGTCTCGACGTACGGGGCAACTACTTCGCAAACAGAGTTGTAAACCCTTGGAATAGCCTCCCGGATGATGTGGTAAACAGCGCCATGGGTTAGACCCCTTTTCAAGAGAAGACTGGGCAAGCACTGGGTAGCACTACCTTCAGTGTACGACCCAGAATACCTAGATTAAATTTTTTTAGTAAGTGATCTGATCGGCACCATCCTCAAACCCCCCAGGCCAATCAGTTTAGTTTGAGAACCTGAACAGGGTTTCCTATGACTCAAAGGACCCAAATTTGTATCGTCAAAGTCAAAATTCAAAGTAAAAAATTGTGATGTCTTGATTTGTTTGTTTCGCCACATACACATTTTGTTGAAGTAGGTATTATATAGTTCTGAGAGCATCAGACTAAAGGCTCACGAACAGCCTAATCCAGTCTGTAGCAGTATGGTATGGTATGGTATGGTATATGTATATGTTTGCAAATGGCGGCATTGGTGGGTGTGTATGAGTGCGAGTGGGAGCGTGGAAGGGCAGCCGTGCTTGAGATTAATGTGGAGGTGCTGGTTTTCTTTCTACTCTGTTTAGTTCAGGTGGTTTCAACATTTTGGATTAGTTTTATTGAAACCTGTTGTTTGTGACAAAAAATCAAACAGATCAACATCCGGTTAGAATAACGTGACGGAAATCTACTTTCATTTTTTTCAGTTGAAAAATTATTCTTTGGAATTTGATGTCCCGCGAACCCCTTCTACAGGCTAGTAGCGTAAGCAGGAAACTTTTTCTTTTAGGGTGGTGCATTATTCATTAATTATGTGAATCTGACAACTTTTTGCTTTTTTGTTATGGTCACAACCACATACACTGATCGTGACAGTAACTATGACTGACAAGGGAAAAACCGGGTAACCAACACACTGTCAGTGAATAGCACGCACGTTGCACGCTGTGAGCAGCCAGCATCGCACACGGTTAAGGGTGAGAGTCAGAATTTAATCTCAGATCAGTGATAGAAAATATTCGTTTGAACACGGTTTAAACAAGAAGAAAAAAGCCAAAAATTCAGCAAAATGAGTATAGTTGTTTGAGGAGAAATCAATACTAGGCCGTTAAACCCTTTTCAAGCCCCCTCGTGTTATTTTACTTAAAAAATAAATGACGGTTTGAAAATGCGTGAAAAAAATTTTTTCCTATTATTCTCAAAGCTAAAAAACGTTTTTAAAATTTTGAAGTCTTCTCCAGAAAATTCTTAAAAAATTTTATTTTAAGCAAATTTAAGTGCAGTTGGAAATTGTTCCATTTAGAAATAATCTATTACGAACGTGAATCTCCCCTATTAGTATGAAAACGCTTACAAATATCTTCCCTTCCGAATTTCTTGTTCTATCTTTTTTTAGACCTAAAAAAAATAGTCCCACTGTTGTCCTTTGGGGTGAAAATTTTTTTGAAACTTCAATCAAATCCCCTCAAAACGTCTCCCTTTTAAAGAGTGCAAAATATGTAATTTAATCATCTTATAAACATTTTGACATTCTTGAAAGTTTTTAGTAGCTCTCTCTATACTTTTCGATTCTTTGACCGTCTTTCAAGGGGGGTCCCAATTTATTTGCCATATTAAAGATGGGGTCTAACCATCTTTATATAATTTTTAAAACGTTTCTTTTTTGGGTAAATAAAATTCTTTTTTTAAAATTCCAATATTTGGTTTGTTTTATTTAACACTTTTGATTGTGAGACAAAAAGTAAATCTTCATCAAGTTAAAACCCCAGATCCTTTTCTTCCTAAATTTTCTTCCCACCTATCTCCCCCAAACCATTTTCATGTTTATTCATTTCTGGATTGTTTTTCCCCAACACCCCAAAATTTTTACTTTTTTAAACTTAAAAATATAGTTTTCCCAATTGTCTGACCAGTTTTGGGGAGGAAATTTGTTTTTTCTTGCAGATATTATAGTTATCTGTTTTGTCAATATTTTGTAACACAAAAATTTACAAAACAATTTACCTATAGGGAAAGGTCTTTTAAAAAATAGTAAACGTCAGGTCCTAAAATGCCCCTTGAGAATACCACTCATAAATCTTTCTCTGCGACTACGTTCCCCCCCTTTTATCTTTTTTTTCTTTTTTACAAAAAATCTCAGTCCAGTTTAGCAACTTACCTACTATAAAATATGTTTCCCTTTTTTTTAAATAATCCTCCAACGTATCAAAAGCTTTAGGGAAAAATAAAGGGGAAATTATACCAACAGAGTATTACTCTAGCATGTTAACAAAAATTTTCCAAACTTAAGTTTTTGTGATACAAGCCCTTTTTTTACGAAACCAGTTGGAACTGAAAACAATTTTATCATGAAGTGAGATACTAGACATCTTTTATTTGGATTCAGCATTTTGATAAATACAGGAAGTTTCCCGGGAAGATAGTTCCGGGCTCAGTTTTTGACCCTTTTTTAAAAAAAGCTAATTCTGGCCCCCGACCAGTGGGAGAATTTTCCTGTCTCTAATGTTTTATTAAAATCTTACGGCGTACGCTAACCCCTTACTTAATTTTTTAGAATTTTAGGTGGTAAAAAAATGGGGTCCCCCTTTAAAAGTTTCTTTTCAAAAAACTTCTTCTCTACTGCAGCTGAAGAATTTTTGATCGTAACTGAAATTCCATTAATTACTCTTAAAAAAGACAGGTATTATTTGTATCTTCATACAAAGACATTTGCAAAAACTCTTTTTAAAACTTCAGCTTTCTCATTATAAATCGACTCGGCGAACCCCCTTTTCCATCTTTAAGTATTTACCCCTGTTTTATTTTTGTGCGTTCTTGCTGTTTCCAAAAACTTTTGGGGATTAAAAAAAAATTGTTCTGCATTTTACGTTCAAAGCTTTCTTTTGTTTTGATTTCATTTTTGCCAAATTTCGCATTCTTGCATATTTACTGTTTTTTTCCCCTTTCGTAAATAAATACCTTTAAAAATTTTAAGTTTTTTTTAATCTTTTTAAGACTTTATCATTCATCCAAAGTGGGTTTAACATTTTTTTTGGTCAATTAGTTTTTGGAAACATTCGTCCATACTTCTTACATTTCGCTTTTAAAAACTTCCACATTTCTACATCCTGACATTTGTAAGAAAGGATTGACACCCGAAAGCATTTTCCCCTTTTTTTAAATAGTCCCCTTAGAAAACAAATTTGTACTTGGGGTTTTTCCCTTTTGTCTTCTTTTTGGGAAACCATACAGTTAAAAATTTTAAAACAAGTGACACTTTTACCAAAGGGTCACTATATTCAATCAGGATCGGGATTTTATTAAAAAAACTAAGTCATCAATTTTTGGGCTTTTTCCCTTTCCCGAACACGGTTGGCTAGTCATTTTTCTGTAAAAAAAGGCATCTCTAAATTTTTCAATAACAAATTATTTTATACCTTTCCCAATTCCCACCCCTTTTTACATCAGAATTTTTAAAATCACCAAATTACTATTTTATTTATCACCAAATTTTTTTTGCATTTAGCAAGTTCAATAGCTCATAATTTTTTTCATCATTTTGGGTTTTGGGGTTTGCATATACACCCTACTAATATTTTTCCATTACCCCCCCTAACATACACCCTAAGCCTTTAAATTTGTTATTTTTCAAAAATCAATGCAAAATTGGCATTTAGCTCCTTTCAAAATACAGGCATACCCCTTTTTGGTTCCTTATTTTGAAAAAAAACAAAGCCAGCCCCAAATTTCAAAACAACATCTTTTGCGCATATAAAAAATTTTTTGCTCTTACTTCCATTAAGCCCAAAAAAATCGGCTTCTCCTCTAAACAATTAAAAACTCCTCCTTTCTATTCAAAAAACTATCACATTTCGTACAAAACTTCATTGATCATTACATTTTAATTTACAATTGTTTTTCCCCCAAAAAAAGCGGGATTAACTTGAAAATTTTTCATTAAATTCAGAGGAAAAAGTTTTTTTCTTTTTCAGCATTTTCATGTTTTGGGGTTGCTCGACATCAATGTTCACCTCAGGGGTTTGGACCCGTCAACGAATTGAGACAGCACACCGCTTGGGGTTTTGTTTGGGTGTAATTCACAAACTTTCCAGCCTTGTAAACAATCTTCAATTTTCTCCCCATTTTTCTTTTTTTTGGGTTTAGTTCAGCTTTCAACAATTGTCTTCCTTTCTTTTTTTTTGGGTCTTGTTATGTAAAACTTGTTTTCCCTTTCTTGACATGCTTGTTTAAACCTTGGACATTTTTTCATTATTTTCTTTTTGGCTTCTCATTCTGACATCCATTCTCAATCTTTGGTTTAGCATTCCTGCCACCTGGATTTGCCTAACCCGACGGTTATTGCCTCATTTTTCTGAAAAATCAGGTTTGGCCCCCAAATCTCGACTCTTTCCCGGGCTTTTTCTTCCTTTTTTCTGGGGACTCGCTGAGCTCTCTGGTAAATTGCATATTATTATGTTTCTTTCCCTTTTCCCTCCCTCACTTTTTTCCAGGTCTTTTTCCTTCTCTCACCACCCCCTCTATTTTTCTTCCAAAATTCTCTCAGCTTTTTTTTCTGTGTACCCTCAAAACTGTCCAGTCTTTATGAAAAGAGGTCCACTCAAATACGTCCATTTTTGCCTCAAGTCTTTTATTTGTGCCCTTTTCTCCATTTCATCCCCTTACATCCTCACAAAACCATTGATGAATTACCCCCATTTTGACAGTTTTTAAATGTCTCCTGTCAACTCAGTGCATTCTTGGGGGCACCATTCTTTCACCCATGGGGCTCTATCCCTTTATCATTACCTTCTTCTATTTCATTTTCACATTTCCAAACCCACGGACTCCCCTATCAACCCCTTTTGTTTTTTAATTTCCCCCCTGACCCTGGCCCTGGCCTTTTCCCCCCTTTTCCCCAGTAAAAAGTTTTCCTAGGGTTTTTCATTGCAAATCATGAATGGGGTAAAAAGTACTCCGATGATTTTGATCGTATAAAGGAAAAGGGAAAAAGGGGTTTTTGGGCTTCCACTTCGGGGAAATTTGGTACTTTTTAATCTAGCCTTTTAATTGAGACAACAGGAGAAGCGCAGCCAAGGGCTACATGTTCTTCTTTTTCACTGCCTAAATTTGTGTGTTTTTTGCCTGAAGAAGACCCAAGAGGTTGAAACTTTTTGTCAAGTCCCGTCTCTTGTTTTTTGGGGTGCCTGGGGGAAAAATCTCTTCTTGGATTTTTTTAAATTTAGAAGTTTTTGATATGCCAACTTCTTGCACAATTTTATGTTAGTATTTAAAAGTAAGAGTTTATTGCGAATTTAAATTTGAAATTTGGAAGACAAAAACATTTTTTTTTGTAGACTGGCAGTTTTTTAACGACATTTTACCTTCAGAATTTGTTGATATTTAAGATAAAAGAAACGAAAGAAAATGTATCAACTAATGGATCAACAAACCCTTAACAATCTTTATCGGCGGAAAACTCCTTGACCCCTTTGATCATTTTTCCCCACAAGAGCCTTTTTTGGTGGATTATCATTCAATTTCGTAACACATTTTACCCGATTGTTTTTATCAACGCACAAAATACCATGCTTGGGGACATCAAAAAAAAATTTTAGGTGTTGGGGCCGTCTGTAACTTACATCATATCTTCATATATAAAAGTACTGTTTATGCTTTATAAGATTTTTGTGTGTGACCAAGAACTTTTTGCATGTGGAGCATTATAGATCTGGTATATCATTTCATAAAATTTGAACAAAACAACCTGTCCCAAAAATGTTTTGGGTTCCCCTCAAACACTTGATTTACTTGAATTTTCTTAATTTCTGGTCCAACTCAAATGTGCTGTGACCTATCCTTTAACTTTGAGAAATTCCTTATACATCTGAGTAAATTACCATAGATGCCATATGCAACCAATTTCACCTGTAGCCTTTCATGTGGTGCATTGCGAAGAGCCTTTTTGAAATCCAGGTGTATGACGTCTACGACATGATCCTGATCATGTAATGATATTATGTCCCCCGTCACTTATATAAACTGAGTCACAGAAGCTTTTTTTGTTTGTTATATATTACAAAACCCATTTTGACAATTCACCTACAAATGATTTTCATTGAAGTGTGACACAATAGCAGCTCTAACTACACTTCTTATGAGTATTACAGAAGTGTTGTGAAAGACATGCTTTACTTGTTTGAAAGAATAGAAATTTATTATTTAAATCAACCACGGTGTTTTTAAAAACCATGTGTCTCTGTCTTAAGAAAAACAGGGTATTTTTGTTCCTTAAGAGAAGATAATCAGTAGATGGAAAGATGCTGAAGATCCATCCACAGAGCAGCCCTCATCAATGAGTTGATGATTCTTCCACTTTTTTGGAGGTCTGAACTTTTGGTTAGCGGGGTGCTCGAGGTGGGAAAAAGTCAGTAATCCTAGGACCTAGACCCAGCTACAGTGAGGGCTGAAGACCTGGTCAGAGCTTACTGTCAGCCTGCCCCAACAATTCCTAAGGAAAGGAGGAGCACTCACTTAGCACCAGAGTAGCAGAAGGGAACAAAAATGTGGATTATGGGAGTGATCCATTCTTGATGTCAATTGCCTTTTTTTTTGTAAATTTCTCTCCAGAAATCTTTTTTAAAAACTTTTTTTTTTAACCCTTTCTTGGAAGAAATGATCCAGCTTTGCTTTCATAGTTTTTCTTGCCATGAGTGTTTGTCTGTCTGTCTGTGTGTCTGTCTGTCTCTTTCTCTCTCTCTCCTTCTCTCTCTCTCTCTCTCTCTCTCTCTCTCTCTCTCTCCTCTCTCTCTCTCTCTCTCCTCTCTCTCCCTCTCCTCTCTCTCTCTCTCTCTCTCCTCTCTCTCTCTCTCTCTCTCTCTCTCTCTCTCTCTCTCTCTCTCTCTCTCTCCTCCTCTCTCTCTCCTCTCTCTCTCATCAACATTAACTGCTAAATTTCCGTTAAATCAGTCAAGATACACCAATAATATACTTAAATCCGAAAACCCAGAACTGATCTATTCAAAACTAGTCTTGTTTACTCAGGTGGAATGCTTTGGAACTCTGCCAGTAAACATCAGGCAAAAAGGTAGCATTGGTTCCTTTAAGGCAGGATATAAAATTCATTATTTCAAGCAATAAAACATAATACAATAACAGCATCTACATTAAATATTTTATCTTTATCAAGCAACATTAATTTATTATCTTACAATATGTATTATCTTACAATATGCATAGTGTGTGTGTTTGCGTGCATGCATTGCATGCATGTGTGTGTGTGTGTACTTTTTAAAAAGAGTTAATGTCTTTTTGAGATATTGTACGCTACCTATTCCATTCACCCCCAACCTACCCCTCGCCCTATCCCTTCCCCCTTTCCTACTCCTTGTACGCTATGTTCACACATTTTTCTATTGCGTTCATTTGTCAATGAAGTGGACAGTAGCTAATTTGTATTGAACTGTGTAAGATTTTGTCAGGGTTTGTTCCTTTTTTTGCATTAATTTGATCTTTAATTTTTCTTTCCTTTTGCCCCAGGGCTGTTTGTATTGATTATCTCATTACCCTGGTACAATAAAATTTCATTTGTTCGTTCGTTTGTTTGTTGATTCATTCTCTCTGTCTCTTTGTCTGTTTGTCTCTCCCTCCCCCCTCTCTCTCTTTGTCTCTCTATTTCTCTCACCCATCTCTCTCTCTCTTCTCTCTCTCTCTCTTTCTTTCTCTCACCCACCTTCCCTCTTTCTTCCCCTCTCTCCTCTCTCTCTGTCTGTCTTTCTCTCTCTGTCTTTTTCAGTTTCAGGTTTCCACAGATCATAAAGTGCTTTAGGGTAGGGCAATAATTCCATAAATGTGTATTTGTTTCTTTCACAGTTGTGTTTATTGATTACAGGCAGAACCATGTTCAGCATACTTTCAAAGCTTGTGGAGGTGGTCGTGGGGACAGTGCTAGAGCCAGAAAAAGACAAAGAACATGATGATCAAACTGTTCAAGGCGATTCCAGACTGCAGTCGTCTGATCTGCTGGTCAGAGACCAAGACCAGCACGATGTGCTTCTTACCAGTATCATGGACCCACAAGTGAAAGCCTCAGATGCTAAGACAGTCCGCTTTACCGGCAAAGTGAGCCAAGTGTTTTGTGGGCATGGCTTGATAGATGGTGAAGTGTACTTCTCTGATGAAAATGTTTTAAGCAGTACGCCTCTGAAAGTGGGTGACCAAGTGAACGTGGTCGCCAAACAACAGTTTAAAAATGGAGGGTGGACAGCGGAATCGGTTACAATGCTGGAACCGACAGAAAAGTTGTGGGAAGAAGAAAACGAAGAAGCGCCAATTGTGCCGACAGGTGATGTGGGAAAGGTGACTCACTATAGA
>CM031615.1:47635493-47637993 GCA_018398815.1 Conus ventricosus | reverse complement strand
GGCACTTCATTCAGTCGTTTCCCGTGTCATCCAGTCAATATCGTTCAATATTGTTCACTCATTTTCCTTACTTCCTTCATTCTTTCCATTTCTCACGCAGGGTGCATGCCATGTGTAACGTGTCATCCATACCAACGGCCAAACTGGCCTACTCTTCCGAAAGTTGGTGATGGGATTTTACGTGTGTGCAAGATGTTATGCATGCGTTCACACACAGAACCTCGGTTTATAGTCTCATTTGAAGGACTGGGAAATGGAGTCAGAACCAATGTTAACTCCAAGGAAAAAATCCCGCTGTACCGAAACGCCCCAGCGAGGTTCGAACCCACAACCCCAGGATCACCAAGATTACGAGTCCGGCGCTCTACCAACTGAGCTATTCCGGCTAATATATGGCTAAGTTGTTTTCTGTTTGTTTGTTATTGATCGAATGACATTCCATTTGCTTTTGCTGTGCTTCAGTTTACAGTGGTGTGAGTAAAGAGTGTGTTTTCACATTATCTTCTTTTTTTGCATATAAAAACCAAAAACTTATTCGCCATCCGGTCAGCTGTAAATTTTAGTGTTCATTTCCTGCTGGAAGGGGGGAGGGGGGGGGGGTTGTGTTTTTTGTTATTGGCTTTTTTTTTTTAGCTTTTGTTCACTTTTTTCTCTGGAAAAGAAGGGAAAGGGAAGGGGGTGGGTGATGGGGTGGTGCTTTTTAATACATTTGTTTGAAATGTTTGTGATTTCAGAGGCTGAGCATGGAGAACTATGTTCAGCGCATGGACACTTTGCTGTTCCTGGAAGAGATACAGATGGAGTTGGACATTCAGGAGTTCACCATGCAACGGGTACAGTGTGTGTGTGTGTGTGTGTGTGTGTGTGTGTGTGTGTGTGTGTGTGTGCTTATGCTGTGGTTCTGTTGATGCTAGTGGTTGGCTTAGTCTGTGGTCTTAATACTGCAAGTGTAGCTCTTGTGCTGCTTCAGTTCTGTCTTTCTTTTGCTAGTGCCAGTAAAAGGTATGAAATCAATGGTTCTTTCATTTGTACGTTACTGCAGCTGAGAGAACAAGTGTTTACATGTACAAGAGTGATTCGTGATATATTCTGTTATGCATATACATCTGCGTACTCTAGCATACACGCTCACACAATGGCATACATAGACACGCCCTGCCCACAGACACCAAACACAACCCCTGCACACCCCAAAGTACAAAAACGGTCACTGAAGAATCAAAATGCCAGAGGTTGTCACGAAAGAATGTGCGTGTGTGTTTATGCATTTCTGTGTCTTTATATGTGTGTTTGGAAGAAATCCAAACAAAACAAAAAGAAAAAATGAAAGATGGAAAGCTATAAAGGAAATCCTCACTCATTATGATGACCTGTCCGCCAGGTGTGCCTGGAAAGAGCAGGTGAGTTCCTGAAACTGGCAGTGCCAGGTCTGGCAGAGGGCCGCCCGTCGGTGCTGATCGGTGACGCCATCATTCTGTCCAACCCCATCGACCCCGATCAGCCGCAGTACGAAGGCATTGTGCATGAGGTGAGACTCTCGGAGTCTTCCCCGTTGCTGCCCTCACCTAAGAGATTATGCTTTTGACTGTGGTGTTTTGCTTGTTTGTCTGTTTGCAGGATGATGCACAGTTTAGCAAATTTATTTTAAACAAACTCAGTCAAGAGAGAGAATGTGCCTCAGTGACAAACCCTGATCCATGGTGTAGATCTCCATTAATTTGAAAAAAAGTTTCAGTTTATTCATCACGGATAAAAAAACATATGCGGAATAACTTTATCCCATACCGATTTGCCTCCCCTGGCAGACAACACCCATGCTCCGTTTGCATCCTTGATAAAATTCAAAATTTCATCAGAACATAAACACTGTTGGGTTACTGTTATAAATTGACAACTCTCCATGCAGTAGAATATTTCCATGCAATATGGAAGGTTTTGGTTGTAAACAGATATTAAAATCAGATATTTAGGGGGAGAGGGGGTAATAACACCTTCAGTCTGTTCTAGCAATTACTTCCCCGGGTGAACAAAAAAAAAAAGAAAACAAAGAAAGAAAGATTAAAAAGGAAATGTTTTCACTCACGACCCGATACAAAGGGCAGATTCAGAATTTGTTTCAACGTTGACGGAGGTTTGCACTCTCTGACTCTGACTGTTCCTCTTGTTACCGTTTGTTTGTTTACTGTCTCGTCTTCCGTGCCCCTCATGAAGGTGGCAGTACTCTGTGCCGCTCACCCTGGCTTCCCTGCCACCCCAGTTTACCCTGCCTTCAGCTTCAGCGCCAGCAATCCTCGGGGAACAGTCCGCACTGACAATCACATCAGCATCGTTGCAGATTATCTTCGATGATATTCACTGGAGACATTGCCCTTTGTTGTTTTGCACTCTTGAACCATGTGTCTTTTTAAAGTATAGTAAATTTATGCGCGGCTTCTTGAACTTTGAATTTGTACTTAAATCTAATTGGTGGATAGAGTTGTATTAGTGTATGTGCTTGTTA
>CM031615.1:47587019-47635393 GCA_018398815.1 Conus ventricosus | reverse complement strand
GAGTTTTGATCTAAGGATATTACTCATATGCTCTTATTCTAAGAGCCTCGTTCGGATGATAAACAGTTTTGATGGCAACCGTCAAGAAGACCTGAGTCAATACAACAGTTATTACCGCATCAGCATGACTTGAACGTTTCTGTTGTCTGAATCCATGCAACAAACGTTATACAACCCCAAGCAGTCTCAGTGTCACATTGGCGACCTCACCTCACCTCCTATTCCATCCCCCATAGCCCTCACCCCACCTTACAATTCCTCCATACCACCTCGTTTATCATCATCAACCCAAAAGTACAAAGATTGATTTCCAAAGGTTGATGGCTCTGTCCTGACGGTGTACAATGATGAGGTAAGGCAAGGTAATGTTGCTTATAGCCCAGCCAACCGCGGAAGGCCATATCAGGGCTGTCACCGCGTTGAAGTCAATTCACAAATCATTCATTCACACAACCCTTTAAACAGTACACCTTCTAAAAACACACCCAAACACACCTGGAATCAGATGAAAAATGTTCAGCTTTTTCAGAAATTCAAAAAATCACATCAGGTGGAACATCTGAGTAAGGATTAAATGGAGTCTGCTGTAAAGTGTTTATGTCTCACATCATGCAGGTCCTAACACTCTAAAAGAATATGTTTCAATGTGAGTGGTACGTGTACAGACTACAATGGTGTGGTTCAGGTGACGATGCTGGTCAACAACTACCGGTGCCATGGCTCCATCTTGCAGCTGCCCTCGGAGTTGTTCTATTACAACCAGCTGCAGGAGTCTGCCTCGCACGACCTCACGCACACGCTGCTCAACTGGGGCATGCTTCCCAACCCTGGTCTGCCTGTTGTCTTTCATGGCATCAGGGTATGTCAGATGGCTTTGCTGGTCTCATGTTTGTTACCCGAGTGTCATTGACTTCTTGTTGTTGTTTTGATGTGTGTGATTGTTGGGTTTTTTTTTTTTGTTGTTTTCAAGGGGGAATGACGGTAGTGTGTGGTGTGCTTTTGTGTGTGTGTGTGTGTGTGTGTGTGTGTGTATGTGTGTGTGTGTGTGTGTGTGCGTGTGTGTGTGTGTGTGTGAGTGCATATGTATGTCTGCAAATATATGTTGTGTGTGTGTTATGTATGCATTGGTGTGCATGTGTGTGTATGTGGGTATATGCTCAGTGTGTGTGTATCTGTTTTTTTTCCCCCCTTTAACAAATGTATGTGTTCCTCTGTATGTATTTGTCTATCCCTGTGAGTGTGTAGGTGTGTTAGTGTGTATACTTGTATTTCCACATGCGTTTGGTTTGTTTCGATGGCCAGGTGGCGGTGGTGGTGGTAGTGGTGATGGTTGTGGATCTGTCTTTCTCCATCGGTGTCCATACAACATAGTGAGCCAGTTGATATGTGATGTAAGTCATAATGACATGACATTATGAACGCTTGACATATCATGTTGCAACAATCACTCTGTTGACATATCACGCAGGTAATAAAACAGTTGGTATGTCAGGTGATGTAATGATCCGGCTGACATGTCATGCAGCATAATAACGCAGTCGACATGTGACAGAGTGAAGATGTGAGGGAGGAGGACAGCCCCTCCTGGTTCAACCCCGGGGAGACGGTGGAGGTGGTGCGCTATCTGCAGGCTCTGCTCAGCAACAGTCCACCTGTGCCGCCACATGACATTGGAGTTATCACCCCTTACAGGAAACAGGTACTGATGCGTTACATCCTTTGCAGAATATGTTGTGGTGTTGTCACCAGTCTTGTTATCCCCCCTTACAGGAAACAGGTACTGATGCGTTACATCCTTTGCAGAATATGTTGTGGTGTTGTCACCGGTCTTGTTATCCCCCCTTACAGGAAACAGGTACCGATGCAGCACATTCTTTGTAGAATATGTAGTGGTGTTGTTACCAGTCTTCTTGTCACACGCTACAGAAAACATGTACTTGTATGTTAACAAAATTTAATTGTATGCAAGAATATGTAATGGTGTTATCAAACCTTATACAAAATATATAGATTGCTGTTACCGTGCCTTACAGGAAACCGGGAACTGGTGCGTTATCGGACTCAACAAGAAACTTGTGTTGGCGTTGGCACATCTTACAGAGAATAGATACTGCACAAAGTCTGTACAGGTGTTATTGCATCCTATTCAAAACAGGAGCCTTTTTATATATGTATATTTTGCTTTGATTTCATGCATGTAAGGAGGTTCAGTGGCTTTGTTTGTTTGGTTTTTTTTCTGGCTGTTGTTCATTTGCATCTTTTTTTTTCTAGGAGCAGATCTAGCAGGGTTTCATTCTCCTTATCCTGTTTGTTGGTCTGTCTGAATTCCGTCTGTATGGTTAACTCTGCTTCTACGCCTTGGCTTAAGGCTGTGTCAGACCAATTGACATAGGCCAGAACACCAAGGCTACATCAAAATGTTGTTATGCTCTGCATAGTTATGTGGGGATTGTCTTCATTCGTGACAAGCTCCTAGCATAACATTATCAGTCTCCCAAATCCCCCGAAGTCGGAGTGTGGCTGCCCATGTGGCGGGGTAATAAAAAACGGTCACACACGTAATGTTCTCATCCCCAGCTGATGCATTTGTGCCATAGTGTTCAAATACTTCGGCTGTTCGGATGATCCCTGGAGTCTTTTAGCCAGGGTACGACAACAACAACAACAACAACTCTGCTTCTTCTGGTCAGTCTGTCAGCAAGACTCCACAAAAACCACAGAACCAATTTTAACTTGATAGACAGATGGAATATTTGTGTAGTCCAAGGATGAACCCACCGAGTTTTGGTGAGGATCTGTGGTGAAGATTCGATCGTAGGGTGGGCCCCGAGTTCTGTTGAACATGATTATTGCAAAAACAAAAGAACTGACTTCAATGAAAGCTGGTGGGACTCCGGAATTGGGCCCCAAGAAGAAAATCGTTTGATGTTGGTGTGGACCCGTGTTCAGATCCAGATCAGAGTGTGGATCCCTTTAGGATCCGTTCAATATCGACAGAGGTCTATGCTTTCCTGAGTGGCGTTTCGGAGCTGGCGACTCTCTCCAGAGTTTTTCTAGAGTTTCCCTGTGATGGAAATCGTTCCTGAAATCACGAATTTTACACGAATATCCAGTTCAAAGCTTTGTTTGAAAACGCAAGGCGGCTTGGGGCTCATTCTTTGAATAGGTCTGATAGAAGTATTATGTAATATAGGCCAACAGACATGAATTTCAGCAGCTGTAATGCATGGAAAATGTATTTTCTTTTTAAACCCCACGTTTGTCAGCTGAAGCAGAAGGGTGTAAAATGTGTTCATCAAAAGCCAAACTGCTGTTTCTGTAGCTCCTTCCTCCCCCTCCATCCCCTCGTTCCAGAACTGCGACTCCAGAAAGTTGGTAGCTATGGCGTTTTATCTTCTTTTTATTTCTCTTTTTAATGTTTTTTGTTTTCCTGTGTGCGTGTGGTTTTACTTGAGTTTTTCTCCGTGACTGTGAAGGTGGAGAAGATTCGCATGATGACAGAGCGTCTGGGTATACCCAAGGTGAAGATCGGGTCGGTTGAGGAGTTCCAGGGGCAGGAGAGACAGGCCATCATCATTTCAACCGTAAGACAACGTTCACTTCAGTTACATCATCAGGATTGCCTTTCTTGGGTGGGCAGGGATGGGTGTGTGTGCAGGGGGAGACAAAAACGATGGGAGGAGGGGGACGGGGAAAGAATGTGGTGGTGAAGGTGTTGTTTCTGTTATATTCGGTTGAATGTTTTTTTCCCCAGATCTTTGAAATTATAGACAGCTTATGACAGGACGTTGTTGTCTATGTTGAAGTGTTCTTTGGGGGAATTTCTGATCTCTTTGACCTCTCATGTTGTTTCTTTCCTGCTCCCTCTTCCCTACATGGCCGGAGCCAATTTACATAGATAGTCAGGCTCATTTTATCCCAAAGCAAATAATCCTTTATTTCCTTTAATACAGATGGATTGATTGGTCCCAACAGCATGGTCTGGTTCCCCCCCCCCAAAATTTAAAAAAAAAAAAAATTTTGGTTCTTGGCAGAATTTTGACCAAGCTGAAAAGAAAACTTCAGCATGGGTGCCACTCTTCCGTCTGGGTGACTGAAATCCATTTTCTCGGCAAGGCCCCAGACGGAAATTCCGTTTTTCAAGTTTCGTTATTCCAACAAAAAAAATATTTTTTTGGGAAAAACAGTTGAATCGGCTGTATTATGATCGAAGCAGCACTGTAGCAGACGACCGGAAATGAGGAAGCGCTCTCTATCGTTGAAGACAGCACAGGTCCAGCGATCTTTGTTAGCCTACGTCGCACCATTGTGCTGGTAGAACAAATTTTCCAGTTAGGCCCCTGGACCCCTGCCTCATTTTCAGTTTTTTTCAGATTTTCAAAGTGTCACCCTTGCTTCAGCCCTTTTGACTTTGGATAAAGTGTTCTCTACTATACTTCAGTACAGCAGGATGTCAGTCTAACTAACATTAACACAAGCAGTTTCAATATTACTCGATTTAAATCCACTAGCCAATAAACCCGTGGAAGGACGATTTGGAGTTTTGTGTTTATTGTCAATTATTATCTGTACGTATGAAGAAATTTGCATATTTTGTTAATGAATTGTCATTATTGCTCAAGCTTTCATAGATTCAGGAGTCGATGAACTTGTGCAATAAATATTTCAACTGGATCCCCCTGTCTTTGTCAGCGTACTGACATGGAAAGTTGCTGTGATAAGAAGCTGTTTTGAGTAAGAGAACTACTGACTGTCACACTGTGAAGTCCTGTGGCTGACTTATTAGAGCATACAGTCGTAGGTGGTTGGTACAGATGCATGATGGAACAGGGAGCAGTCAATTGTCAAACCGTCAAGAGGCAACCCACTGGAGGAGATACTGCACTGCCGCCAAGTCACTTTGATGGTGTTCAGTGGCGCCTGTTCTGATCCAACATACACAGAACACCACCTACTAAGCCCCCTGCTGACGACAATAATTGCTTAGTCGCGGAGCTGGCGTGAGTGAGCTCTCCCTCCAGAGGGCGCCACCACGTCCATCCAAGGACAGCCCTCATGGACTCGCCGATACCTGTGACCGTGACGGAATCAAACCAAGGCCACAGACGTGGAGAGGACATCAAAACTGAGGTCACCATGAGAGCAGGGCATGAAGGGCCACAGAATTTGAGACTTTTTTTATGCTGATCATTGAGAATGAAGATGATGCTATGGATTATATAAGTATTCATAATAATTTCCATTCCAGTCAGATACTGCATGACAGGCCTGTACTCTAAGTTTACTTTCATGATATATCCCGGCATCAGCCAGGTCCTTAAGATACAGACACCAGCAGTGTTGGTCAGAAAGTTTTGAGCAACACCTTTAGAGAAGTATCCATTAAGTGGATGAAACTTGGCCGTGTGGTCCCAGTCTTCCCGATTGAGCCCTTAGCAAACTCAACTTTGGGTAGGAGCCGGTCGGGGCAGAAAAATCCCACATGACTCTGATGGGAATCAAACCCATGACCTCCTAGCCGGGGTCCGCAATGCTAACCACTTTGCCACGGCGGCTGGTACTTCATTGAATTTGTTCTTTAAGTTATGTTCTTGAACATAGAGGGCCAGTGTTTCACTTGTGGAATGGTACAAGGCACAAGAATGGTAGTAGAATGCCGAGTTTGTTCCTGTTCAATGTTCTTTTAGTCTTGTTCCAAGCGGATGAGCACTCTTTTCTATGTAGGTCTCAGTGCAGTCTTGCATGTGACATTATAGACAACACCATGTCTCCTGTCTTTTCTTCTGTGTTTGATGATTTTCAATTTCAGAATAGTGATGAAGACCGTGAGATCCAGTCGAAATATTCAACAAAATAACTTCATGGTTTCCGAGTCTGGAAACACTTGGGTGATTATGAATGAGAATCAGAAATGAATCGTCATCGCTGCAGGTACGATCCAATGAACATCTGGTACGGTCGGATATTCGTCACGTGTTGGGTTTCCTCAGCAACCCAAAGCGTTTCAATGTGGCCATCACACGTGCTCAGGCTCTTTTGGTGGTGATTGGCAACCCGCATGTCCTGGTTCAGGTAGATATTGACTCGGAGAAAGAGAATGTGTGTGTCTGTCTGTTGTGTATGAGAGAGACTTTGTAGGTATGTGTGTATATATATAATATATATATATATATAGAGAGAGAGATATGTGTGTTTGTGTGTGTGTATGTGTGTGTGAGAGAGAGTGAGAGAGAATGCATGTGTATATGTGTGTGTGTGTGCGTGTGTGTGTGTGTGTGTGTGTGTGTGAAGATTTCACCAGTGCACAGTATCCAGTGCTGTATGTTGTTACATTTATATCTTTATCAACTTAAACGCATGAAAGAAAATATTTTGTTGGTGGTGGTTGGATTTTTTGGTTTGGTTTGGTTTGGTTTTGTTTTACGTTTGGTTTTTCTTCTTTTGAGATTGATGAATTTAGAGTGAGAGGCAAGGGGGGGGATGAATGAGGGGTGGGGTGCAGGTAGACATCACCCCCCCCCCCCTAAAAGTCAAGGGAAATGGGGGTGTGGCAGCTGCTCGCCTGTCCCCTGTTCTTACACCACTAATATTGTCCCTCGACAGTAGGTCACAGGACTATTGTGATGAACATTAAGGCAGTCTGGGCGTCTACAGCCTTCTGTCTACAATCATGTACAACATAGCGAAGGCAAATTATCCAGTCCATAATATTCTCCTTCCAGGATGCCTCCAGATTGTCTGTATCTATTGTCCAGGGGGTGGTGGCGAGATACAAGTTTGTAGTGCTTGAGAATCGAGGAGAAATTCTTGTCTCCTAGGGTTGTGTTGGCTTGCTCAGTTGCTGTCTCGCGTTGTTATTTGTTTGATAGTTCACATGTGAGTTTCAGAAAATCCATCTGAAACATTTATTTTTGGATTCATGAGGGGTTCACTCAAGATTAAATCTTGAAAAAAATTTGTTGTCAGTATTAATCTTTTGCATCCATAGAGGAGGATGTATAATGCTGATGACTGTGGACTGTGTACTTGGTGCAATGGGTGGTTTATATCTGGAACTGCATGATATTATAAGTATCATTGATCAGTATTGTTGTAATGGGGAGGTAGAAATAGGATGTAGACGCGTAGCACCTCATTGGTGGATTCCAGATGTTCTGAGAGGTCATGGTATTTCTGTCTGCAGGACGAGTTCTGGGAGAAGTTTGTGGCCATGTGTGTGAGGCAGGGGAGCTACACAGGCTGTGAACTGCCCAACGCCCTGAAAACCACACAGCAGAGGGACACTGCACTTGACACGGAGGACGCTGTCAGTAGATAGCACCTTGTGTCCTGGCCGCTGCATGCGAAGATCATTTTCTACTACATGGACTACTGAGTTGATTATGATTGGAAATCTACCCAGCAATGTCATTCAGCAGGAAATACAGATGAAACTGTTTGTGACTTTTCTTTTTTCTTTCTGCGTACGCAGGCTGATACTCCTGCGGACACTCCCTGTATAGCCAGGCAGTGGAGTTTTGTGTGTATGACCCTTTTTTATCCCGCCATTAAGGCAGCCATACTCCATCTTCGGGAAAGGACTGTTTGTGACTGATGTTTGATGTCAAGGCAGTTGCATGTGAAGGACTTCTTTTATCGAATGTGTTGCTTTTTCTTATTTCAGCCTGTTTGATCTTGACATTGTGAAACAAGTGCATCCAAATAAGGGACATACTAAAACTGCTTTGCAGAAATATCGACGTGCAGCCAAAAGGAGATGTATTTGTAGAAATATCAATCACATTTCCAAAGACAGTAGCCCCAGGTAGTTTTGTGAATGTATCAAATAGTGTGTTTTTGCATGTATGGAGTAAATTTAAGTGTGTTGAAGATTATTGCGGGAGTTGCTTGGGAAAAAAAGGGCATTAGCTTTTGCTGGTGAATGTGATATTCTAGTCACTGCTGTTTGCTTTGCATATCAGGATTAAGGTGGGTTTGTACATGACAAACACTGTGGAAGCTGTCATTAGTAGCAGTGTCAAGTTATTGAGATCAACCGCTATCGTGGTAGAAACATACATTCACAAGCTTTGACCTTCAGTACGTTGGAACAAGTTTGCTGTCGGTCGTGAGAAACATGTACTCATGCATGACGTTTTTTTGCAAATTGACTTTGACACATTGACAGTAAAGTGCGCTGAAATGATTACAAAGTTGTAGACCATTGATGCTATTCAACTTGTGTTGGTTGTAGCCCAGCCAGTCACAGGGCTATATTGGGCTGATTGTTGATACCAGGATGGATTTATTCATACTCATAAAAGAAAGGGAAAAAAAATATCTGGAAAATTCTCAGACCTTAAGCATCAGTGAATACTAAACAGGAACATGTTCAGTCTTGGAAATCACTCTGGCTCTTATCAGTCACTTTCACGTGATAATATAATTTCTTTCTAAAATTATCTGCCGCAACTGCCCAACTGGAAAAAGTAGATGAGAAGCTACAGAAAAGAGGGGAAAGAAATTTCATACAAAAATGGAGAATCATCATCTGCTGAGACCAGTATTTACTGGGAACTGGATGACATCCAACACCATCGTATATGATTGACGCCCGTTTGTACACTGGATGTGTAACTGGCACAAATTGTGGAAACCTGTGTGATGCTGGTAATGAGGCAGTGGTATTTTAAGATGAAGTTGATGCAGTGTCACAAGATGGATGTATCTGTCATTCTGGTTACTCCAAGTTCATGTGCTCATCATTCATATCATACAGTAGAACCTTCCAATGAAGACCCTTCCAGCTAAAATTCCCTCCCAATAGACTTTATTTTTCTGCGAGTGTCCATCTTTATATTCAAAGTAACCTCCCAGTTTAGATTCTCTCCCTTTATGCTTTGTTTTTCAGCAATGTTTTCCTCTTTGTGAATAGAATAGGCTCCAAGTTAAGATTCCCTCCGAGTGGAATCTACCGTTCTGCAACATTTTACACTTTTCTTCTTTTTTTCTCGTGTGCCACTTTGGTGGCATTTCCACCGTGGTGTTCATTCCAGCTGTATGTCCACACGCAATGACTGGGCAGCAGTGCTGCGTCTCTTGTGGTGGGTTGCCTCATGACAACACAACACTGACTCTCCCTGTGGATGACTAACGCCAGGCTTGTGATTCAAGCCTGTTCTGTCTTTTGTATTAAATCAGCATTATATGTATACCTGGTTTTCTGTGTTTGTCTGTAAGTTGCCTCGTTTTCTGTAACGCTGCATTATTTATCATTTCCCTTCTGGCAATAATAGTACTTTTTTTTTCTTCTCTCATACTTATCTGTTTAAACAGGTGCCTCACTTGGTAAGAACATCGCTGTAGTCAATTTTTTTTTGGGGGGAACATCTTCCCATTTGTGTATCAGTCAGCATTCCAGTTAAGATTCCTTACATACTGACTTTTCTTTTTCCTCAGAAACTTTTTCCTCTTTGTGTAAAGATTTATCTCCCTCTTTTTTAGGAAAATTTTTTTCTCTTTGTGTAAAGATTGAACTCCCAGCTTTTTCACTGTCCTAAATGTTTTTTGTTTTCACCTGAAGAAGACCCAAGAGGTCAAAATGCACTGTGTCTTGTCCAGTACTCTGTGTCCTCGGCGGTAACTAACCCCCTCTCTTTCTGAATTAATCTCCCAGTTAAGATGTCCTCCTTTTACACTTGGTTCTTCTGCAATGTTTTTCTCTTAGTCGATAAATCAACCTGTCAGTTAAGATTCCCCACTACCCTCTCTCTGGGACGTCTTCATTCTTTGTCCATAGATTAACTTCCCAGCAAGATTCCCTGGAGTATACTATAGACCAACAGCTTAAGGGAATCTGGCTTCCAGTCCAAAGTCCTCGTTAAAGAGGGATTTGAAGGCTCATCAGTCTATGATCTCATGAAACAGCTTGGGATTTCTGGTAAGAAGTGGACCAGAACCCTAAGGGCAATGGCAGAGGCAGCTGAAAAGAGTTCCAGCGGAACTGGTCGAGGAGGGACAAAAGCCAACTTCATCATATGGCCTAAATTTCCCAACTTAGAACAGGTGTCTGGTAGCCATGTTGGTAAGACATCAGTTTAAAAAGGCACACCTTGAAACAGCCACCTATCCAAAAGTTGTGGTTTCAAACTTTGGCAGTGCCAGGAAAAAGGAAAAAAGAAAGTTGTCGGTACAAGGGCTTTTGGGAGTCATGACCTGGATTTTTATTATTATTATTATATTGGGTATTTATATAGCGCCTATCCTCGGTCACAGACCAAGCTCTAAGCGCTTTACAATAACACACTACCTCACTCACTCAACGGGCTGCCTACCCAGGTAGAGCCGGCCGAAGAGCAGCCTACTGGCGCTCATTCAGTCGTTTCCCGTACCATTCAAATATCAGTCACTAATTTTCATTTATCTCATTTATTCCTCCAGTTTCTCAGTCACTCATTTTCATTTATCTCATTTATTCCTCCAGTTTCTCACATAGGATGCATGCGATGTTTATACGTGTCCTCCACTTCCACCGGTACACGATGGCACACGACAACAGTAAGTGACAATTTTTGTGGCTTGGTAAGAAATACCAGGCGGCTATCTTCAATCTACATCAATTTTGCCAGGGCAGCGGGGAACCTCCCTACTCTTTTCGATTTTCGACTGCCGTGGGTTCTTTAACGTGTGCAGGGGCCAGGAAGGCACACGGTCCGACTCGCTTATAGTCCCCATCCGAAGGACTTGACGTTCAGTTCGATTTGTCATTCAAACTGGGAAAGAAAGGGCGAGAAAGGCAGGGCTCGAACCCATGCACTTCTCACGCGTTGGATTGGCAGGCGAACGTCTTAACCACTCTGCCACCTTTCTTCTGGATGTGGCCTGGCCCCCTTCGAGTGTAAGGAGTTTGCGTCTGAAACACTTGTCTGAGGGAGATTTCTTCTCTGAAGACCCTATACTGTCGAGGTCTCCCCTAGAGTTTCTTCCTACTTTCTCTGCAGCATCTTCCCTCTTTGTGTATACCAGGGATGAAAACTCCTCCGCCGTTTCCGCCGTCTCCGCCGTTATTTTTTCGCATCTCCGCCGAAAGAAAAAGTCTCCGCCGAAAAATTATTCGAAGAGTGAAGCTCAGAAACGATCTCAACTTGTCTGCACAGCGAATTTCTTCTCTGTCGGGAATGTTCTCAAACGGCGTAGTTCTCATTCTGCTTCCTTCCAGTATCATTCTCATCATGGCGTCGATTCACAGCGAGAGTTTGCCGCTAGTGAGTGCAAACAAAACGGAAAAAAAAAAGAAAGAAGTAGGCTATGTGAACCACTAGAAGACCGAGTGGCAGCAGAAGGACGTGTGTGACCGCAGAGTCACGGATGTAATAAGAAAACATGACAAAGACGGCGAATTTGAAGTGTTTTGCGAGCCTTGCCAAAAACGTGTCTACTTTGGTAGTCGTGGCTTTGTGGCAATCAGAGATAACATCGAGCGTCCCAGTCACCAACAGAAAATGTGTGTGTTTCCCACACCATTACAGCATGTTTTCAGATCATTGGGTATGCAACAATCTACGTTTCATTTCCAATGATAGTTTGACTCCTACTCTGATTTTCTACAAGTTCCATTTCGATGGTAGTTTTGATTCTACTCTGATTTACTTAATATGAAAAATGAGTTCTTTGAAGTCCTTTTTTACCAAAAAAAATTATAAGCACTCAAGCTTTCGGGTCTTAGACCCTTCATCAGGAAACACTAAACAGTAAACGCAAGGGAAAAACGGGATAACAAAACAACGGAGGAAAAAAAAAAACTTCGAACCCACTGGAGAGATGAGGAATTGAGTACTTCCACTCGTAGAGTCTTCAAAGCAAGGAAAAAACGTCAAAGTGACAAAAAGAATATAAAAGAACAAATGACATCAAAATAAACTGATGTCACAACAGTATTGTGTAACACTTTTCCCCTGGTATAATGCAAACATTTGCTACATGTGTTAGGTGTCTGCTAACAGCCCCTCTATGAAATCCTTTTCCACCAGCCCACTCCGCCCACTACCTATATACTTCCTCTACTCCTCCTTCTCCCCCAACCCCCACCCTCACCCCACAACACACATACCCCACACACTTCGCCCCCTCCCCCCCACCCAAGTCCCCTACCCCACCTCACACCCCCCCCACACACACACACACACACAAGCACCCCCCCCCCCCCCCCCAAACACACACACACAAACTTGTCAAGCGGGGGGGGGGGGGGATATGATAAGTTGTAAGGGGGAAGTGGGGGGGGGGGTTGTGTGTGGTGTACTGTTGTGACATCAGTTTGTTTTGATGTCATTTCTTCTTTTTTGTGTTTAGTGTTTCCTGACGAAGGGTCTAAGGCCCAAAAGCTTGAGTGGTTTTTTTTTTTTTTAAAGGACTTCAAAGTAATCATTTTTCATATTGTGTTTATTGAAGTCCGGCAGTCGTTTTCATACATCTGATTTACTTAGTTTGATTTCCCATTCTGATTTACTTATCTACAGGCCTTATTCTTTATGTCCTGAAAGCACTGTTTGTCAAATTTTCTTTAGCTACAGTTCTGAGGATTCATCATACTAAATGTTTGCTTTGTCTCAATTGACATAGTTTCTTTCCACATCAGTCTCAGTCTTCATGGTGTTGAAAGCTGTTCTATAGAATGAGTTGTTTAGAAGCAAGAAAGTGATTTCTAAAGATTTTTATGCCTTATTTAATACAAAATATGCTTCAGCTTCAGGGGGCGCTGCCCCCTGACCCCCGCCGGGCTGTTGCCCATGGTGACCCCCCCCCCCCCCCCCCCCCCCCCCCCCCCCCCGATCCCCGCCAATCTCCTCTTTTTAAAAAAAAACTGTTTTCATCCCTGGTATACATTAACTCCCCCGTAAAGATTTCCCCAGATAGATTTTGTTTCTTTGGAACATTCTCCCTCTTTGGAATAGATTAAACTTCCAGTTAAGATTCCTTCCCCCTGTTCCATAATAAACGTTTTGTTTTTTTCCCGTTTGTCTTTTTCTTAATCTTATCTCTATGTGTACATTAACCTTCCGTTTGAGATTCCTTCCCTAAAGACTCGCATTTTCTGCAACATTTTCCCTCTTTGTAGCGGTAAACTTGCAGTCAAAATTCTAATTGAGAACTTGCTTCTTAAGGATTTCAGGAGGCCATTATTGAAAGGTTCCTCTGTACCGTATATCTGATAGGATGTTTTCATACCAACATCCAATTGTTTTAGCTTTTATCCAATTAAATTCAGATGACAGGTGATTCTGTCAGGAAATTTTACAACGTAAGTGACTGAACCTCATGTGTACACTGATGCATGTGCATTTCATCCTGTTCATGCGAATAAAGGCTGGTTGTAAGCAAAATGTGGATCTACCCTGGAATGGAATGTTTGACCTAATGCTCCTAATTTAAAGAAATTTCCTCGACATTTATCTCCTATAGGAAAATGTTCCCATCTGGGACACCATTCTCTCTCTACTGTTTTGGACCTCAGTGTGACATGGCTACCAGTTTGGCTCTTGGTATGCCTGGTCACAGTTTTATTGATTTGGCCAATGGCGTGATTGATCTTAGTCTTTTGTTTTGGTCTTTAGTGTGACTGGTGGTAGTTTGTTGATTTGGCGCTTAATATAACTGCTCATAGTGTATCGTTTTGTCTGTGGTTTCCACACATGCTGGAAGATTTCATATCGTATGACTGGTCATCATATCCATTGCATAATGGCGGGATGAAAAAACGGTCATACACACAAAACTCGACTGCCTGTCTATACAGGCAGTGTCCGCAGGAGTATCAGCCTGCGTACGCAAAAGAAAGAAAAGAAAATGTCCATTGCTTTTGCCACGTCTACAGGTGCAGACAGATGTGACTTAAAGTAAAAAAAAGACACAGGGGTAGGGGGTGGGGGAAGAGGATGGGGGCAAGGGAGATGTAAGAAGTAGGTTAAAGGAGGTAGAGAAAGGTTGGGGATGAGGGATTGGCAGGGGAGTATTTTCACCTCTCTGTGGCAGTGCACTCTACTTGAGGAGAGCAACTCAGTGTTCACACAAAGAAATCTGTAGTGAGGAGAAATTGCTGACTGTACTACCACAGAACAGAAGTGTCACATACAATGAATAATGCAACGTTTTAATGACAAGATATACAGCTACAGGTTCTGTCACAGGGATCAAAATCAGGACAAGGTTTTTTGTTTTCGTTTGTAAATCACACTGTACATCAAATCATAGTGCAAAACCTTATCACATCAGCAAAGCACAAAACAGTAAAACGTACATTCTCAGAAATTGGTTAGGAGCTTCATGAATGCCTCAAGGATGAGTATGCTGTAGTGGAAACATGAAGAAAAAAAAATTCTAAAAATAATATGAAAAACAAACAAACAAACAAAAACAGTTTATTTTCCTTGCTTTAAACATTTTTGTTGTTGTTGTTGCTTCCATTCAAACGGAAAACAAAATTAGCAGAGGACACAGGTTTTGTTTGGAAAATCAAACCTTGTCCAGCAATCGCGATTTTGATATACATTTGCCAGGCAATCCATTCTTTACACAGTATTTCAAAGTAACGGAAATGCTGTTTGAAGAACCATTTTTTGTCACAATAATTTCAAAGTAATGAGAATGCTGAATTGAAGAACCCATTTATGAAACAATGTTTTAAAGCAATGGGAATACTGCTTTGAATGGCTGTACCTTCACAGTGACGCCGTTTCTTCCCACTTACATTCTCAAGTTACAGTGTGAATCTGTAAGCATTATACGTACCTGCGTTGCACTGGTTTACTTTTGCATTCACTCTTTGACTTACCAGAAGAGCCATACCAACAATTGTGCCACTGAGGGACAGCTCTGAAAAAGTGAAAGTAAGAGATCTTTCAGGTTTTTCTTATATGGAGAGAGAGAGAAAGAGAGAGAGAGATGTAGATAGTAAATCTGAAGAGCACACACACACACACACACACACACACACACACACACACACCACTACCACCATCACCACCATACAGTTTCTGTTGGGCCTAACTCTTTCATGAATGAATGATCAACGTAACAGCGTGGCTCTGACTTGTTATAGATACCATTCCAACAAATAACCGAAAAATGGCAAATTTTCAGTCACACTCCCCATCTGGCTAAGTTCTCTGAACATCCGAAACTGAGCCCAAGCTTTAGCCACTCTGTGAGCTCCGTTAGGTGGAATTTCACAGATAACATTCTGACACCAAACCTTCTCCACGCCTCCAGTCCAATGTGCACTTTGGTGTCTGCCCCTCATTCTGTCTCCCGCCCCCCCTCCCCCACCCCCCCCCCCCCAAAAAATGATACCCCTATACGCCACATTAAGATCAGTGGAAAGGAATGAGTGTATGCCATGGTAAGTGTGCTTGACCACACAGGAAATATAAACAAAACTTCCCATTCAGGCATCGTATACTTTATATGACGTCAAACTGAATGCAGAAGAACTTGGGGGGGGGGGGGGGGGGGGGGGGGGGGGGGGGTGTGGCTTTGATCCAATGTTTAGAAACAACGGATTATCTGCAATGAAGGAAATGCCTCTAGTACTATTGGCCCAGTAGGCTGGAAGTCGCAGAGGCTTAGCGCCTGCTGCAGGGCTTTTCAAGCACAGCGGCCGCCTCAAAGACACGTTGAAGAGGTAATGTAGAGCTGGACTTCAGACCACGTGGCAACAGCTTGATCTTGTGCACCCTGGGGCTCGAAAAGGAGGAGTCCTTGTAAGCCTTGAAGGTAGTAGAAGTTCTGACCCCTCTCTCCAAGCTCCAAGGTCTCCGCTGCCCAGGCCTGCAGGTCCAGGACTGAAGAGACATACATCGGTCGGCAGCCCCTTGAACTTGGTGGTGAAGAGGCACACCGTAGGGCAGAAGCAGCGATCCTACTCCCTCTTTGATCGAGTTCTTGTTGAGGGTCCACTCCATTTGTGACGAATGTGGATCTGCCAAGGGTGTCCGCTGTCTCACTGAGAGATGTCTGTGAAGGTGACCCCTCAGTGTGACAAAAGCGTGGGAGAGCCTTAGTGCATAGGACAGCCTGGAGGGAAAATGCAGATAAATGCCCCCCACCCTCCTCCTTCTCCATTTGTTTGTTTTTCACACGCATGTGACTGTGGAGTTAACTGTGAACAATTAAAGTGAGCAGGCTTCCACCAGGTCTCCCACAGGGAGAACAAGATGGCCCGCTTGACTGCCTCCACTTCCCAGACATGGATGGGAACCTTTGCCTCCTCTGAAGTGCAAGTCCTGGAAGTGTGAGGAAAACCCTATGGGTGCTCCCCATCCCAAAGTGGATGCTTCCAAGCCAAGAGCTTACTGATGCGCCGGGAGGGAGATGGGTACTCGGGTCAAAAGAAGCATGTCAGGGGGTCAAGCCGTTTGTTTTGTAGCCCACTCGAACCAGAGACCCAGCAGAACGGTGATGTGCAAGGACTGAGTCCCTTGGGACCAGCGATGTCCGATTCCTCTTTGTGTAGGACACTCAAATAATCAAATCAGCGAAAACAGTGCAGAGACATGGACTTCCATCCTATCCAGGAGGGAGGAGATCCAGCAAGTGCTTGCCCTGTGAAAGAGACAAACGCGAGTGAAGAAGCTGGGCTGTGAGTCGGTCTCAGGAAGGTGGACAGTATGGTCAGAGACTGGTTCAGTCTGGGTGGAATTGCTGTCGGATGCACCCCCACTATTCTCATGTGTGTGATCCTTTAAGATCATCTGCCTTCAGGGCAAGAGGGAAAGATGAAAGGCCAACTTGTGATCTCTGTCAGTCCCTACTCTTCGTCTTATCACATGACTACATCCTCTGCCCCCCCCCCCCCCCCCCCCCCCTCCTCCAAAGACGAAAAGGACTAGACACAAACTGGATATTCACACACATGATCCACACACATGATCCAAGTCCACAAACATTGCTGAAAGGGGGCATGTTAGCCACAGACTAAAGTAAAGAGCTATGTGCTGAAAGAACAGCAAAGTGTGTTAGCAAGAAAGAGCAAATAAAAAAAAGGGACACTGACGGAAACATTTCATTCAGCCTTGGCCATAAAATGAGGGAACAGACATGAAAGAGTGCATTAAACTGGAAATGTGGAGATGGTCTTTGTGCCACTGCATAAGCCTTAAAATCTGGCCTGAGCTAGCAAACTGGCTATAGCTTGCATTCAGTCTGACAGTATTGACTGCATGATGTCAAATACTGTGTTATATATAAAACTGAAGTTTTTTCATAGTAATTTCAAACAAGACGGAAAGACGATAAGTGTTGTCCACATACCCAAAAAGTTTAAAGCATCATCTCATAGCTTTTACTGACTTTGCCAAGCATATGTTTGACAGCCATATGCATTTCCTGTGTTTACTCAACTGAAAACCTAAGACACCATTAAAATAAGTATCTATGTAGCAAAATCAACAAAATTAGTTTTTTTTCATCTGCTTTCTTTTTTTTTAACTTTAGTCAAAAGAATGGATAATTCCAGTTTACAGTTAAATTTTCTGAATCTGATACATCCCTCAAGCTTTAAACTGATGACAAACGACAGTATGAGCTCACACTTCAATGACCCAGTTAGAAAGCATTACCATTTATGATGCATGATAAAAGTGGCAACACAAATTAGAAAAAAAAAAGAAAATTCTTTCTAACCTCAAATTTTTCAAGACACAATTGATCTTGTTTGTATTAAAGATTAAATAGATTTTACTCAGAAAGAAACTGAACCAGAGACCAAATTATTCAAAATTTTTTTTGGTTTGTTTTTTCTCCTAATAATGTCCTCTCTAACCTCAAATCTTTCAAGACAACAACTGTTTAAATGGATTTGACATGGAAAAAATAATCAGAGACCAGGTTATTTAAACTTTCTCTCCCCCCCCCCCCCCCCAACCCCCCCCACCCCACACCCCCCACCTCGCCTCCTTCATCTCTTTCACTACTTTCCTCGAACGAAGTAATGTTTCAACCCCCTTCTGTTGATTTGTCCGTCTGTCTGCAAAAATTACACACACACAAATGAAAGGACAACGGTCACAAAATCTAGTGAAACGATGTGGCCCACAGACAAACCCATTCAATTTTGGTGCTAGTCCAGACCAAAGAGGATCCAGACAGAACCCATTCGACCACGGCACAGGTCCACATTTTCCCCCAAGTGCCCTTCCAGTTTATGTTTTAGACCATGTGACACACAAAATTTGATAAGCTTCCTCAAAAAAAAAAAAGCTTGAAAAAAAAAAAAACTAGGCCCTTTCCCTCCCAACCCCAATTCCCCAAACACACACACACAAATGCACAAGCATACACACACAACCCACTCTTTCCATTCAATATATAGTACCAACAGAGACCAGAGACCTCTCCGACAGTGTTTGATTAAAAACACAGAATACAACGACCCCGAGGCACAGAACACCATAAAATTACAGTGAAAATGAACCGTCATATTCAGGATAAAATTGCTATCCACCACTGAGAGAAAATGGAAGCTCCTGTTGCCAGTAACCTGCAGGCAAAACAAACTGAGACATCAAAATTCTACTTTCCTTCACTCCTTGCTTCTAATTCTGGGTAACACGTTCAAGGGCAGCAGGTTGTGAATGGTCACAAAAAGAACCTAGGTGGCCTGTTACGAAAAATAAAGCAACACACTTAGAATTCAATGAATGGGTGGCAATTAAAAGTTACAGAAAAAAAAAGGTCTGGTAATTATTCCTGGTGTCAAGGATTCAGCAAGTCATTGTTGACAACTACATCATACCTGTCCTCTTAGTCTTTGCTTACTTCAAAAATCCAAACTGGCCCGCATTCATAAGATACACAGGAGAGTGCAGACCTCCGACAAGGTTGAACAGATCCTGGATCCACCATTTTGATCCGGATCCTGGCCACCGATCCACACTAAAATTTCATGGATTTGTCCTTAGCCACATTCCGTCTATCTAGCAAGTTTTGTTAATATTGTTCAGTAATTTTTGTGTAATCTTGTGAACCAATCCTGAATCTATCCCACAGATCCGCGCCAACATTTAGTGGCTTCATCCTCGAGCCATCTTCCATCTTTCCTCCAATTTTCATAAAAATTGGTTCTTTAGGCTTCACACAATCTAACTGTTAGAACAACCAAGTAACCAACAAACAGGTGACAACATAACCTCCATGTGGACATTATAATATTTATGTTAAAATTTGTAAAAATCAAGTATTTGTTCAGCTTCGTTTTACAGGCACATTGAATTGTGCCTTGTGGGATTGTTCCAAACTCCAAACGTCAACTTTCATAATAATTGTACACATCTGCTCTTGTAGTAATTACACACATATAAACATATGTATATATGGAGAGAGAGCGGGAGAGAGAGAATACAATATTAAAGAGCCAGTGATCCAGGCTAGAATTCAGTAAACTATGAAAACTTAAAATGCATTAAGTGCATGACATTCTGGTTGTCTGGAGGATTTTTGTCTTAAATATGCAAAAGCACTATTGAGGAATGTGCCAGTTATGCATACTACAGTTTGCATCAGTCCTTCACCCCGGAACTACCGATACCCATGTGGACATAGAATGTTCTAGTGCAATGACAATGACCCACGCTCAACATTACACATCGGACTGGTGAGGTAACAAGACCAGCATGAGGGCAAAGGAAAGCAACTTCGCAGGGCAAGAAGCGCAGTTCAAAATTGCAACACTGCACTGCATTTTTAGCCCTTTTGTCAGCAACACCCATTCCCATTCTCTCATGAAGATACTTAAAAAAGAAAAAAAAAATGATTCTATGTCAATCGTCTGGATCATTTCAAATTCAAGCAAGTTTTACAATTGATAACCAATCCACATGCTCTGTACAATGAATTCAGTGACTCGTCTGTTTATAGGGAAGTATTATGTTCATTTTAAGAATCATGGATTTCAGCAAATCATTTTTCTTTTTAGAGAAGGGCTACACACACACACACACACACACACATGCATGCACACACACAGACACACACACACAGTTTGGAAAGAATAAGCAAGATCAGAAACTCATTTCTTGCAGGAAACGAATATATCATTCAGCAAGAATTACTAAGAATAGCAACTCATTTTCTTCTGGGAATGGCTACATTGACTAATATTGTATAAACGATCACAGAGTTCAATGACTCACTTTTGGGCAGGAGAGAAAGATGGGGCAATAGGGGTGTTGGAAAGGGTTATACTGTTCAACAAGAATCATAGCAGTCAGGGACTCCTCTTTGTAGGATAGGGTATATTGTTTAGCAAGAATCATATCACTCAGTGACTCCTCTTTGTAGCAAAGGGCTATATTGTTCAACAAGTCAAGAATCAGAACATTCAGTGACTCCTCTTTGTAGGAAAGGGCTATATTGTTCAACAAGTCAAGAATCGGAGCATTCAGTGACTCATCTTTGTAGGAAAGGGCTATATTGTTCAACAAGACTCACAGCGCTCAGTGACTCCTCTTTGTAGGAAAGGGCTGTATTGTTCAACAAGACTCACAGCGCTCAGTGACTCCTCTTTGTAGGAAAGGGCTGTATTGTTCAACAAGACTCACAGCGCTCAGTGACTCCTCTTTGTAGGAAAGGGCTGTATTGTTCAACAAGACTCACAGCGCTCAGTAACTCCTCTTTGTAGGAAAGGGCTGTATTGTTCAACAAGACTCACAGCGCTCAGTGGCTCCTCTTTGTAGGAAAGGGCTGTATTGTTCAACAAGACTCACACTGTTACTGTGCTCAGTGGCTCCTCTTTGTAGGAAAGGGCTATATTGTTCAACAAGACTCACAGCGCTCTGTGACTCCTCTTTGTAGGAAAGGGCTGTATTGTTCAACAAGACTCACACTGTTACTGTGCTCTTTGTAGGAAAGGGCTATATGTTCAACAAGAATCATAGCACTCAGTGACTCCTCTTTGTAGGAAAGGGCTATATTGTTCAACAAGACTCACAGCGCTCAGTGGCTCCTCTTTGTAGGAAAGGGCTGTATTGTTCAACAAGACTCACAGCGCTCAGCGACTCCTCTTTGTAGGAAAGGGCTGTATTGTAGGAAAGGGCTGTATTGTTCAACAAGACTCACAGCGCTCAGTGGCTCCTCTTTGTAGGAAAGGGCTGTATTGTTCAACAAGACTCACACTGTGTACTGTGCTCTTTGTAGGAAAGGGCTATATTGTTCAACAAGAATCATAGCACTCAGTGACTCCTCTTTGTAGGAAAGGGCTATATTGTTCAACAAGACTCACAGCGCTCAGTGGCTCCTCTTTGTAGGAAAGGGCTGTATTGTTCAACAAGACTCACAGCGCTCAGCGACTCCTCTTTGTAGGAAAGGGCTGTATTGATCAACAAGACTCACACTGTTACTGTGCTCAGTGACTCCTCTTTGTAAGAAAGGGCTGTATTGTTCAACAAGACTCACACTGTTACTGTGCTCAGTGGCTCCTCTTTGTTGGAAAGGGCTGTATTGTTCAACAAGACTCACACTGTTACTGTGCTCAGTGGCTCCTCTTTGTAGGAAAGGGCTGTATTGTTCAACAAGACTCACAGCGCTCAGTGGCTCCTCTTTGTAGGAAAGGGCTGTATTGTTCAACAAGACTCACAGCGCTCAGTGGCTCCTCTTTGTAGGAAAGGGCTGTATTGTTCAACAAGACTCACAGCGCTCAGTGACTCATCTTTGTAGGAAAGGGCTGTATTGTTCAACAAGACTCACAGCGCTCAGTGGCTCCTCTTTGTAGGAAAGGGCTGTATTGTTCAACAAGACTCACAGCGCTCAGTGACTCCTCTTTGTAGGAAAGGGCTGTATTGTTCAACAAGACTCACAGTGCTCAGTGGCTCCTCTTTGTAGGAAAGGGCTGTATTGTTCAACAAGACTCATACTGTTACTGTGCTCAGTGACTCCTCTTTGTAGGAAAGGGCTGTATTGTTCAACAAGACTCACACTGTTACTGTGCTCAGTGGCTCCTCTTTGTAGGAAAGGGCTGTATTGTTCAACAAGACTCACAGCGCTCAGTGACTCCTCTTTGTAGGAAAGGGCTGTATTGTTCAACAAGACTCACAGCGCTCAGTGGCTCCTCTTTGTAGGAAAGGGCTGTATTGTTCAACAAGACTCACAGCGCTCAGTGGCTCCTCTTTGTAGGAAAGGGCTGTATTGTTCAACAAGACTCACAGCGCTCAGTGGCTCCTCTTTGTAGGAAAGGGCTGTATTGTTCAACACGAATCACCCTGTTACTGTGCTCAGTGACTCCTCTTTGTAGGATTAAGGGCTGTATTGTTCAACAAGACTCACAGCGCTCTGTGACTCCTCTTTGTAGGAAAGGGCTGTATTGTTCAACAAGACTCACACTGTTACTGTGCTCAGTGGCTCCTCTTTGTAGGAAAGGGCTATATTGTTCAACAAGAATCATAGCACTCAGTGACTCCTCTTTGTAGGAAAGGGCTATATTGTTCAACAAGACTCACAGCGCTCAGTGACTCCTCTTTGTAGGAAAGGGCTATATTGTTCAACAAGACTCACAGCGCTCAGTGGCTCCTCTTTGTAGGAAAGGGCTGTATTGTTCAACAAGACTCACAGCGCTCAGCGACTCCTCCTCTTTGCAGGAAAGGGCTGTATTGTTCAACAAGACTCACACTGTTACTGTGCTCAGTGACTCCTCTTTGTAGGAAAGGGCTGTATTGTTCAACAAGACTCACACTGTTACTGTGCTCAGTGGCTCCTCTTTGTTGGAAAGGGCTGTATTGTTCAACAAGACTCACAGCGCTCAGTGACTCCTCTTTGTAGGAAAGGGCTGTATTGTTCAACAAGACTCACAGCGCTCAGTGGCTCCTCTTTGTAGGAAAGGGCTGTATTGTTCAACAAGACTCAGAGCGCTCAGTGACTCCTCTTTGTAGGAAAGGGCTATATTGTTCAACAAGACTCACAGCGCTCAGTGACTCCTCTTTGTAGGAAAGGGCTGTATTGTTCAACAAGACTCACACTGTTACTGTGCTCAGTGACTCCTCTTTGTAGGAAAGGGCTGTATTGTTCAACAAGACTCACACTGTTACTGTGCTCAGTGGCTCCTCTTTGTAGGAAAGGGCTGTATTGTTCAACAAGACTCACAGCGCTCAGTGACTCCTCTTTGTAGGAAAGGGCTATATTGTTCAACAAGACTCACAGCGCTCAGTGACTCATCTTTGTAGGAAAGGGCTGTATTGTTCAACAAGACTCACAGCACTCAGTGACTCCTCTTTGTAGGAAAGGGCTGTATTGTTCAACAAGACTCACAGCGCTCAGTGGCTCCTCTTTGTAGGAAAGGGCTGTATTGTTCAACAAGAATCACACTGTTACTGTGCTCAGTGACTCCTCTTTGTAGGATTAAGGGCTGTATTGTTCAACAAGACTCACAGCGCTCTGTGACTCCTCTTTGTAGGAAAGGGCTGTATTGTTCAACAAGAATCACAGCGCTCAGTGACTCCTCTTTGTAGGAAAGGGCTGTATTGTTCAACAAGACTCACAGCGCTCAGTGACTCCTCTTTGCAGGAAAGGGCTGTATTGTTCAACAAGACTCACAGCGCTCAGTGGCTCCTCTTTGTAGGAAAGGGCTGTATTGTTCAACAAGACTCACAGCGCTCTGTGACTCCTCTTTGTAGGAAAGGGCTGTATTGTTCAACAAGAATCACACTGTTACTGTGCTCAGTGACTCCTCTTTGTAGGAAAGGGCTGTATTGTTCAACAAGACTCACACTGTTACTGTGCTCAGTGACTCCTCTTTGTACGAAAGGGCTATATTGTTCAACAAGACTCACAGCGCTCAGTGGCTCCTTTCTGTGGGGAAGGGTAATATTGTTCAGCAAGAATCACAGAGTTCAATAATTCATTTTGGTAGGGTAGGACTATAGTCTCCTGTGATCATCTCATACACAGTAAGGGTAGCAATCCATTATTTGTGAAACAACTAAAACTACATATCTTGCCATCAGAAATGAAACATTTGCCTACAAAGTACAATACATGTCAAGCATATTCATTTGAGCAAAAACTATCAGAAACCACCTAACCGATCTTCAGTATAATCTAAAATTACATGTTTGTCTGTTACCATGTATTATGCTCAGTATTTTTCACAAAATGTGGAAGCGTTCAAAGCAGAACTCCCGAGTCCTCATAAGCCCCTACTTCAGAACAAAAAAACACATTCCTCGAATCTAGTCTAGTCAGCCTAACTAAAGACAAAGGCCATTTCTTGAATTGCAAATGACCATATTCATGATCACATATCATACATATAAGCTTTTAATGTTCTGTCAGTCATGACAATTTATTGCAAAATGGGATGAGAGAAAACAACAACAACAAAACAACAGAAACTGGGGAAAAAAAAATCGATAACATAAACAGAACATCACTCTTGCTCGTTTTCAGTTAATACAATCCGGCTACCATAGCAGCCTCTTCGGTCAAATCTTCACTGGCTCAGCTTTATCATTCAACAATCCCTCTCCAGCAAGTGGCCTTGATTCAATTCTAAAAAGAGAATGGGAAAGCTTCTGCTTTAAAAATGGCAAGAATGGAAGCTTCAGCAGCTGAGGGTAATCAAATTGAGGAAAGAACCCATAGGTCAAAGCTGTGGTTTGTGGTGACTGTTGAGACATAATAGTGTGGTTAGTATGGGTTTTGCTGGGTTTGAGGTAACCTGCAGGATACGCTGGATATTGATCTGGCTGCTCAGGATCTTGTAAAGCAGTACAAACTGGCCTTCAGTCCATCTGATTTCCAAACGGTTCTAGTTTAGAAGCTAATCTTAAATGAGGCAGGGGACAGTAAACAGTAAAGGACAAACAAGAAGGGTAACTCTTGCTCCTACGATGAAACAATGACAGGCCCATAATTCCAAACAAATGCTGCTTACGACAACAAATTGCCTAGCAGAAATAATAACACAGAGCACACAGAACGGGGATGTCTCCTTGTTCGTTCTGTGTGCTCTGTTTTGTCATTTCTGCTAGGGTGATTCGGTGTCATAAGCAGCTTTAGTTTGGAGTTATGGGCCTGTCATTATTTCTCTGGGGGAGCAAGAGTTACCCTTCTTGTTTGTTCTAGTTTAGCTTCTGCAGCATGGCTAAACACTGTAAATGGCAAGAAGTACTGGCGAGTTCAATCACACCACACTGTCTGTCTCTGTTAAACTCTACACAATGCTAGTCAGTACTGGTGTCTCCAGTCATTCTGCTTACTCTGATGCCACTAAACTCTAGATGAAGCTAAGAAGCGCTGGAGTCTTCAGGTCCAATTTATCGCCCACTAAACAGCAGATACTGACAGGTAGAGCTGTTCCACAGCCATTCACTTACTTTCTCACCCGTTAACACTCCACATAAAGGTTAGGAAACCCTGGAGTCTCTGGCCACTCTCTTGAACTTGTGACTGAGAAACTTCAGAGGAGGGCTAGGGAGTGCTGGAGCTTTCAAGCGTAAGTCACAAGAGACATGACAAACATCAGGTCTGTGAGGCCCAGGCAGATAGCTCAGATCTTCCATTTGTCCGAGCCACACACATTTCCAGTTCAAAGGAAACTGTCAGTGACATGTTTAAAATCACCAACATTCAAGCAATGGAAAATTTTCAAAACAGTTACAGCAGAGGTTATTACTCTGTTATCTCATTTTCTGTGTAAAAATTAAAAACTGCACCTACTTTGGCAGTTATGACCAAAGAGGAACTTATTCTTAGAGAAAAGAACGCTCTGAGACCTGAGGAGACTGTGAACAATGATGAGCATTTTGCACTTGGCAAAATCCGCTCAGGTGAGTGCATGAACACAAGGTAGGAACAAAACTTTCTGATCAGCACAGGCAGAAATCTGGGGTGTTATGAATTAATTTCCTGATCAGTTTACTGACATTCTGGGGACTGTGGGACTGGTTGACCATCATGCAAAATTCACCTCATCCATCCCAGTCAACTCAAAACTTTAATCAATTCCATATGCAGCTGGGGAGTCTTTGAAGGAGGACATCCATGATCTGTTGGAAGAGGGGGAGTGATTCGAGAGTCAAGCAACTAACCATATGATTCTCCTGTCATGACTGAGAATACAAGACACAGAACAAACTGCATACATGTGGAGTACTGGAAGTTACACAAGCTGACAACTCTGATATGTATTAGTTGTTTCCCTTTTGATATCAATTTGGATTATTGTGCATTGTGGAAGAGAAAAGAACATTTTTTTTGTGAAGGGAAAAAAAGACACCCACACAGAGAGTATGTGCCCTACACAATCTTTGACCCAGAGTCAATACCCATAGCCGGAGAACTGTCCTCAAAACTGACTGAAGATAAATATTTCTCCGCATCTGACTTATGCAAACAGTACCTAACCCGGAAGAAGACATTCCTAAGATGGCGTTTGTCACTCCTGATGGAACGTGTGAATTCCTGAAGATGCCACTTGGAATGGAGAAGTCTGGAGCCACTCTAAAGCAGGGGATAAGACAGATACAGAAGACCATGAATACTACCGGGATCATATCTGGTATACACACGCACGCACACAAGAAGACCATGTTAAAACTGCAGGAGTCACTCAGATGTCTGACGAGAGCTAACCTGACAATGAGACCACGCAAATGTTTTGGAAAACTGTAGATTTTGTCAGCCATAAACAGCAGGATGTCCAGAAAAGGCTTCATGAAGACAACGAGAAAGTCAAGGGAGCAGCAGGTCCTACAATCAAGAAGCCAATCCAGTCTTCCATGGGCTTGGCTGGATGCTACAGGAAACATCCGGAGCGTTTCTTCAATATCTGCATCTCTCACCTACCTCCTAAAGAAAGGAAAACCTACCAGTATGGAGAGGGGTGATGCACAAGGAAAGACATACCAGATCATCGGGAATCTTCTGACCAGCAACCCAATCCTACGATCACCTGACACTTCTCAGACCACATACTGTGGACAGAGGCATCTGATGTCAGCACTGGAGTAGTGCAAGAACATGGTGGTAAGTTAGACCTCGATCAGTTATGCTGTTGTCAAAGGTGAACTTTTCTACATTTGAGAAAGAAGGCCTTGCCATCATGTGGGTACGAAAAAGTTCACGGTGTGCCTTCAAGGTGTGATGCTTGTGTTGCACACAGATCACCGCCCGCTCACATATTTAGTAAGATATGATAAGATAAGATAATGTTGCTTATAGCCCAGCTGACCGCAAAGGGCCACATCAGGGCTGTCACCACGTTAAAATCAACTCACAAGTCATTCATTCACACAATTCTTTAAAATACATCCAAAAACCCATCCGAAAGTTTCCAATGAAAAATGTTGATCTCTTTCAAGAACTCAAAGATCGTGTCAGGTGGAACGTCTCTGAACAAGGTTTTCATGGGATCTGCTGTAAAATGTTTGTGTCTCACATCAGCTCACATATTTGAACCCAGCCAAGTTTATCAATCACAGAGTAATGCACTGGACAAAGCCTTTGCTAAACTTCGACGTGGAATTTGATTCAATCTCAAGAATCAACAATACTGGCACTGATTGTATCAGCTGCTTGGTGGAGTTAATAAATACATGATAATTTTGTCCGACTCTGACAACGAGTTACCTTGTTGGTTTCTGAAATGAAAGATGACTTGTCTGATTTTTTCCCTAAATTTCCCTTCGGGGAGTAATGTTACAAAATATATCAACTTCACCTATGATGATCATTGGTCGATTCAGATCTATGTATCATTGGGTTTTACTCTCTGTGTGTTATGTTCGATGTGACGTTTGTTTACCAAGTAACACGAGTACAAATTAAGAAATGTTTCAAAAGGTCTCCTTGAAGTACCAGAATAAGGCATAAAGTGCCAGAATCTCCCAGAAATTGTTTCTTGAATGTGCCATGCATTCTGACCGGCCATGCTGCACCATTACGCTCAGTTCTGGAATACTCCATGATCAGTGGTTGGCTGTCCTGCCCCCTATTTCTTGAACTTTCAACCTGATGATCTATGAATAACAGAGAGAGAGAGTGTAGACAGAGAACTGAAACTGAAAGTGTTTGAGAAAGACGCGTTCTTGTGTTAAGGACCATCGCAATGGTCATTGAGTACTAATTTGTGAATCTTTTCCTGTAATCAAGAACAGTACACCTTGCTACTGAAGTTGAGCTTTTCTCAGTCAAGTTGGATTCAGCGAGACATCAGAACCAGATGTCTTGTCGGCCTACCTTCACTCAGTGTCCAGATCACTGAGGTATCAAAGAACAGGAGTTTGATTCTTAGTTGTAATCTTTATGCAGGCAGCCGGCTGAGTTCTTCACTGAGGAGCAGATTAGGGTTGGCATGCATGGTTACCTGAGTGGGCACCCAGCCAACAGAACACTTCTCTTGTCCACAAGTAGTCCAGTTATCTTTGCAAGCAATTGAAAAGGTGCGAAGTGGGAAAACGAGATGAGACATTAATCTTCTTCCCTGTCCAGAAGTAGCCCCGTTACCTTCGCAAGCAACTGAAAAGGTGCGAAGTGGGAAAACGAGATGAGACATTAATCCTCTTCCCGGTACACCTTCGCAGCTGTACAGAGAATCTGAAGCTTGCCTTTCTGAATGAGTCTTGCTAATTTGGCATTGCTGGTTATTCCCCTTTCCCTGGGAGAGATTCACACACACACACACACACACACACACACACACACACACACACCATATATATATATATATATATATATATATATATAAAACAGAAAGTGACTGACAAGTGTTAACTATGCTTTTTTCATCTTAACAACATATTTTACCTAAAGATTGATACACAATGTACAAAAATTGTTTCCTCATTCTTGTCAGAACTTGGCTATTCTGATAGGGAGGTGGCGGGGGGTGGGGTGGGGGGGGTGGGGGGGTATATATGCATTTTTTTCTGGTATATGTTTCATGCACTGCTCTGCTCCCGCAAAACCTGGGATCTGAAAAAAACACACAGGACGAAATTGGACACCTCTGACAACAGACATAAACGTAAAATCCCTAGGCTTCGAATGGGATGGAGTTGTATTAAGTGAAGAGAACTTGAAAGAAACTGGACTATTCCACCAAACGAAAGAGACAAATAAGTGAAGAGGTCAGAGACAGATCCCAACAGCTCCTTGTGTCAGCCTCCATGTGCAGAAGGTGCCGCCACTGGTTGGGGCACATATGAAGGCTCTCCATCAGAACACCACTAGCCAAGCCTTCCAAGAGGCCAGAGAAAGAGAGGCAGCCCAAGGTGAGTTGGCGGAAGACTATGGAGATAGACCTCCAACGGGTCAACAGTTAGAGTGAGATCAGCAGACTGAGACTGAGAACAGTGTGCGAGGGAGTTCCTAAACTGCTTCATATGGTGCGCGACATGAAACCGGCTAAATCTAAGTGAAGGTTTGTTTGCTTTGCTCTTGTTTTTGTTTGTTTGTTGTTGTGTTTTTTTTCTCTTAACTGATACAATGTCTGAACTATTTAACTTTTTTTTCTCTTAACTGATACAATGTCTGAACTTTTTAACAAGTTACAAACGTTAAGTGGAAAATTCATTCTGAACAGCTGACAGGATATATACAATAAAATATAATCTACATTATCATATGATCCATGTCATGGTCAGAGTGGTAACACAGCAGTACCAAATTTCACAGTTCATGATAGAAGAAAAAGATGCACCCCAAGCTGTGGGACCAGAGAAGCAGCATCCTCAACTTCCCAACAAACCAGCTGGGAGCAACTGCTTCGTTCAGTAGTTGAGGACAGTTTCTTGCATATAATGTGATACATGCACTGCTCTGCTCCTATGAGAGTTCATAATAGCATTTCAGTAGACGATCTGGGAATGTAGTGTGGGGTTGAAATGCTTTGGCATGTGGTGGATATTTTTATGGTTCCATAACCAACCAAATGCTAATGAGGGCTACGGGTCTTTGAAGGGTGTGTTTGATCCTTTCTGGGCATGCACACAAAGGTGGTTGAGGCGCCAGCAGGTTCACACATTTGGACTTGAAAGATCAGGAGAAATATCTGGCCCTTTCCTTCACTAACCTGGTGCTGCTGTCTAAACATGTGTGTGTGTGCGTGCGTGTGTGTGTGTGTGTGTGTGTGTGTGTGTGTGTGTGTGTGTGTGTGTGTGTGTGTGTGTGTGTGTGTGTGTGTGTGTGTGTGTGTGTGTCCTTGGTGTGTGTGTGTCCTTGTGTGTGTGTGTGTGTGTGTGTGTGTGTGTGTGTGTGTGTGTGTGTGTGTGTGTGTGTGTGCGCGCGCGAGCGTGTGTGTGTGTGTGTGTGTGTGTGTGTGTGTGTGTGTGTGTGTGTGTGTGTGTGTGTGTGTGTGTGTTTGTGTGTTTGTGTGTCTGTGCGTTTGTGCATATACAATCAAAATTCAACTATTATCAAGCTTCACACTAACATATGAACACCACAGTTCATCCTTTTGATCCTGACAGACTGCCTTTTTCCAAAAAGTAACTCCCAATACATTTGGAAACTGAAAACAAAAACACACACACTTACTTTCTTTGCACTGCAAGGTGACTCTCAGATCATAAGACTGAATCGTGCCATTATTTGGACCGCCTTTCTCATTATTGATCTCCCATTATAAGACTGAATCGTGCCATTATTTGGACCGCCTTTCTCATGATTGATCTCCCATTATAAGACTGAATCGTGCCATTATTTGGACCACCTTTCTCATTATTGATCTCCCATTATAAGACTGAATCGTGCCATTATTTGGACCGCCTTTCTCATTATTGATCTCTCATTATAAGACTGAATCGTGCCATTATTTGGACCGCCTTTCTCACTATTGATCTGGGCCATGGTCCTTACTGAGGTGTCTCTCTCATTATCAGACTGAATCATGCCGATCTTTAGGATGTCTTTCTCTTTCTTCAACTGGGTCATGCTGTTATTCAGAGTATCTTTCTCATTACTGAACTGGATTCTACTCTTATTTGAGTGTCCTTTGTTTTTTCTCCCTTCACAAAGAACGTTCTTTCCTCTTCCACAAAGTACAATAATCCACAAAGTACAATAATCCAAATTCACATCAAAACAGAAACAACTCATACACATCAGATGCACATGTACACTCATCTGTATGATCACTAAACAAAAAAAAATCAAAAAAAGAGAAAAAAAAAAAGAAATGAAATACGGGATATTTATTTGTATACATATAATTATATCAAGACATTCTCTCCCCCAACACCCATGCCTCCATCCCCCTTCCCCACCTTCGCACTCAACCCGTTCTTTTCCCCTCACCCATCTCCAGCCCCCTCATTCATAACCTCATGTCCTCATCGTACTGTCATTATCCACATAGCCAACAAACATGCTGTTCTACATAGCACATATTATTGACAGAAACAACACACACTGTTGTCTGAATCAGCAAATGAAAACATTTGTCATGTAAAGCGGACAGAGCAGTGCAATAGATTACATCCTAAAATGTTGTTTGTAGCAGAACATGTCATGCTTTCAGATCTGAAGTTTGTTGTTAGAACAGGCACAAAACTTAAATATACATGTCATATTTCGTAAAAAGGAAGAAAAAAAAAAAAAGGGGGGGGGGGGAACATTCATTCATCTATTACCCTTAAATATCAAATTCAGAATTGTGCATTTCCAAACTATGCTTCTATTTTTGTCGGTGCGATATTTGAATTACAGTTCTGTGCAGAAAGCTGGTAAGATTGGCTTACTTTCATCGATTTTACATTTGTAAATGAAAAATTAACCCATAAAATCATATCTGGAATTTTGTCTGTTCTTGTGTTTGTTTGTTTGTTGTTTTTTCATCTGGTCTGAACAGGACTGATTCAGCATTTTTTTGAAAAATGGGTACATGTTTTCCTTTTCATTGGATGGAGTCATGTTCTTCTCAGGGTGTCTCTCTCATAACTAGAACAGGTTCACGCTCTCCTTTGAAGTGTCTTTCTCTTTCTGGGACTGGACCATGCTCATACATGGGGTGTTCTTCTCACCATCACAGGCTCTTATTTGGGGTGTTTTTGTCATTACTGAACTTTAATATACTCTTACTTGGTGTATACTCTCTCTTTTTTTTTTCTTTTACTGAATCATGCTGTAATTTGAGGTATTGACCATCTTCATTTTTTTTTTCAAACTGAATCTTGCTCGAATTTGTTTGTCTGTTGTTGTTTTTTTATTAACGCCATGTTTTGGGGGCGTTCTTTGTATTCTTTTTTAACTGAATTATGATAGTCATTTGGGGGAGTTGCTCTCATTTTTTGTTTAAGATGGGTCATACTCTTACTTGAGGTGTCATTCTTTTCTTTTTTAAACTGCGTCATGTTTCAATCTAAGTCATGCTCCTTATTTAAAGAGTTCTCTTTTTCATGCTTTTCTTTTTTCCTTCAGGTTTTCTTTTTGGCTTTTCTCATTGTCTCCCCCCCCCCCCCTCCCCCCCACTCTCTCTTGCTCTTTAAACTATTTAAGTTAAAGTAATCAGCACCACATCACCTCAGAGTCAGACCACGAATTTGTCACTCTATCAGAATAAAAGAAATTGGGATAAGGTAACTCAAGGTTTCAAATCACAATGTCTGCAGTCAACAGTCTCAAAAGACTTAATAAAAATAACAATGAAAATCGTTGGTAACCCTGGTCATCAAAAAGGTGTAAAGACCTTCAAGTCTTCTATTATGATGCACATCTGTTATCAAGTTAAAAAATAACAATATCACAATGAAGTCTTATGAATAGGTAAAGACTGCACAAAGTTCTGGAAACAATTAAGAGCTACAAACAACAGATCATACCAAATCAATACTAATGAATCACTAACAGTAACAATACAAACTTTATTAGAAAAGAAAAGTCAATTCAGTTTGTGTCAAGACATCCATCACACACGCACGCACGCACGCACGCACGCACGCACGCACGCACGCACGCACACACACACACACACACACACACACACACACACGCGCACACATACACACACACATTCATAAACTCACAAGCACACAAACAGGCACACAAACGCATCCAGCGTGACACACACACTCACACATATATATACAACATATCGATACACATACATAATCAAATTCCTAGAGTAGTATCACACAAGCCAATGAGCGGATAAATGTTACAAAAACAGATCAGTTACAGCTGACAGTAAAGGAAATTTACAACCCCAAAACGAAAAAACGACAAAAAACTTCTCCCAACACTTCACACTGCAGTTCTAACAAACAATAACTGCAGTTCAAATCATAGTCTTCTCTCTGTATTCTTCACCCCATGGTTGTGATCGACATGAATTCCACAGACATTCTCAAAACCAAACATTACAAATACAATGATAACCATCCTGATTTCCTGAGACACTGAAGCAATTCAACAAAAAAATAACATACGCTGTTTATGACCAAATATTTCCATAGCACATATATCACTTTAGATATTCACCAATGGTCATGAAGTGACACAAAACGACACACTTATGGAGTTGGGTTTGTAATAAATAATATTGAACAATGATAAACAACAATAACACCAATTATCCGTTTCTTGAGCGTGGGGAAGCACAAATTTCTATGAAACACTCCAACAATACTTTGAGAATTTCACAAAGATTATTCTGTCAAAAACACCACGTCTGTGATCACCTTCGACACAGACCATCACAGCCATCATTCTTTTTCACCATCATTTCCAGGAGTTTCATCAGACCCAAACTGGCAAGCAGGTACGACTGGCTCTTCCTAATGATTCGCTGCAATCATGCAACGGTCCACGTCCAACCTCACAACAGTGTTGGTAGCCGGATACATTGCCTAAGCTGAACAGGTAAACCAAATATCACGTGACGCAACATTTGTGCATCGAGGCAATTTCAAAGAGTGTTTGTTGAAAACATAGTAAAAAAAAAGACTGCCTCCGTACCTGAAAAGTCGTGCATTGGAGAGAAACAACAGGAAGTCAGGAACCTCATGAGATGTCTCTCTCTCTGCTGCTGCTTTAGAATACCTTCTCTAATGTCATATTGATTTGCACTGTGCATTTCACCAGCTGCTTTAGAATACCTTCTCTAATGTCATATTAATTTGCACTGTGCATTTCACCAGCTGCTTTAGAATACCTTCTCTAATGTCATAGTGATTTGCACTGTGCATTTCACCAGCTGCTTTAGAATACCTTCTCTAACGTCATAGTGATTTGCACTGTGCATTTCACCACTGCATTCTTTGTAGTGTGTATGCGCGTGTGATTGTGTACACACACACACAAGTGTGTGTGTGTGTGTGTGTGTGTGTGTGTGTGTGTGTGTGTGTGTGTGTGTGTGTGTGTGCATGTGCGTGTGTCTATGTGTGAGTGTGTGAGTGAGTGTGTGTGTGTGTGTGTGTGTGTGTGTGTGTGTGTGTGCATGTGCGTGTGTCTATGTGTGAGTGTGTGAGTGAGTGTGTGTGTGTGTGTGTGTGTGTGTGTGTGTGTGTGTGTGTGTGTGTGTGTGTGTGTGTATTTCACTAGTTGCCAACATTTATCTTGCTTGTGGTACATCTGGCAATCACTGATTATCACACTATACTGTTTCACTGAATTGTTTGATGAGCTGATTCACAATGTCACAACTTGAATTCAGCCAGCAGTAAGATTTATCAAATGTGCACCTTCACACATTTTTCAAGTCTTACAATCCAAGAATGCTTGTTTTCCTTGGAATTTCATCTGCCACTGTAAAATCATACTGATAAATCTGTATCTTTGTCCGAGTTTCATTTCTCTCTCTCCCCCTTTCTCTCCATTTAAACAGCAGACCAAATTCTCAGCAGGTATGTTATGCAGTCCGTTGAAGTTTTAAGTTCCTAAGCAGCTCTATATAAAATGATTATTATTTCAACCTTCATAAAAGGGTAACAGCAATAACAACAGCAAGAAATTAAACAAAACAGGCACACACACATACACACACACACACACACATACACACACACACACACGCACACGCACACACACACACAGAGAAACACACCATTCTCTCAATGTCTTGTCACAGACGTATGTACCAGACTGATTATAAGTGACAGAATCAAATCAGGGACAGAATATCATTATGATATATGCATTACATAATTCTTTGGCTATTTTTTGCCAGGTCATGATAGTGCGGTTTTAACCCCTTCTTTCTTTTCGGCACTCAAAAAGTTTCAATTCCACTGTCATAATTCTTAATGCATATGCACACACTCACACAGTGTGAGTGTGTGCATATGCATTAGACACACACACACACACACACACACACTCACACGCACGCACACACGCACGCACGCACGCACGCACGCACACATGCACGCACACACACACACACACACACTCTCACACCCACACACACACACACACACACAAATACGCGCGCATACACAGAGTTCAAAAAGGTATTCCATGTAACAGCTGACAGTGAAATGGTGACTCACAATAAAAACAATTTACAGCCGTAACTGTTGGAAGCATATAATGAAGTGAGCAACAACAACAACAAAAAAAACAAACAAAGGAAAAGTGTCACTCTCCTGTCAGATGGAATACTAGCAGGATCATCACCATTGACCCACACTGTAAATGGCAGTACAGTTCAACAAGAGCATTTCATGTTCCCACATTGCCTTTCCCTCTCTAAGGAGGAGACGAGCACACTTTCTCAAAACTCAAGCACCAGGTTACCCTCTGTCATCATGAAATTCCAGCCCATCCACATAAATTATGAACAGCAAAAAGCAAGGAATTTAAACATGTTTCGCCCTTCATCATAAACGCATATGTTTTTGTTTTTTTTTAATTTAAAAAACCACAGCTGATCACACGTTTGCCTTGATCAGCAACATCACCAGAGATGTCGTGTCACAGCACATACTTGACGAGGAACATGGATAACGAAACTAGTCCAGCGGCTACGGACCGGCAAGTCGGTGAAAACAGATCTAAGAGTTGCAGCCAGTCTCTCAGTTTCCCATTCCTGTGGCACCAGGCAGAGATCTGGGGTCCACCACCGGGGGCTTCGGCTCAAGGACAGATTGGACCCAAACTGGTCAGACGACGTGGAGCTTGATCTTGATCTGGATGAGGAGGCGGACCCAAACGTCCCCCTGCCAGGGCTCGTGGGCCGATCCTTTGATAGCGTCTGAACAGCGCCTCAGGCAGTTCCTGTTTGGCATCCCGACACAGGTCAGCTATGAACTTCACCTGCCTGTCAGTCAACTGATCCGTGATGTTCATAGGAAAGGCCCACGTTGTGTTGCCGTCCTCGTGCTGATAGAACACGCGTTTATAAGAGCCGTCCTCCCGGCTACGATGCACTGTCCAGCCATGCGCAAGCTCCGCCTCCATCATGCGCAAGCCGCAGTCACAAATTTCCGACTCTCGCAGCATTTTCTTCAGATCCTCCAAGTGGTTCCTGTAGGGCCTTGGGGTGGTGTAGTAAGGCGTTTCTTCTTGTGCTGGTTGTGGGATGGGCATAGGAGGTCGACACCACCCTAACTGCACCATCTCGTTCATTTCTTTCTTTTTCTTCTTGTCTTTGTTTCTCTTTTTCTCCTCCTTCTCGCGTCTCTTCTGCTCTTCCTTCCGTTCCTTCTTTGACATAGGAACAGGCAGGGAGGGAGAGGGATTAGGCAGGCTGTTAAAAGGTGGTGCCTTCGCTTGAGCTCTGGGCAAGCTGTCGTGGCTGTTAACAAAAGGTGATGCCTGTGCTTGAGCTCTGGGCAAGCTGTCGTGGCTGTTAACAAAAGGTGATGCCTGTGCTTGAGCTCTGGGCATGCTGTCGTCACAGCCTGGACTCCCAGGAGCCAGATACTGAGGCCCCTGACGCTCATGGAAATGTGCAGCCGCCCCTGTTGCCCCGCCAACCCCTGACCCGCTGCTGCTGCTGGAGGTCGGGTTGTCGTTACCCTGACTGTCCAAGGACGGTCGGTCGCGTCTTGCGGAGATGGGGGGTATCTCAGGCAGGCCTGCCTGGGCCGTGCCACTCACACGACGACCCTCCTGAAACCCTTGGTTGGACTTCACAGACTCAGCACCTAACCCACTGCCTACAGACGACCTTGAAGGCAGAGGAGGTATCTCGTTGGGCATCACCATCGGCGGTGCGATGGGCAGGGCGGCGCCAGGTCTTTCCAGGGGGTTAAGAAGTCTGACGTTGCTGACCATTTCCATGTTGCAGATGGTGTTGAGGGAGTAGTAGTAGTACAGGTCGTGGAAGGAGGAGAAGGACCGTTCGGGGATGATGAAGAAGCTGACTCCCGTTCTGTTCCGGTCGTCCGGTTTCATCTGGACGTTCACATGACGAGCAGTGGTCTGATCGATGCTGAAATACGATTTTTTTTTTCTTAAAGAGCTTTTGTTTGTGTATATCCATCTCCATTACATTTCAAGGTGTGTGTGTGTGTGTGTGTGTGTGTGTGTGTGTGTGTGTGTGTGTGTGTGTGTGTGTGTGTGTGTGTGTGTGTGTGTGCATGCACGCCAATCAGGTACGTGCATGCATGTGTGTGTGTGTGTGTGTGCTGAATGTATATGGGAGGCTTTTTATGAACACAGGCAAACAGAACAAACACTGATTTCAAGTCACATTTTTCCAAATTACAGCAACAACAAATAATTGTCTTCAGTTTCAATGATGGGACAAGCAACTATTGATCGAAACTATCCAGAAAAAAAGTCCAAATCAGCTGAGACTAAACCAGTCATCAGTACATCTTCATAACCCCATACTATCTTTCATCCACACACACTTTTACATTTACATATAGTGATATACACAATCCTGTCTTTATCATGCTGGCATGAGAAAAATCCATGTATGCCTTCACGTATAATGCTGTCAAGATCCATTCTGGTTTGAGACTATTTGATACGGACTATTATATCGCAGGGTCAACCAGATCTCGGAGGATGAACTACAGACACTTGGAGTGTTGGTCAGGAATCTGAGCCATACTTTCAGATTCTAGTTCCAGTCTTGGCATTTGAACCCATAAGATACTTGATAACTTTGGGCGGGAGCGACCAAGGACAAAAATTTCATAAATACATGTCTCTGATGAGACCCAGACTCACAACACTGAAGTCCACAACCTGCGATGCTAACCATAGAGGCTGGTCAGCATACGTCAGTATATATATGTCTTTATTACTCTCTCACACACACACACACACAAGCACGCACGCACACATGCACACACGCACGCATGCACAAACACTCATACACACACACACACACACATGCACGCTCACACACACACACATGCACGCATGCACACGCACGCACGCACGCACGCACGCACGCACGCACGCACGCACGCACACACACACACACACACACACACACACACACACACACACAAACACCCACAAACTTGTCATGTGTAACACAATGATCACCACATACATTCTGAGCTGGCCGTGTGTCAATGAATGTGGAAAAACAATAAACAAACCCATGGTTCTCCAGCCCAGTTGTGACAAGCCTGGCAGATTTTATGACACACAAGAGAAGGCTTAAATCTGACCTAACAGATGACGGCAATGGACTACACAGACTGAGTACTCTCTACTGCAGAGTTCTTGACAGCATGCATTGCCTCTTCACTCTAGGCTGTCATCTCCACTTACAAAACAAATGGTGCAGCGCAGGTCAAATGGGGAGTTTGTATTATACTGACAAATTTGCAAAAGAACGAAGAATGGAAAACACAAACAAAAAACAAAACTGGGCTCTCACTTCCTCTTACCGATCAATGTTATAAATCATTATGAACCAAACCCTATCGCTGGCTGATAAGCAATGACTTGTCACAAACATTACAGGTCTGCCAAACCACCCCATCCCACCCACCCAACCTTTCACACTCAACCCACTCCCGCTTTCAGTCATTATTTGTACAATAACGTTCTGAATTTTGCTGTTTCCTGATAAGTCGTTTGACTGTTCGCATTAGCAGCCTAGCAGTGAGAAAAGTCAGCAGAGCAAGCTACTGCCTGCTACTAGCTGATTTTTTTACCCTGAGTTCATGGGGGAAAACAGGGGAAAATGAACAGTGGGAAGGCAGACGTTTAAGGAGGGGGAGGGGGAGGGGGGCCTGGGCATGTGCTCTATGTCCCCTGGCTGGGTCAAGGGCAGAACCCCTTGTCTGGGGGGATCAACAGGTGAAGCTTCCCCGAAGCTGAAGGGTTTCTGGACTTTGACAGCTATACTCTGGACGTCTAAAGGCAGCTGATTTTCTTTTTACTCTGCAGTCCACAAGACCACCACCATCACAAACTGATAGTGTCAGAGAACAGAGCACAGTGGAATGCAGTTTACAAGATCACCACCATCACAGAGTATCAGAGAACAGAGCACAGTGGAGTGCAGTCCACAAGACCACCACCATCACAAACTGACAGTGTCGGAGAACTCAGCACAGTGGAGTGCAGTCCACAAGACCACCACCATCACAAACTGACAGTGTCAGAGAACAGAGCACAGTGGAATGCAGTCCACAAGACCACCACCATCACAAACTGACAGTGTCAGAGAACAGAGCACAGTGGAATGCAGTCCACAAGACCACCACCATCACAAACTGACAGTGTCGGAGAACAGAGTACAGTGGAATGCAGTCCACAAGACCACCACCATCACAAACTGACAGTGTCGGAGGACAGAGCACACTGGGGTTCAGTGAAAGCAACTTGGACACAAGATGGTGGAGGCTGGACAAGCCAGTTCTTTACTAATTTCTGTGTCTACCAGAAAAGAAACTTTAGAACACTTTAAATTTTAAATTTTTACAAATAATTCTTAGTGAGTCCGCCAAAAACAAGGACAAACAATTTACAAGACAAAACACAGTCACCTCACTTTGAAACTAAGTAAATTCTACTTCAAGAAACTGTGTCGACAAGAATTTCATGCATCTAACCACCCTGTAGTAAGCTTTGTGAGAAAGATTATTAAAAAAAAAGTGCATGACCTCTCATGGAAGTGGAAAAAGGGGTCTCACAGCAGACCGGAAAGCAGGTACCAACTTTTATATTCCATAAAAAGGCTTATTATCATATAATATTCATAACAATGTTCATTTGCTTAAATTTCAAAATTTTAAACTGGAGTCGCATTCTTCCCCAAACCCCGAAGTCACTCTTGGCACAGAACAAGACACGGTAAGTCAAAGAGAAAGACAGACAGACAGGCAGACTGAGACAGAGACTGAGGCAGAGAGACACAGACTCGCGACAGAGACAGAGAGAGAGAGAGAGACAGACAAGAGCGTTTGTGTTTTACACATCTCTGACCCCCCACCCCACCCCCCCTTCCCCTACAATGCTGACACCCAGAGTGCTGCACTTAGTTAATGTTAGTGACACATGTTGCATCACACAACACCTGCTGTTGTGCTGTTTTGACACCCTGTGCCATTCCCACTTCCAACTGTTCGAAATTATGATGCCGATCACTAAAATACCATAATTCAGCTAAATGATTGGCATCTGCATCGTGATTGTTGGCAGAAACGTCGTTCACATGCTTACTAAAATATAGCTCTGAGGGAAGTCAAGTCTGGTAAAATCCTGGATCAGCCCACAAAGTGTTAAGAACAAAATTGGCCAGGAAATGGGGAAGGTGTATATAGAGCGCTGAGTTCCTGCATTCCCAAGAGATCCAATTTCAGGATCTCCACGAAAAATACCGGAGTCAAACTCCTTTTTTTTCAGGCCATTCCAGATGTGTGGTTTCATCCACGTGAGTTAGGTATGTGACCATCTACATCTGCATGTTGTTATATGAATGCGAGGGCAATTGTGAATTAACAGTCCTATTCATAACACTGGAATTCTGCTTTTTCTTCCATTTAATTATTTAGAACTGTAATTTCTGTACTCTATATTCTGCTTTTTTTCCCTTCCATATAATTATTTCTGTTATCTTTGTACTATATACTACTGTTTCTTTCTGACCATATATTATAATGGATGTGTGCTGAAGTGTACTAGGGAGATACAATTCAGAATAAAGGGAAGGAGGGAGAGAGAGAGGGAAATTTCCTGGTAAATGTATCAGATGTTAACTGAACTCTGTTTTCTTTTCCCATCTCTTGGAAACTTCTTTACATAAACACACACACACACACAATTTTTTTTTCATAAACGGTTCCAATTGACTTTCCATCATCTCTTTGTTTAAAGTCAGTAAAACCAAAGTTGAATCAGACAATAAACTAGTTTCAGTCAAACTCAAACTGAGGTGACTGAATGCGCCCAATCTGTGGAGATAAGTGATTGTTCGTTCTTCATTTTCACCGTCTTGAACGTTGATTGTCTTGCCTAAGAAGACCAAAGAGGTTGAAACGTGTCATGTTTTGTCTTGTAATTTGTTTTGTCTCTTTCATTCGATGGGAGCGTAAACCTTCTTTTAAATTTGTGTCAGTCACTGAGTCAGTTTATCAATGTATACATATAATATGGCAGCTCAAAATTCATGTTTGTCTTTTTCTGTGTGTACCGTCTTTTTTTAAATTTTTATTTGATGATTGTGACTCTAGAGCATAATGAGCGAGGTATCTGCTCTGGATATGATGCTGTATGGACTGTCCTTTCCCACTGTCCTTTCATCGGCAGGTAGTTCTGCTGTTGATGGGGTACCTTACCTTATGGTCAGGGTCAGGGTGCCCGGAGAGCGGGTACTGGGGCGAAGAAGAAAGGTGCCCGGTCCTCTATTTTTCTCAATCACGTAACTTGCAGCCTGCAAATCAACAACCCACCTCTGTTTATTCCCGTCAGGTTCATGGTGATCTTGAAGTTCTCATGGCCTTTTTTTTTTTTTTTTAATCACAAAATTTTAAACAACTTTCTCTCAATGTACAACTATACAAATAATGATTCATTCAAATGACACATGATGGAGAAACGATATTGTTTGGCCTGCTTGACAATAAGCTCAACCCAAAGTTCTCAATTTTCTCCATGGTCTCAGTAAATAAAACATGAACAATCACAAATTTACAGAGAAATAACAGAAGCCATAACCACTACTTTGTTTGGCTGAATAAGAAGAAAATATCAAGATGTTATCAGTAATAAAAATCAAACACTTTCATTAGAAACACACTGGACACATGGATATACAGCCCTTTCCTTCATTACCTCCACACAGAAATCACTGTTCCTGGACACATGCCATCACTAAATCAGTCAATAATCTGAAAGCACCATTACGTTTGTACAAAATTTTACACTCTGTGACCCTGAGTTCAGATCAAAAGTCAAAATGATTCTCATCAAAACGATGATCAATTACCAGCTCATCATTATTGTCCATACCAAACTGATGCAATCAAATATTCAAAACTATTTTAAAAAAATTTCAAACATGTTTTCAGCTTTATTACCTACATGGGAATCCAAATAAGTTCTGATCTCAATCCTATGTGAAGGTAACCTGAAAAAGCGGGAACTCTAAAATCTTTGTGAAGTGGAACTGTTGGTTTAATTTCATCCAAGTCGAAAGTTTGGTTGGCTGGTTATTTTGTTTATTTGTTTGTTTTTTCTGAAGCAAGCTTACACAATGAAATTGTTTCCCTGATCCTGGGACTTTGGGCAAAAGTCAAAAACAAAATGACGATTCTCAATTAAATCCCAGCATTGTATTCACTGGTCCAAGCTAAGTCAGTACCTGTTCAATGAGATGTACAAAATTCTTGCCCTTGGATGAACAAATAACTTGTAATACCCATGTACAGATCCATACATTTAACCCAGAACTGAAGTTGTAAATCTTATTTTGAGGTCAGCCTAATATAAGATTAGCCAAATAATGCTATTGGGGCCCATCAATCCATTCATGCAAGTGAAAGTTTCGGGGTAAAAATCTACTCTAATGTCATAGTTCTTCTTTGTTTTGGAGTCTGTCCCTTAATCCGTACTGCTCTCCTGCTTTTCTCTAACTCCCAATGCTTTCTCTCTCTCTTTCAAACTCTCTTCTTCACCACCCCACTCCTCTTTCTCTTTCACATTCTCTCTTTGTTCCTCTGTCCCTTTCCCTCTATTCTTAATGCTCCCTCACCAGTCTCTCCTTTTCCATTCTTTCTATCTCCTCACACCCTCTCTTATCTCATTCCCATTCTATCATCTTCAGTTCCTGTCTTTTTTTTCATTCTCTGTTTGGCTCTCATCACCAACACCTGGTCCATCCCCCCCCCCCCCCCCCCCCCCCCCTGTGGTCTCTATCCTCTCCTCATCTACCGAACCACGATGTCCCACCCCAACCTCTTTCAGTCTTTGTCAACTAATTCCCATCTTTGATCCTCCCCTCACCTCCCCATCCCAAACCATCCACTCCCTAGCCTCTCCTCCCTCTATCCTACCCTCCATCAATATCTTCAAAGTTTACAATTACAAACGCACTCTTTCCATCCAAAGCCATTTCCACTTTTTTTTTCTCTCTTTCATTCAAAGAAAACACTTTTCAGCATTTCCTTTTCGCATTCTCTTACCTTGGGCCCTGTCGGCTGGTCTGTTCCTTGTCTAAGGGATTCCTTCACTGAAGTATAAAGGGGTGGGTGGGGAGGAGAAGGGAATGGTGTACTAAATAACTGAAAGAACAGATTCCGCAGTCCTGGAAGAAAAAATGACGTTTCTTTCTCCTACCATTTGCAGAGTCAGGAGGCAGATTCCTCTCTTTTCGGGGGGGGGGGGGGAATCTGCGGAATCTGCCCTTTGAAAAACTCAATCACCTACAGACCCAGGACTGTTCTAAGACAGTCTTACTCACTGTTGTTTTTATTTTTACATCGCTTACCTCATCACTGTTTGCAAAGTCATCGAAGAAAAACGACAAGCTGGTGATTTCCGGAGGGAAAGCTGGCGGGCCACCAGCCATGTTGGCCTCTGAAAAGGAAACAACACAACCACAGCCAGTCAGGGTGGGTCACAACTTGTCTGGATGAATCTCACATAACATCAAAATAGTCACCATCTGCACAAGGACAGACCTATAGTCACATCACCACTATGAAATGTATGCTGGGGAAAAAAATTTACATACACACACACACACAGCTACATACACACACACGCACACACACACTCGCACACACTCACACACACACACACAAAGTGGGTGTAGGGGGTGAGGGTGGGGAGTAAGGGGAAGAGGTGCGAATGCGTTTTTTATTTGAATGAAAGACTAGAGTCAGCGCATCACACACTTTGTATCAAATGTTAGAAGTAGAACACCAACATCAGCGAACGAATGTCCATCTGTTAAAACACACACACACACACACACACACACACACACACACACACACACACACACACACAATGCATGATGAGTATGAGTCAGTTTCTGAAGAAAAATTGACAGTGGGAGGCCCCACTGTAAAAAAAAAAAAATTAAAGAAGAAAAAAAAAAAAAAAAAAACAAGAAAAAAGAGGGAAAATTTTGAAAAACAAAAAAAAATAAAAAATAAAATAAGACAATGAATGACATTCCTGAAACAATGATGAGGCATTTGTTAGAACAGGCTATTTTCCTGGAAAATACTAAGAACATTTTTTTATTCGAACATGAACAATAGAATGTTTACTTGAACACATGTATTGCAGTATTTTCATCTAAGAATACAATATTTTCCTAAAAACTTATGTATTTTTGAAAACTCCCTTGCTCTCGACAGCTACTGTGTAAACAGTTTCAATGAATACATGACTTGCAATTCAAAATGACTGCCTTTGAGTACAAAATATACTTGCATTACCTTTTTGTTAGGCAAATAAAGGCCCCATAATCAAATACGTCATTTGCCTGCAGATTTAAAGGTGAAACCACCTGTGGGGCAGCATTTTCAAGGCTTCAAACCCCTCTCTGTCCACCCAACAGTAAATCAGCACCTGAATTAGGTCAGGCAAAGTTAAGGCCGCAGGAGGAGAGGGATGGGCACCACCTTCCATAATGTCATGCCCTGAACACGGTGAACCTCTAAGTGTTCATGGCCCCCATGGTCAACAAACTATGGGACATTAACTTTTTTTTCCAATTCATAGTAACAGTAGCATTAAAGAACTATCATACTATGACCATTTGTAATCTAATAGGAAAACCATTGAAAAAAAAAATTCATATTAATCTGTGAATACACTTCATAAAATTTCTCTATTAGTTGTGTGTGTGTCTGCATGTGCGTGTCGTGTGTGTGTGTGTGTGTGTGTGTGTGTGTGTGTGTGTGTGTGTGTGTGTATGTGTGTATGTGTGTGTGTGTGTGTGTGTGTGTCTGTCTGTCTGTCTGTATGTATGTTTGTGTGTGTTTAATGCGGTGTATTAAGAATATTTAAAAAAAATAGGTATCAGAAAATGCTTAAAGTGCACAGATGCACAAGTTTGCAATAAACATGATGTCCTGAAGGCTACAGCTATTTACATTTCAGTTGAAATTAAACACTGCTAGTGTGCCTATATCTGATCCTCAATAACTACTGTTAGTGTCCAACACAATGACATGTTGTGATCAGTAAAGCTGTCAATCACTGCATGCATGATCTAGAGAAAAAGTTTCACAATAAAGCTGAAATCATACCAGGGGACCCAAGTATGTGTGTTATGCACAAACTTATCATTAATGCCTTTGTACATATTTTTGTTGGAAACCAGGGAAGCAGAAAGGATAGAGTGGCAGCCTTGTATTTGACCAACATGTACATACACACACATTTGTGTGTGCATGGAGGAAAACAGGCTGGCAGGGATAATGCATGGTTGTACTGGTGGTGTGGAAGGAAGAAATTGATGGGTTGTCTGGTCATCCACTGTTAGCTGAATCATTGAATGGCATGTCTAAGTGAGTAAGTCAATGCTGAGAGGATGTTGTGCAGCTATGATTTTTTTTTTAATGCACCTGATGATGAAACTGATCATGAGAGATGTGATGATGATATGCTGATGATGATGACTATTGTTTTTATAATGTTCTCAATTAGTTTTGTTTTTATTTCTTCATGTCTAAGTTTTCTTGAATTTTTATTTTCACTGTAGGCAAAGTCCAAGTTTAGAGGCCCCCTTCATGTCAGTCTCGCTGATTAGCACTTTCATGGACAGAAGTTATTCTGTCTGTGACTCATGTGAGACCACCACATGAATGACATCCTCACAAAGAGAGGCCTCTACAGTAAGACTTCACTTCAAAACTGTTAATTTTTTTTTTCAATCATTATCTTATTCTTAAAAAAGAATAACTGTATATAACCAAATGCATGAATACACACACATACAGACACATATCTACGTATACATATACCCAAACACAGATCAAAAAGACACATTTGCACACTTACATTGTTACAACAAAGTGACATGTGCACTCTCACAATCACATCCACATATATGCGCCCACTACAAGTACACACACACACACACACACACACACACACACACACACACACATACACACTCACACACACACACACACACACACACACACACACACACACACACACACACACTCTCACTTACACACTTACACATGTACACACACCGAAGTTGTGGCATCAGACAATGCTTTGCTAGCTAAGTATCGAAGGCCTGAGAAGGCACTGGGTCACAATGCACAGGTCAGGCATCTGCTAAGTCTTGTCCATGAGACCCTCCGTTCAAATCTCTCTCTCTCTCTCTCTCTCTTTTCTTTATCTGTCGTAGATCTAAGAATTACCTCATCTTGTACAGTTGCAGTAAGCCAAGGCGCACTGTGATCTCATGGCTAAACAGTTTTGATGTAGCAGATCATACATATCTGTAGATATAGTCTAAGCTGCACCCAGTAACACCTCGAAACTGAAACTGAAAATCTGTGGTCCCTTTCTAGTTACCCAAAATGGTAAACAAACATGATATCCAAACCCTGAGATAAATTTCTGATGATCAGGCCATGTCAAAGAAAAGAGCTTACCATCTAAAGGACATTGATAACCTTGAAAAGATTCAGAAGAGAGCAGCACGGTTCGTAACAGGGAACCACATCAGAGAAAAGGGGAATACTAGGAAGAACATGAGGAAATTAGAATGGAAACCCTTAGAAGAGAGAAGAGCTTTTATTAAACTTAACACCTTTTTCAAAGGCAGAGCTAAAGTAATTGATATTCCAATGGAACAACTAGTATTGAATAAAAGTAGCACCAGGAGTGGCGGTCAGTGTTATACCATACCTGCATCAAATATTGACAGCCACTTACATTCTTTTTATCCCAGTTCTGTACGGCTGTGGAACTCACTGCCGGGTGCCATCAAGATTGCCACAAATGCAATCTCATTCAAAAAACAAATTGATTCGACAGTTTTGAGATCTGCATATTGACGATTTTTTTATTTGTACTTCCCTGATATTTTACTATTACCTGGGCCTGAATTTGGCCATTGCTTTTATCTTCTTGAATATCGAGTGCGACCCCTTGTTGCTAAATTTGCTCCAGGGGCCAACAGTCTGAGTCGCACTGTTTTATGTTATTTTATTTTACTTTTTAACATGCGCGCTGGTGACCTACTCGTTTTTGAGTGAACCGGTGTTTTGGGAAGAAGAAGAAGAGAAGAAATGATTTTACTCTCTCCTCCTCCTTTCCTTGTAGGAAAACCAGATCTATCCTTATGCCATGCATTTTTCCAGTGAAACATAATAATTATCAATGCCCATTTCAAATGTAGGCCTACACATTAAAAATCATACAATACATTAAATAAGATGACAAGAACAAAATCTTGCCGCTCTGTGTGTGTGTGTGTGTGTGTGTGTGTGTGTGTGTGTGGTAACTTTTTTTTTTTGAGAATGAGTTAGTAACTTCTTTAAATTAAAACAGAACCAACTGGTGAATTATGAAAAAGGCGTGAATAGGTCTATAATATAATACATCTAGCCTCGGTTTCTAAAATTATACAGGGAAGTTCCCACTGGACTAACAACACTGACTGGATGTACTATCTTCCTTGATCATTGGCCTCGCTGTTCGCAGACAGACTTCACTATGGGGGCATGCACTGGCTCTGGACATTCTTGATTCCAACACGGTTAATCAGATTCCATCAACTAACGTGGTGAAATGTTATCCTTGGATAATACAAATTAATATGATGCCTCCCTCCTTCAAAAAGTCATAAAGATGTACTCACAAGAAAGTAAACTGGTATCCGGCAAACACGACCTAGTCACATCTCTTTGCATAGTCTTGTAAAATTTATCACTCATTGGACAAGGAACCTAATTCGCGCAGGTAAGGAAGAGTGACTTCCCTTTTGACGTAAGCAGGAAGTAGGTGTAAGCCTATCCTATCCGACTGGTCGCGAGCAGGTCGTAGTGTCTACTTCCTCACATGCGTTTCAACTAAAA
>CM031615.1:47487019-47582019 GCA_018398815.1 Conus ventricosus | reverse complement strand
AACACCACAGACACACACACACACACACACACACACACACACACACACACACACACACACACACACACACACACAGAGAAAAGGAGAGAGAGCACGACGAAAGTGTATATTGTTTACATGTGTTGTATTCAATTTTTGGGAGAGGAAATATCTCTTTCTCTCACCTTAGATGTTATTTTCTAGACACAGCTTAGATTCCTGTCCAGAGCAAAGAACAGTCACAAATAGCATTTGTAGATTGTTCAGTTAATAGAGTGATAGATTAACACTATAACAGTATTGATTATGCAGGTATCTGCAGAACTGTGATTTAGTTAGAACATTTTCTCACCATATTCAACATATTCAGCAAATTTAAACAAAAAACAAAACAAAAAAGACCATGTTTTTAATATAATCGGTACTTAATTCTCCTGCTGAAATGCATGTAGGGAGCATTTTTTCATGCATTTTTCATGCGTAGTTTAATGTGTTCTTTGTGATGTCTGAAAACATATTTGTCAGAAATTCCAGTTGTTTATTTGGTGCATTGAATAACACCTATCTTGCGCCGAATTGGATGAAGATAAGTGATTGCTAGTATATTTTTGTTGTCCTGAATGTTCTGTATCATGCCTGAAGAAGACCTAAGAGGTCGAAACGCGTCATGTTTTGTCTTGTGATTTGTTTGTCTTATACAGTTATAGATGTTTTTTGGCAGTGCATTATCACTAACATTTCAAATTTGTTATTTCCACCTGCAGTCGCCTCACTTTGCAACTAATATCATATGAGTTTGTGAAAAGATATAAAATGAAGTATTAATGCACACTAGTAACATTTCAGTTTAACCCGTGGAAAATTCTTGCTGTAGGCAAGATTAACATTACCTCCAGGCTTGTTGAAAAAACTTATAAATGAAAATTACTTGCTCTGAGATGGATCTGAAACATTGACTTCATTGTTTGATTTTTTGCTTTATGTTTCATTATATTGGTAATCCTGTTGCTTCAAAGAATAAATCAATACATTTGAAGTTTGGACATCTTAAGAGATCTGAAGAACTGTGACATTGACTGGGATCTAAGTTAAACGTTACTGATGAAAGAAAAGATTTAGAGACAGAAATTGAGAAAGGGTTTAGAGACAGTCTGTTAATACCCATGATAATGACAGTATATTGATTGTCCTTCAGCATTTCCTTTAGAGAATCAGATGATTTGAAAGGCAGGGTAGTGGTAGATTTCCTGATTCCAGTTTCAGGATGTTTCACAATCACAATCTTCTCACTGGTCACTGAGATACAGTGTTCTTCATTACTTCATTTGTCTAAAGTCTGAAATTGTGTTTAATTTGGTGATGGATTAAAAAATCAGGGCTCCCTGTTGCCTTGGCATTCGCAGATTTAACATTTTCAGGGAAATTTGAGAATCAGGAACAAAATATTTCAGGGTGAAAAATTGAAAAAAGAAAAAGTTGAGGGAGTTAAGAGAAAAAGTGACAGTGGAAATCCACAGAGTACTTGACACGATTTTGGTCTGACGACACCAGCACAGCTGACCATATGGTGTTACAAAATTTTGTATGACCTTCAGCGTAAGAGCCAGCAGTGGCTGTTTAGTCTTCCTGGTTGACTGAGGACAAAAGAATGGAATGACGTGGAAAATGGTCCTGGTTGCGCTTGAACAAAATACCTAAAGGATGATGCACCATCTGATGCTCAGGTTTTTGTCAAATTGCACCATTTTTTTAGAAACGTTCATTTTTGTTTCCGGTGAGGGGAAGCACGCATGCTGATCTCCCCTCTACCCATTCTCCCCCCCCCCCCCCCCCCCCCCCCCCCTCAGTGACCACACAAGTTGTTGCTTTTTTCTCATTGGGAGACCTTAAAAGTGTGTAAATTTATACAACATTAGGAAATTAAAGTATTGGAAAGTTTCTGACTCAGTAGTGTTACTGTTTGTCCTCATTAATTTACATTAATTAAAAGAATCTTTCATTAATAGATGTATTACTCGTTTGCCTTCATGTGACCAGTATGAATGATATATATAAGCCATTCAGTGGAAGTATCACTTATTTAGTGTAAACCTTTATATTTTGTAGCCCTTGTTTCTCTGTAAGCTTTTACACTGATGCTAGGTAATTCACATTCCATTTCAAGCCTTATAGTCGTGATTACATTACTCATATTTGACATTTTATAAGCACAACATACGTGCATAACAAGTTCACACACACACACACACACACACACACACACACACACACACACACACACACACACACACACCAGAAAGGTTGCATATACAGACACACTATAGAGATATACACACAGATACACAGCCACACACACTCTCTATCTCTCTCTCAAACACACACACGCACGCACGCACACTCACACACACACACACACACACACTCACATGCACACACATGCATAGTATATACACGCTTTCATTTACCACTTACACAAGACAAAAATTTAATTCATGGTGTGCTGGAAGTGTGGATTGATCTCAAGTAGGAAAGAAACAAATTGAGTTGTGGTAAGTGTACTTGATCAAACAAGTGTATATGAAACTCCACTTTTGTCCACCAGGAAATACATTCTTTTACTTGATGATAATAATTACTTGATGTCGAAACATAGGCCTTTACGTTTTTATGTTTGGTGAAACATTTCAGGGCCAACACAGTACGAGGCACAGTATGCTTTGGGTTAAAGCTCAGCGCCAGAACACCACCACCAGATCATAGTTTAGCTCTCTCTTGCTTAACTTTTGCAGAATCACAGAGAGGTTGTTCCATGTTTTATCAAATTTGTGGCCAACATTAAACCAGTTTCCAAACGATATTAAAGGGTTGGTAATGAGTAAGTGATCCATCGATTGATTATTATCAGCGCTTTTTTCCTCGCGTTTCAATAATTGTGTAAGCGCTGGAAACTTACCAAATTTAGTATGACTTATTTCTTTCATTTAAGCTAGAAAAATACATGTCATTCAGGAAAGAAAAATGAGGATACTCAGATACTTGTATGGAATTAGGAGTGCTATTGAGTGGAAGGATGAAACGTCCTTCAGACTGCTCCGTGGCAGATTGCCCCATAAAGGAACAGCAGTACTGCCTTGGTGCGAATATGATTAATCAAGTGATGAAGAGGAAATGATAGTAGAGCACATTTTTACCAGAAAATGTTGAAAGTACTTTAAAAGAAAAGATGAGCCAGTTCGTCCTTCTGTCCAGCTATTCCTATTCTCTTTGTCTTCCATCCTTCTTTCCATCCCCTGTCATACTGAACCACCCCTCTACCACCCCCATTCCTTCCATCTCTTCCCCCTTCCTTATATCACTAACGTGGTGACAGCCCTGATGTGGCCCTTTGCGGTCGGCTGGGCTATAAGCAACATTATCTTATCTTATCTTCCTTATATCACAATCACACACACACATACGCTCTCTCTCTCTCTCTCTCTCTCTCTCTCTCTCTCTCACACACACACACACACACACACACACACACACACACACACACACACACACACACACACACATTCTCTCTGTCTGTCTGTCTCTCTGTCTTTTAAACAAACTATACATGACTGAAATTCATGATGAATACAGAATAGGAACTTGAGTTTTCAAAATAGTGCATAAAAGGTTATTTTTGAGTGAATCATGGAGAGTCTATTGTAGAGAAATGGTAAGAGGCAGTTTAGAGGAAGCTTGATAAAGGAAAAGTTGTTTGACTTTTATCACATCATATCTTCATCGAAGGCATTTATTGTCATGCATTGAGTGAAGAATATTAACGATGATGAATAAGTTTACAATGCTTTTGTCCTGCTCAAAGCAAGTCTCACCGTGTTTTTCTGTGAGAAAAAGTAATTCTCTCTCTCTCTCTCTCCTCTCTCTCTCTCTCTCTCTCTCTCTCTTCTCTCTCTCTCTCTCTCTCTCTCTCTCCACGCACGCACGCACGCACGCACGCACGCACGCACGCACGCACGCACGCACACACACACACACACACACACACACACACACACACACACACACACACACACACACACTCACTCACTCACTCACTCACTCCCAAGCACACTCACTCTCTCTCTCTCTCTCTCTCTCTCTCTCTCTCTGTCACACACACACACACACACACACACACACACACACACACACACACACACCCACACACACACACACACCCACAGCACAAAACAATGCGCATGCATACACAGACACACTCACCCCACACACACACACAGTATTCACACACAAGCAATAATAACACAATAAAGAAATCCAAGTGAACCCTCTTTCAACTCGGGTCGTAACAGGTATCAATGACAATGTTTGTTGAAAAGGTATATATTCAGGCCAGCTTTAAAAGGTGATAGAGATAGAGAATTGAGTAGGACAGAAAGGCTGTTCCAGATGTGTGGGACTTGTATACATGTGTATCCACACAAATTTTAGAAAATCCTTCAGTATCACTTGTGTTCACGCATTAAACTATGGTAGTAGTCTTGTACACTTGCCTTTTAAATGATGAACCCCGGTTATGGTAGCTGATGCCCTGAGTGGCATAGTAACTAGGTTTTCAAACTTGCGCAAAGTTTTCAGTGGGATTCAGTTATTATTAAACATGTGCTGCTTGCAACATGTATGAGCAGAACTGAAACAACAACAGCAACAACACTGAATTCAAACAACAAACCTTCCAGTGTAGTCCCAGGTAAGTTTGTGACATAACAAGAGATGAATACAAAAGACTGTCTTGACAAACTGACATCTACCACCTTCCTTACCCTCCCTCTCCTATTCCTCCTCCTCCCCTTTCTCCTCCCTCCCCTTTGTACCCGTGCTTTTCTTCCCCACCCCACATCTGCCCCACATTTTTCATGCATCTCAACCACACATTACAATATTTCTTATCAATCATGTAGATGATCTGAGATGCATGATATGTCACCACATATACGCACAACCTGAAGCCCCAAAAGTGTAACAGATGGTGAGTCAGAATGGAATACATTGCACAGGTTTCTTGCTTGCAGATTCTATTCAGTCAGTTCAGTATTTCAATTATCGTGTTGCAGCGCCAGCCCAGCCCTGATTGGAGTAAAAACGATTTGCTGCGACTGCTGAGCTATTTTGAAGGAGAACTCCAGGCCAGAGATATCACCATTGCAGCGCTTAAGGTTTGTTCTTTTAGTAAGCTTTACTTCAGTTTTGATCAGCTAGATTTTTGTCTTCTTTCACTAGCTCTTTGCATTTAGTCATAGGGGTATGTGAATAAACATAAGTAACAGAAGTGAAGAAAATACAAGCTCTAGAAAAAGGCCTTAACGACAAGTTTCCTGCAACATGTTATGAGTATTCTTGCAGTGGCTGACACACACTTGATGACACACCAAAGCAATTGTTGTGGCAGGCTAGCGGTTATGCAGAACACATTGCAGAATGATAGCAAGTCTTCTTGAATTAACTTAAACAAAATTTTCCAGAAAAATCTTACATCATTGATGTCAAGAGTTTGTGTTCAATCGCTCTTACGTCATATAGCACCATATTTTATAGCAGACCAGTAACAGTTTAATTGATTAACCTGAAGAGAAAGCAACCTACCCATGCATATATTCAACACAATTCAAGCACTGAATCATAATCGTTGTGCTGTGTTGGTAACACTGTGGATGATGCGAGGTTAAGTTATCAGCTGTGCTGTGCCTGTGGAAATTACAGGAAGGCTCAGATGAAGGAGAACCTGATCATTATACGAGCAGTGAGGAGAGTCCTGAAGATGATATGTTGCTGGTGTTTCCTGGAAAGATTAGAAATAAGCGGTTGACAACAGGGATTATTGACATGCTCGCATCAAATGTTTCTTAACATTTGAGTGCTATATTTGCATTCCAGTACAGATATTAACAACATACAGAGGATGTGTATGGTTTGTGTTTTCCACCTCCATTTTTTGTTGTTTTTCAGAAAGTAGATCATGTTTAACTCGGTGGAACGCAGACAATGTGATATTTTGGCTTTATCACCCAAGGGATTAAAAAGCAATGCTCTGACTGTGCAAAAAAACAGTCAATGTTTGGTTTAGGATTTTCTCGAAAATTAATCACAGATGGCCAGAATGGGGTTTCCTTAGGGAATTTCTGGGCTGTGACAGTAAGTATTGTTATCAGTACACAATGAGCAGTCTGAGGGGCTGTGTCAGTAATATTAAACTTAAAGGGGAAGCTATGTCATGAGTTTGCGCCAGATATGTGTATGCTTGCGTGTGTAGGTGTGTGTTTTAAGTGTGTAAGTAGGAAGGAATTCTAGGCACAGCTTGACAACAGGTTTTAAAAAAGGCCAGTTTTGGGGCCCTGAATTCCTTATAGTCTTAAATGTTTCCTGGCTGTCACTCCTAGATGCCCTTCTGATGTCAGAAATATAGATGCCATTATATTGATACTTCTATTTGTGTTCAATGTTGAAATTTATTCATTTACATGCCTTTATATTGATACTTCTATTTGTGTTCAATGTTCAAATTTGTTCATTTACATGCCATTTTATTGATACTTCTATTTGTGTTTAATGTTGAAATTTATTCATTTACATGCCTTTATATTGATACTTCTATTTGTGTTCAATGTTGAAAAAAAAAGTAGAGTCCTGTTGGGGTTTTGGTGTGTATGTTTGTGTGTGTTTTAAAAAATGTTTTGTTTGTATGTTTGGTTGTTTGCTTTTTACTTGATTTACAGGTTGCTTGAAAAGAAAGATTTGAAAAGCTTTTTGCAGATGTATTTTTTACTTTTACATCTACCTGCCACTTTAAATTTCCATAATCCTTCCAAATCTCCATGCCCCCTGCATGGTGCACCCCACCTCTGTTATCTCTCTTTCCCACCCCCAAACCTCTGTTGTCTCTCTTTCCCACCCCCAAACCTTTGTTGTCTCTCTTTCCCACCCCCAAACCTCTGTTGTCTCTTTTTCCCACCCCCAAACCTCTTTCTCTTTCTGTCTACTCGCTGTCTAGTTTTGTTCTTTAATGTGTGTGTGTAACTGTCCAACATTTATATCCCCTGCTCAGATGTGAAACCCAAAATTAACGATTATGTGAGAGACCTCTGGCAGGAGGATTGGAACACACAGACGAATAACAAACTCTTTCAGATCCGTCCAAACCTTAATTAAGGACTTCCTCCCATCTACGTTGGGAGGTCGTAAAGAGGAAACGGTTCTGTGCCGGCTGCACACCGGCCATTCGTATTTTACCCATTCTTACCTTTTAAAGAGTGAAGAAGCTCCGTGGTGCATTCCATGTCATGCGCCACTCACAATGAAACATGTTCTTTTAGAGTGTTGGGACTTGCACGATGTGAGACACAAACATTTTACAGCGGAGTCCATGAAGATCCTGTTCAGGGATGTCCCGCCTGATGTGATCCTTGAGTTTTTGAGAGAGATTAACATTTTTCATCTGATTTAAGATTTTACGGAAGAAAGATTTTTAACGAAGTTTCTGGTACGTTTCTAGACGATGTCATTTAAAGAGATGTGTGAAAGGGTTTTTTTTTTTTTATTTATTTTTTTTTTTTTTAAATGACTGGTGAGTTGATTTTAACGAGGTGACAGCCCTGATGTGGCCCTTTGCGGTCGGCTGGGCTATAAGCAGCATTATCTTATCTTATCTCGTGTGTGTGTGTGTGAGTGAGTGAGTGAGTGAATGAGAGAGAGAGAGAGAGAGAGAGAGAGAGAGAGAGAGAGAAAGAGAGATTTCATTGTTGTTAGGAAACTTGATTGGCAAGCATTCTTTGGCTGATTTTATCTCTCGAGTGAAAAAATGTAACTCACAAAGCATTTGGGGAAGAAAAAAAGACAACTATTTTTTTTATATCAAATTGCAGGGCTCCCTATTGAAAGATGTCTTAAAGAGTAGGCTCGCCCTTTCTCGTATGTTGTAAAGGGTAGTTGCATTCTCAGCTCAGCATTTTAAAGGGTACCCAGCAATGTGTGGAAGTTTTTTTTTCTTCCTTTCTCAGGTCAGCCTGTAAAAAGCTGGACTGAAAGTAAATTTCCATGTCCACATACAGCTTGATCTTCTTTTTACACACACACACACGCACATGCACACACACACACAGAAAGACACACACGCATGTACGCACGCACGCATGCACGCACATGCACACACATGCACGTACGCACATGAACTCTGAGATCCCTCAATCTGTGAGTCTAATTCTTCAGTGCTTGTCCCTCGAAGGGGGAATAAAAAATCAAAGACCACGTGAAACTTTCCAAACTGACCTTGTTTTATTTCTTTTTATCTTATTCAAAGTACTATGAAGCTGTGTGTGTGTTAAAACTTAACCCCCAAGCTCTTTGTTATTGTTATTTTTGCTATCATACAGTGCCTATTCTTGGTTAAAAGCCAAAGTTTACTGGCTCTATAATCCTCACTCATGTTTACACAGTGGGCTGCCTACCTGGGTAGATCCCACTGAAGAGCTGCCTGCTGGTGTTTGTCATTAGTTTACCATGTCATTCAGTTGAATATGACGATTAGTCACAGATTTTCGCACATTCCTTCGATTTTTATGGCAGATGTATGTTATGTGTATACACGTCATCCATACCAGCGGCCAGTTGGCCTTCTGTTCCAAAACCTGGTGATTTGATTTTACATGTGGCCACAATAAACCATGCTCTATATATAGTCTCATTCAAAGGACTTTTTTGGGAAATGGAGCCAGAACCAATGTTGGAGGAGATAAAAGCCTGCAACTCAAGGACTATCAGTATGGCAAGTCTGATGCTTTGCCAACTGAACTATTTTAGCCCCTTGACGATATGTCTTAATATGTTGTGACATTACACGTTTTGAGACAAGGTTTGGTCTTGAGACGTTATTCTAGTTTCTACCCAAATGTGTGTTGCACATGGTGATGGTAAATTGTTGAAGAGAATCATCATGAATGATCAGTTAATCCATCTTAGTCTGATTAAGCTGATGGTGAATGTGAGCAGCAATCTAGAGCTGGGTTTCATTGTGGCATGTCGGCAAGAATTCTGGCTGGCTTTTTGTTCAGAATTATATAAAGGAAGTAGAAAATATACAATGCAGCATTGATGAAAATAGTTTAGATAGCATGAATTATAACATTACCAGTAATTAGTTGTTCAGTTCCATTCGTTGTGCCATGATAGTATTGATACTCTTTCAAAGATAGTAGGTGTTCTTTATGTGTGTGTGTGTGTGTGTGTGTGTGTGTGTGTGTGTGTGTGTGTGTGTGTGTGTGTGTGTGTGTGAGCCGTTTAAAGAAACTTCTTAAGCCCTTTTCTGGTGTATTACAAATACTATGTAATCAAGTGGGCCAGTAGTCATAGCATTTTATTTAATACTTTAGTTCTCTGTAACAGCAGTAAAATCAGTTTAACTCCAGTTTAGGGTTTTATCAGAAATCTGTGCAGTTGGAACACACACAATCTTAATGGTAAGCAGTACTTCAGAGCAACTCAAAATGCACAATTAGAACTAATAGAAGAAAATAAACAGATCATTTGTGCACTTTTTTCTGTCTTTTTTTTCAGTTGCAGTTTCTTTTCTTCCTCTTCCGTGTTCTATTATTGGATATATATATATATATATATATATATATATATATATATATATATATATATATATATATATATATATACTCATTGTAAATGTGATTTGATTAGTTTGGTAATTTGTCAAATTTGTTAGCAAACTCGGTGAGGCCAAACACATCAAACAAGACTGATAGCCTGGTCATAGCAATCGAGAATGACGTGCTATGAACACAACTCTAATCTTTCTGCTGCGAGCATCTGGTCAAATAAAGACTAAATCTATAGGCAGTACCAGTGGCTGATATTTTTGTAGGAAGTTTATCATGTGAATCGGTTAAAAATCGGAAATAACTGTATGTGAACCCAGATATGATGAGGATGATAAGCTGGATGGATTTCATGCGGACCCATGGCCATTTTTTATAATCTCATCACATTTGCAGCCACACATTGACACAGATGTTTTCTGAGGGATTAATTCTGTGTATTTTCAGGAATAGAGAAGATGGTTAATGTTGTGTTAGGATTGTAATGTAGAAGTTCATGATGGCTAAAAATGATCTTCACATTTGCGTGAAACTGCAGAGCACTGCAGTTTGATATTTGATATTTATAGGTCTCATGATCCAGCAAACACCATGACAGCACTGACACAGATTTAAGCCTACGCCTTGATCAATTGCAGGTGTTTTTTTTCCTCTCTACTTTTGTTAAAATTACGGCGAAGACATATCATGAATATCCCAATCAAAATGGAACTTTTGTTCTCTAGATTATAACATGTAATGCATTGGGAGAAAAAAACAAAACAAACTGCAGACAAAAAATAATGAAACAGTTTTTAAGATTGTAATTGGTACAGTTTCAGTGTTAGATATTTATGCTTCATTAGTGCACAGCCATCTTTCAGCCACTAGATTTTGATTGATGAGTAGACTGATGCAATGCAGCATTATCTCCACCTTAGGAGGTATGAAACACTATACTTCAACTTGTTCAAGCCGATGAACTTTTGTCTTGGAATCTTATGTTTACACAAAATATAGTATGTAGCTGCCTCTCAGGTGCCAGAATTTGGTGGTGAGACTGATGCAAATCAAATAATTCCTAATTCACATCCGTCTTTATGAAATGTGAACTATATTTAGAGTGTTACAGTTCACTGTTTTGTTTATTGTTGTTTTTTTCTGCATCACATTGGTCATTTAAAATATTTTAATGTTCAACGTAACTTCAATGAAAATATCGAGAATTGCTATGGTCCTTTGAAAAGTGTTGAAATGAAGACACTCCGCCTTGTTGCTGTTCCATTCTGAGATACACATTCGGACATGGAGAGGAATGTTGATGACTGATTTGGCATTATCCTAGCCTCTGCAAGACAACTTATAATATGATTTTAACACATTAAAACCTTTCAGCTTTCTTTGTGAATCTTTGCCAAAATAGGACTGTGGAAAATTGTAACAACACCAAGAAAAAAGTTCTGGTAACATGGCCTGTGAAAATGGGTTGGCTGGGCAGATTTTTTTTTTTCTTGAAGAGATTTTGATCTTGACTAGTGGATTCCCCTGAGAGAATCAGTGCTGGAGTGCTTCTGTCATGTGGTCAGTTGGATGTTGACCACAACTCTGCACATTTTTTTCCCTAGCTGTGAAAAAAAAGGGTTGGATCAGCAGTGAAATTTATATTGCTCAAGTGGATAAAAACAAACAACTCTATAGTTGGCTTAATGACAAAAACAAAACCAAAAAAAAAAGAAAAAAAGGTTATGAATACTTTAAGTATAAAAATTAAAATCATACTTTTTTTTATTGTGTAAAAACTTGATTATATGTAATTTGCATTTAAAAAAAGATTATTTTGCTGTAATATTGTGCCACTGAATTTTCCTGTGCTCATTTGCAGGCTGAAAAAGCAAAACAACTATTGTATCAAGCCAAGTATGGTCGGTTTGGTCTGGGTGATCCCTTTGTGGCCTTACAACGGGATGCCATTGGGACCCGGGACTCCAATTTTGATGAAGCGGCTGTGAAATCTATGTACGACAACCAGCTGGCACAGCTAGAGAACCTCATTGCCACGCAACGTAAAGCCCAGCTCAAGATGAGAGAACAGTTGGCCAACGCAGAAAAGCGCTACCACAAGGTGAGTTATAAGGGGTGTTTGCAAGCGTGATTGGAAGGAGCAAGTAAGAGAACTCACCGTGGATCAGAGGATTTACAAGAAAATTATCTGATTTACAGACGCAGGAAAAGTAAACATTCGAGAAAAAAAGGACCACTAAAAAAGACATAGAAAGGAAAGAAAAGAAGAAGAAATCACAGAATGGTGAATCAGCTGAGTCTCATACTGTATCCTATTTTTCAAGTCCAGGTTTCCATGATTCTACATTCAACATAGTGCCGACTGCGGTTATTATGGTGTATTGCGGTGCTTCTGCATGCGTTAATTAGACTAGTTCAGTGGCGGGCGCATATGTATATGAACGCTATGTGTTCAGACATTTTCTGCTGGTCGTGTATCATGCATAGGGTTCGGCTTTGAAGGGAAATATGATGTCTTGCATGTCATGAATTATAAATCAGGGTGACATGTTTCAGGAAGGCACATTTGTCATTGTTTAAGATTTGAGTGGACAGAAGATGACAAAAGTGAGCAATTTAGATCAGCATTTTTGGGAAAAGTGGGAATGGCACATTGGTTTTTTTTGTTTCGTTTTGTTAAAAGAAAAATTGACTGAAGATATTATAAAAGGACAACCAACTGAATATATTATTTGTGAAAAAAAGGACCCCCCCCCCCCCCCCCCCCCCCCCCCCCCCCCCCCCCCGCCATCCCATGGGCTCTCCACCAGGGTGTTGCCACTGGACCTCACCGGGGCCTAAGCGTCTCCTGGACCCTGGCCTTTCTGAAGTTAGGAGATGTTTCCAGTCAGCTGTTCTCCAGACTGGAGGTGGATATAGCTGATTCTGGTTTGATGATTAACACAAGGTGTTAGAGCCAAAGAAAGGGCTTTCCTGGAAGTTGGTTTTAAAAGAGAAACAGAAAACAAAAACCAAAATAACAGAATGTAAGGGAACCTGAGGATGAAGCTGTGAACATGAATTATTTCTGATGCTCTGATGCGGCATAATCACTGAATGAGATGGAAGGATGGTTTACCAGTATCAGAAGAATGGTCATAGAAGACTAGATTGTGTTGAGATGTGTATTGTTTTGATATGTTTAATATTTGTACTATTGATATATTCAGTCGGTTCATTTCACTAGATCTGATTGCATTGCACGGCATTGCATTAGACTGTTTTGCACTGTGTAGGTTTGTTCTGAACTGGAAGAAGAGAAGAGAAAACATGCACAGGACACTGCGCAAGGTGATGATGTGACCTACATGTTGGAAAAAGAAAGGGAACGCCTCAGGCAGGAGGTAAGATGATTGCCCACCCCTTGTGGCCCATTTTAGAATTAGAGTTTGGCCTGGCTGATGCCAAATGGGGAAAAAAAACCCTGTGTGTGTATGTGTGTGTTTGTGTGTGTTTGTGTGTGTGTGTGTGTGTGTGTGTGTGTGTGTGTGTGTGTGTGTGTGTGTGTGCGCGCTAAAATAGTTTATGTAACTAACTTGCACTGAGCTGAAGCCGATATTATTGACCCATGCCACTACTAAAATGATTATGGTAAAGTATACATCGTTCTAGGCAATATTAAGAACAACAAACTTTTTCCTATGTTTTCTGATTGGATTCTAATCAGAGTTCACATCATGTAAACACATTTCTTGTCTGTTAGAATAACTTAGATAGTCTTCAGTTTTATGGCTGCCTTCTGTGAAGGACAGTCATAGAAGGACTGGAGTTAGGGGAATGGTGTTGTCACTTGTGTTCATCCTTCATTGTGGACGTGAGAATTGGACTGTGAAGTTGATCTGGGGGTGAAAAATCCAGGAGTAAGAATTTGAGAACAGATGCTCATGCCAGCTTTTCAGCATCTCAGTCCAGCAAGGAATTTTAAAAAAAAAGTATTATCTGGCTGTGTCAGTCAACAAGTCAGCATGTTTGTTGGCAAACATGAACCACTTCTCACGGTTACCAGACCATTATAGATATGCAGAGTGCAGGCTTGTATGTTGCCATGACTCCTCCTTGTCTGGAGCAGTGAAGAATGCATGTCAGAGAGACCGACGCCAAAGAAATGTTGAATAGACAATGTAGAGAATTGATTTGCTCGTTCTTCATTTTCCTTGTCCTGAGTGTTGTTCATCTTGCCTGAAGAAGACCTAAGAGGTCGAAACGCGTCGTGTTTTGTCTTGTGATTCGTTTGTTCGTGCTTGGCGGATGCAGCATTTGAATTTTTTAAAGATTTGTTTAGATTTCCACCTGCAGTCGCCTCACTTTGCAACAATGTGGGATTAGTCATGGTTATTGATATCAGTATTGAGATAACTGATATTGTGGCTGTCTTTTGTTAGAGACCAAGGTCAAAACACTTTAAATCCACACACTTGTTCACACCAGGGGCAGCCTAAAAGGTAAAGCCCACTGAACAGTTGCCTGCTGGCATTAATGTTTTGTTTCATGTGTTACTCATTTGAATGTCAGTCACCCAGTCTTTCACTCATTCACTGATTTGCCGTGGAGGAAGCCTGCAGTATGATGTATATATGTGTTATCCATACTAATACATATCCAGTGTCAAAACTGGCCCTCTCTACCAAAAATTGTCAGTGGGATTTTACCAGTGCTTATGATATTTATATGTTCACTCATGGAATTTCTGTTTTTAGTTTTACTCAAAGGACTTCACTGGACATGGAGTCAAAACCAGTGTTAATTCTAAGGGACAAATCCTGCTATCTAGTTGAAATATAGGATTAAGATCAACTGTTCGCTGTGTGACTGCTATAGTATTGCACTTTGAAAGTACAGTTGACCTTTTTTTTTCTTTAAGAAAATATAAAGATGGATTTATGCTTTCACAGAGAAAAATCATTGTCATTCATTTTAGTGGAAGCTTAAACAAGAAGTTGACAGCTAATAGAGCCTCTGAAAATGTTTGGTTCAGGTTACTGTTCTATTTTTTTCTTCATGCTCATCGAGAACATTTAGATAATCTTTAGATGATAAGAGAGAGAGGTAAGGTAATGTTGCTTGTAGCCCAGCCAACTGCAAAGGGCCATATCAGGGCTGTCACCACGTTGAAGAGAGAGAGAGGGGGAGAGAGAGAGAGAGAGAGAAAAGAGTTTGTGTATGAGTTTGAGAGAGAGAGCATGTTAACAGAACAAAATGGTTGTCATTTGTCACTCATTCTAGATGTCAGTTCGGCGATGTGACCTCAAGACAATGTCCGGGTGTCCACTTATTTTATTGACAGGTGTGATAGCTAAAAGATGCTGGACTCTTATATATGTCAAATGAGCTGAAGTGTGTCATGGCTTTGTCTGATCTTTCAGATCAGTATACGAGAAGACTTAGTGGTTGAGACATTTTCATATGGGTATATATGCCTACGAAAATGAAAGATCAAATAGATTCCGTAATCCATGTAGGTGTTTGGTTAGGCATGAAAAAAAAAAATTAGGATGCACCAAAATACTTTGAGCGGAGAGGAGCTGTGCCACATGTTCCCCCAGTGTATACTGAAATGCTGTGATGAATGCTTAGACAAAAAAATCCCCATTGCACATGGCTGTGGACAGTATCGGGCGCACCATTTCTGTTGCAAGTTAGTCATGTATGCAATGTTATGGCATGATTAGTTTTATTTAGGTGTGTACAACAATTTGGGGGTGGGGGGTGGGGAGGGGGGCGGGAGAGAAATTGGTAAAAGATACCCAACTTTGAGTTGTGTCATCGTTGTGTTGATTTCCAGATTGACTTTGAGAAGTCCAACTCTAAAAAGCTGGAAAAGGACCTACGCCGCACTCTGGCGGCCCTGGAGGAGGAGCGAGCCTCGGCTGCCAGACACAAACAGGTGGCGCTGTTACTGCTGAAAGAGCGCAAGCACATACTCCAGAAACTGTCAGCTAGTGGACAGAGTTTATCACAGGTAAAAAAAAAAAAAGCAAGAAAGAAAAAAAAAACTGTTTCCGTTCCTTTGGTGGAAACTACACATTAGTAATGTTTTCTTTGTCTTGTTCAGATCAGTACAAAGTGAAAAGAAAATTTGATTCTTTAATAATCGAATGACTTGATAGAGATTACAGCATTAGTGTGAGGGGGGAAATGTTTACAGGGAAATTGTGTTCCATTCCCTCTTTGTAAACAAAAAAAATTGAAAGTGCCATCTTTATGTTCCCTGCTCTCCATATTCCGCCTTCTTTCCCTTGGGCCTCATACTTCCTTTTTACCTGTCTCCTTTTTTTTTGGTAAAGAAATTATTTTTTTAAAAAGAAAGCAGTAATTTACATCTCAGATTTATGGACAAAAGGTTTATGATGAAAAAAAAAGTTAACTCCCTAGTTTTCTTTACCCACATGCACAAGCAAAGTGAATCCATAATTATAATCACCTGATTTCAGCTTTGTGTGTGTGTGTGTGTGTGTGTGTGTGTGTGTGTGTGTGTGTGTGTGTGTGTATATGAAAATGTGTGTGTTTTGTGTGTGAGAGTGAGTATATTTTGTGTGTGTGTAGTGCGTTCGTGCATGTGTGCATGCATGTGTTTGAGAGTGAGTACCACTTCAGTATTGGCATTTTCTCAGCAAGTAAAAGTGCTAGGTAACCAGACTTGGCAGAACAGTAAATGTTTAAATCAGTCCAATCATTCCGTACATGGAGAGACACTGGATGATAATGACCTTGAATCTAGGATTAACTCTAACAGCAACCGTTTGCTTAATGATACATGCAGATGTTTAATAAAATATTCACTTACATACTGTCAGGAATGCAGGGAGAGGAGAAGGTGGGGTGGAGGTGGGGGGGGGGGGGGGGAGAAGAGGAGTAATCTGATGTCAGTAAACAGTCAACAACAACAAAAGAACAAACTTACATTCTATTAAGATAAGACCATTTGATATGATTTTTACTGAGGAGAGGTGGAGGTATAAATATATCACTAATCAGTTACTAATTATAGAATTAAATTATAAACATTTCTTTTATTGCCAGCTGTAGCTAAATGAGACTTAACATTTTTTTTTATCACAGTGAATCGAGCAAGTAAAACAGCATTAAAGCAGCAGTGCTTATTAGTTTAGCTGTAACAGATCTTTGAGAAAAGAAAATTACAGGAAGGCGTAGTAAATTGTACATTGTTCCCAAAATGATGAAGATGGGTGATTAAGTGGGAAAATCTGAAACTTGATGCATTAAACACACTGTAGCGTTTTGTGTTGTAGGTCACATGCACATCAGTTGGCTGATAATGCACATTTGGAATATGTAGGTGACCTGTCAGTTAAGAAATTAAAAAAAAAATGGACTGAGACTAAAATATCTGACAAACAGATTTCAGGAGGAAACTTTTCATCAAGACGAGAAGCATGCTGGTGGCTGTTGCATAATTGGCAGAGAGGGTACAGCTATTCGGAGGACTTAAGACTGCTTCTGTTTAGAAGCAAAGGCATGAGGTTACCAAAAAAAAGAGGGAGGAGGGGAGAGTTTGGAAGGAACTGGGGAATGGGAAAGCTGAGTGAGAGGAGAAGGGGAGGTGAATGGAAGAAAGGGAAAGGTTGGTATGAAGGTGCTGTTGGGCTCTGAAGACATAATCGGTGATGAACATATTCTCAGTCATGAGGACATGAGCGTTATTGTTTGCTACTGCTACTGTTGTTGGCTGCCATATGCGTGTGCTTGTCGTCAGGTGTTTAAACAGGAACTGCTTGAAAAATGAGATTGGTCTGAGAGGAAATATGAATATTATGGGCAGTAGGACTTTCTTTTTCTTTTTTAATGTTTGTTCTGTTTTGTTTTTGTTTTATCTCGGACATATTTCATCTGCAGCTTGACATTGATTGTCCCACAGAAAAGAAAAAGTCCTTGGAATTGTAATCACAATCCCTTCTCCTTCCACACCCACCCTAGCCCTTTATCCAGCTGTTGCATATGTTCATCACTTGTGAGTCAAATAGGCAAACTGCCTTTCTTGTTAGCTTAGATCTTAAAGCATGCTGATGCTGCTTAATTCGTTATGTTTGTGATATCACTTATGCCATTGTTTATTTTTTCTACTTTGAAAGCCTGATTTGGTCCTGAGAAGAGATCAGTTACCCCAAAACTGACACTGCTTTTTTTAAGATTGTATGATTTTTCCAGTTGGTGACGGGAATTGCAAATGACACAATCGTCTGTAACTTTTCAGGGAAGTGATGCTATGATAAGAAAGCCGCCAAGGTGATTTACTGCAGATATCCCAGGCAATGACAAGTGATACGTCACTTTCTGATTTTTCAGGGAGACTACAGTCTACCTGAAGAGATGAGAGCTGAAGACGTGGTGGAAGGCCTTGAGGTGGATCCCCAGCGCTCCTTGACCATGGAGGCAGCATTAGAAGAGCAGCTAGGCAAAATTGAAGCAGAACGAACGGCATTTCAAGGGGTTTTGGACCCAGAACAAAGCCGCACTCGTGAATTGGAAAACCAGGTTGAAGCTCTCCAGCGTCAGGTTCAAAGCATGGCCAGCCCATTCTGGTGTCGATTCTCTAGAGATGAAGTCTGGGATCTCGTATCGCACGTTGGAAGCCAGTCTCCGGCCCCTCTCTCCTCGCTGCACTCTGGCCCAGTGTCGCCCAACACCAATCCCAGCGTCTACAGCCAGGCTTTCGGTCGTCCTCCGATGGGATTGGGTGGTGAGCCTGGGGCGGGTAGACCTATAGGTGTGGTAGGGGCCAGTGCTGCATTGCCTCATCTACGTCAGACAGCAGGAATCAACAAAGTGGTCGATGGTGGTCGTATAGGCTCCATATCCCCTGAACGTGAAGTCATCCACCGACCAGCAGAGGCTCGCAAAATGCAATACAGCAGTGGGAGGAGGAGGAGGGGGGTACTCTTCCCCTGTGGTAGAGAAACAGGGTGCCAGTGTTCTTTCCACTAGTCCAAGAGAAGCTCGTGTGGTGACTGTTGGGAGCTCCGGGCCAGAGTCTGGTCCCCTGCTCGTTGGAGGTAGTGCTGGTGGAAGTGGAGCGCGCGTCAGCATTTCCCCGGGAACAATGCCACCGTGGTCACGCAGGGAGGAGGCAAGATCTCCTTCCACGTGTCGGCCGGTGCCGGTGGGGTGATAGTTGGAGGCAGTGGCACGGGGTCCCCTCAGAGAACTGCGTCAGCTACAGCTAGCCCCATGAGTGCAGGGCGTGGCAACCCCCCTCCTGTTCCCCCAAACAAGCCCAACATACCCCCGGGCGCAGCAGGAAAACCAGCGCCCCGCCTAAAGTAGCTGTGATGGGTCGGGAACGTGGTGGGATGGACGGTAAGGTCGTCCAAATCCCCGTCAACGTCGTAGCCTCGCCCACCTCCTCCACTGCCTCTAGTCCCAGCTCCAGTTCCCAGTCGTCGCGCGAAAGTTCACCCATACGGAAAACTGCGCAGGTTTGTGTTCACGCTAAATGAAAGGGGAAGGTGTCATTGGAATTCATAGAACTTCATCTTGGCCACAAGGCCAGCTCATTTTACTCATGCTGTCGTTAGTCTGTTGCTTGTGCTAGACATCCTCCTCATCAGATCCCTTACCAGTCGCCATGTCATTGCTCTTCTCTTTGTCTGTCTGTCTTTTAAGAAGTGGGATTGCTTTACAAATCATTGGTTGAAAACATTTTGATAATTGCTGGAATGAACACTTCGGCCATTTGAAATGTAAAAATTAGAATAGAGTAGCTGGTAGACCGACATTCTTACTTAGTATATACCATAAGATTTTTTGCATTAATGAAATGGGATCATACAGAAGAAATTTTTAAAAAGATAACTTTGCCATTTAGCATCATTATCATGTCATGCGCTTGAAATATATTGCATGAATGGATTTGATTTTGTTATTTTCTTTCATGTTGCTTTATAGAATGATGTTTCTTTCCCTGAAAAAACAAAACAAAAAACAAAAAAACAAAGCAAAAAACCTTGTATTTTAACCGTAAGTGTTTTGAATAACTGAAAAGGAGTGAATGAGAATTGATGTGTGCATTGATCAGTATGAGGCCAGAGACTGTTTAGACATGATTTTACAGACTGAAATACTAGAATGTATTTCATGGGCATCAGCAGAATTGATTTGTGTTAAAAAATTTTCCCTCATTAAAAATACATAGCTGCCAACTGTTACGGGAAAACCGGGACATATCGTATTTTTTAAATTTGTCCCTATTTTCGTTGTTTGCTGAAAAAATTCCGGTTTACAAGTTTTCAAAAAAAAAAAAAAAAAAAAAAAAAGCCCAAAATTAAATAAAAGAACGTTTGGCAACTGGTCCGACTGAACAGAAATCGTAAACTCGGAAGTCAGCATGAAAGGGGCATAACTAGGCCCATTCCGCGCATGCGCATAGCTGCTGTTCAAATAGTCAACATGGCGTCTTCAAGTGGTAGCACGGAGAAAACCACAAAACCTAAACGATTCCAGCGGTATCTGCCAGCTTATAAAGACAAGTTTCTATAGGTCACTTCTTGCCCTTCAAAGGGTGAAAAGTTTGCTTTCTGCACCATGTGTCGATGTCCGGTGAATATTTCACATGGGGGAAGAAATGATCTGGCCGATCACGAGAAGACCACGAAGCACAAAAAAAACAACGAAGCTGAGGAATCGGCAGCCGTCAAAAAAAACATGATGGTGGCAAAGGCCAATCTTCATGGCTCTTGCTATGAGCAAAAGTTCAGCCAGGAGTTTCTAAAGAAGGCCAAGTCCTAGACTGCACAAATAGTGAAAAAAAAAACCTAGATCTTTGAACACAGGCTGTCAACTCAGGGTGTGGGAGTAGTGGTTGGATCATGACGACTGGGGAGTGGGGAGTAGCTTGATGGAGCCTTAGAACTGGGGTGGGGGGAGTAGCTTGATGGAGCCTTAGAACTGGGGTGGGGGGCGATGGTAATTAAATGGAGCCGGAGGACTGGGGATGAAGTTGTTTGAGCAAGATTGTGGGGTACAGTTGATGAAACATAACTGTGTTGTGTTGTTAATGAAACATGACTGTGGGGTGTAGTTGATGAAACATGACTGTGGGGTATAGTTGATGAAACATGACTGTGGGGTATAGTTGATGGATCCTAAGTCCTATGGGGTGTAGTTGTGAGATCATAAGGGCAGAAGGGTGAAGTTGATGGAACTTGAACTGAAGAATGTGGGTGTAGCTGATGGAAGCCCAGGACTGTGAGTGCTGTTGATTGGGAGGGCAGAGCATCTTTTATGTTCATCCTACATCAATATGGAAGATAAAAAAGCTGTTTGGGTAAGTCTTATTTTGTGTGTTTTGTATATTAATCTATAGAAAAAAAATATGGTGGCTACCTACATAAGAGGCTTTTTTTACACAAAATATTGTATTGTATGCAACATACTAATATGCATGCTTTGATATGGTTTAATAATAGGCTTGCTTTTGATTAGTTTTCCTATCAGGAGATGAAAAATATGCCTGTCAGAGTGTAAAAAAGGCTTCAGCTTCAGGGGGCTGCGCCCCCTGACCCCGCTGATCAGGAGGGGGGCCAGCCCCCCTCCCGAACCCACCCCCCATGAAGTGTTACTCTTTTTGACTCTGGGAGGTTGGCAGCTATGAAAATAGGACAATTTTTCTCTCCACACAATTGTTAGGATAAGCAGATTAGCTAAATGATACAGGTAGGGCAGTAAGACATTCAAACATTTTTTTACCTGGTTTCAGTGACATTAGGATGCAGTGTACTGTTTAGGACACCAGACTGTCAACCATGTTTACATGGCTATAATGTGATACCTGTGTACAAAAGGAGTGCTCTTTTTTAGTTTACGCTCATGGTCAGAATGAGACATAAGAGATTGCAACACGTGAAGTTTCTGAGATTAGCAAAATAAAAGTATTTACCGTTGTGGTGTAGAAACTGTTAAGATCACTGCATTCACCATTTGTACAGCTGTGTCATCTGTGTAATGGCAGAAGGTGTCATCAATGGCTTGTTGAATGCAGGTCATCAGACAGGGCCATGGCTCAGAAAAGGTGTTGAATTTCCAGGACCTTGCACTTGCAGTGAAAAAATGAAGTATGCGTGAAAGTTAAGATTTTTTTTGGGGGTGACCAGAAATCTTTTTCAGTTTCATATTTCAGATTGTTTGAAAACAGCAGTTGAAAGAAAATAGTTATTTTCATTGACTGAAGAATGAAATGCGTTTGTAGAATTAATATAAAACTCGAAACAAAATTGATTTTCACTGCAATATGCGGTGAAGAATGAAATGCGTTAGTAAAATTAGTGTAAAACTCAAAACAAAATTGATCTTCATTGCAATATCCCGTATCTGTCTTGGTCTTCATGAACTGCAAAAGTACATTCATCAGTAAGATCCTGCTTGGATGATGTTGTGAGTGTGTTGCAGAAACTCTAAGACACTAGAAAGAAAAACGAAAATTCAAGGAAATTCTGAATTGTGAATTGTTAATGCATCAAAGTTTGTGTCTGCCAGATGCCATTGTTAGCACTACAAGCCAGTCCCTTAATTTGCCATTCTAAGGGGTGACTGACATTTGTTTGACAGATTCTGTTTATTGAATTATACCGTTACAGTAAATTGTAGTGTTGTACTTTGTACTGTATATTGTTTGAATTATACACATGTCAACATGGTTATGAACAGAATTAGGCCAGAAACAGAACCAGTTGTTCTTTTTGAGTATTGATTTATGACAGGCAGATCTGTGATTTTCAAGATTTATATGCGAAGCTTAACTGAATTCTTGCCTCTTTATTTGAAAATGCCAGCATTTGTATGACATTTTAATACCTTTTTTCCTCCCCTTTTTTGTTTTAACTTCAGATATGGAAGCCAGTGTTAGTTGTGATGTGCACATGTTTACTTTTCAGTTTGTAGCTTTTGAGATTACATTGTATCTAAATGTATGCAGTTAAGAGAGCTATTGAACATATTATTTTGTATGCAGTCATTGAATTTCTAAATGATTGTGATTGGTTGTGAAGTTCATACAGTTATTACGCTGGTGTTTGGGTTAAGAGGAAAATTGAGATGGATATTTCACCCTCAGATTTAGAGCAGTGGGGATAGTGACCACTAACTGACACCCGAATTTTGTTGGTTCACTGCGCTTTGAATGCTTATGGATAGTACAGCTGTTGGGTGTATGTGGGTAAGTTGTGAATGCAGGCATTATAAAGAGCTTGAAGAGCCAGGCAGGGTGGCTGCCAAAGTGATATGCTGTTCTGGATGAAATTATATGGTTGGTTTGGATCTGCTTAAAATTCCAATTATCCTGAAGAATCTTCCAAGAGAAGGGTCCAAATCCCATATACGCTGGTGACAGTTTTTAAGATTGTCCTAAAATGTGAGCCATTTAACTTACAGCATGTGATTGATTCCTTGGAGGCCCCCAGAAAGATCTCCAGTCGATGAGTCATCCGCGTCAGTATCAGCATACTGTGAGAGTCCTTCACCGTGCTTTGGTGACCCAGCATTCACAGCACAGATATTTCCTCACAGCAGATAGTTCTGTTTAATCATCTTAAAAAAAAAATTGGCTTCATAAAAACTTGGCTTCTGTTTTACAGGTTAATTGCCCTGTTTGTTGACTTAGTTTTGTACTCCAAAATAATTGCTTGACTGTCGCTGCCTCGCGCTGCCTCTACGCTACAAACGGGTAGGGCTTGTTCCCTGTTGACACTGCCGTATGTCACCGTCACATTCAATGAAGGAGGATAGGATAATGTTGCTTATAGCCCAGCCGACCGCAAAGGGCCACATCAGGGCTGTTCAATGAAGGAAGGATTTTGATCATTTTATTGGAGTAAGAACAGTAATGTCCTCCTCCTCAAAGACCTGCACTCTTACCAGAGCAAAAGTTCCATCACTGGTTTTTCTTCTCAGTCTTGTGCTACTGCTGATGCAAGTTTTGTGGCTTGAGCAACGCTTATATATAAATGATAACTTGTCTCACTAGTCACTCACAGAAAACACAATGTAGCTGTGCGTTCGAAGCTGGGTGGAATTTGCCGTTCTGCCTTCAGAAATAGCTTTCTATCAGTGAAATCATCATGTTTTAGGATATAAAGAATTTATTTAACAGAAACAAATTCAAATTCTTCATTTAACAGAAACAAACACAAAAAAAATAGGTCAACAGAGAGAGAATTAAAATGTAGTACAGTTCTTATCAGTTTGTATATTCCTGCACTTACCAACATATCATCAGTTGATGTTGCATCGGGTCTTGCTGATTGAATATTACCTTTACAACATGACTTGCACAAAATTGTACCTGTAGGACCAGGACAAGAGAAAGATGGTTCTGATTAAAAAAAAAAAAAAAATCAGATAAACCCATATCAAAACATGTAGATCCATGCTGCTCTTTTGGGGTTGCTTGCTTTCTGTTCTTTTTTTTTTTCCTTTTTTATGTATTTTTTAATTTATTTTATTTTATTTTTAGTGTTGATGCACATTCTAATTTTGCATGAATGGCATGACTGGTTAGTGTAGAATGCAGCAGAAGATCTTCGGTGGAGAGAATCATTGAATGACTGAAACCGGTTTACATTTCAGATTTGATTTAAGGAGTGAAGATATTACTAGAGTGTGATTTTTGTTGTTTTTCAGTTTTTTTATTTTGGGTTGAATAGAGCAAGCTTCCTGTGTTCTGAAAGACATGTGTCCCAGTTTTCTTTGTTGTATTCTGTCTGCCTTGACAAGGAGTTCGTGTTGCTTGGAACCCCACCCTCCTTCTCCTGCACCCTATCGCTCCCGTTCAGTTTTAATCTCCCTCTTGGTTGGTGTTGTCGATTTTGGTGTTGTTGCTGTTGTTGTTGTTGTTGCATGCTGCATGTTGTGGTTTGCTTGCAGCTTTCCCCATCCCCTGTTGAAATGGAAGCACCTGTAGACGCTTCCTCTAACACAAGTGTGGCCCAGTCCACCACTACCGCCCTGGAGTTTCTAGGGCCTGAAATGGCTAATCTGCAAGAGTTACTTGCTGCCTTGTCCACAGGTAATGCCATTTGATTTTGCTTTGCTATCCATTTTTATTTTTGGGGGGTTGTTCATGCTGTGGAGAGAGAGAGAGAGAGAGAAAGGTGCACTAATTCGTGGTTGAGTAAAGATGTGAGTACATCACAGTGAATGAGTGACAGATGTGCTGAACATCTGAGCCTGAAGTTCAGTGGAACCTGTCAGTAATGACCTCCGAAGTCTTGGGGGAAAAAAATGGATCTGTATAGGGACAGACTCTTTGATAGGACTTCCCCTCTTCGTGAATTTTTGGATTTCAGCAATATGTGAACATAAGAATCTGTGGGAAAAAAAGTAACTATTTCAGTGAAAAATAAAACTGGGGAAGAAGGAAAAAAAAAAGGAGCATTGGAGTCCTCTGAATGTTGGTCTCGATAGTGGTGTGCTAGCAGACAATGGTGACGTCACAAAATGTCGTGAAGTTTCCGTGATCAGAGCGGATAATCACCATTTTGTTGACATGGTCGAAGGCAAAAATGATGTCGGGATCAGATGCCATTGTGTGGCAAGATGCTGCAGAAATGAGAGAGACTGACAAAAGCTAAGCTGTTCCAGTGAATGGTTCTGGTCGTGGTTGGACTTGATACTGGATTATACATCTTTCAGTGCTCAGATTTGTGTCAGGTGGCACCGTTTTGAAAGTATGTTCCAAAATTTGGGGTGGGGGGTGGGAGGAAGCATGCCAGCCTGAACCGCCTAAAATGTCAGTGATTTTTGCTTTCTCTCAGCCGGAGCCCCGAAATGCTCCAGAAAATTGCCAAATCTTTGAAAATAGGGAGTGTTTATTGAGAGGGCCTTTATTGGCAGGTTTCACTGTATGACACAAAGAAGAGCTCCCAACACAGACCCAGGGCACTTTTATTGTTGCACCAAACTTGCCACTGCTTTTTTTTTTTTCTCCATATTTATGTTGTGAATTGATACACTTTTCCTTTTGGTAAAGTTTGCTTGCAGCTTTTCTTTTTCGTTTGCTTTTGTAGATCAACTTTTATCCACACATGCGTGCATGCACTAAAAGCATTATGAGTGTTACTGCTGCCTCTAAAATTATCTTTTTAACATGAACAGTTACAAGGAATCACAGAATTCCCCATCGCTCCCCAATCCCACCGTTTTTAAAAGGGAATCTTGTTTTAGTAACTGTTGGTCACCTCTTCCTCTCATTCTGTTTCTTTCTTTGTTTTTGTAGGGATTTAACAAACACAGACTGCAGAAAAAGTAGAATTTTCTGCAAGCATTTAGCTCACTAACTGTCGCATTATTATTTATTCAGATGACTGTGTATGTGTGAGCTTTTGTATAAATGTTCATAGGAATGTATTAGTGTGCCTGTGGGTTTGTTGAATACAGAGCTTTGAAGGTGCAGTATTTTTTGTAACTTTATGAACACTTAGTATTTTTTTTTAAAATGAGATTATGCATCTTTATATATTTTGTCTGAGATTCATCTTTACCCTAAGATTACATCAGTCTGATGAAAACTCACTTTTTCATTTGTTCAGTCATGCATTTTTCATGTATCTGTAATGTGTGTTATCCTCTTTTTGCGAATTTTAAATTCAAATATGTATTCTCTATGATGTTAGAACATTGTCTTGACTTTGAAACACAATTTTGCATGTTTCTGCATTTTTACTCTTAACGTATTTCTGTTTATAATAGTAATACATACTGACTTATATTTCATGACAGTTGGTGATATGTACAGTTTGTATTTGTGCCCTGTAAAATTATTCCTGAGTGAATTACACATGCTATTTCCTTACTTCTTATGTACACAGGAAAAAACAAAAATGAAATATAATTCCACAGATAATTGACATTTTTGAAGGGATTACTTGTTCATGTTTACACCTGCTGTATTTGATGTAATATAATTGACCTTTTGAATTAATGGTTGAACTTGTACAAGACCTTTGTGCACATGCATTATTATACTTAATTTTTTTCCGTTAAATTTGATAAGGTTCTTGTATCCATTATGAATTTAACAATGTTCATCAATCACAGTATCAGTCTTCACTATCTGTTTGTCAGTGTCTTTGTTCATTGTTTCTGTTGAAGTTTCTTTGTCTGGGCCTGATGTATTTTGATTGTGTAATGATTAGAATGGAACAGCAGTGCCACCTTATGTGTGGCAACCTATGGTAGGTTGTTCATGTTGTACAGAATGAAGATTGCTGCATGCAGTACCTTGCATGACTTGAGCCAGGACATGACAGTGTAAAAAGCCACCTATTGACAGACTTCTGTGCCAAGTTATGGCATGGCAAAACTGAACATCAGATACGTACAGTGTACACCTACTTTGGGAAGACATCTGAACTTCTTGTTTTTTTTAATAAAACAACAACAGCAACTGTGAAGAAAAAAACACACACAAATTTGTGAAAACCAAGCCCTATATAATACTCTTATGCTCTATAAGTCAAAGGTAGATGGTTTGAAATACAAACTTGTAGATGTTCATAATTCAGGATGGAGTCCCCTTTGTCAGATTTATTTAATAATGTGCAACAAAGTACATACAGCAAGTCATTGTTCACAGCTATTTATTTCACTTTGATAAACCTTCAGTGTGTTAGTTGTTTCATTTGTGTTTTATACTATTTTGCATGTACAGGCACATGCTTTTTCCTTTTCCCTCCACCTTTTGTTCTCTTCCTGAAAACATTTAGTTGTCCATGTATACATGCACACCTGTAGAGAAGTGGACATGATGACAGGCAGCCTTAGAGGCATACCCTAACCCTAAGAGGTGTTCTGTGAGAACACCAACAGGAAAATGTGAAGAAAAAACAACAGTGGTGAAATCTTGCACTGTCGATTTTGCAAGACGAATCCTTATATATCTAGAGGTATATTTACTCGGGAGTTTTTGTGCACGTTAGATTCAGCTCCAAGTGGAGATGCCTGTCTTTAAGACTGTTTTGTTTTTTCCTAGAAGTTTTCCTTTAGTATGCAGGAGATTCAGTTCCAAAATAGCCGTAGTTTCCAGTGAAAGCTCCCTCTCATCAAAGACTTTGATGTTTTATTTTCGGGAACAGTTTTCAGTTTTTACATGCATTGAATTTAATTTCCTTCGTTTAACCCCATGACTACCAGAGCACAAACTGAATTTTTATTCAATCTCCCTGCTGTGAGAACGCTTATAAACAAAATGAAACAAAAAAAAGAAACACACAAAAAAAAAAGAAAAAAGGAGAACAAGCCAATTCCATATGTTCTGGTGACAGAACCAAGACTAAAATCGGTGTACTTGCGTTATTTCGCCCTCGAAAAGACCACTGAAGAAACAAAATGCTTGTACCACGCCCTCCACGTGGAGTGGCCACATATTAGCCTTCCTCCTCTCACGCCAGTTCAAGACAGAAGTTGGCAAACCGTGACACGTAACTGTCAGTAAACTTGGTTCCAAGGGGAAAACTGTCTGAACCAGCTCACATTGCGTGTGCTAGAGTTAAAAGATCTGTGATCAGACGGACATCGATTCATCGCCAGTGTTTCAGTCAAACTTTGACCAGGACTGATGAGGGGGGGAGGGGGGTGGGGGGCTCAACCACCAGCAGACTGAATCTAAACGCAGTTGGATCTTGGCGCTTATGTGTAATCGATGTTAATGGGTCAGCAAGTCGACTGAAGTGTGTTGCAACCTTTCCATGTCTTTAGAAATTATGTGACAGAAGAGGGTAAGTGTGAGATGCGTTTAGGGGCAAATGGCGATATCATAACTGGTAGGTATGTAATTTTGTAGTCCAGCTGCAAACAGAATGTTTTCTTTGTGTACAGTAATTTCCATTGAAGTTTCTGTGTAAAGATGTTTCCTGAAGTTTTCTGTTTGTTTGCATTAGATTTAACTCCAGGCTATGATGCCCACTTAATAATTTGAGTAAAGCCCATTGTGTGTGTGTGTGTGTGTGTGTGTGTGTGTGTGTGTGTGTGTGTGTGTGTGTGTGTGTGTTTCTCCTGAAAGTTTTCTCTCTGTGCATGTTAGAATTAACTTCAGGAAAAGATTCCCTCCCTTTGTGTTGTATACATTAAACTCCAAGTGAAGACGTCCGCCTTTGGAAGGTTTTTTTTTTTTTGTTTTTTTTTGTTTTTAAATTTTAAACCTTATGTTTTTTGGTCTTGAAGTTTTTCATAGTGTACATTAGATTTAATCCCCAGTAAATACTACATACCTTCAAAGAATGTTTCCTGGAAGTTTCAGCTTTGTGGAAATTGGAATTAGCTTCCAGTGGAGACAGCCCTGATGTGGCCCTTTGCGGTCGGCTGGGCTATAAGCAACATTATCTTATCTTATCTTCCGGTGGAGACTTTTACTTGAACTCTTTTGCAGCATATGAAATTTGGGACTGTATTCTGACAGCATTTTCAGAGAAATAAAGACTTCTTACTTGAACCCTTTTGCTACTAATGGAATTGGTCAACTGTGTGCTGCCAACATTTACAGAAATATACAAAATTGTATCTAATTTTTCCTTTTACAACCTGAATTTATTTTTTTGATGGAAAGCATCTTCTAAAAGTGCAAAGTGGTGCGAAGGTACCTTAGCAAAACAGCCGAAGAAGAGACTCATTTATAGGCGGACTTCTCCCTTCTGAGGTTACTATTCATAATCTCATTGCCTTGAGTGAAGGCTGAACAAAATTAAAATGTTAAACTCATTGGGAAGACTAGACAGAAGGTAGAGAGTGAATCAGTGGTAAATAATTCTGTTGGCTTAATGTTAACAGGGAAAAAAGGGACATGGCATGCACTAAAATAAACCCTTTATGAGTAAGATAAATCAGCAAAAGAACTCATTATCTGCCATGTGGATGCAGATGTATGGATCAGACTTTTAAGTTGAAATCAAAAAGATTGTCTGCTTCAGCATATATTGTCCATTTGAGCACTTAAAAAAGACATGCAAGGGAAAGTCTGCTTCAGTATATATTGTCCATTTGAGCACTTAAAAAAGACATGCAAGGGAAATAACAAAAATTGTGTCTGATGCAATGCTGAATGAATGTCAAAGAGTATGTGTTTGAGATATTCATTGTAGGTCTAACCAGCTTTGTGTTAAACCAGAGATAAATGTAATGTGAGTATCTGGATACAAAAGAGCTGAAAGAGTTACTTTCTCTGAAAATTTTCTCTATGCATACATTAGAATATTAGATTTAACAACCCTTCCTTAAAGACTTTTTTTTTTCTTCTAGATCAGTTTTCTGTTTGTGTTTATTAAATTTAACGGCCAGAGAAAACTCTCTACCTTCAATTTTTTTTTTTTTTCTGGAGCAGTCTTCTCATTGTGTATGTCAAATTGAACTAGGAAGATTCTCCCCTTTTTTTTTTCTTTTGTTGTAAGGATCTCTGAGGATTATTGTGTAGCTGTTTCAGAGTGCTAAGTTACACTCGGGTTTAACGACCACATGTTCTAAAGGCGGTTGATATGGCCAACAGGAATAACCATCCTAGGAGAGTAAATGGAATGGGACCAAGCTGACGCTACTCCTCACCAACAGAATGACAAGATGCTAAGTTGGAGAACGAAGATGCCAGTTGTCATGTTTAGCGTTAGGGAGATTCACAGTTGCAGTGTGTGGCCGCAAACTTGGTATGCCATCACTTGGCTAACCAGGCACCCGACTATTATAATTGTAACGATCATCAGCTGAAGGATGGTCCGTATGAAAACATGCCAGTTAAAAACTGCAAAAATAAAGTGCCAGTTGCTGTGCATCGTGATTTTCTCTCTTTTTTTTGGTGGTAAATGAACTGTTCAAACCATTGCATGGATTGTAAATGAACTGTTTAAACTATGGCATGAATTGTAAATGAACTGTTTAAACTAAGGCATGAATTCAGTTTATGAGTTATGTGAAATCATGTAGACCTACAAGATATTCCCTCTATGATTTTATATTTGGAGTACATTTTTTGTGTGTGAAAGTGCTTGGGACCAGTTAACATTATGTTCCCTTTGACTGTCAAGAAGTCACACTATCAGGTCCATACCTGGATTGTATTTGAATTTATGTTGGAAAAAAGAACAAGATTCTTGGAGCTTAATGAGTTTTGAATTTATAGATCAGTCAAGCATGAAATTATGAAGAAAATTAAAAGGAAAAAAAAGGACATCAGTTGATCATGAAAAGTAGGTCTTGCATCAGTATCAGTTGTCAAAATTAAAAGTATATTTCTTAAAAATGATAGAAAATGTTAAACTCTAATGCATTTGTAACAGTTGTCAAAATTTAGATGTATCTCCTGAGCCTGAAAATAGCCAATGATCAGAAAGAAATGTGTATAATACCCCTGATGTGGTCTGGAAACCCGCGTGTTTGTTTCAGGTGTTTTCATTCGTAATAATGTAGGTTATACATGCACATCACTTTGTATACACGCACCTCACTTTGTAGACATCCTCATCACTCTGCATATTCTGTGTAAATGTTTTTGAGCACAAAGATCCATGTTCTGTACTTTGTTTTATTGTGCTTATCACCATGCTGAGATGGGATGGATTAGTAGTAGTAATAGTGGCAGTTTTTGTCAGGAGTGGTGGTATTGTTTGGATTCATGATAATCATATAGTGTGTCATTTGGGCATGTGTTTGTAATGTGTGCTCATCTGTGTTTGCATAGAAGTATGTTTCAAATGGCAAAGAGCATTATAATGATCTCTGCCCCCCGTCCATCCGGTACCCTTCCTCATACCATCATCATCTTTTTTCGCTCCAGGGACTGAGAGATTATTTTTCTGACGTCATTTTAGTGTCTCCTTTGTTTCCCTAGAGCTAACATGTTGTTTGATTCAGCAAGAAAGCAACTACCTCCGTTTGCTAGATGAATATTGACAGGTCTTTCTCCTCGATCGACAATTTTTATCTCGTGAATGTTTCTTCACAAACTTTGTTCGTTTACATCACATGCTGAAGCTTGGAACGCTTCTGCAGTGCTGCTAATGGACCAGAGATTTCAGGGTTCTGACATTCCAGCCTGGCTTGTGTCTCGTTCGCAGTTAGACCGCTGACGTAGAGGTTTGATTTGCTGGCGGCGGACACTGTGGTCCAAGCATGTTCCCTGACCACGGTGCATTGCTGAGTGTGCCCAGAAAACCCTTTGTTTAAGTTAGGGAGATTAAGCTAAGAGAGATCAGCCAAGAGTTGCTTTTTGTTCTGTTCCTTTTGTTCGTCCCCCACCCTTTGTTTTAGGGATGCTGGCTACCCAGCTGTTTAGTTTAGGGAGATGAGCAGCTGTTTAGTTTAGGGAGATAAGCTAAGGGAGATCAGCCAGGAGTTGCTTTTTGTTCTGTTCCTTTTGTTCGTCTCCCACCCTTTGTTTTAGGGAAGCTGGCTACCCAGCTGTTTAGTTTAGGGAGATAAGCTAAGGGAGATCAGCCAGGAGTTGCTTTTTGTTCTGTTCCTTTTGTTCGTCTCCCACCCTTTGTTTTAGGGAAGCTGGCTACCCAGCTGCGTAATTTAGGGAGATAAGCTAAGGGAGATCAGCCAAGAGTTGCTTTTTGTTCTGTTCCTTTTGTTCGTCTCCCACCCAGCTGCGTAATTTAGGGAGATAAGCTAAGGGAATCAGCCAGGAGTTGCTTTTTCTTCTGTTCCTTTTGTTCGTCTCCCACCCAGCTGCGTAATTTAGGGAGATAAGCTAAGGGTTTCTTCTTGTTCTATTCGTTTTGTTCCCCTTTGTGTTTTGTTTGTTTTTTTTTCTCGTCTTTTCCATGTGGGTTACTCCTGCAGCTGTCCTGCTCATTCTGATTCACTGCAGGTCATTCGGTTGCGTTGCCAGCACTGCCAGTCCGCAGGTTCCTAGGGATTCTGTATTTAAAACACTGGCATTATGTCATTGATAGCGCTGTCAGAGGGCATGTTCATCTTCAAGCTGTTCCGCGCAGTCTGGTTCACAGGGCGGTTCAGTCTGGTGTTTCCACAGGATTCTAAGGGTCCTGTATTAAAACGCTACTCAAGTGGTAGGGATTGCATTTTCAGGGTTCTAGTTTATCTTGTGCGTGTGTGTGTATGTATGTATGTGTGTGGATATGTAAGTGTGTGTGTGTGTGTGTGTATGTAAGTGTGTGTGTGTGTGTGTGTATATGTAAGTGTGTGTGTGTGTGTTTTAATTTTTTTTTCCAACCAGCAAGTAACACCGTTTCCAGCTTGAGCTAATAATTTCAATTTATTGAAATATCAAAGTCGATATTCTGTGACAGATTAAGAAATTTTTCATTTAGATTTTTTTTTGTTAGTTAAAAAATGTGGGTCAGAAATGAAATTGTCATTGGAGGTTTTAATTCTTATCAGAGAGACGACTGAATGTGAGTCTTCTTAGTATTGATGTCTTTGTGTGTGTTTGTATCTTTGTGTCACTGCCTCTGTGTTCTCGTCTGAATTTCAGAATGCATGTTTCAAATGCTGGTGATATTCATGAAGATTGTGTCACCTCAGATTGTTTTCACTGTTTGATGAAGCTTTAGTCATTTGGGGTTAGTGCATTAATTGCAGCAAGTGGAATATTGTGCAATTTTTCTTTGTCCCCCATTAACGTTTTCACATCTAGCTCTCTTTGTGTTTGCAAAAGCTAGAGAATCTCTCAAGAGTGCAATATAAGAAATAAAAAAAGTTTTGAAAAAAAAGTAAGAGAATTTGTTTTCATTTTGAATGTTTGTTTTTGTTTTTGTTGGTTTTTTTTTATGTTTGTTTGTTTTCTTTCCCTCATACATACAGATAGCATAGAATATCTATATCTTTACTTAGTGTGGTTGTGGTCGCACTGTGCAGGTGCATGCATGGATTTGTATGTGAGTCGGTCAGTTCTGAACAAATTAATCTGACTGTAAAAAAACATTGAAGTATCCAGAATTTTTTTTTACTTTGTGATAAGCAAAATTTGTTAGGACTTTTTTGGCAGTTTTTCCAGTGATCTTTCACTTATGATTTATGGAATGGCCTCTCTATGAAATCTTAAAAGAGCGAAGTTTTGATGAACAAGACTTTCTTTTTTTAAACTTGGAATCCATTTGGAAATCACACTCACTGGATTTTTTTTTTTCTCCTCAGTAAAATTGTTTTATTTCATTTTACCTTATTTGTGTTATTTTATTTTGGTATCATAACAGCGGTTTGAAAGACAGTGATGCTTGAAATATAAACAGAAAGTCTGTTGATGTTAGTTGACATCCAGAATAGGCTTAAATAATCAGGTACGATTTGAATGACTTATTTGAGTCTTTATAATGATCGGTGTTGGACAGCTCTTGGTTTTACATGTAGTCTCTCTATTTTCCATGATATTGTACAGTGTTTGAAAAAAAAAAAACCCTACTAAAAAGTCTAATGTTTCTGTAATAATGATCAAGTGGTTTTGAGATACTAATTCCGAAGGCCAGTCATCATCATCATCTCATGACCACTGGCTTGTAAGGCTGCTGCAATAGGCGCTTGAACAACACCATTATAGTTGCTGTGAGTTGTGTGTTTCTCAATGGTATTTCAGTAGACTATTTGGGGTGTTTACAGGAGTCTATGGTTTTGTTTTTTTCTTTTTCCTTCTCATAATCTCGGTGTAACATAATGGCATTTTGGAGGAGTAGATTCGGAGTATATAGAACAGTTTCATAGCTTCAAGCAAGAAGTTAAGATATTTGAAACAAGTGACATTGATTTTTGTTTTTTCCAGTAGCTCATCTGATCATGGCAGGCTGTTGATCACTGTTCTTTTCCTTGCTGTAAGTGAACAGAAATGAACCAGTTCATGACGTGAGCGATATTCAGCATTGAACTGGACATTTATCAAGGCCATATCATTACAGAAGACGTTTTGTGGAAGAAGGTGCTTCCAGACATCGACAGTTACAGGTCATCATTGATGTCATCCCTGTTTCCCATGAGCAGCACACTGTAGGGGTGCCGTGACTGACTCACTGCTCTCTATGCCATGACTAACACACTGTTGTTGTTGCTCTTTGAATGTGTATCATGATGGGGGTTTTTCAGTGGGCCATGGAGAACGCATACTTGCAGGTATCCATCTCATCCATATCATCTCTGTCTTGATCAGTGCTGGGTATTTCATGTTTCCAGAGCCCATCTAACATTCACATAAATCACACGATAATTATGACGATTTTGCCCAAGTGCAGTCTGATCCTAAGCATGCTTATACACACAAAGTGTCTCCAGACATTGCCTGTATGTTGACGATGGAGGTGGGAGAAGTCCTGTTTCTCCCTTCAGCCACCAGGAACTACTGTGCCTTAAACCTGTGAGCCTCTCACTAAAGCCTTCCTCACTTTTAGCGAGTCCCACTGAAGTTTGCTCCCTTTTTGACATTGAACAAGTGTGACCGTCTAGGAGAGCGACTGCAAGAGCGAATAGTCTCCCAGTTCAAGGAGTAAAACATGCTCAGGTTTTCAGGCAAGACACTTGCACAGCAAAGGTAATTGGCCAGTCAGAGCAAAGGTGAAGGTTATGTCCTCCACAACCAACCATCTCCACCATATCTGGGCTATTTTTTCTGCTCTTTCAAGATGGAGAATTAGTTGTTGTATGATTCATCTTTGTACTTTCATACTATTCACTGAAATGAGCAGGTCTGAGCAACATACTGTGAACTGCAGAATTGAAGAATGAGGTTCATTCTGAGTCACATGACCAGTCGATTTCCGTAATGCTTTCCTCTGAACTCGGCAGTTGAAAACAGTTGAAAATGTTTTAAGTTTTCTTTGGTTTATTGGCCGTAGGGGCAGTGAGCTGCCAAGAGGTTCATTGTGTACAGGGTATGGCACGATGCAAGGTGGAGCCCATCTTTTTCTTTCCACTGCCACCTTGAACCTTCCCTGTACTGAATCAGGTAACCGTTTACTGCTGGGGGGATAGAGACGGTTTTCAAGCAAGAAAAATCTGACACCACAAGTGGCTGGAACTAAGTACAGCCAGGGAAGTATTGAGGGCAAGAACAAAATCATTTTAGCGTACATGAGCAACCACGAGTGGTTGGAACTCAAGACGGTCAGTTCCACAGGCAAATGCTTAAACCATTCAACCACACACCCCTCTAAGCGACAAGGGAAGGGAAAGATTGAGCACAAGAACAAAATCGTTTCAGTGTAGCTGTGCAGGAGCGTTGCCTTCTGTGGCAAGGCCTTAAGAGTCCAGGGTCCTAACCTCATATTTCCATACCCCCCAGGCTAAGGCTAGCAGCAACAACAAATAATGCTTGTTCAGTCCGACATGCTGTAAAGTCGATAAGCAGTCTTTTTTGCTTTTGGAAATTAAGCAACGAAAATGAACAGCTGCTAGCAGCAGTCGGTGAGCAGTTGCTGTCGCTGTGAACTGCTGACTGGCAATCATGGGTTTGCACCCTGTCTTGACCGTTACCTTTGTGAGTGTTCTGGTCCCAGCTGGGTCCTGTGCAGAGTTGGGTGAGTGCTGCGGAAGCAAGTTGAAAGAGGATGGAACCAGACAGCCGAGAGGCGTCCACTTGACAGTTGTGATTTTGAGGGTGTTGGTCCGAATTTTGGACAGTGCACTCAAAGATGCTTCTGTGAACTGCAAGTGTCTGTACCTTGTGACCCCTATTGATGGCAGGGCAATCGGAGGAAATGTAGGATGAATGCGCACACACACACACACACACACACACACACACACACACACACACACATATATATATATATATATATATATATATATATATATATATATATATATATATATATATATATATATATATGTATACATAGTCATGCATGCTATGAATGTCCCCTGATCTTACAGGATGACTTTCAGAACAATATCCGTCAGTTTTAAAACACAAGGTGTAGTATCAGTCTGTATACTATGGCTTTTTCTTTTGGATTCCAGACCAGTTAGTTACCAGGATTCAAAGTGAATTAGATGAAACCCATGACCATGGCCTGGTATTTTCTGTTTTATCTTGTGCAGGTCTTGATAAGTAGTCTTCCCCGACTCTCAGTCACAAATCAAAATGGCACATCCCTGCTTCATGGTTTCAGTTCTCATCTTTGTAATCGATCATAAAACAAAAGCAAAATTCATATCCTATAGTTTGAAAAGCCCTTTTGTCTTGACGATCTTGGCCAATGTCCTCCCATCTGCATCAGGTAAATGTAACTGGTCGACATGGTTGCAGTGAAACCGAACACTCTCATCTTGATATCCACCTGCACATTTTCAGCAAGGTAAACTCACCCACAGTTTTATCATAGCAAGCAAGTATATGGCTGACGCAGAAATAGAGTATTAATTACTGACTTAGCTCTGGGTCCAATTAAAAAAACATCTCCGATTTTCCTGGAACAGAAACCATGCAGGCTGATTTATTCATCAGTCATTTCTGTGGAAAACAGACCATACTTGTGAACACACATGCCTTTCGCTTCCTTGGGAAAAAAATTATTGTGCAGGGTTTGTACAGTCCTTAAAAGTGCTTGATTTTGGGGGGCCCCTTTTCAAGGCCTTGAAAGTCCTTGAAAATCAGGCTTTTGCTCATAGGTCCTTAAAAAGGGTTTGAATATTGTCACTGCCAATGACTTTGAATAAAGTCTGTGTAAAAACCTTGTGTCTGTTAAGGAAAAAAAATTAGAAATTGAATTTTTTAAAAAGTATGAAAGTAAAGAAGTCTGAGTCAGAGTTGACTGACGATCTGCTACATGTAAAAGCACCAGAGTTACTGGCCTTCATGGAGCCTGCACACACGATAGAATTATCTGCCATCTTGAATTTGAGAAGTCAACATGCTGGGGGAGTGTTTGTTTAATGGTAGGCTGGATAAAGAAGAGTACAAAGAATGGTTTCAGGTAGACCCAGGTGGAGACAAAAGCATGGCCTTTTGCCACATACGGACAAAGGTCCTAGACAGTAATTTAATTTGTGTCAGTATTTCATGATTATTTTTCTTTAAAAGATCTCTGAAGTAAGTCCTTGAATTAAAAAAAAAAGTGCTTGAAAAGTCCATAAAAAGTCCTTGATTCTTTTGTCAGGAAATCTGTACGAACCTTGTCTGAGTGACTAAAATACAACAACAACAACAACAAAAATTGTTTCCTTGGGAAAGAAACCTTTTATTCCCTAGGAGAAAAGAATGTGTTTACTAAACACATACCTTTTGTTTTCCTTGAAAGGAGATCATACTGACTGAAATGTATGTCTTTCGTCTTTGTAGAAAAGAGATCCTATTGACTAAAACAGGTGTTTTTTTTTTCATTTTCTGGGAAAAGAGACAGTTCTAACTAAAGCATATGTCATTCATTTCCTTGGAAGAAAAAAAGAGTATAGTGGCAAGCACATTCATTTCCTTGGGAAAAAAGATCATACTGACACACACACATCTTTCAGTGTCTTGGAAAGGAGATCATACTGATTAAAAATGTCTTTCTTTGGAAAGAAAAAACAGAAAAAAAGATGATCACACTGACTGAAGAAATGAGATCTTTGACTTCCTTGGAAACGAAAGGGTACTGACCTACAATTTTTTCATTTCCTCATCAAAGAAACATAACTGACGGAAATACTTGTCTTCCACTTCCTTGGAGAAGTTGTCATACTGACTTAGTTTTGCATCTTTCATTTCCTCAGGGGGGAGGGGGGGGGGGGAAGAGATCATGTTGATTGAAATACAAGTATTTTTCACGGAAAAGACATCATAATACTGACTGAAATAAATATTTTGTTTGTTTGGAAAACAGGCCATACAGACAAAAACGTGTCTTTCATTTGCCTGGAAATGAAAAAAAAATGAAATGCATGTCCTGGATGTGAGGAAACTGAAAGGTGAAATGCTTATTTTGGAAATAATGAAACTGAAATGCATTTCATTTGCTTCATTGATTTCCTTAAGAAAAGAGTTTGCCACTGACTTTATGACTTGGGTGTTGACTTCAGTGCGGTGACAGCTTGTCAGCTGGGCTATAACCCTCCGGGGGTTGCGACCTTGTCGTGGTCGGAGGGCTTGCGGGGTCCAGTGATCCCTTAGGCTTTGCTGGCGGGGGCATCAATACTTGGAGATAGGCTGGTTTTTTCCAACTGCTTCTAGGCCTGTGAAGTTGAGATGCTGCCTGGCCTAAGCGTAACGTAAGGAGTTGATGCCCCTGGTAGGGCTTCCCATGTCAGGTAGGCTAAGGGTGAGGATCCTGACTAAGAGTAACCCGCCTTTCTCCTTTTCTTGTTTTCTGCCTTCCTTATTTGGCCCTTTTCTATCTTCGTCTCCCCTTCAATTCTTCTTTTCCACACTCCTTTTCTCTCTGTGGTCTCCTTAAGATCCGCCGCGTTTGCCGTGCGGTGCGACCTGTGTCGGAGGGGAATGAGATCCTGGTGATTGAGAGGGCCAGCGCTCTCAACACATCACTTTGGCTCGGACCTCTCCTAGACAGGAAGTACACTTTGGCCGGGTGTACTAATCGGCTCCCCTTCTTGGGGCTGGGTCAAGACAGACAGTTCCCCTGCTGGCCAAGTAAACCCCTGCAGTGCTCAGCTCTCTGTTCCCGGGAGTTGAGCATGATCAGGGGGATAGGGTTGGTGGTTTCTGTTTGTCGTATGTTCTCCCGAAGCCTGGAAGGGGTCAAGACATTGGTTTCTTGGCCCTGGCCCCTTAGTTGGACTCCAAGGTGGGTGGGTAAGGGAGAGATGAAATATAATAAACTAAATATGGCTTTATCAAAAAACATCCCCCCCAAAAAGAAGAGGAAGGCAGCATCTCCTATTTCAGGGGATCTTTATTCCGACAGTGACTCTGATACAGAGGTAAGACAGAAGACAGGTTTTTGGGCTTCCTGGCTCGTGATGGAAGGAACGGAGCAGGAAAGACCCCTTTCAGCTCTGAGCCCTTTTGCCATACAAAAGGGCTTTCAAGGTCTAGCAGGTGACCTCAGTCCGTCAAAAGGTTGAGGAATGGCTCGTTTCTAATTCAATGTCGATCCAAAAAACAATCTGAACAGCTGTTGAGAGCAACAAAACTAGTGGACAGGGAGATCAGGGTGACTCCTCATAAACAGTTAAATTTGTTGAAAGGTGTGATTCGCTGCAGAGATCTATCAGGTGTTTCAGAGGCAGAGATCAAAACGGAACTGGCGTCCCAGGGTGTGACGGAGGTGCGCAGGGTGACTGTAAAAAAAGGTGCAGAAAGAGTGGCCACCAACACCCTCTTTCTGACATTCTGCAACCCTGTGCTGCCTCCGGTCATCAAAGTCGGTTACTTGAACGTCAGGGTTCAGTTATATGTTCCGTCCCCATTGAGGTGCTTCAGATGTCAGAGGTTTGGCCATGTCAGGGACCGCTGTTCTGGGCAGGAGGTGTGCGGTGTTTGCTGCAAGGCAACCCATGATGGGCCGTGTCAAGATCCGGCACATTGTGCTAACTGCGGTGGCGACCATCCCTCCTCTTCAAGAAACTGTCCTCTTTGGATTCAGGAATCCGCCATTCAAAGACTAAAAACTGAAAAGAAAATTTCCTTTTTTGAAGCCCGCAAGCAGGTTGTGGGCAGTCAGACGCCGACAGCCTCTTCCTATGCTTCGGCTGTAAAGAAAGTTCCCACAGTTCTCACTCGATCAGTCTGCTGTCAGACTGATGACTTTACGTTTTCAAAGACACTGCAAGGAAGAACTGTCAACTCTGGTGGAAGCAGGTCCACCACCTTCCAACCCAAAGTGACTGCCCTGGTGGAGGCAAAAAATCCGCCACCCTCAGACTGCCAACAGTCTACAACATCTGCTGCTGGGCAGATTAAAAAACCAGCAGTCCCCCCTCGAACTCCTCTGCCCAGTGCCCGTGCGGGCAAGGGAGTTCAACCCAGTGTGGAGATGGTGGAGATGAGGAAGAAACCTCCACCTTTCCCAAACCCAGACCTTCTTCACCTGTTGGCAAGTCTGCAGCAGGTCTGAAGACCACGTCCAGTGAACTAACAACAAATTTACCACCCTTAGACGCAGATGTTAAATGAGGAGATGACCTGATTTCTCTCCTTTTCGCCTCTGCACCATGGATAGTACAATATTCCATTTGGAACATCCGGGGGACTAAATTTCCAACTTCGAGGAGCTGCAGCTTCTTGTCAATCTATAAAACTTCCGTCGTGGTCTTCGGAAACTCAAATTCAAAGCAGAAGACCTTTACTCTTTCTGGCTTTAATATTCTTTCAAAACCTGCACAAACCATCCACGTTGGGACTGTCGGGCGGTGTTGCCCTTCTCCTACACAAAACTTTGCTGTATGTCCTGTCGCTCTGTCTACCTCCCTTCAGGCTGTTGCTGCGAGGAGTCACTCTCCACAGGACTGTGACAATCTGTTCTCTTTATTTACCTCCTTCTGTCCGGTTGTCGTCAGGACCTTGTCAGTTGTAGGAGAACTTCCTCGCCCTTTTTTGCTGTTGGGTGACTTTAACGGTCAAAATCCTCTTTGGGGTAGTGTCAGTACGTCATCCAGAGGTCTGCTAATTGAGGATGTCCTTTCGGATTTGGATTTGTGTTGTCTGAACGACGGATCTGCAACTTACCTCCACTCTTCCACAGGTTCACTTTCGTGTTTAGATTTGTCGGTTGGGGACCCCTCGCTGGTCCTGGACTATGAGTGGTCTGTCCAGGGACGATCTGCACGGAAGTGACCATTTCCCTGTCCTTCTACAACCTGTAATAACTGAACACGTCTCTGTCTCTCAACATCTCAATTAAAAGAAAGCAAACTGGGATCTATTTGCAGCCACTTTTCTAAGGAATTCCAGGACGCTGATTTTCTTCGAGTCCGGACCAGCAGAATCACTGACTAACACTGTGATCAAGTGTGCTAAAGTTTTTTTTTTCCCAGTGTCTTCCGATAAACTTCAAATGCCAAAAACACCCTGGTTTGATTCAGACTGCCAAAAAAATTTCCAAAAGTTCTAAAACGGGCTCAGCGTCGGGTGTACCAAGACCTTCGGGTCCCAACGCTCGACCCCATCAGAAACTCCGTGCCAAATCGGGGCACACTTTTAAAATCAGTAAACGTCGGCCCTGGAGAAGTTTCTGCTCCAGGCTGACATCGAAAACTTCCAAGAAAAAGTGTGGAAATTCATTAAGAAAATCAAAGGGAAGAACACCTGCCCCACTGGGGAACCATCTCAACTTTTCGGACTCTTTAATAACAGACAAAAAAGCAGTTGCTAATCTGCTTGCTTCAACAATTAAAAAGAATTCCTCCTCTTTAACAAATCAGCCTCTTTTGTCAAAAACAAAGCCCTAAAGAAAAATCCCCCTGCAACTTTTCATCCGACAACTGGAAGACTACAATTTTTCCTTTCACGTTAAACGAGCTAAAATCTGCCTTACTTTTATTGCGCGATTGCTCTCCAGGTATAGATGAAATTCATTATCAACTGTTGAAACATTTTCCCGCAAGAAGGTCTGAACATACTGTTACAGGTATTCAACCATGTGTGGACTACAGGTTTCTTTCCACCCTCTTGGTGGAAAGCCCTCATTATTCCCATCCCCAAACCTGGAAAGATCTTTCTAACCCATCAAACTACCGTCCCATAGCTTTGACAGCTGTATCTGTAAATTGATGGAGAAAATGGTCAATGCTAGGCTCATGTGGAAACTCGAAAACCGATGGCCTTTTGGCGAAAGAACAGTGTGGTTTCCGCAAACATCGGTCTACAGTTGCCCATTTGATTCGTCTGGAATCTACACTTCGGAAGCCTTTCTGAAAAAAACAGCATGCAGTGGCAATTTTCTTTGATTTGGAGAAGGCCTACGATACTACCTGGAAGTCGGGGATACTTCATGATCTCCACGATCTGGGTTTTCGAGGTCATCTTCCGCTTTTTATTGAAAAATTTTTTTGGGAGAACGACGTTTCAGGTCCGGGTTGGCACCCTCTTCTGAGGGCCACGAGCAGGAGTTGGGTGTTCCACAGGGGAGCATACTGTCTCTGCCCTCTTTTTGTATTAAGATCGACAACATTGTTCAATCAGTCCAGCAGGGTTCAGACTGCTCATTGTGGATGATTTTGCTGTCTACGCAACTGGAAGCCTGTACCCGGTGTCCAGCGCAGGCTCCAGCTTTGCGTAGATAAAATCCATCGGTGGGCAGATGAAACGGTTTCACCTTTCTCCAACAAAGACGCAGTGTTTTCACTTCCATAATTTCCGTCAGTTTTTTCCAGATCCTGAACTTTAAGTAGGGAAATCTCCCATTCCAGTGTTTTAAGAGGCCAAATTTCTGGGAGTCATTTTTGACCAGAAACTTTAAATTTCTCAGCCACATCAAACACCTCCCAAAAATGCTTGCCAGAAAAGCACTGAATATTCTGCGGGTCGTAGCGCACACCGACTGGGGCGCTGATAAGAAAACTTTGCTGCACCTCTAAGAGCCTTGGTCCGTTCCAAAAATGGACTACGGTTGTGCTGTGTACGGTCCGCAAGATGTCTTACCTCAAACTCTTTGGGCCTATCCACCATCAAGGGCTTCGTCTCTGTCTTGGAGCGTTCCGCACCACCCCTGTGTACAGCCTGTACGCAGAGGCGGGTGAACCTTTATTGTCCAACCGCAGGCTGAAAGTCTTTGAATTATTATATCCGACTGTTCTCAGAACCGCAGAATCCTGCCTTGACTGTGTCTTTGACCCTCCGTTCCAAAGTAAGTTTTAAAACAACCCGAATGTATTCCGCCGTTTGGTCTTCGTATGCGGCCTCACGTGCGGAATGCAGGTCTAGACCTGGGAGTAGTTTCCCATTTTCCAAGTTCCGGATCAACCTCCGTGGACCTTTTTCACACCAGAGATTGTTTCGATCTTTCAGCTTTTTGCAAAGAGTCTACCCCGCTCTTGGCGTACAAGGCTTTGTATGCTGAGCTCTGTTTCCAAATTCCCATCCCATCAAAAAGTTTTCACTGACGGGTTTCCCAAATCTGAGGATGGAGTGGCCTGTGAGCCTATGCCCTGGGGCTCCTTTTCAGATACTGTTGGACATATTCATTCCCATGCTTCTGTCTATTCTGCTGAACTTGCCGCTCTGGTTTTGGCTTTGAAGATAATCTCGCATTCTTCGAAGAGGGACTTTTCTGGTTTTTGTCGGATTCGCTGTCAGCTTTGGAGGCCATAGCTGGCCGCAACCCCTTTAGCATCCAGAACTTTTTTCTTTTTTTTGAACTTTTTAGCAAGTTGAAGGCGGACGGTTACAACATTACTCTTTGCTTGGGTTCCTGGTCATGTTGGCATCGGCGGGAACGAAATGGTTGATCGTTTAGCCAAGAACGCCACAAGAGAGAAATGTCCCCGTTTATATCCCCTGCTCAGATGTGAAACCCAAAATTAACGATTATGTGGAGACCCCTGGCAGGAGGATTGGAACACACCGACGAATAACAAACTCTTTCAGATCCCTCCAAACCTTTAAGGACTTCCTCCCATCTACGTCGGGAGGTCGTAAAGAGGAAACGGTTCTGTGCGGCCCGCACACGGCCATTCGTTTTTACCATTCTTACCTTTTAAGAGTGAAGAAGCTCCGTGGTGTATTCCATGTCATGCGCCCACTCACAATGAAACATGTTTTTTAGAGTGTTGGACTTGCCCCGATGTTTGGGCACAAACATTTTACAGCGGAGTCCCTGAAGATCCTGTTCAGGGATGTCCCGCCTGATGTGATCCTTGAGTTTTTGAGGAGATTAACATTTTTCATCTGATTTAAGATTTTTTCGGAAGAAAGATTTTTAATGCAATTTCTGGTGCGTTTTGACGATGTCATTTAATGAGATGTGTGAAAATTGTTGTTTTTTTTTTTTTTTTTTTTTTTTTTTTTAAATGACTGGTGCGTTGATTTTAACGTGGTGACAGCCCCCGATGTGGCTCTTTGCGGTCGGCTGGGCTATAAGCAACAAATTTTCTTATCTTATCTTATCTTAGCTGGGCTATAAGCAACATTACCTTACCTTACCCTTGCCCCTGACGTTTAAAAGGTCTTCATAGTTTTAATTTGTTGTTTTTTCTTTTCATAATACACCTTTTTAAGAGTGAAGAAGCTCCGTGGTGCATTCCATGTCATGCGCCCTCACAGTGAAACATGTTCTTTTAGAGTGTTGGGATTTGCACGATGTGAGACACAAACATTTTACAGCAGAGTCCATGAAGATCCTGTTCAGGGATGTCCCGCCTGACGTGATCCTTGAGTTTTTGAGGAGATTAACATTTTTCATCTGATTTAAGATTTTACGGAGGAAAGATTTTTAACAAAGTTTCTGGTGCGTTTCTAGACGATGTCATTTAAAGAGATGTGTGAAAGGTGTTTTTTTTAGGTTTTTTTTATGACTGGTGAGTTGATTTTAACGTGGTGACAGCCTGATGTGGCCCTTTGCGGTCGGCTGGGCTATAAGCAACATTATCTTATCTTATCTCTTTTCATAATACCACTGCATGTTGGCTGACATTGACAGAAGTAGTGATGAACGTGGTGGAGGTTAAGGGTAAGGTTGGAGGTGGTGGCGGGGGGAGGGAAGGGGGATGGGGTGACTGCTCATGCTAATCTATGCACTCTGTCCTGTTTCATCCATTGTCATGGAAACTACATAGTTTTTGGATACATGTCTTCAGTGGGATTTTAATGTTTCCAGAATCCATGAAATGAAAATTCTTTTGTAATCAACTTCTCATAGTGTTCATGAAAAAAAGAGAGTTATTTTTACCTTGCATAATTTCGTTCTTAACTGATTAGTTCTTAATCTTGTAATTAGATAATTGAAAACCATCCATGTGTCATTAACATTTGTGACTTCTTTCGTTTCAGTTCACTAAGAAAAAGAAAAAAGAAAAAAAAACCTTTATAGTTCTACAAAGAGGATTTTGTTTTCACACGCCTCTGTTGTTTAGCTTGTCAGCAAGAGGAATAATGATCAGACTGCTTTTACAAGTATTTGGTGAATAAATGGAGCATGTCCCTTGGTTATGTGCATGGTTATATGCATGTGATCTCGGTAGTAGGAAATGTGATGCGTGTCCTGTTTGCAATTGGAAGTTCTGTATCTTCATTAAATGCTGTCATTTCTATTTTAAAATGCGTAGACTGGGGTACAGTTGTCTTCTGGGTTTCTTTGCGTCTTGTTTTGTCATGAAAAGAGCTTGCTGACAAGATCACAGAGAGAGAGAGAGAGAGAGAGAGAGTAAAAGTCACAAACTATGGAAGAGATTTGAAATTGAAATGGCAGGTCCCCGTATTGCCTCTACTGTTAACTTGAACCAAGATTGTGGATCACAATTTTTTTTTCAGGTGAAAGAGTTACTTTCAAGTAGAGCCCAGTAAACACACACTCTTTGACAACAAAAACCAGATGGAAACTTGAAGGAACAGTTCTACAGCAAGGCAGGAAAGAGCTTATGTAATATTTTGAAGTAAAACTTAATTTCGAAATTCTGCAGAAACATTAAAAGCCACAGTTCTCTATTACTCTTTTTTTCTGACCATGCATTGGCTGTACTATCTTATCTCATTGACTGTACTTTCATTTGAATGAAAAAGAACATCTGTTTTTGTTTGTTTTTCTCCTCATGTTTGACGCATTTCCCATTTAATTTTGCATGTGATCGCACAAACACTCACACACGCACACACACATTACCTCTGCCTAATTCTTGCTCCTACCCACAGCAGTCCTTTCCCTCTCCTTACTTCCATGGGCATGTAATGTCATGAGACTTCTCTCCTCGTGATCCCCTCCCTCCTACCTCTGTCAGGCTTTTATTAAAATTCAGAGTTTTAACATTGAAAATGCACACACATGCAGGTGTGTATGTGTGCAGGTGCACGCACATGTGCATACACGGGTGTGCGCACACGCACACATGCACATGCACACACACGAAATGCATGCACACACGCACACGCACGCACACTCACGCACATACACACACAATGCATGCACACACACATGAAACACACACACATACACACGAAACACACACACACACAGACACACACACACACACACACACACACACACACACACACACACACACACAAAACACACACATACACACGAAACACACACACACACACACACACACACACACACACACACACACACACACACATATGCACACACGATGTGTACTTACACACACTGTGTACTCGCACACACGCATGCACACACTCACGTCACACACCTGAGCACGTACATATATTGTCATACACCTGAGTCAAGCAACATTCGTTAATTTCTTTCAATTACAGTGATAGTTATTTCTTTTGTTTGATTACCAGGATAGTTATTTCTTTTTGGTAATAGATTATTTCATCATTGAAGTAACATAATAGTAAATACATAAGCACAGTCTTGTATACCAGCACACGTGCCTGCATCTTTACACACATACACATAAACGTTTATGCATATATACTGTTCCGAATTGTTCAAGGCAGTCTAAATGTTTATTCCTCACATAAAACACACACACACACACACACACACACACACACACACACACACACACACACACACACACACACACACACACACAAGAAAAACAGTGACACCAAACTTTGAAAATGAGAAGAGTGATTTAAAGTGAGATACTGTGATTATACGGTGTGAAGCCTGCCAGCAAAAATCTACCCATAGAAGTTTCTCCCGTAAAAGATTTTTTGTTTTGTTTTGGTCCTCCCTGCCCAATGTTGTCTGTGTCCACAACAGGTGTGACGTTTGCCTTCCAATGAAGATTTCCTGCCATTTAAAATTCAGTTTTGTACGCAGTTCTGGAGATCATCATCATCAAGATGTTGCTTTGCCGCTTGGCCATGAAGGAACACAAAACTCGTATGACAATGTTGATAGTGCAGTTGATAATATTGACCATATCCTGGCATAATACACAGTGTCTAGCTTCATGACTCTCGTCACAAACCTGTTGAGTGCTTGAGCACAATAAATCTTTAGAATACCTGTGCCGTAGAAGCTATGTACTTCCTTGTACATATTGTGACCCTCCAGCAAACTTAGCTAGAGAATGAATGAATGCTATTTTTTTTTTTAAATTGCCCCACCCCTACCCCTCACCCCCAGAAGAAAAAAAAAATTGAAAGCAGTCGCTTGAAGAGGCAGTCACCAAGCAATTTTTAAGTAGCTTTTTGTTCTTTTGAATGGCCAATGTTTAAACACTTGTTATGTTAGAAGTTAGTATTCAGAGATCTTTAAATGCTCAGGATCTGGATTTTTTTTTCCTACCCTCACTTCAAAATTTTTTCTTTTTAATCAGAACGCAATTCTTGTACCTTCCGTCAAAGATTTTTGTGTCTGGAACTTTATTCTCCTCCCAGACTTCACAGAGCTTTCTCGGGAAACATTATTTCCTTATCTTTTTCAAAGACATTTATTCTGAAACATCCCCATCTCCTCTCATCTTCAAAGGTTGTTGTTGTTGTGTTTTTTAAACATTTTCTTCTGCTTTGCTTCAAATACTGCTTTTGGAGGTGTGTGTGTGTGGGGGGTGGGGGGGGGGGTATTTTCTCCCCCACCCCTTACCCCAAAGACTTTAAGAACAAAAAAATGACCTATGCCTCACTTCAGATATTCAAATAATTATATTGGTGGGAGCATCTGCTTTCTCCTTCCCTTCAAAGATGTTATTTTCATGATTTTTTTTCTTTTAAAGTCCAAGATTTCCTGCATTATTTTCTCTTTCCACCTGTAAGGTTGTTTTTTGTTGTTGTTTTTTTTTTTTCAAACATCGTCTTTTTTTGCAATTGATTTATCTCCTGTGTAAGAGCTATTTAATACCATTTAAAAAAAGATTTCTTCAGGTCAAAGTAAGAACGTTCAGTTGAAGTTAAAAAGTTTTTATTATGAAGTCCACTGACTAGTATGACTCATCAAAGGAGAATTCAGCACTTAGGAAACATATTCAAACTTGGAAAACACTTAGAAAAGTGTCGCATATTTGACACTTAGAAAAGTACGACATCAGACAGAACAGTACGTTTTCTGACAGTTTTCTTTTCCAGACAAACGGAACAAAAATGAAGAAAATCCCCCACATAGTTTGCATGCAGCATCATGCAAGAACAAAGTGTGATGATTTCACTGTTCAGGCCAAAGAAAAAGACGAATTAAAGTCCAGTGAAAAAGAAACCAGAAGTGCAAACAAGAGAGTGCAGACCACCACCAGTGTAGAACAGATCCAAAATTCATCCTTTCAGTACTTCATTTTTGTGTGTGTGTGTGTGTTAGTTAGGGAAAATAATTGGCAAGGATAAAAACAGTTACTTCTCTTGTAACGAAAAAAAAAAAATTGAAAATGTGAATTTTCATATCACAAGGAAGTTTACATTCAATGAAAATAATTACTTCATAGACAGTTAAGAATTTGTAATGGTAACTTCGCCGTGTTGGTGCTCAGTGGAAATTTTGAAATAATGGCGTTGAGCAGATCCAGGATCGGCCATTGTAACTGGACCCACACCACGAATCTGGATCAGCACTCTTTAGATCTGTCCCAGGACCACATTTCATCTTTCCATCAAGTCTGGGTCCAGTGGTTTTGACATGACCTTGCTGACAGACAAAAACAAAACATACAAACCAGGAGATGCAAGAAGAACCATAACTTTGGTAGAGGCGATCATTGCTTGGTCATCTACCTTGTATCTTTGTGATAAACGCAACAGAGACTATACTCGTGAAATAGCGAGGACACTGTACACTGCCATTGAAAAAAAAAAGGAAAAAAAAAAAAGCCAACATGATCAATGCAGGCAGTCTCAAGTCACATTGTTTAAAGCTCAGCTGAAAGCTGTAGGCGGAACAGGGCTTACAGTGGAACCTCGTGAACGCCAGTGACAGCATGCATGCCAATCGTCCTCTTTTCTGCTGATTTTCTGTTTTTCCCCATTTGATTTCCTCCTTTTTTTTTCCAGCTGATTTCCACCATTTTTTAAAACTTGTTTTTGGCCTCTTCAGATCATTGGAATGCCACCCCACCCCCTAATTTTTTTTCAGCCGTTAATGTGAAATCAATATGGAAACTTATTGAAAATATATTTGAAAGCTGCAAATATGTTATTTTGCAATAGAAAACCGGTGGTCTACAGCATTGTCAGTTGTTTTGTTCCTGTCTGTTCATGCGCCTTCCATTCCTCCCCACCACATTCATGTCTTTCTCTTCTTTGTCATAGTCATAAAGTTGGCTTGCTTGTGAGAGGGGGAAATAACTGTGGAAAGACTGGCCACAGCATCTCCAGGAACAACTTCTAGATATTCAAGAAAAAAAGAAAACAAACTGCAGTGGAACCTATGTAGAAAGATGTCCAGTGTTTGATGGGAGCAAGTGTTGATTGGGAGGGAAGTCTAGTACACTGAAAACTCTCAAATAAAGACTGTCCAAATGAAGACTTCCTTCTTTTAAAGGGCCCCCCCCCCCCCCCCCCCCTGCAACATAATATATAATTATCTTGGTCTGTTCTAGGTTTACCTCCCTTCAGTCATCCCTGTTTAAAGACCCCATTAGTTTGTTTGTTTAACAAGAATGTATGAAAGTTGTTCGGAGGATCCACTATATTGACAAGAATAACAATGGTCCTGAAGAACGAGTATTCGAAAGGAAAGAAAGAAAAAGATAACCTGTAGGTGCAGATGGGACTCGGGAGAAGCACTGTCCATAACTGCCGAACAATTCCGTAACTGCCAAACAAACCAGCAGGTGCAGTGATACATCGGTTCATTCGGCAGTTGAGGAAAGTACTTCTCTAGCTCTCATGCATGTAGGAAAAGGAAAAGTCGTACTTGGGGCTTTGCTGATTTCTGAAGGAAAAAAAAATATCGGGGAGCCCAGGAGATCCTGCAGGCAAGACCAGCCATGAACAAAGACGAGGGAGGCATATACCCAGCATCTACCTAAAAACACTCTTGCTACAAGATGGAAAATGCATTTTTATGTTTGATGAGCAACTTTCCACAGCAAAACTGAAAGCTTGCCCAGCAAAGACCCAGATTCCTGCTGGCAGAAATCATATTAAGATGGTCTCTTGTTTTTTTTTGACATTTTCTGGACTCTTTTATACTTTGCGTCTATGGTTAAAAGATTTCTTCATGGAATACAAGATCCTCACACCAGTTGCCCTCATGAATCTTCCGTAGATTGTACAGATTTTCTGAAAGCTTTCTCCTCAGAACAGTCGGGCTACAAAAGTTTTTAGAAGACCAACTTGAGAGTAAAATTACTGTTCCATGGAACAAAAGAAACAAATTACAAAATGAATTGTAATTTCTTTATCTCTTTCACCTGGCAGAACAGTATTTTAACTTTTAAGTTTGTTTTAATTTCCGCCTGCAGTGACCTCACTTTCAAGCTAGCTTTCAGAAGACAGTCTGACAGGAACAGTTCCAGGAAAAGTGTATATGTTTTGTGATGGCAGTGTGCATCACACAGGTCAGCTTTCACTTTGTTTTCCATTGAGTCTGGAATCTGTTGGGCCTCGTTCAGAGTCACAGCAGGCTGACCTGAACAAAGGATTGTGGGAGTTGTTGTTTTTGTCGTACCATGGCTAAAAGACTTCAGGGCTCATCCAAAATGCCGAAGTACTTGGAACACAATGGTACAAATGCATCAGCTGGGGATGAGAACATTACGTGTATGACCGTTTTTGATTACCCTGCCACATGAGCAGCCACACTCTGACTTCGGGGAATGTTGGTGACTGATAATGTTATGCGAGGAGCTTATCACAACTGAAGACAATCCCCGCATAACTATGCAGAGCATAACAACATTTTGATGTAGCCTTGGTGTTCTAGCCTATGTCAATTAGCCTGACACAGCCTTAAGCCAAGGCGCATTGTGAGAGTGATTCAGCTTATTGGATCAGCTTCCTCCAAGATGTATCTCTAACTGGATGTATCACTAAATAATGTTACTGTTTTTAACATTTTATTTATTGATTTCAGCCCTGATGTGGCCCTTTGCGGTCGGCTGGGCTATAAGCAGCATTATCTTATCTTATTTATTGATTTTATTCATTTCTTTCTTTATTTTTGTGTGTACAGACACACCTACATTCATAAAGACACAGAAACTGTACACACGAGCAGATGCACACTGTACACACTCATATGTGCACTTACACACACTCACACCCACATGCATGCATGCAGGCACACACACATGCATGAGCCCATGGGCATGGAGGTGCACACCAACACAGAGTACTTTCTGTGAGTTCTTTTGATATGTATTAAGAGCCAGTGTGTTTTTTTTTTTTGTGCTCATTTTTATTTGCAGCCAATGGAATCATGTAAAGGCATTGAACTTGCAAGCCTACAAGATTTTTGGCTTATGGAAGCGGCACAATGAACGTGGGTGTAGAAGTGTCTGTGTATAGCAAGAGTAGAGCCACATGGCACTGGCACTGAAGAAAGGAGTAGAAATGAAATGGCCAGATCACAACAGCAAAAGGAGAAGAAGAAAGGAGAAGAAGAAAAAAAGCAAACAAGCAAATTACACATACACATGCTCCCCCCCCCCCCCCCTCCCCCAGGCACAAACATTGTCCCAACACTGCCTACCTCTCTCTTCACCCTATCCCTTCACAACCTCCTCCCCAATCTCCTTCCACTCCACCCTCTCCCCTCCTCACCAAAAAAAAGGGGGGAAAAAAGAAAGAAAATGTATGCTGTGAAAAAAAAAAAGACAGGAACAAAACAAACTCTTGAAAAAAAGCACCTTTTGTGAATCTGTAAGACATTTTTGTGCCGCTACTTGTTATAGTCATCAGAATGGATGACAGCCGCATCCCCAGACAACTGATGTATGGTGAGCTCCAGGAAAGCTCACACAGACAGGGAAGGCCCAAACTGAGATACAAAGACACCCTGAAGAGTAATCTCAGTTGGTGCGGCATCCAGCCTCGTGAGCTGGAAACCCTTGCTGCTGACAGATCATCTTGGAGGTCCCTCACCTTCAAAGCAACAGTTGCCTTTGAAGAGGACAAAAGACTGCGTCTTGCTGCTGCAAGGGACAGACGACAGGGCCCCGTCTTCCACAGTCACAAACTCAGACCATCGATGTGTCATCTGTGGGCGCCTGTGTGCTTCCAGCTTCGGCCTGCAGAGTCGCATGTGCTGTCATTGTCATCGCTGATTACACAGACCGTCGTCTTCGTCGACTCCTGACGGACTACTGCTACTATTTATAGTGTTGCAAGAAATCAAAACTTGTGTGAAACTGTCAGAAATTTATTGCAGAGCTTTTATAATTTACAGCGCTGGACCTAGAGAGGGAAAAGTTGAAAACAAACTAGATGATCTTTAAATTTACTAGATACAAACAAGATAAAGAAACTGTTTTATGACGTAGTCTGCGTTTAAGATTTGGACAGTAATCTTGCTGCACCTTGGAGTGTTTTCAGGCAGCTCTAAGTAAGGAGTGAATATGAACACAAAGTGCAGTTTGCACGTCGGATACATTTGATTCTGAATTTATGGAATTTACGGAGAGAGTAAAAGCTGGTTTACTGGACTGTCAGATGAATAGAAAGAATGCTTGATAAAAGAGAAATGCTTCCCATCCATCTCCTGAAAGTTGCTTTGAAAGCATAGACAAATTACTCTTCCTGGTTTTTTGTGTTTTTTTTTGTATATGTTTGTCTGTTTTGTCTTGCATGTAGAAGACCTCATGGTCAAAATATGTTGGTTCTGTTTTGCCATTTGTTTGTTCCATTTGTTTGGAGGTCTGGTAACACAACTCATGGGAACATTTTCGCTTCATAAGCCCAAAATAACTTGTCTGAAAAGAAAAAAAATTCTGGAAGAAACCAGTACTGGTTTTGCTGTAAAAAGAATTAATATTACTGCATTCTTAAAGGACTGTTACTGTTTTTGTCAGAAAAATGGGGACAATAACTCTTTTCTCTTGTTGCCTTGTGGGATAATATATGTTGTTTGTTTGTTTTTTTCTCAGGGAAACAGTGGTAATAATTGATTTCCCTAATACATTTTCTTGGTGGATGGAAACTGTTATTCTTGGAGACAAGAAATAAAACAGTTTTTATGAGTTCATTAAAGCTGGCATCCTTCCCATACCCTATGTCACTCCTCTTTTCTGTTACTGGATTTAAAAAGACTGGATATTCATTTCAGGTAACTGCTATTGACCAAATCTGAAACAAACTGTCGGCCAAAAAAGCTGAATGGTCAGAGAAGTTCCCCATACTTGTTGAAAAAAAAAAATGAAAAAAATGAACGCGCATTTATGTTTCTGCCCTGAAGGGTCATAATCCTCAAAATGCTCCCATGGCCAGCTGAAATCAAGCATGACCAAGGTAGACAACTCATGAGGTACAAGAACACCAAAGGCCAAGCTCAGGAGCTGCAACATGGACAAAATCGACTTAGAAGGTAGTGGCCTTCGCAGACCATTCCGGAGAGACCTGTGCCATCAGGGCTCTCAGACTTTCGTGAAGAACAAAGCCATAGCTATACAGGTGGAGAGGAACAGGGGGAATCAGGGCACTACCTGGCTGAACTCCATCGCTTTCGACGGCTGCGGGCCGCCTGTGTGCTTGCAGGACAGGTCTCCATTTCCACACACAAGTGACCCTCCCTCCTAAATGTTGAACTGACTGGAGCGTCCATCATCGCCGCACGTATTGATGGTGAAAGGTTGTTTATGCTGCGATATTGAGGTGCAAGAAAGTAGTCCATCGACGAGTCTGTATGAAGGTACCGCTAGTTGTCTGTCCATGTTTAAAATCTTTCATGCGACTTCAGTTATGGGTGCGAAAGTGAAGGAGTGTTGCTTGAGTGACCTGGAATTCAACAAAGGTCTGCTGAAAGCTAGGGGGGAAAGTGAAATCAAGCTAACTGTTGCTGTTGGTTGCTGGCTGTTTCATTTTTGCTTGTACACAGGAGAGGCAGGATTGAAATTAAAAGAAGTCAGGGTGATTTCATCTTGGTACTCTTCAGGCTGGCTAACCAAAGTTCAAATTACCTGATTTGTGGAACAGTTCAGGAGAATGTGGTTGATATCGTGTTCTATTTTTAGCGTTTTCTTTTATGTTTTTTTCTTTCTGTTTGACCGTCACAAACTCCATGCTGAAGAGGACGTTTTTTCCGTGTGTTTCAGGTGAAGCCAGTGCGCGTGATTCACCTGGTCTAGAGTCGTCCCCCTCCTCCTCCTCTCTCTCCCCTTCCCCTTCCTCCGCTTCTCCCATCCAGTCCTCCTCACCATCCTCTACCTCCCTCCTGTCTCCTCCTCTCCCATCATCGCTCATCACCCCGTCCTCCATCGATGTTCAGAACTCTGCTGTACATAAAATGGCCGCCTGCGGGGACCTTGGTGCTTTACGGATGCTGATTCTGGACCACGACGCTGATGTCAACTTGCCTTTGAAAGACGGAACAACCCCTGTGCACTGTGCTGTGGAAAACGATAGAGAAAGTAAGTGCTGAGTAGAGAAAGTAAGTGCTGGGTTCTTCCCACATGATTTTCATCGTTGTAACAGAGGTGCAGGCCAGTGCGTTGTATGGTGGTGCAGAGGAGTGATGAGATCAGCTAAGTTAATCCACTTTTGCTGCAACCAGGGTTTTAATGACTCTGTGAAGAACTTCATCCAGCAAAAAGAATGATCAGTTCAGAACAACACGCTTATAATTCAGAGGTCTTTGTTATCACCAACTCTGATTGTTGTTTGATGTGGCCTTTGCGGTCGGCTGGGCTATAAGCAACATTATCTTATCTCTGATTGTTGTTTTCTGTGTTTTGTGGGTGGGGGAGGTGCACATGTTTCGCTGTCCTATAACATTCGCTCTTTACATAACCCTGCTGAATATTGATTCAGATACTTCATATACTGTTGCATTAGCAATGGACTAGAAATAGAACTCCCAAGTCTTTTTGTTATTGTTTAATACAGGTCTTTAATGTTGACATATTCACAATATTACCTCCTAACCCTCTTCCTGAATGCCAAGTCGCTACTTTGAAGAGAGACTAGGAAACCAGCCTTCCGCTTTCCCCCGTTGTTTTCTGAATAAAACATACAGAGATTCTATTCATGTGTGTTTAACACTAGCCTCTTCCAGACACTTTCCAGAGAATATGGAGTCTATCTACCTGTTGCGTGCATCCCATGCATGCATAAAATCAGAACAGACTCACTTCATTCTGACAGCAGTCGGAGACAGGGCGCCATGCTCGTTACGATGTATTCAAGAGAGAGAGACCTCTAACTTCCGGAGCTAGCCGCTCCTTGTTTTCGTACAAACCCATTACATGTAACATCTTCCCCCTTTTAGGGTTTCTGGAACAATATTAACAACGTTAACTGAATCATCAAATTGAAACAGGATTAACAAATACTAATTTAGTAACATTTCCCCCCTTTTAGGGTTTCTGGAACAATATTAACAACGTTAACTGAATCATCAAATTGAAACGGGATTAACAAATACTAATTTAATAAACAAATATTTTCTCCTATACCTTATACTGTTATGTAATCCGAGGCCAAAAGGGCAAGGTTAGCAATCGCTATAACTCATTGCTGATAATCATGTTAACAAAATGTTGAAATCTTATTTGGTAATATAACCGTGAACGACAGAAAAGAAAAAAAAATCTTAGAATATAAATTTAAATCAACAACAATTTGAACAGAATATTTTGATTAGTTTTATAAATGCTTCCAACAAAGTCCTCTGTTTTATATTATAAATCATATGAAGAAAAAAAATGTTAATTGGTTGGTCCCTGGCTGTTCATGTTCATCTATTGTAATTTGTTTATAAATCAAGTATGGTTCTGGGCTTCACAGATCTGCCTGATCTGGTGGTCATAGCTGGTCCAGGTGAGAGGGGACCCAGGGTTGGTCCGGCTGGCTGGGGCCCTGTGGTTGGACCGGCTGGTTGAGGGCGTGGAGCCTGTGGCGGCCGGGAGCTGGATGTTGCCAAGGTCACATCAGGAAGCTGGGCCCGGGAGGCTCCTGCGAAGGGTGTGCTCGGTTCCTGGCTGGTAGGCTCCCTCTGGCATGGCTGCCCCTCTGCGCGATGGCCACCGGTGTGGCCATCATTCTTCGGCATGGCGTAGGAATGGGTAGCTTGGGTGGTAGTGTGGGGCTCACTTTTTGTGGGTCTGGGGGGCGTTTGAGTGGGGTGGGGAACTGAGCGTAGGAAGAGCCTGTTGCGCCGGTAAACCCTTCCGTCTTGGGTCTGCACATCATATGTCCTGCTCGTCTGCCTGTTGATGACAACACCACTTTTCCAGGTTTGTGATGACTTGTCGATGGATTGTATTTTGACTGCCTCGTCACTAGATAGCGGCCTGAGGTCCTTTCGGTGACAGAACTTTTCCACTGTTGCTTGCCGTTTGTTTTCAAGGCGGTGTTTTTCTTGTTTGATGTAGTCTGCGGCGGTGGGTTGTAACAGTTTGAATGTGGTGGGGAGCACTGTCTTTGTACGTCTGCCCATAAGCCGCTGGGTTGGACTTGATGTCATTCCCTCTTCCGGCGTATTTCTCACGTTCAGTAGCCCGAGGTAAGGGTCTTCTTTTGCCCGTAGACACTTCTTCATCATGTTCTTGGCCACTTTCACGGCTGCTTCAGCAGCCCCGTTGCTCTGACTGTGACCAGGGCTGGACATCATGTGTTTGAAGCCCCAGTTGCGGGAGAACAGTCTGAACTGTTGTGACGAGAACTGTGGTCCATTGTCACTGACAACTGTGTCTGGAATGCCATGGCGGGCGAAGTGGTGTTTCAGTTTGGTGACAATCGTTTCAGCAGTGGTCTCTGGTAGGTAGTCCAGTTCGATAGTTTCTTCCTTGGATGGTAAAAATGTCTGTTCCCACTTTTTCCCATGGGCGATCTGGTACCTCGTGCATGCGCAGTGTCTCTGCTGGTTGTTTCACACTGTGAGAAGTGCACACATCACATGATTCAATGAAGTGTCGAATTTCAGCTGTCATTCGGGGCCAGAAGATGAGCTGTCGTGCTCTTCGTAGGCATGAGTTGATGCCATAGTGTCCAGCGTGGACCTTCTCCTTCATTTCTGATCTCATTGTGTGTGGTATGACTACTCTGTCTCCCCTGAGAATGACTCCGTCTTGCACTGTGAGCTTGTCTCTGTAGTCAAAGTAAGGCGTGACTGGGAGTGGACAGTCTTGTCTCGATGATGGCCATCCTCTGAGGATAACTTCTTTCAACTCTGTGAGTGTGAGGTCTTCAGCTGTTTTCTGTCTTATTTCGTCCAGGCGTTGGGGCGTGAATGGTGATAGTGTCAATGAGTTGAGCACTTCATGTTCCGCTTCGTTTCCTGTTGAGACTGGTGCCCTTGAAAGGGCGTCTGCGACCGGGATCTGTGTTCCTGGTTTGTATTCCAGTGAGAAGTCGTATGTCTGAGCCCTGAGAAGCATTGACTGTAGTCGCATCGGTGCTTTTGATAGCGGCTTGCGGCTGATTGCTACGAGTGGCTTGTGGTCTGTCACTACGTGCACTGGGCGTCCATATGTGTAGTGGTGGAACTTCTGCAGCCCCAACAGCACAGCCAGCATTTCTTTTTCCATCTGGGCGTAGTTTCTCTCTGTTGGTGCGAGTGTCCTGCTTGCGTACGCGACTGGTCTGTCTTTCTGCATCAGTACCGATCCAAGGCCATATTCACTGGCGTCATTGATGAGCGTCAGGCTGTCATCTTGTTTGTAGAAGGCGAGAGTTGGGCTGTTCACGATCTTCTCCTTCACTGTTTGGAACGCTTCTTCTTGTGATGAAGTCCAGGTCCACTGCACATCTTTTTTGAGGAGGTTTTGCAGTGGTTGTAGGTCGTCCGTGAGATGTGACAGGTATCTTGAGAGGTAGTTCACCAGGCCCAGAAATCGTCTGAGTTCTTCAATGTTCTTGGGTTCAGGGTAGTCTTTGATGGCGTTCACTTTCTCAGGGTCAGTCTGTAAGCCGTCTTTCGTGATCTGATGCCCCATGAATGTGACGTTGTCCAACCTCAGGTCCAGTTTTGCTTCGTTAAGTTTGATGTTCTGTTCTCTGCATCTCTGTAGGAATGCCTTGTAGTGGGCGTCGTGTGATTCCATATTGTCCCCATGGATGATGGCATCATCGGCGACGGAAGCCACCCCTGGTAGTCCGCTGAGAGCTTCAGCCAGTTTTCTCTGGAAGATCTCTGATGACACTGATGTACCGAACGGGAGTCGTAGCCAACGGTATCGTCCAAAACATGTCTGAAATGTTGTTAGGAGGCTTGAGTCTTCGTCGAGCTGCACGTGCCAGAACCCAGAGGACATGTCGACCTTCGTGAAAACCTTCGATTTGCTCAGGTCATGGATGACATCTTCCAGGACAGGCATTGTGTACCGTTCTTGTCTTAGAGCCTTGTTGAGTTCTGGGGGGTCAATGCAGATGCGTAAACCTGCTTGTTTCTTTTTGGTGACCACGATCTGGCTGACCCAAGGTGTGGGTTCGGTGACTGGTACAATCACTCCTTCTTTGACCATCCTGTCCAGTTCATTCTTGAGCTGAGGTCGTATTGCTATTGGTGTGCGTCTGTCTGGCATGATGACCGGTTTTGCCTGCGGGTCCACTTCTAGGTGTTGAAGGCCTGGTAGTTTTCCCAGTGTGCCGTCGAAAACATCTTGGAATTCATCTGGTGTTGACAGCTGGTCGACCTGAACGAAGTTTTCTTTCTGGATGTTGATCAGCCCCATTTCTTGCGAAGTTTTCAGTCCGAGCAGGGGTGTGAGATTGTCCTCGAAAACGATGAAGTCGACTCTGTGTACTTTCTTGTTCTTTGGTTTGTGATGTTTTGCGTGGTTTTACCAACTGGTTTCATTTTTGCATTGTTCCACATCTTCATGACCTTGTCTGTTGGTTCAATGTCTCTTGCGTATTTTGCTGGGATCATATTCACTGATGAACCTGTATCGATTTGGAATGCCACTTTTTGTCCTTGAACTATCATTGTGCATTTCACGTCTTTGTTGTGTTGGTCTATGCTGTTGACCCATCCTTCTTGGTCGTCTGACGAGTTTTCTTCTATTGGCTCCACTTGATTCACTTCTCTTTTTGAGGTTTTGCTTCCGGTGCATTTTCGTCCGAAGTGGTTCTTTCCTGAGCATGGGAAGCACGTCTTGCCACAGGCTGGGCATTCTTCTTTCTTCAGTCGGTGTCTTCTGCCACAGAATTTGCATTCTCTGATCATGGTGTCTGTACGGTTTTCTGTTTTCATCTTATGGACCTCTTCGGGATTGTCCTGAGAGTTCATGGCTTTGCCCTGTAGAGTAGCGTTTTCTGCTGCTCGACATGTGTCTACGCATTTTGTCAAGTTGAGGTCCCTAGCCTTCAGCAGTTCAGTCTGTGTGTTGCAGTCATGGATTCCCAGAACAATCTTGTCTCGTATCATGGAGTCTCTGCAGTTTTCGCAAAAGTCACATGTCTTACTTAGGTTTCTGACTGCCGAGTAGAAATGTTTGAATGTTTCACCCTCCTCTTGCTTTCTTTGGTTGAACACAAAGCGTTCGTATGTCACGTTGATTTGTCCAACAGCGAATTCGTCAAATTTGGCCATGATTTGAGCGACTGTGGGTTTTCGTTCTCAAAGTGAAAGCCGTTGTACACCTTGAGTGCTTCGTCTGACAAACAGTGAGTGAGCATGGCTGTTTGATATGCTGGAGACTGTTTATCTAGTTGTGCCAGCAGTTCATAAGTCTTGTATCTCTGTTTGAACAACTTCCAGTTTTCTGTTGGTTGGAGCCAATGACTAGAGGGTTTGGGGGTTTTATGCCCGGAACTGGCCCAGCAGTCCGTGCTGCTGCCTCCTGTTCACCTACGTTCGACATTGTGAGTCACTTAAAAATTGTCACTTGTTTCAGTCCCAGTTTCAGCGTTTGCAGCTTGCACCAAAAACAGCACCTGCTTCACTACTCAAGTTAGTAGCCAACAGCAAAATGCTACACTACTCAAGTTAGTAGCCAACAGCACATGCTACACTACTCAAGTTAGTAGCCAACAGCACATGCTACACTACTCAAGTTAGTAATGTTCATTGTTGACGTCACGTCCTGCAACAAAAAGTTCTTTTCCACTCAGTCGGTTTCAGTAGCCTATAATTCTGCAAAGTGTTCATAATCTCCTGCACTTTCCATGCTGGCCTAATGCACTTTAATTAGTTCTTCTTATCCCACCGCTGCCACCATGTTGCGTGCATCCCATGCATGCATAAAATCAGAACAGACTCACTTCATTCTGACAGCAGTCAGAGACAGGGCGCCATGCTCGTTACGATGTATTCAAGAGAGAGAGACCTCTAACTTCCGGAGCTAGCCGCTCCTTGTTTTCGTACAAAACCGTTACACATAACACCACCTATTTGTCTGTCTAAGGTCCATCTGTTTATCTGTCTGTCTGTCTATCTATCTGTTTGTCTATCTGTCTGTCTATCTATCTGTCAGTCTGTTTATCTACGTATCTATCTATCTGTCTATCTATCTACCTATCTATCTTGATATCTAGTGAAAGGTTTTCATATTTATAACATATTTTCTTAATTGTATGTTCCCATTTTTTTCACCTTCAACACCACCACCCCCTTTTTTTTTTTTTAAAGTTCAGATCTTTGCCAAGTCATTGCTATAATGACAGAAGAATTGTTAGCCTGCACTTGTTTTCCCTCACTACTTAATTGTTCGGCATTACCTATCTATCTATCTGTGTTTTGACCATAGTTTTTTTTCCCTCCCATGTTACACAGTAAACTCTTTGTTTTGTGTGTGTGTGTGTGTATGCCCGACATTGTGGTGTGCACCCACACCAAAGAGTGGGATCAGGGATGTGTTAAACCGTGGCAGAGGTGTCCACTGTCTTGAAGGCCCTGGTAGTGAAAGCTTAATGCATGACCCTAGGCTCTGCTTGCCTTGCAGTATGTCTGCAACTGCTGCTGGACAAAGGCGGCAGTGCCAGCGCTCTCAGAGATGACCGAGTGACCCCTGTCCACCTGGCTGCTGCTTTGGGACATGCCAAGTGAGTTGACTGGCGTTGGTGTACTGCAGTGTAGTGCCAGTGCTTGAGATGTGTTTGAGAAATAAAAAGTCTGCATCACTGCTGTTTGGTTATGTGTGTGTATATACATCTGTTTGGTTAAGTGTGTGTATATATACATCCATGATTGTGGATGTGTGTGTTTGTGTGCGTGTGTGTTAGAGAGAGAGAGAGAGAGAGAAAGAGAGAGAGAGAGAAAGAGAGAGAGATTGAATTTTTTGTATTGAACTGTGTGTGTGTGTGTGTGTGTGTATGTGTGTGTTAGAGAGAGAGATTGAATTACTTTTTTTTTCATTGAAGTGGATATATTTGTGTGTGTGTGTGTGTGCGCGCGTGTGTGTGTATGTGTGTGAGTGTGTGTGTTGTGTATGTGTGTGTGTGTATGTGTGTGAGCGCGCACGCGTGCGCACATGTGTGTGTGAGAGAGATTGATTTATTTTTTGAATATTGATTTATTATTCTCTGTGTATGTATGTCCATGCATACATACTTAAGCATGCTTGTGTGTATATATATTTATGTATGTGTGTTATGTAAGTGTCTGTATTTGTGTATGTATATATGTATGTGTGTGCACATGTGTGTGTCCCTCCGGGGGTTGCAACCTTGACGTGGTCGGAGGGCTTGCGTGGTCCTGTGATCCCTTAGGCTTTGCTGGCGGGGGCATCAATACTTGGAGATAGGCTGTTTTTTTCAAACTGCTTCTAGGCCTGAGGGGTAAAGATGCTGTCTGGCCTAAGCGTAACGTGGTAAGGAGTTGATGCCCCTGGTAGGGCTTCCCATGTCAGATAGGCTAAGGGTGAGGATCCTGACTAAGAGTAACCCGCTTTTTCCCTTTTCTTGTTTTCTGCCTTTCTTATTTGGCCCTTTTCTATCTTCATCTCCCTTCAAGTCTTCTTTTCCACACTCTTTTTCTCTCTGTGGTCTCCTTAAGATCCGCCGCGTTTGCCGTGCGGTGCGACCTGTGTCGGAGGGGGATGAGATCCTGGTGATTGAGAGGGCCAGTGCTTGAGGAGGCCAGTGCTCTCAACACATCACTTTGGCTCGGACCTCTCCTAGACAGGGAGTACACTCTGGCCCGGGTGTACTAATCGGCTCCCCTTCTTGGGGCTGGGTCAAGACAGGCAGTTCCCCTGCTGGCCAAGTGAACCCCTGCAGTGCTCAACTCTCTGTTCCCGGGAGTTGAGCATGATCAGGGGGGATAGGGGTAGTAGCGTTCTGTTTGTCGTATGTCTCTCCTGAAGCCTGGAAGGGGTCAAGACAGTGATTCTTGGCCCTGGCCCCTTAGTTGGACTCCAAGGCGGGTGGGTAAGGGAGAGATGAAATACAATAAAATAAATCATGGCTTTTTCTAAAAATATCCCCCCAAAAAGAAGAGGAAGGCAGCATCCCCTATTTCAGGGGATTTTCAATCTGACAGTGACTCGGATATCGAGGTTAGACAGAGGACAGGATTCTGGGCTTCCTGGCTCGTGGTGGAAGGGACGGAGCAGGAAAAACCCATTTCAGCTCTGAGTCCTTTCGCTATACAGAAGGGCTTCCAAGGTTTAGCAGGTGACCCTCAGTCCATCAAAAGGTTGCGGAATGGCTCATTTCTTGTTCAATGCAGATCCAAAAAACAATCCGAACAGCTGCTGAGGGCAACAAAGCTCGTGGACAGGGAGATCAGGGTGACTCCCCATAAACAATTGAACTCGTCCAAAGGGGTGATTTGATGCCGAGATTTGACAGGTGTCTCGGAGGCGGAGATCAAGACGGAACTGGCGTCCCAGGGTGTGACGGAGGTGCATAGGGTGAAGGTCAAAAAAGGTGCAGAAAGAGTGGCCACCAACACCCTCTTTCTGACATTCTGCAACCCTGTGCTGCCTCCGGTCATCAAAGTCGGTTACTTGAATGTTCGAGTTCAGTTATATGTTCCGTCCCCGTTGAGGTGCTTCAGATGCCAGAGGTTTGGCCATGTCAGAGACCGCTGTTCTGGGCAGGAGGTGTGCGGTGTTTGCTGCCAGGCAACCCATGATGGGCCGTGTAGAGATCCGGCACATTGTGCTAACTGCGGTGTCGACCATCCCTCCTCTTCACGAAACTGCCCTGTTTGGATGCAGGAGTCCACAATACAAAGAATAAAAACTGAAAAGAAAATCTCCTTTTTTGAGGCCCGGAAACAGGTTGTTGGCAGTCAGGCGCCAACAGCTTCTTCATATGCTTCGGCCGTAAAGACAGTTCCCACAGTTCCCACTCGGTCAGTCTGCTGCCAGACTGATGAATTCATTTTTTTTAAGACAATGCAAGGAAGAATTGTAAACTCTGGTGGAAGCAGGTCCACCACCTCCCAACCCAAAGTGAATGCCCCTGGTGGAGGCAAAAAATCCGCCACCCCTCAGACTGCCCAGCAGTCTATAACATCTGCTGCTGGGCAGATTAAAAAACCAGCTCTCCCGCCTCGAACTCCTCTGTGCAGTGCCCGTGCGGGCAAGGGAGTTCAACCCAGTGTGGAGATGGTGGAGATGAGGAAGAAACCTCCACCGTCTCCCAAATCCAGACCTTCTTCACCTGTTGGCAAGTCTGCCAGCAGGTCTGAAGAAGCAAACGGTCCGGTACAACTCTCAAATAAATTTACACCATTAGAAGCAGACGTTGATGAGGAGATGACCTGATCTCTCCTTTTCGCCCTCTGCACCATGGATAGTACAATATTCCATTGGAATATCCGTGGACTAAATTCCAACTTCGAGGAGCTGCAGCTTCTGTGTCAATCTATCAAACCTTCCATCGTGGCTCTTCAGGAAACTCAAATTCAAAGCCAGAAGACCTTCACTCTTTCTGGCTTTAATATTCTTTCTAAACCTGCACAACCATCCACGTTGGGACTGTCGGGCGGTGTTGCCCTTCTCATACACAAAACTCTGCTGTATAGTCCGGTCGCTCTGACTACCTCCCTTCAGGCTGTAGCTGCGAGAGTCACTCTACACAAGGACTGTGACAATCTGTTCCCTTTATCTTCCACCTTCTGTCCCGGTTTGTCGTCAGGACCTTGTCAGTCTGATAGGAGAACTTCCTCGACCTTTTTTGCTGTTGGGTGACTTTAACGGTCACAATCCTCTTTGGGGTAGTGTCAGTACGTCATCCAGAGGTCTGCTAATTGAGGATGTCCTTTATGATTTGGATTTGTGTTGTCTGAACGACGGATCTGCAACTTACCTCCACTCTTCCACAGGTTCACTTTCGTGTTTAGATTTGTCGATTTGTGACCCCCCGCTGGTCCTGGACTATGAGTGGTCTGTCCATGACAATCTGCACGGAAGTGACCATTTCCCTGTCCTTTTACAACCCGTAATAACTGAAAACGTCTCTGTCTCTCAACATCTAAATTATAAGAAAGCAAACTGGGATCTATTTGCAGCCACTATTTCTAAGGAATTCCAGGACACTGATTTTCTTCAAGTCCAGACCCAGCAGAATCTCTGACTAACACCATGATCAATGTGCTAAAGCCTGTATTCCAGTGTTCTTCCGACAAACTCCAAATGCCAAAAACACCCTGGTTCGATTCAGACTGCCAACAAATTTCAAAGTTCGTAAACGGGCTCAGCGTCGGGTATACAACGACCTTCGGGTCCCCAAAGCTCGAGCCCATCAGAAACTGCGTGCCAAATCGAGACACACTTTTAAAATCAGTAAAGTCAGTGTAATGAGTCGGCCGAATGTTTCTCGAGCATTTAGGCAAATTAAGGGTAGTTGCTGTTGTTGAGAACACGTTCCTTGGGTCTTCAAGTGGCGAATTCAGGCATCACCCGGGGGGATACCCCGAGTCGTATACTGAAGGAGGGAGAGTGCTAGGAAGTGTTTCGCATGTCCGAGGGGTAGTGACGAGGAGTTGCCGACTTGCCGGTCCTGGGTTTCAGGAGTGTCCAGTCCGACCACTGGCTGGCTATTCACTGGGCTCTCCAGTGGGCGGACAGAAAGGCACGTGTATCGTCACGTAGGTGGACCCGTCACGAGTAGGATGGACGGATCATTTTGGGCCTTTTCTGGAAAGAGCTGTTATGTATATTTTGAAGCTAAAACTTAATTTCGAAATTCTGCAGAAACATTAAAAGCCACAGTTCTCTATTACTCTTTTTTTCTGACCAGGATGGGCCTGTACTTATCTTATCTCTTTGACTGTACTTTCATTTGAATGAAATAAAGAACATCTAGTTTTTGGTTGTTTTTCTCCTCATGTTGACGCATTTCCCATGAATTTTGCATGTGATCGCTCCAAACACTCTACACACGCACCACACTCATAACCTCTGCCTAATCTTGCTCCTACCCACAGCAGTTAGTCCTTTCCTCTCCTTACTTCCCCTGGGCAGTGTGAATGTCATGAGACTTCTCTCCTCGTGATTCCCCTCCCTCCGACCTCTGTCAGGCTTATTAAGAAATTCAGAGTTTTAAACATTGAAAATGCACACACATGAGGTGTGTATGTGTGCAGGTGCACGCATTGTGCCTGTGGAATACTGGTGTTGAGCCTGGTAGTGCGCAAACGCACACATTGCACATGCACACACACGAATGATGACACACGCACACGCACGCACAACACTCACGGAACATACACACACAATGCATGCACACACACAATGAAAACACACACACATACACCCGAAACACACACACACACAGACACCCCACACCACACACACACAACCACACACACAACACACACACACACACCACAAAACATCACACATACTCACGAAACACACACTCACACACAACACACACACACACACACACACACCACACACACACACATATGCACACACGATGTGTACTTACCTTACCCACCAACTGGTGTACTCGCCCACACACACAAGCATGCAACCTCACGTCACACACTGAGCACCGCCTACAGATTATTGTCATACACATGAGTTCTGATCAAGCAACATTCGTTAAGTTCTTTCATTACAGTGATCGTTTATTTCTTTGTTTGATTACCAGGATAGTTATTTCTTTTTTGTAATAGATTTATTTCATCATTTGAAAGTCAACATAATAGTAATATACATAGCACAGTCTTGGTTAGACTATAACCAGCACACGTTTGCCTGCATCTTTAAACTCAATACACATAAAACGTGTTATGCATATGATACTGTTCCGAATGTTCAGGCAGTCTAAAGGTTTATTCTCACATATAAACACACACACATCACACACACACAAACCACACTACACACACACACACACACAACACACACAACCACCACCACACACAAGAAAAAACTGTGACTCCAAAATTTGAAAATGAGAAGAGTGATTTAAAGTGAGATTACTGTGATTATACGGTGGAAGCCTCGTGCCAGCAAAATCTTAACCATAAAGTTTCGCCCGTAAAAGATTTTTTGTTTTGTTTTGGTCCTCCATGCCCCAATGTTGTCTGTGTCCACAACAGGTGTTTTGTGACGTTTGCCGTCAATTTGAGATTTCCGCGCCATTTAAAATTCGAGTTTTGTACGCGTTCTGGAGATCATTCACAATCAAGGATGTTGCTTTGCGCTTTGGCCATGAAGGAAACAAAACTCGTTTTATTATGACAATGGTGATTATCTTGTTGCAGGTTGATAATATTGACCATATCCTGGCATTAACTCCACAGTGTCTCAGCTTCATGACTTTTCTCGTCACCAAACTGTTGAGGTGCATGAGCAACAATAAATCTTTAGAATACCTGTGCCGTGAAGCTTATGTACTTCCTAGTACCTTATTATGTTGACCCTCCAGCAATAATATCGTAGTAGGAGAATGATTGAATGCTATTCATAAAAAATTTTTAAAAATTTTTTTTTCCTAAATTTTTTTTTATAGATATTATATAAAAACTAATTATTCTATCTAATATTTTTAAAATTATAAAATTTTATATCTAAATATTAATTTTGTATTAAAAATTTAATAATTTTTTATAATTTTACCTAGATAAAAATAAAAAAATATATAATTTTAAAATTTTTTATAATTAGAAAAGTATTTTTATATTTTTTTATATTCACTCTATATATTATAATTTTTTAATAATACTAACATATTTAAACTATAATAAAAGCTTATAATTTTTTTTTTTTTTGTTTAATCATTGCCCCAACCCACCACCCCTACCCCTCACCCCCAGAAGGATAAAAAATAAATTGAAATGCAGTCGCTGGATTGAAAGAGGCAGTCACCAAGCAATTGTTTTTAAGGTAGCGATTATTACGCTTCTTTTGAATGGCCAACCAATGTTTTTTTTTTTTAAACACGGGTTCTTGATAGAAGTTTGTAGTCAGAGATTTTAACTGCTCAGGATATGGATTTTTTTTTTTTTCCTTACCCTTTTCACTACAAAATTTTTTCTTTTGTTAATCAGAATCGCAATTCAAATTCTTGTACCTTCAGTCAAAGAATGTTGGTGTCTGGAAAATTTAGTCTCCTCCCAGATCTTCACAGTGCTTTCTCCGGGGAGAAACTTTATCTTCTTATCTTTTGCTAAGACATGTAGTTTGTAACATCCCCATCCCTCTCTTCTTCAAAGGTTGGTGTGTTGTTGTGTTTTTTTTTTAAACATTTTTTCTGCCTTTGCTTCATAATACAGCTTTTGGACGGTCTCCTGTGTGTGTTGTGGGGGGGGTGGGGGCGCGGGGGAGGTCTATTTCATATTTTCTCCCCCACCCCTTCTTACCCCAAAGACTTTTAAGAACAAAAACAATTGACCTATGCCTCACTTCAGATATTTCATAAAAATTATTATATTGGTGGGAGCATTAACAGGCTTTCTCCTTCCCTTCAAAGGTTGTTATTTTTCATGATTTTTTTTTCTTTTATAGTCCAAGTTTTCCTGCATTTATTTTTCTCTTTCCACCTGTAAGGTTGTTTTTTGTTAGTTAGTTTTTTTTTTTTCAAACATCGTCTCTTTTTTTTGCAATTGATGTTATCTCCGGTGTAAGAGCTTTTGAATTCCATTTTAAAATAGTTTTATTTCTTCAGGTCAAAGTAAAGTCGTTCAGTGAAGTTAAAAAGTTTTTTTATTATGAAGTCCACTGACTAGTATGACTCTTTCAAAGGAGAATGCAAGCACTTAGGAACATATTCAAACAGTGGGAAAACACTTAGAAAAAGTGTCGCATTATTTGACACTTTAGATAAAGTACGCATCAGACCAGAACTGTTACGTTTTTTGGACAGTTTTCTTTTCCAGACAAACGGAACAAAAATGAAAGAAAAAGAAAAATCCCCACATTGTTTGCATTTGCAGATCATGCAAGAACCAAAGTGTGAATGATTTCACTTTCAGGCCAAAGAAGAAAATAAAGGACGAATTAAAGTCCAGGCTAGTGAAAAAGAAACCGAAGTGCAAACAAGAGAGTGCAGACCACCACCAGTGGTAGAACAGATCCAAACTAATTCATCTTTCCAGTACTGCATTTATTTTGGTGTGTGTGTGTGAGTTAGTTAGGGGAAAATTAATTGGCAAGGATTTTAAAATCAAGTTACTTCTCTTGTTGTTGTAACGAAAAAAAAAAAAAAAATTGAAATGTGCTTTTTTCATACTACTAAGGAAGTTTTCTTGCAATGAAAATTTACTTTACTTATAGGACAGTTAAGAATTTGTAATGGTAACTTCGCCGTGTTCGGTGCTCAGTGGGAACAATTGTGAAATTAATGCTGGCGTTGAAGCAGTCCAGGATCGCCTTTGTAAACTGATCCCACACCACGAATTGGATCAGCACTCTCTTTTAGTTCTGTCAGGGGTCCACATTTCATCTTTCCATCAAGTCTGGGCTCCAGTGGTTTTGACATGACTTCGCTGACAGACAAAACTACATACAAACCAGGAGATGCAAGAAGAACCATAACTTGGTAGAGGCGATCATGGCTTGGTCATCATCTACCTTGATATCTTTGTGATAAAGCAACAGAACTAGACTCGAGTGAAATTGCGAGGACACTTGTACACTGCCATAGATAAAAGAAGAAAAGGAGAAAAAAAAAAAAAATAAAAAAAATTAAAAGCCAAAACATGATTCAATGCAGGCAGTTCAAGTCACTATTGTTTTTTCTTAAAGCTCAGCTGTAAGCTGTGGCGGACAACAGGGCCTTACAGTTGGAACTCTGTGAACGCCAGTCTCCAGTGACAGCATGCATGCCAATGGTCCTCTTTTTGCTGATTTCTGTTTTTGCCCCTTGTTGAATCTGCCTCCTTTTTTTTTTTCCAGCTGAATGTCACCATTTTATTTTTTTATAACTTGTTTTTGGCCTCTTCAGATCATTCTTCTTACACTCTTAGATCATTGGAATGCCACCCCACCCCCTAGTTTTTTTTTTTCAGCCAGGTTTTAATGTGAAATCATATGGAAACTTTATTGAAATTATATTATTTGAAGCTGCCAAATATGTTAATTTGCAATTAGGGAAAACCGGTGGTCTACCAGCATTGGCCAGTTGTTTTTGTTTCTGTCTGCTTCATGCGCCTTACATTCCTCCCCCACCACGGTCATGTTCTCTTTCTCTTCTTGTCATAGTTCATAAGTCGGGCTTCTTTGCTTGTGTGAAGAGGAGAAATACACTGTGGAAAGGGGATTGGCCACAGCATCTCCAAGGAACAACTTTTTTTCTTAAAGATATTCAAGAAAAAAAAAGTATCTGGAAAACCAAACTGCAGTAGGAACCTATGTAGAAAGATGGTAGGAAAGATGTCCAGTGTTTGATGGGGACCCAAGTGTTGATTGGGAGGGAAAGAGTCTAGACTTGGAAAATCTCTAAATAAAAATAAAGATCTGTTCCAAAAGATGACATCCTTCTTTTAAAGGGCCCCCCCACCCCCCCCCCTGCAACATAATATATATGATCTTGGTCTGTTCAGGTTTACCTCCCTTCAGGCATCCTGTTTACAAGACCCATTAGTTTGTTTGTTTTAACAATAATTGTATGCAAAGTTGTTCGGAGGATCCCACTATATGACAAGAATAACAATGGTCTGGACAGAACGAGTATTCGAAAGGAAAGAAAAGAAAAAGAGAACTGTAGGTGCAGGATGGGACTCGGGAGAAGAAAGCACTGTCCATAACTGCCGAACAATTCCGTAACTGGCCAAACAAACCTGCAGGTTGCAGTAGATACATCGGTCATGCGGCATTTGAGGAAAAGTTACTGCTCTAGCTCTCTGCATGTAGGAAAAGGAAAAGTCGTACCTCTGGGGCTTTGCTGATTGTCTGACGCGACAAAAATGATCGGGGAGCCAAGGAGAGCCTGCTCCGGCAAGACCAGCATGACAAAGACGAACGGGAGGCATTACCCAGCATCCTACTTAAAAACACTCTTGCTACAAGATGGAAATGCAATTTTATGTATGATGGAGCAACTTTCCACAGCAAACTGAAAGCTTGCACAGCAAAGACCAGATTCTGCTGGCAGAAATATATTAGATGGTTCTTGGTTTTTTTTTGACATTTTCTGGACTCTTTTTATACTCTTGCGGTCTATGGTTAAAAGATTTCTTCATGGAATACAAGTCCTCACACCAGTTGCCCTCATGATCTCCGTAGATTGTACAGATTTTCTGGAAAGCTTTCTCCTCAGAAACAGTCGGGCTACAAAAGGTTTTTAGAAGACCCAACTTGAGAGTAAGTAAATTACGGTTTCCATGGAACAAATAAGAAACAAATGTACAAAATGAATTGTATTTCTTTATCTCTTTCCCTGGCAGATCAGTATTTTACTTTTTAGTTTGTTTTTATTTCGCCTGCGTGACTCACTTTCAAGCGAGCTATCAGACAGCCCCAGTTCTGGACAGAAACCAGTTCAGGAAATGTGTATATGTTTTGTGTGGCAGTGTGCATTCTCACAGGTCAGCTTTCACTTTGTTTTCTTTGGTCTGGAATCTGTTGCGGCCTCGTTCAGAGTAAACAGCAGGGGCCTGACCTGAACACAAGGATGTTTGGGAGTTTGTTGTTTTTGTCGTAACATGGCTAAAAGACTTCAGGGCTCATCAAAATAGTCGAAGTACTTGGAACCACAATGGTACCAAAGGCATCAGCTGGGGATGAGAATCATTACGTGTATTTATTCATGGGACCGTTTTGATTACCCTGCCATCATGAGGCAGGCCACACTCTGACTTCGGGGGCAAAGTTGGTGGACTGATAGGTTATGCGAGGAGCTTATCACACTGTAGACAATCCCCGCATAACTATGCAGCGCATAACATCATTTTGATGTAGCCTTGGGTTTAGCCTCTGTCAATTAGCCGGACACAGCCCTTAAGCCAAGGCGCATTGTGAGGAGTGATTCAGTTATTGGATCAGCTTGCCTCCAGATGTAACTCTAATGGATTGTCTCACTAAATAATGTTCTGTTTTTTAACATTTTATGTATTGATTTTCAGCCCTGTGTGGGCCCTTGCGGTCGGCTGGCTATAAGCAGACATTATTTATCTTATTTATTGATTTATTCATTTCTTTCTTTATTTTTGGTGTGTACTAGACACACCTACATTTATAAAGGACACCCAGAAACACTGTAACACGAGCAGTGCACACTGTTCACACTTACATCTTTGCCACTTACACACACCTCACACACACATGCATGGCATGCAGGCACCACACACATGCTGAGCCCCCCATGGGCAGGAGGTGCACCCAACACAGGTACCTTTTTGTGAGTGCTTTTGATCTGCTATTAGAGCCAGTTCGTGTTTTTTTTTTTTTTTGTGTGCTCTTTTTTACTTTGCAGCCACTGGAATCATGTTAAAGGCATTGAACTGCATAGCCTGACAAGATTTTTGGCTTATGGAAGCGGCACAATGAACGTGGGTGTAGAAGTGTCTGTGTATAGCAAGAGTAGAGCCACATGGCATGGCATGAAGAAAGGAAGTAGAAATGACTAATGGCAGATCACAAACAGCACAAGGAGACGAAGAAAGGAGAAGAAGAACAAAAGCACACAAGCAAATTAACTATACCCATCTTCGCATGCTCCCCCCCCCCCCCCCCCCCCCCTCCCCCAGGCACAAACATTTGTCCCAACACTGCCTACTAATTTTTCACCCGATCCCTTCACCACTCCTCCCAATCTCCTTCCACTCCACCTCTCCCCTCCTCACAAAAAAAGGGGCGAAATAAAGAAAGAACAAGTATGCTGTGAAAAAAAAAAAAGACAGGAACAAACCAAACTCTTGAAAAAACGCACCTTTTGTGAATCTGTAGCCATTTTAGTGCGTACTGTTATAGTCATCAGAATGGATGGACAGCCGCATTCCCCAGACACTGATGTAGGGTGAGCTCCGGGAAAGCTCAACAGACAGTGGAAGGCCCAAACTGAGATACACGACACCCTGAAGAGTAATCTCAGTTGGTTGCGGCATCCAGCCTCGTGAGCTGGGAAACCCTTGCTGCTGACAGTTCATCTTGGGAGGGTCCCTCACCTCTCAAACAACAGTTGACTTTGAAGAGGACAAAGAACTGCGTCTTGCTGCTGCAAGGGACAGAGCAGGGCCCCGTTCTTCCACAGTCACAACTCCGACCATCGGATGTGTCATCTGTGGGCGCCTGTGTGCTTCAGCTTCGGCCTTGCCAGAGCTCTCATGTGCTGTCATTGTCATCGCTGATTACACAGACCGTCGTCTTCGCGCTCCTGACGGGACTACTTGACTACTAAAATTTATAGTGTTGCAAGAAATCAAAACTTGTGATGAAAACTGTCAGACATCTATTGCAGAGCTCTTTATAAATTACAGCGCTGGATCTCGAGAGGGGAAACGTGAAACAAAACTTAGATTGATTTTAAAATTTACTAGAATACCAAACCAGATAAAGAAAAACTGTTTTATGACGTAGTTCTGCGTTTAGATGGGACCAGTAATCTTGCTGCACCATGGAGTTGTTTTCAGGCAGCTCTAAGTAAGGACGTGAATATGAAACACAAAGTGCGTTTGCACGTCGGATACATTGGATTCTGAATTTATGGAATTTACGGAGAGAGTAAAAAGTGGTTTACTGGACTGTCAGCATGATAGAAGACGGCTTGATAACAGAGAATTGCTTCCCCATCATCTCCTGAACGTTGTTTGAAAGCATAGACATAAATTACTCTGCTGGTTTTTTTGTTTTTTTTTGTATATGTTGTCTGTTTTGTCTTGCATGTAGGACGACTCATGGTCAAAAATATGTTGGTTCTGTTTTGCCAATTTGTTTGTTCATTTGTTGTGGAGGGTCTGGTAACACAACTAATGGGAACATTTTGCCGTTCATAAGCCCAAACATAACTTGTTGAAAGAAAAAAAATTCTTGAAGAAACCAGTACTGGTATTGCTGTACAAAAGAATTTTAATATTACTTGCCCATTTCTTAATATGGGACTGTTACTGTTTTTAGTTCAGAAGAAAATAGGGGACAATTACTCTTTTCTCTTGTTGGCCTTGTGGATAATATATGTTGTTGGTTTGTTTTTTTCTCAGGGAAACAGTGGTAATAATTGATTTCCCTCAAATTACATTTTCTTGGTGGATGGAAAACTGTGATTCTTGGAGACAAGAAATAAAACAGTTTTTATGAGTTCATTAAGCTGGATCTTCCATACCCCTATGTCACTCCTCTTTTCTGTTACAGGATTTAAAAGACTGGATATTCAGTTCAGGTAAATGCTATTGACCAAAATCTGATACAAATGTCGGCCAAAAAAAGCTGCAATGGTCAGAGAAGTTCCCCATACTTGTGAAAAAAAAGAAATGAAAAAATGAACGCGCAAGTTTGTTTTGCCCTGACGGGTCATAATCTCAAAATGCTCCCTTGGCCAGCTTTGAAATCAAGCATGACAAGGTAGACAAATATGAGTACAAGAACACCAAAGGGCCCAAAGCTCAGGAGCTGCAACATGGACTAAATGCGACTTCGAACGGTAGTGGCCTTCGCAGACCAGTCCGGAGAGACCGTTGTGCCTCAGGGCTCTCCGACTTTCGTGAAGAACCAAGCCATAGCTATAAGGTGGAGAGGAATCAGGGTGAATCAGGGCACTACCTGGGCTGAACTCCATGCGCTTTCGCGGCCTCTGCGGGCGCCTGATGTGCTTGCAGGGAAGGTCGCATTTCCTCACACACAAGCGACCCTCCCTCTCAATGTTGACTGACTGGAGCGTCATCATCGCCGCACGTTATTGATGGTGAAAGGTTGTTTATGCCTGCGATTATGAGGTGCAAGAAAGTTGTCCTTCGACGAGTCTGTATGAAGGTTACCGTAGTTGTCTGTCCCATGTTTTAAAATCTTTCATGCGTGACTCAGTTATGGGTGCGAAGTGAAGGAGATGTTGCTTGAGTGACCTGGAATTCAACCAAGGTCTGCTGAAGCTGGGGGGGGAAGTGAAAATCAAGAGCTAACCTGTTGTGTTGGTTGCTGGCTGTTTCATTTTTGCTTGTACACAGGAGAGGACGGATTGAAATTCAAAAGAAGTCTGGGTGCAGTTCATCTGGGTTACTCTTCAGGCTGGCTAACCTAAGTTCCAAATTACCTGATTTGCTGGAACAGTTCTGGGAATGTGGTTGATATATCGTGTTCGATCTTTTAGCGTTTTTCTTTTATGTTTTATTCTCATTTCTGTTTGACGTCACAAACTCCATGCTGAAGAGGACGTTTTTTCCGTGTGTTTCAGGGGAAGCCATGTGCGCGTGATTCACCTGGGTCTAGAGTTCCCCCTCTCCTCCTCTCTCTCCCCTCCCCCTTCCTCGCTTCTCCATCCAGTCCTCCTAACCATCCTCTACTCCCCCTGTTCCTACTCTCCCATCATCGACTCATCACACGCTCCATCGATGTTCAGAAACTCTGCTGTACATAAAATGGCCGCCTGCGGGACCTTGGTTGCTTACCGGATGATGATTCTGGGACCACGACGTGATTGATGTCAACCTTGCCCTTTGAAAAGACGGAACAACCTGTGCACTGTGTGTGGAAACAAGATAGAGACAAGTAAGTGCTGAGTAGAGAAAGTAAGTGCTGGGTTCTTCCCACATGAGTTTCATCGTTGTAAACAGAGGTTGCAGGCCAGTGCGTTGTTGGCGGGTGCAGAGGAGTGATGGATCAGCTAGTTAATCACTTTTGCTGCAACCAGGGTGTTATTGACCTCTGTGTAGAATTCATCAGCCAAAAAGAATGATTCATTCCCGGAACAAAACACGCTTATAATTCAGAGGGTCTTGTTATCACCATCTCTGATTGTTGTTTGATTGGGGCCCTTTGCGGTCCGGCTGGGCTTATAGCAACATTATCTTATCTCTGATGTTGTTTTCTGGTTTGTGGGTGGGGGGGGTGCACATGTTTCGGTTCCTATAACATTCGCTCTTTACATTTATCCTGCCTGTCTTTGATTCAGATACTTCATATACTGTTGCATTAGCAATGGACTAGAAAATAGAACTCACAAGTCTTTGTGTTATTGTTTAATACAGAGTCTATAATGTTGGCATATTCACATTATTACCTCGAACCTTCTTCCTGAATGCCAAGTCGCTACTTTGAAGAGGAGACTAGGAACCAGCCTCTTCGCATTCCCCTCGGTGTTTTCTGAATATAACATACAGAGATTCTATTCATGTGTGTTTAAACACTAGACCTCTTCAGACACTTTCCAGAGAATATGGAGTTTACTACGTGTTGCGTGCATCCCATGCATGATAAAATCAGAACGACTTCACTTCATTTTGAACAGCCAGTCGGGAGACAGGCGCGCCATGCTCGTTACGATGTATGCAAGAGAGAGAGACCGCTAACTTCCGGAGCTAGCCGACTCCTTGTTTGTACAAAACCATTTCATGTAACATCTTCCCCCTTTTAGGGTTTCTGGATCAATATTAACAACGTTAACTGAATCATCAAATTGAAAACAGCGCATTTTAACAAATACTAATTTTAGTAACATTTCCCCCTTTTAGTTTTCTGGGAACAATTTAACACGTTACACTGATTCTTCAAATTGAAAACGGGGATTAACAAATACTAATTTAATAATAAACAAATATATTTTATCCTTTACCTTTACTGTTATGTAATGCGGCCAAACCGGGCAAGGTTAGCAATCGCTATAACTCATTCTGATAATCATGTTTAACAAAATGTTGAAATCTTATTTGGGTAATTTCCCGTGAAACGCAGAAAAAAGAAAAAAAATCTTATAGAATAATAAATTGAATCACCAACAATTGGAAACAGATATTTTGATTAGTTTTATAAATGCTTCAACAAAGTCTCTTGTTTTTAGATTATAAATCCATATGAAGAAAAAAAATGTTAATTGGTGGGCCCGGGCTGTTCATGTTCATTCTATTGTAATTTGTTTATAAATTTCAAGTATGGTTCTTGGGCTGTCACAGATCTGCCTGATCTGGTGGTCTATAGCTGGTCAGGTGAGAGGGGACCAGGTTGGTCCGGCTGGCTGGGGCCCTGTGGTTGGACCGGATGGGTGAGGGGTGGAGCCTGTGGCGGCCGGGAGCTGGATGTTGCCAAGTCACATCAGATAAGCTGGGCCCGGGAGCTCTGCGAAGAGCGTCGTGCTCGGTTCCTGGTGGATAGGACTCCCTTGGCTGGCTGCCCTCTCTGCGCGATGGCCACGCGCTTGTGGGCCTTCATTATTCGGACACATGGCGTAGGAATGGGTAGCTTGGGAGTAGTGTGGGGCTCACTTTTGTGGGTCTGGGGGGCGTTTGAGTGGGGTGGGGCACCTGAGCGTAGGGCAAGAGCCGTTGCGCACGGTATACCCTTCCCGTCTTGGGTATGCACATGCATATGTCCTGCTCGTTTCTGCCTGGTGATGACAACACCACTTTTCCAGGTTTGTGGATGACTTGTCGATGGATTGTAGTTGGACTGCCGTCACCTAGATAGCGGCGGAGGTTCCTTTCCCGGTGACAGAAACTTTTCCATGTTGCTTTGACGTTTGTTTTCAATAGGCGGTGTGTTTCTTGTTTGATGATAGTCTGCGGCGGTGGGTTGTATCAGTTTGACTGGTGGTGGGAGCACTGTCTTAGTACGTCTGGCCATAAGCGCTGGGTTTGGACTTGAATGTCATTCCCTCTTCCGGCGTATTTTCCACGTTCAGTAGCCCGAGGTAAGAGGCTTTCTTTTGCCCGTATGACACTTCTGCTCATTGTTCTTGGCCACTTTCACGGACTGCTTCAGCAGGCCCCGTTTGCTCTGTCTGTGACCAGGGTGCTGGACATCTGTGGTTGATAGCCCCGTTGCGGGAGAAACAGTACTGAACTGTTGTGACGAGAAACTGTGGTCCATTGTCACTGACAATGTGTCTGGAAATGCTCATGCGGGGCGCGATAATAGTGGTGTTTCCGTTGTGGTGACAATCGTTTCAGCCAGTGGGTCCTGGTAGGTAGTCCTGTTCGATAGTTTCTTCATTGGATGGTAAAAATGTCTGTTCCCAATTTTTCCATGGGCGAGCTGGTACCTCGTGCATGCGCAGTCAGTGTCTCTGCATGGCGTCTGTTTCACACTGTTGAGAAGTGCACACTCACTTGATTCATAAGGTGTCTGTATTTCAGCTGTCATTCGGGGGCCAGAAGATGAGCTGTTCTTGTGCTCTTCGTAGGCATTGAGTTGATGCATAGTGTCCAGCGTGGACCTTCGCCTTCCATTTCTGATCCTCTCATTGGTGTGGTTGATACTCTGTTCTCCCTGAGAATGACTCCCGTCTTGCACTGTGGATGCTTGTCTCTGTATCAAAGTTAGGCGTGACTGGGGACGTGGACAGTCCTAGTCTGATGGATGTGCCATCTCATGGGGATAACTTCTTTCAACTCTGTGTGTGTGAGGTTTCAGCTGTTTTCGGTCATATTTCGTCAAGGCGTTGGGCGCGTGAATGGTTGATAGTGTCAATGAGTTGAGAACTTCATGTTCCGCTTCGTTTCCTGCTGAGACTGGTGCCTTGTGAAAGGGCGTCTGCGACCGGATCTGTGTTCCTTGTTTGTATTCAGTGGAGAGTCGTATGTTGAGCCCTGGAAGCATTGTCTGTTGTCGCAGCGGTGGCTTTGATAGGGCAGGGGGTGATTGTTACGAGGAGTGGCTTGTGGTCTGTCACTACGTGCACGGGGCGTCCATATGTGAAGTGGTGGAACTTCTGCAAGCCCCAACAGCACAGCAGCCTTTCTTTTTCCATCTGGGCGTAGTTTCTCTTCTGTTGAGTGCGAGTGTCTGCTTGCGTACGCGATGTTCTGTCTTTCTGCATCTGTACCGATCCAGGCCATTTTCACTGGGTCACTTGATGTGCGTCAGGTGATATCTTGTTTGAGAGGCGGAAGAGTTGGGTGTTCACGCTCTTTCTTCCTTCACTGTTTGGGAACGTTCTTCTTGTTGATGAAGTCCAGGTCACTGCACACCATCTTTTTTGAGGTGGTTTTGCAGTGGTTCGTAGGTCGTCCGTGAGATGTGACAGGGTATCTTGAGAGGTAGTTAACAGCCAGAAAATCGTCTGAGTTCTTCCATGTTTTGGTTCAGGGGTAGTCTTTGATGGCGTTCACTTTTCTCAAGGTCAGTCTGTAAGGCCCGTCCTTATCGTGATTGATGCCCATGGAATGCCCCCCCTTAACCCCCCCCACCCCCCCCCTTTTTTTGCGTTGTCCAACTCAGGTCCAGTTTTGCTTCGTTACGTTTGATGTTTTCTTGTTTCTCTGCATCTCTGTAGGACTGCCTTGTAGAAGTGGGCGTAGTGTGATTCCATATTGTCCCCGTTGGATGATGCATCATCGGTCGACGGATGCCACACCTGGTAGTCCCGCTGTGAGCTTCAGCCAGTTTCTCTGAGAAGATCTACTGATGACATGATGTACCGAACGGGGTGTCGTAAGCCAACGGTATCGTCCAAAACATGTCTGACTGATGTTTTGGAGGCGTGAGTCTTCGTCGAGCTGCAGTGCCCGAACCATGAGGACATGTCGACCTTCGTGAAAACTTCGATTTGCTCAGGTATGGTTGGGACTTCTTCCAGGACAGGCCTTGTGTACCGTTCTTGTCTTAGTGCATTGTTCGTGTTCTGGGGGTCAATGCAGATGGTAACTGCTTGTTTCTTTTTGGTGACCCGATCGGGCTGACCCAAGGTGATGGGTTCGGGGATGTACAATCTCGCCATCTTTCGACCTCTGTCAGTTCATCTTGAGCTGTAGGTCGTATTTGCTATTGCGTGTGGTTGTCTGGCATGTTGACCGGTTTGCCTGACTGCGGGTTCCTACTTCTAGGTGTTGAAGGCCTGTAGTTTTCCCAGTGTGCCGTCGCAAAATCTTGGAATTCATCTGGTGTTGACAGGTCTGTCGACCTGATACGAATTTTCTTTCTGGATGATGATCAGCCCCATTTCTTGCGAAAAGTTTTCAGTTCCGAGCAGGGGTGTGAGATTGTCCTCGAAAACGGATGAAGTTGGACTCTGTGTACTTTCTTGTTTTGGGTTTGTGTTGTTTGCGGTGGTTTTTACCAACTGTTCTTTTTGCATGTGTTCCACATCTTCATGGGACCGTGTCTGTTGGTTCAATGTCTCTTGGTATTTTGCTGGGATCATATTCACTGATGAACTGTATCGATTTGGTAACATGCCACTTTTGTCCTTGAACTATCATTGTGCATTTCACGTCTTTGTTGTGGTGGTCTATGCTGTTGACCCCATCCTATCTTGGTCGTCTGACGGAGTTTTTCTTCTATTGGCTCCACTTGATTCACTTTTTTTTGAGGTTTTGACTTCGGTGCATTGTCGTCCGAAGTGGTCTTTCCAGAGCATGGGAAGCACGTCTTGCCACAGGTGGGCAGATTTCTTCTTTCTTCAGTCGGTGTCTTCTGCCACAGAATTTGCAGTCTACCTGATCATGGTGTTCTGTACGGTTTTCTGTTTTCATCTTATGGACCTCTCGGGATTGTCTGTGAGTTATGGCTTTGCCCTGTAGAGTAGCGTTTTCAGCTGCTGACATTGTGTTTACGCATTTTGTCAAGTGATGGTCCCTAGCTTCAGCAGTTCAGTCTGTGTGTTGCAGTCATGGAATCCCAGAACAATCTTGTCTCGTATCATGGGTGTCTCTTCAGTTTGCAAAAGTCAATGTCTTTACTTAGGTTCTGACTGCCGAGTAGAATGGTTTGTATGTTTCACCTCTATGCTTTCTTTGGGTTGAAACACAAAGCGTTCGTATGTCCGTTGATTTGCCATCCCAACAAGGCGGACTTCGTCAATTTGGCCATGATTTGAGCGACCTGTGGGGTTTTCGTTCTCAAAAGTGAAAGCCGTTGTACACCGTGAGTGATTCGTCTGACAAACAGAGTGTGAGCATGGCTGTGGGATATGCTGGAGACTGTTTTCTAGTTGTGCCGCAGTTCATAAGGCTTGTATCTCTGTTTGAACAACTTCCAGTTTTCTGTGGGTTGGAGCATGGACTCGAGGGATTTGGGGTTTGATGCCGGAACTGGACCCGAGTCCGTGCCTGCGGCCTCCTGGTCACCTTCGTTCGACATGTGAAGTCACTTAAATTTGTACTTGTTTCAAGTCCCAGTTTCAGCGTTTGCAGCTTGCACCAAAAACAGCACCTTGCTTCACTCTCAAGTTAGTAGCACAGCTAATGCTACATACTCCAAGTTAGTAGCCAACAGCCATGCTACATATCAAGTTGTAGCCAACTGCTCATGTACACTACTCCAAGGTAGTAATGTTCATTGTTGACGTCACGTCCTGCAACAAAAAGTTCTTTTCCACTCAGTCGTTTCTGTAGCTATAATTCTGCAAAGGTTATTATCTCCTGCCCATTTCCATGCTGGCCTAATTGACTTTAATTAGTTCTTCTTATCCCACCGCTGCCACAGTTGCGTGCATCCCATGCAATGACATTAAAATCAGAACAGGACTCAATTCATTTGACTGCAGTCAAGAGACAGGGCGCCATGCTGTTTCGATGATTCAAGAGAGAGAGAGCCTTAACTTCCGGAGCTAGCCGCTCCTTGTTTTCGTCAAAACGTTTACACATAACACCACTATTTGTCTGTCTTAGGTCCATCTGTTTATCTGTTGTTGTTATCTTTCTGTTTGTCTATCTGTCTGATTATCTATCTGTCAGTCTGTTTATCTGTACGTATTATCTATCTATTGTCTATCTCATTACCCTAATTTATCTTGATATTAGTTGAAAGGTTTTCATATTTTTAACATATTTTCTTATTGTATGTTCCCATTTTTTTCACCTTCAAAACACCACCACCCCTTTTTTTTTTTTTTAAAGTTCAGTCTTTTGCCATAATCATTGCTTATTGACAGAAGAATTTGTTTGCCCTGACTTGTTTTCCCTCACTACTTAATTGTTCGGCATTAACCTATCCTATCTATCTGTGTTTGGACCATAGTTTGCTTTTCCCTCCCAGGTAACAGTAAACTCTTTGTTTTGGGTGTGTGTGTGTGTCTGCCGAATGGTGCGTGTGCCAACCCACAACCCAAAGAGTGGGATCAGGGGATGTGTTAAAACGTGGCAGAGGTGTTCCACTGTCTTGAAGGCCCCTGGTAGTGAAAGCTTAATGCATGATAGGGCTCTGCTTGCCTTGCAGTATGTCTGCAACTGCTGCTGGACAAAGGCCGGGCTGTACCCAGCGCTCTCAGAGATGACGAGTGACCCCTGTCCACTGGCTGCTGCTTTGGGACATGCCAAGTGAGTTGACTGGCGTTGGTGTTGTCCTGCAGTGTCGTGCAGTGTGAGATGGTGTTTGAGAAATAAAAAGTCTGCTTACTGCTGTTTGGGTATGGTGTGTAGTTATACATCAGTTTGGTTAAGTGTGTGTATATATAATCATGGATTGTGGATGTGTGTGTTATGTGTGGAGTGTGTGTTAGAGAGAGAGAGAGAGAGGAGAAAGAGAGAGAGAGAGAAAGAGAGAGAGATTGAATTTTTTGTATGATAATGTGTGTTGTGTGTGTGTGTGTGGATGTGTGTGTTAGAGAGAGAGATTGAATTACTTTTTGTTTCCTTCGAAGTGGTTATAATTTGTGTCGTGTGTGGGTGGCCGGCGTGTGTGTGTATGTGTGTGAGTGTGTAGTGTGTTGTGTCATGTGTGTGTTCTGTGTGTTTGTGTGTGAGCGCGCACGCGTCGTGCGCCACATGTTGTGTTGTGAGAGAGATTGATTTAATTTTTTGATATTGATTTATTATTCTCTGTGTATTGTATGTCATGCAGACATACTTTTACGCATGCATGTGTGGATTATTTTTATGTATGTGTGTTATGTAAGTGTCTGTATTTGTGTCTGTATATATGGTATGTGTGTGCACATGTGTGTGTCCCTCGGGGGGTTGAAACCTGACGAGGTCGGAGGGCTTGCGTGGTCCTGTGATCCCTTTGGCTTTGCTGGCGTGGGCGGGGCATCAATCTGGAGATAGGCTGTTTTTTTCAAAACGTGCTTCTAGCTGAGGGGTAAAGGGTTGCTTGTCGGGCCTAAGCGTAACGTGGTTAAGGAGGGTGATGCCCATGGTAGGCTTCCCATGTAGATAGGCTAAGGGTCGAGGTTCCTGACTAAGAGTAACCGCTTTTTCTTTTCTTGTTTGTCTTGGGCTTTTTATTTGGACCTTTTCTTATCTTCATCTCCATTCAAGGTCATCATTTTCCACATACTCTTTTCTCTCTCTGTGGTCTCTTACGATGCTCGTTTGACGTTGCCGTTCGGTGCGGACCTGTGTCGGAAGGGGGATGAGATCCTGGTGATTGAGAGGGGGCAGTGCTTGAGGAGGCCAGTGCTCTAACAAATCACTTTGGCTGGACCTCTCCTAGACGGGTGTACACTCTGGCCCCGGGTGTGTGTACTAATGGCTCCCGTCGTGGGCTGGGTCACGACAGGCAGTTACCCTGCTGGCCAAACGTGAACCCCCTGCAGTGGGGGGTTTTCCAACTCTCTGTTCCCGGGAGTTTTGAGAGATCAGGGGGGAATAGGGGTAGTAGCGTTCTGTTTGTCGTATGTCTCTACCTGAGCCTGGAAGGGGTCAAGTCAGTGATTCTTGGCCCTGGCCCCTTAGTTGGACTCCAAGGGGGGTGGTTATAGACGGGAGAGATGAAATAGCAATAAAATACCTCATGGCTAATTTCTAAAAATTATCCCCCCAAAAAGAAGAGGAAGGCAGCATCTCCTATTTCAGGGGATTTTATCTGACAGTGACTCGGGGATATCGAGGTTTAAGACAGAGGACAGGATTTGGGCTTCCTGGTCGATGGTGGAAGGGCGGGGTGAGGGAAAAACCATTTCAGCTCTGAGTCCTTTCGCTACTATACAGAAGGGCTTCCAAGGTTTAGCAGGTGCCCTCAGGTCCATCAATAGGTTGCGGGAATGGCTCATTTCTTGTTCAATGCAGATCCAAAAAAACAAATCCGAACAGCTGCTGAGGGCAAACAAAGCTCGTGGACAGGGAGATCAGGGTGATCCCCATAAACAATTGAACTCGTCCAAAGGGGTGATTTGATGCCGAGATTTGACAGGTGTCTCGGAGGCGGAGATCAAGACGGAACTGGCGTCCCTGGGATGTGAACGGAGGGTGCCATAGGGTGAAGGTCATAAAAAGGTGCTGAAAGAGTGGCCACAATCACCTCCTTTCTGGACATTCTGCAACCCTGTGCTGGCTCGGTCATCAAAAGTCGGTACTTGAATGGTTCGAGTTCAGTTATATGTACGTCCCGTTGAGGTGCTTCAGATGCCAGAGGTTTGGCCATGTCGAGACCGCTGTTCTGGGCAGGAGTGTGTGGGTGTTTTGCTTGCCAGGCAACATGATGGGCCGTGTAGTGCTCGGCACATTGTGTTAACTGCCCCCCCCCCCCCCCCCCCCCCCCCCCCGGTGTCGACCCTTCCCTCTCTTCCGAAATGCATGTTTGTTGCAGAGGCTACAATACAAATGAATTAAAAAACTGAAAAGAAAATCTCCTTTTTGAAGACCGGAACTGGATGTTGGCAGTCAGGCGCCAACAGCTTCTTCATATGCTTCGGCGTAAAGACAGTTCCCATCAGTTCCCATCGGTCAGTCTGCTGCCAGACTGATGAATTCATTTTTTTTAAGGACAATGCAAGGAAGGAATTGTTAACTCTGGTGGAAGCAGGTCACAACCTCCAAACCAAAGTGAATGCCCCTGGGGAGGCATAAAAAATCCGGCCACCCTCAAGACTGCCAGCTGTCTTTAACATCACTGCTGTGGGCAGATTAAAAAACCGCTCCTCCGCCCTCCGCACTCCTCTGTGCAGTGCCCGTGGGGGGGGGGCAAGGGGGAGAAGGAGAGAGGGCATGCCGGAGTGAAGGGAAAGAGGGCAGTGTTGGGAGTTGAGGTTAGAGGGATTAGAGGGAGAAGTGTTGGGGGAGGAGCAGGTGCGTGGGGGAGAAGGTGGGTGTGGGTAGTAGCGAGAGTGGAGAGGGGAGTTCGTAGTGGTTGAGGAGTTTGGTGAGTGGGGAGAGTTCGAGTTGAGGGTGGCTAAGGGGAAGTGAGGTGGAGTTCAACCGTGTGGAGATGGTGGAGATGAGGAAGAAAGAAGAAGAAACCTCCACGTCTCCCAAATCCAGGACTTCTTCACCGGTTTGGCCAAGTCTGCCAGCAGGTCTGGAAGGAAGCAAACGGTCCGGCCGGTATACAACTCTTCAAAAAATTTACACATTAGAAGCAGACGTTGATGAGGAGAAGACTGATCTCTCCTTTTCGCCTCTGCACCATGGATAGTACAATATTCCATTGGAATATCCGTGGACCTAAATTACAATTCGGGAGCTGCAGCTTCTGTGTCAATCTATCAAACTTCCATCGTGGCTCTTCAGGAAACGCAAAGTCAAAGCCAGTAAGACTTCCTCTTTCTGGCTTTAATATTCTTTCCTAACCTGCACAAACATCCACGTTGGGACTGTGGGCGGTGTAGCCCTTCTCATACACAAAAACTCTGCTGTATAGTCGGTCGTCTGACTACTCCGTCAGGCTGTAAGCTGCGAGAGTCACTCTACACATGACTGTGACATCTGTTCCCTTTATCTTCCCCACCTTTGTCCGGTTTGTCGTCAGGACCTTGTCAGTCTGATAGGGAGAAACTTCCTCGATCTTTTTTGCTGTTGGGTGACTTTAACGGTCACAATCCTCTTTGGGGTAGTGTCAGTACGTCAGCAGAGTCTGCTAATTGAGGATGTCTTTATGATTTGGATTTGTGTTGTCTGAACGACGGATCTTGCAAACTTACCTCCACTCTTCACAGGTTCACTTTCTTGTTTAGATTTGATCGATTTGTGACTCCTCGCTGGTCCTGGACTATTGAGTGGTCTGTCCATGACACTTGCCGGAAGTGACCATTTCTGTCCTTTTACAACCCCGTAATAACTGAAAACGTCTCTGCTCCAAATCTAAATTATAAGAAGCAAACTGGTTATTGCAGCCACTTTTGCTAAGGCATTACAGGAACTGTTTTCTTCAGAGTCCAGACAGCAGAATCTTGACTAATCATGATCAATGTGCTATAGCTGTATTCCAGTGTTCTTCCGGACAAACTCAAATGCCGTAAAACACCCTGCGTTCGATTCAGACTGCCAACAAATTTCCAAAAGTTCGTAAACGGGCTCAGGTCGGGTATTACCAACGACCTTCGGGTCCCAACGCTCGAGCCATCAGAAAACTGCGTGCCCCAATCGTGACCCCTTTTAAAATCAGTGTAATACGTCAGTGTAATGAGTCGGCGAATGTTTCTCGCGCATTTAGGCAATTTAAGGGTAGAATGCTGTTGTTGAGAAACAGTTCTTGGGTCTTCAAGTGGGCGATTCAGGCATCACCAGGGGGGGATACCGAGTCGTATACTGAAGGAGGGTGAGTTGTAGGAAGTGTTTGCAATGTTCGAGGGTAGTGAGAGGAGTTGCCGACTTGCAGGTCCTGGGTTTCAGGAGTGTACAGTCCGACCATGGCTGACTATTCACTGGGGTCTCCAGTGGGGCGGACAGAAAGGCGATGTGTCAGGTGACCGTCACGGTAGGGACGTCGCCTGCAGGCAGAGTACCAGCGACTTCTGTTGTCCTTGTTCTCGAGGGGAATGATGGAATGGCTGCTGCCTATCGAGTGGTCTTGCGCTTGTTGTCTATAGAGGTAGTAATTACTTGATTGCCTCAGTCTTGACTGTAGAGAAGTCCAGGCTGTTGTTTGTTCAATGGTAGCTTCGGGGAATCGGACATGAGTTTGAAATAGGAGGTTGTGCATTAACCACTGGGTGCCCAAGTCTTTGTTGGCGCTAGCAGTGGGTTGAGTGTGGGTATGTGTAGTGTGACTAGCGATTCCATTGGCGGAATAAATTAACTTGGGGATTTATTGGTACAAAATCGTGTGATGTTGTGTGTGCCAGTGATGCCATTGGTTGAGCCCGTTTTAAACTCGGGTTCTCTCTTTCTTTGAGAACGAATATAGGTGCTTGGATAACCAGGAAGTGTGTGACTCATTAAGGGAAGTGACTCGCCGTCTTGTGAGGGTCAAGAAAATACAGGTGAAGAGAGGTAGCTGTCGCTTGGCTGTCTCCTGGGGTGGGGACGTATGACAGTGGAGTTGGGCCTTGTAGCTCGAGAGCAGACGACCGAGAAGATATTGTCTCCCGTGTGGGGACGGTCGACAGCAAGACGGACAGCCTGTTGAGCTACACAGGGAGCTGCCAGACCATGGTGGGTGTTTGCAGCCAGAGAAGACTGTGGGAGAGGCCGACAGGAGCCTTTCCGTGGAGACGGGCGAGTGCAGTGGAGTCCGGGAGACCGGTGCGAGGGTACAAACTCAAGCTACGTTGCAGTGTCCCCCAATGGGATTAGGCCAATCGGGAGGACACCACAGTGGGGGCTGCTTCAGCTCGTGGTGCACAGGTGATGAGGAGAAACTGGTCAACCAGGAATACTGGCAAGTTATGGATCGCTTAATTTGCTTTAAGGTTATATTGTGCAAAACTGAATAGTGGAATCTTGTCTTCCCTGGCTAAGTTAAGGAATAACTGAAGACAGGGGATGCGATTTATTAAATTGTCTGTATGCTGTTTACATTGTTGTATGATTACAGATAGGTTGTGTTTGTGTAGTGACGGAGTGGGGGCTCGAGTCAAGTTGAATAAAAAGATTGATTATTTTCTATGAAAATGTTATTGGTTTCCCGTCACCTTTGTGCGGGCCGATGTGGAGTGTCAGAGTGCGTGTGCTATGCGAGAGCGCATTTGGTTGTGAAAGCGTAAATACTTCTGTCTTTAACTCCCAGCATCCCTGAATATGAAAATCATATTTAATACGAGGGGTTAGCTTCGGAGACCCGTCACAACATTGGGGGGTCGTCCGGGCATGAACATAATGAGCCATTAAGTGATTTTGATTTTGGGTTTTGTTCCAATTGCAAGGTATTTTAGAAATTTGTGTATGTGGAAACCTAGATTTTTTTTTCTTACGGGAAAGACGTTTGTATGTTGTTGATGTTTTGATCTGTTTTTTTTTCCATGACTGTGCCTGGTATTTGAACTTGGCTTGATTTGGTTGATTGTGTGTAGCGCAACTATTTGATCGCTTATTTACAATGATGAACGTTGGATATCTCGCTTATGTTACTGTGGTTGTATTATTAACTATACTGATCGTGGGTAGATAGCTTCAGAATGTCGATGAAAGGGTGCTGGTACAAAGGGTCCGCCTGGAAAAAGTGGACCTCATAGAAGAAGGAAAGCTTTAGACTGACGGGTCCGAATGAAGGCATATGTAGAAGATGAAGAACTGGCCCCGTGTAATCGGGCCAGAAAGAAAATACAAAGGAAAGGGAAGATCAGAGAGAAAGGTAAAAACAAAGGGGGGAAAAAGAGGAGAGAGAAAGAGACGGGAAAAGGCGGAGAGAGAAGGGAAAAGAGAGGAGAGAGAAAGAGAAGGGGGAAAAAGAGGGAGAGAAAGGGAACGGGGGAAAGGAGGAGAGAGAAAGGGAACGGGAAAAGAGGAGAGAGAACGGGAAAGACGAGGAGAGGAGAAAGAGAACGGGAAATGAGGAAGAGAGAAAGGGAACGGAAATGGGAGGAGAGAGAAAGGGATCGGGAAAAGGAGGAGAGAGCAGGGAAGAGAGGAGAGAGAAAGAGAACGGAAAAAGAGGGAGGAGAAAGGGAACGGGAAAAAGAGGGAGAGAAAGAAGAACGGCGACACGGAGGAGGAGGAGAACGGGGAAAAGAGAGGAGAGAGAAGAGAGAAAGATGAACGGGAAAGAGAAGAGAGGAAAGAGAAGGGGAAGAGTGGACAAGAGAAAGAAGGGAGATAGGCAGTTGAGTTTGAAAAATTAAAAATTGGAAAAAAGAACGGGCGGGGACGCAAAAACTCAATTGAGCTTTGCACCACATGTCTGGTCCTTGATCAATATGCCAAGGTTCGATGATAATCCGGAACATTTAGAGGATTTCATTTCGCAATTGAAATGGATTGCCAAAGAAGGGTACCGAAGAAGGTGGGCCACAAATTTGTCGCGCTTCTGACACCCCAAAGTAGGGATGCTTTTTTTCTGTACCACGGAAAATCAGACAGATATGAGTCGGTGCGCGATGCCCTTTGTTTCAGAGGTACTCAGGTAACCGCGATAGATATAGGAAATTGTTCAGAGAAACCGTTTCGTTAAATCAGGTGAGACGCACGTACAGTTCCTTTATCGGTAGGGCCTCTCTTTGACAAATGGATAAGGTTAAGGAAACATTGAACAAAATTTGAGTCTTTGAGGGAGGAGATCGCATTAAGGAGCAAATTCTCTCCAACTTGACGGAAGGATCTCACGTATTCTTGGCAGAAAGAGAATCCGGAAGTTTAGAGGAGTTAGTGAAAGTTGCAGACAGGTATGGGAATCTGCCATGATCAGCGTACTGGGGTGAGGGGATGCGAAACCAGTCGACCCGTTAATGAAGGACCCCACAGTCCAGGGGGAGTGATGCGACCCGACTCCTACAAAACAGGAGGCGAGACCACAGTTCGAGAAACCGCATTCGACAGTCCCAAAGCAACAGTGGACTCAAGAGAATGTTAGAGTGAAACGTAAATTGTTTTAAGTGGCGGGCGAGAGGCGTATATCGCCAAGGAATGTAGACGGAGTGCGAATACACTCGGTGTTGCGTTGATACAATTCCACGGACGGGCAGGGTGGCACACCAACTACATAGGGCTGTAGTAAATGGGAAGCGGTGACGTGCTTATTAGACCCGGACTGACTATGCGGCAATGGTAGAGCCCGGTTTGTGAGAGAGACAGACTATCCGGGGAAACCACCTGCGTGCGATATGCGATGGAAGAAATTTAATCGGCTACTTTGGCCAGTCTGTAGGGTGTGGAGTCAGGAGTTTGTTCAGGAGTACTCTCACGCAGCAGAGCAAAACAATCTTCCTATCCCAGCTTTGTTAGGGAGGTAGGTATATCACCCGAAGGCCTAACCAGGTGCCAGTCAAGTTGGGGAAGCAGGGCAGTGCAGAGTAGGGAATTCCTACTGGAAAGTAAACAGAAGCAGGTGGAGTGACGGCGCCGCTTGCAGTAGCGCTCGCGTGGGCCATGGGAGGTGGGGGGGATGGCATGGTGGTGGTGCAATAGGACCATGAAATAGGTGTTGTGGCGGTGCCGCTAAGCATGGAGGTTGGCCCGTAGTGTAGTGGCCGGTTGCTGTAGGCCATGGAGGTGGCCATAGCGGCGGTGCTGTAGGCCAGGGAGGTGGTCGTTAGTGGCGTGTGCCGTGGGCCATGGGGGCCGTATAGTGGTGTTCGAAAGTTGTTGGCGTTGCGTGGTAGTCAGAATGTAGAGCACGGGGGTATGGCGGACCTCAGGGTGGGGCCAACATGGGACACAGAGTAACTGGAACCAGCGCTGGGTTGGGACCAGGGAGGCAGTACTAAGCATGGCAAGTAAGGTCAAGGAGCCCAGCTATCGTTAGGAAATGCATGAATAGTCAGCTCACAGGAGCAGACGAGCCAGTGTTGGAAAAAGGAGAGACGAACAATAAGGCTCATCACGTAGTGAGCATAGGCCACGGGGTGGGATTCGAACAAGGCATTTCCACAGAGAGAAGGAAAATCGGTTGGATTAAGATGAGTGAGGATCATCTCATAACTTTTGAAAAGTGGGAGATGATCGTACGTCGCAGGCATGGAGTGCGACAGGCTAGAAGAGGATCGCGAAGATTTTCTCGGCTCCTTACGGACTAAAAACTGTGTGAAGGGTGTGCTGACTCTCTTGTTAAAGTGGCATGGCAAATATTGCCCAGGTACTCTTGGGCCAGCCACAAACGGCGGGTCAAGATTGAGTTGTGGCAGGATAGGTCAAGGTTGGAGTAATGCATCCTGGGTGTTTGCTGTTGTAGTGTGAAACACAGAAGTAGAAATGTAGGAGCAATGCCTACGGGTGCTGCTGTTGTGGTGGTGGTGTGAGCAGTCTTTGTTAGGACAGCTACTGTGTAAATAATGAGTGGCAGTTGTGTTATTGATGATGTTCGCCTTGTCTTGGGCGGGGGTGAGCATACTGTTCAGGTGTTAGTTTTCAGTTTTTGATTTATGTTGCTTTTGTTCATTGGCCCATTAAGGAGCGGGGATCAGCATTAGTACGTGCTCACTGTGTTGTGATTTATGATTTTTCTGGTTGATAACTGTTTGTCATGTTGTTTTGTCACAGCTCGGTAGTTAAAGTGTGAAAATTTCCTTCGTTGTGAAAACCTCAGGATTAAATGCTTGATTGCATATTGTGTGTGAGACCGTGTGAGCAGTTGTGGCACAGCATGAATTTGATTTTGATGTTATGTAGTTGGGGCACACGCCTGAATTTGAATGTTGTCTTTGAGGATTGTGGCTACACGCCTGAATTTGGATTTTGATGTTAAGTAGGTGGGCCACACACCTGATTTGAATCTTGATTAGAGAATAGGATTTGGATTTGGGATATTGTGTCATCAGGGTTGTGTATATAAGAAGTGATTTGGATGATTAATTAACATGTCGTATATGGACATGCTGATCGCTAACGCTATGGACGTGTTCTTGATTATATTTGAGCAGTTTAGCAGTTAACTGTTGTGTACCGTTGTTATGATGACCAAGGAGTGATGTTTGGATTATCTGATTGATTCTATTGGTTTTAATTGGGTACATTATCCATGTTAGAGATGTGATGGGATTGATGTTTAAAGCATAGGGTAGTATGTTATATCGACCATGCAAATAGTTTGTTTGTTATCCAATTGGAGAACATTGTCTGGGAGAAAACGTTGATTGGACCACATTCTTATGTAGGTACGGGGGTGTAGTGAGTCGGCGAATGTTTCTCGAGCATTTAGCAAATTAAGGGTAGTTGCTGTGTTTGAGAACACGTTCCTTGGGTCTTCAAGTGTGCGAATTCAGGCATCCCAGGGGGGATACCAGAGTTCGTATACTGAAGGAGGAGATGAGTCCTAGGAAGTGTTTCGCATGTCCGAGGGGTAGTGACAGAGGATGTTGCGATCTAGATTGCGGTCCTGGGTACAGGGGTCCAGTCCGACCACGGCTGCTATTCCCTGGGCTCTCCAGTGGGCCGGACAGAAAGGCGATGTGTCAGGTGACCGTCACGGTAGGGTGACCGACAGCTGCAGGGAAGAGTACAGCGACCCATTCAGTCGTCCTTGTTCTGAGGGAATGATATGAAGGCTGCGGCCTATCGAGATGGTTTGCGCCTTGTTGCTATAGAGGTAGTAATTACTTGAAGACTCAAGTCCTGGCTGTTAGAGAAGTCCAGGCTGTTTTGGTACAATGGGTACCTTCGGGGAATGAAATGAGTTGTGAATTGGAGGTTATGCATTAACCACTGGGTGCCAGTTTTGTGGCGTAGCAGGCTGTGGTGTGTGGGGGTATGTGTAGGTGACTAGCGATTCCATTGGCGGAATAAAAAATAACTTGGGGATTTATTGGTACAAATCGTGTGATGTGAGATGTGCCAGTGATGCCATTGGTTGAGCCAGTTTAACTGGGTTCTCTCTTTCTTTGAGAAACGGAATATAAAGGTGCTTGGAAACAGGATGTGTCGTGACTCACTAAGGGAAGGTGAAACTCGCCGTCTTGCTGAGGGCTCAGAAAAATTCAGCGTGAAGCAGAGGATACTGTCGGCTTGTTGTCTTCATGGGTGGGGACGTATGACAGTGGAGGTTGCTGTAGCCTCGGAGCCGACGACGGAAGGAAGTGTCTCCGTGTGGGGAGGTCGCAGAAGGACGTGTGACAGCCTGTTGGAGCTACACAGGGGCTGCAGGGACAACGGTGGGGTGTTGTTTGACAGCCAGAGAAGTCTGTGGAGAGGCGAACAGGAGCCCTTTCCGTTGGAGAGGGCGAGTGAGTGGAGTCGGGAGATCGTGTGACTGAGGGTCAACCATCAAGCTACCGGTGCAGTGTCCCCCATACTGGGATTTGCCAATCGGTGTGGACACACAGTGTGGCAGCTTCAGCTCTGTGGTCGCACCGTGTGATGAGAGAAATGGTCAACAAGGAATATTGCAAGTTTATGGACGCTTATTTGCTTTAAGGTTCTAAGTGTGTGCAACTGAATAGTGGGGAAATATTGTCTTTCTGGCTACGTAGAATAACTGAAGAACAGGGGATGCGGATTATTAAATGTCTGTATGCTGTTTACATTGTTGTATGAACAGATAGTTTGTGTTGTGTAGTGACGGGTGGGGCTCGGAGTCAAAGTTGGAATAAAAGTTGATTATTTTCTATGAACTGGTATTGGTTTCCGTCACCTTCTGTGCGGGCCCGATTGTGAGTGACGAGTGCGTGTTGTGCTAGCGAGAGCGCATTTTGGTTGTTGATGAAGCGAAATACTTCTGTCTATAAAACTCCTGCATCCCTGCATATGAAATCATTTTTAATTATTCGAGGGGGTGAGCGTCGGAGACCCGTCACAGTCAGTCCTGGAGAGGAGTTCAGCTTCCAGGCTGACATCTAAATCTTCAAGAAATAATTGTGGAACATCATTAAGAAAATCAAAGGGAAGAAAGAAACTGTCCCCACGGTGAACCATCTCAAGTTTGCTGACTCTTTAATAACAGAGATGACGCAGTTGCTCTTGTCTTGCTTCAACCATGAAAAGAATTCCTCCTCTTTAACAAATCCGGCAGTTTTGTCAAAACATGTCCTTAAAGAAAATCACCTGCAATTTTCGTAAACACATTGAAGTACTACAATCTTTACTTTCCCGTTAAAACAAACTGAATCTTGCCTTCTTTTCTTGCGCTGATTCCCTCTCCAGGTATCGATGAAATCCATTATCAACGGTTGAAAAACATCTTCCGCAAGAAGGTCTGAACATATGTCCATGTTACAACTTGTGTGGATATGGTTACTTTGCCACCTTCTTGGCGAAAAGCCCTCATTATTCCATCCCTAAACTGGAAAATAAGATCTTTCTAACCATCAATCTACCGTCCTCATAGCTGTGTCCAGCTGTTGTCTGTAAATGGATGGGAAAATGGTTCAATGCTAGGCTCTTGTGGAACTGGAAACCGATGGCCTTTTGGCGAAAGACAGTGTGTTTCGCAAACCTCGGATACAGTTGACCATTTGATTCAGTCTGGAATCTACTACTGCGGAACGCCTTTCTGAACAACAGCATGCAGTGGCCCATTTTCTTTGACTTGGAGTAGGGCCTACGATACCACCCTGGAAGTCAGGGATACTTCATGATCTCCCTGATCTGGGTTTTCGAGGTCACTTCCACTTTTCTTTCAATAATTTTTTTTTTTTTTTTGGGCCCGATCGACGGTTCAGAGTCGGGTTGGCACCACTCTCTTGATGTTCATGTGCAGGAGTTGGGTATTCAACAGGGGAGCATTACTGTTTGCCCTCTGTAGCATCAAGAGCTACAAAATTGTGAAATCAAGTTCAGCAGGGTTCAGACTGCTCATTGTTTTGTGGATGATTTTGCTGTTACGCAAATGGAGGCCTGTACCGAGTATCCAGCGCAGCTCCAGCTTGCATGGATTAAAATCCTCTGGTGGGCGGATGAAAACGGTTTACCTTTTCTCCTATACAAAGACGCATGTGTATTCATTTCATAATCTTCGTCTGTTTTTTTCAGAATCCTGAAAACTTCAAGTAGGGGAAATCTCCATTCCAGTAGTTCAAGAGGCCAAATTTTAGGTTTTTTTTGACCAGAAACTTAACTTTCTCAGCCACATCAAAAACCTCAAAACTGCTTGCCAGAAAGCGCTGAATATTCTGCGGGCCCTTTAGCGCACACAAACTGGGGCGCGATAAGAAAACTTTGCTGCACCTTACAGAGCCTTGGTCCGTTCCAAACTGGACTA